>CM051238.1:346408873-347608873 GCA_027917425.1 Gastrophryne carolinensis | reverse complement strand
TCAATTCCCTTCGCCAAGGGGATTTTATGACATCCATAGACATCAAGGATGCGTATCTGCATGTTCCGATTTTTCAGGCACATCAGAGATCCCTCCGGTTTTTGGTGGAGGATCAACATTATCAGTTTCTAGCTCTTCTCTTCGGTCTGACCTCGTCGCCGAGGGTCTTCACCAAGGTCTTGGCGGGAATAATGGCTCTGCTCAGACCTCAGGGCATTCGCATTGTGCCTTATCTGGACGACCTGTTGATCTCAGCTTCTTCCCTCCGTCAGGCGGAGCTGGACACTCACCAGGTGGTGTCGACCCTGGAGAGGTTCGGGTGGGTGATCAACCGCATCAAGTCTTCTCTCTCCCCGTCTTGTGTGATTTCATTTCTGGGCATGAATCTGGATACCATTCGGGCCAGAGTGTTTCTGCCCCAGACCAAGGTGCAGGGGATTCAGGGCCTGATCCGCCTTCTTCTGGCCAATCCTTGTCCCTCTATCCGACAGGGGATGAAACTGGTGGGCTTGATGGTATCCTCCTTCGAGGCGATACCGTTTGCACAGTTTCACATGAGATCTCTTCAACTTCACCTATTGACGCATTGGAACAGGTGCCCGCAGTCATTGGATCAACCTTTCAGGATGTCTCCCAGCGTTCAGCAGTCTCTTCGGTGGTGGCTGAAGTCGAGCAACCTGTTGAAGGGCAGATCTTTTCTGGTCCCTTGTTGGGAGACGGTTACCACGGATGCCAGCCTGTCGGGCTGGGGAGGTTATTGGAAAAGTCATCAGTTCAGCGGGGTGTGGGGTCCCCAGGAGGCTCACACCCCCATCAATGTCTTGGAGCTCAGAGCCATCTGACTGGTTCTGGCTCGGCTGACCTCACATTTACGGGGTCTACCGGTTCAGGTTCGTTCGGACAACCGAACGGCGGTAGCTTACATCAATCACCAAGGAGGGACTCGCAGCAGGAGTTCCCTCAGGGAAGTCTCTCTGATCCTGCACTGGGCGGAGAGCAATGTTCCTTGCATTTCGGCAGTCTACATTCCGGGAGTGGAGAACACGGAGGCGGATTCCCTGAGCAGGGGACCCTCTCGCCAAGGAGAGTGGTCTCTCAACCCCGAGGTTTTTCTGGATCTTTGCTGCAAGTGGGGGACTCCGGAGGTGGATCTCTTTGCCTCGAGGCACAATCACAAACTTCCGGCCTTTGTGTCTCTTTCTCAGGATCCTCTGTCTCTGGCAGTTGATGCCTTGTCACGGGCTTGGAAGGAGTTGGGTTTTCTGTACCTGTTTCCACCCGTCTCCATGCTGGGCAAGGTAGTTCGCAAACTGGTTCTAGAAGGGGCACCAGCGATTCTGGTGGCTCCAAGGTGGCCAAGAAGGGTTTGGTACGCAGACGTCGTAAGGATGGCCGTAGATCAGTACCGGCTTCCCTTGTTGCCGGACCTGCTATCTCAGGGTCATCTACTTTACCCCAATTTACAAACGCTGGCTTTGATGGCTTGGCTGCTGAAACCTTCACCTTGAAAGAGGAAGGTTTGTCTGAGGCTGTGGTTCAGACCCAGATTAGGGCTAGGAAGCGGTCCTCTTCTGGCATTTATTATAGGCCTTCGAGGTCCTATATTGATTGGTGCGAGGCTAGGGCCTTGCCTTGCAGGGTTTTTTCTATACCCAGGATTTTGGAGTTTCTTCAGCATAATCTGGATCTTGGGTTCCAGCTTAGTACTTTGAAAAGACAGGTTTCTGCTCTGTCGGTTTTCTTCCAGAGGTCTTTTGCCGTGTACCCGCTGGTTAAGACCTTGTTCCAAGGGGTCGCGCATGTGTGGCCCCCTCGGCAGGCTGTAGTTCCTGTTTGGGATTTGAATTTGGTTCTTTCGGCTCTGCAGGGTCCTCCTTTTGAGCCGTTACAGGATATTGCTCTTTCGGTTCTCACTCAGAAGGTTGCTTTCTTGGTGGCTATTACCTCTGTTCGGCGTGTCTCTGAGTTGGCGGCCCTGTCGATTCAGGACACCAGGATAAGGTGGTTTTTCGTTTTAAGCCGGATTTCCTTCCTAAGGTAGTGTCTGCTTTCTACCTCAATCAGGATATTGTTCTCCCTTCCTTGTGCCCTAAGCCTAACAATGACAAGGAGAGGGTTCTGCACAATTTGGATGTTGTTCTCTGTGTGAAGTACTATTTGGTGACTACTTCTTCCTTCCGCAAGACGGGCGCTTTTTTCGTGGTGCCCTGCGGGCCCAGGAACGGTTTGGCGCCTGCTAAGTCTACGATTAGCAAATGGATTCGTCAGGCCATTGTTGGGGCCTATTCTGCTAAGGGGAGGACTCTTCCTTTTAGGGTCACTGCGCACTCTACTCGTGCGGTTGGTGCGTCCTGGGCTTTTCAGCACCAGGCTTCTGTTAAACAAGTTTGTAAGGCTGCTACTTGGTCTTCCGTTCATACTTTTTCCAAGTTTTACAGTTGTGCGGGCTTCAGCGGATGCTGTTTTTGGCCGCAAGGTTCTGCAAGCTGTAGTGGTTTGAGTTGGTACATTCTTTACTGTTTCTGGTTCCCACCCACGACGGACACTGCTATTGGATGTCCCACATGTCATGAAGATCGAAGTGGAGTGTATGGCACACTTAGAATAAGGGTATTATGAGTGTGCCATACATTCCACTTCGCCCCACCCCTTTTTTTCAGGTATTCTGGGGCTTTTATATGGTGAACCATTGGTTTTGATTGTTAAGGTTTTAATTGGTTCTTCCTGGTCCCCTTACTCCTTTTTTATACTGGGGAATTGGTGGGAGGTCCCAGGTATATATGGACCGGGAGGGGCTTTCTTTTTTTGCATATTCATCTCTGCAGAAGTTCGCCCTCTACTGGAGATTGCCCACATGTCTTGATGATCGAAGTGGAGTGTATGGCACACTCATAATACCCGTTTTAAAGGTGAGTACTCACAAAACAGTATTTTTAGTGAGCGTCATCCAGGGGCCTCCGTTCTGCTATGTCATGATTCTTCTTAGTAATAATTTTAGGGGAAAAGGTAAACTTCACACCGGCAGCATTAAGAAATAAAACTTCCTCTGCACTTCCACCTGTGCTGTTCCTCTTTGGCAGGGCACCTTGATTTGGGATGCCCTGCTGGGTGTAAGCCTCGGGATTAAGGGTAAAAACACACCTTCTGGTGATCCCATGGTGCATGCATGGCCAATCAGCACTCACACTCTATCTATACTTAACTTATTTGACATTCGTAAGGCTAAATAGAGCATGAGCCACATTGGCATACTGATGTGGCCCACACATGTGCTGTGGGATCCCTGTTATACTGGATGATCTTTGGGGTGTCACACACAGGAAATTCCTTCCTGGAGTCTTTTAGATAGACATTCTAAATGGAAAGAACCCTAAAAAAAACACACTTGGGAGAGACTTTAACCCTAATGTACTGAAACCATTGAAACACCAAAAATAGGAATGAAAGTAAATCTCCCCACTTTGGTCCCGGTAAAAGATTTAAAGAGCTGGAGCTGATCATACAACTGAATTTTGTGCGGGGTAAAGGTGAGCCCCAAAATGCCCGAGTCTGTTTTCCCTGCTTACAACATGATGGCCACACTTATGAGGCGTAACTATAGGGGGTGCATCAGGGCCCACAAGGTCAGGAGGCTCAATCATTGTGGTTCTCCCACCTTATTTATTAGATTTGCATTCAGGGCCTGGTCACATTGTGTTATGCCACTGCATACGTATGATATTATAATCTGGACAAGCTTATCAAATACGGTTTAGTAATTTGAAGCATTTCACAGGATATGCAGACAGGTCATAAAGGGGCCCATCCACTAGGTGTTTGTCCATTTCCCCCTTGATGAGTATTATCAGCAGCAATGAATAAAGATCATATTAATAAAGGGTCCCAGTCTTTTTACTGTTCATACAGTACAACTGCCCATTGGTCACTTATCTCAAGTACCAGTCAGTGAAGACTTTCCAGGATGGGTGCAGGTCCATTTTGAAGAGCAGCTCTCTATTACCTGTACAACACTGCAAAATCTTCTACAAGCAATGTTTCCAAGATGCTGCCTCCAGCTTCATCAATGTCATCCTACTGCAGAAACTCCTTTGTGTAGCATTTTGTGGTTCTGGCAGACCAGAGGGTCTAACAGAATAGTGTACCATTGAGGTGCTGGAGGGGGACTTTACCAAGCACCAGAGAAGCTTGTGGCACAAGACCATGCTTTCTATAGTTCTCTTGAGAGCAGTTGTGTTATTTTTGGGTAAATGATGCAGGACAGGTGATTAAAGCGGACCTTCAATGAAAAGCCCAAACTCTTAAAAAAACTATTCCCCAGCATTTAAAATTAATATATTTAACGTTTATAATTCCTTATTTATTATTCTTTCCCCCACTGGTTCAGCACTCTAGGATATGGGTGCTGCCATCTTGGGGGGAGGGGCTATAGCTGTGCTTTGCAGAGCTGGGATCAGGAAAAGGACAGCAATCCCAGAATGCAAAGCAGCACAATCAGAAGACACTTCCTGTTTGCAGGCAGCCTGAAGCTCTATGAGCCACCATCGTGGATGTTTAAAGGCTCATAACATGCAGCAGATGCAGGACAGATGAATGTGAGCAATCTGCATGTACAAGGTGTGGGTTAACATATAAGATTTGCTCCTATTCAGGGTGAAGGTCTGGTTTAACCCATTTAGAATGTGTTTTGCCCTCTTAATACAAGGAACTTTTAAATACGGCTGATTAATATGCTGACAACTCCCTGCTCACCCTGTAAGCCAGGACCCCACCTTCTTCACTGTGTGTCAGGAGCTGCCTCCTTCTAATATTTTTGGAAGTTTTTTTTACTAGGGCAGTTAAGCAGTTTCCTGTAGCATAGCCCTGGGCCAGCTGAGTTAGCAGCAGGAGGGTGGGGTGTCTTCAAAAGCCAGCTTTGCAAGAGCTGCTCAAGCACAACCTTCTGCCCCAGTCTCAGGGGAATAGGGGGTTAAATCCAGAGGAGGACCCCATTATTAACCCTGGTCACAGATGGCAATAGTAACATGACAAAGGATCTAACTGTTCCCTACGCTTGTTCCTGAAAACAGAAACTGTAGGCTTCACCCACAAAAAGTGTAGTGGAAAATGGGAAAGAATTCCTGGGCAACAGGTTTGCTGTTACTACTGAGGCCCCAAATGGCATCTGCAATGGTGAGAAAACTCTTCCCCACTCTATTGGGTTCCTATTTATTCCAGATTATTACAATACAAAACTTTTTCTAGCATTGCGACTACAGGGTACAAGGTGACGCCCTATTCCAGCCAGCTGCCTCTTCATATCAATAAAAAAAATCTGATAGAACGTTTTGCGTAGGATTGTTATTAAGAAAGTGTTAGGCAGAAATATTTAACAAAACTGTTATAATAAAACCAGTGCTTGCCAATTATCTCTCCATAAATTGAATCTGTTATCTATTACCGCAGCAATGAGCTATTGGAAAGAGTGATATCACCGCTGTGTATTTCATTAGGAAATCCTCTGAGATGGCCACACTTTATTTATGAGCCTGCGTCTCCCCCACCACCTCGCAGCCATCAATGTTTGATAATCCTTCTAGGGGAAGGAACCCAACATTTTTCCACAATCGCGATCCCAGATTGGAGTTTTGCTTTATTTTAAGTGTTACTCATGCTATGATGTCACTGGAAACGGGAACTTTACTGATGAGGAAGACGGCTTCCAGCACGATGTGCCTCAGTGTTCTCCTGGCATGTGCACTCTCCGGCTCTGGATTCAGCAGTTTTATGACTCGGAGCTTGGAAGGGTGACATGGAAAAAATTAAATTGCAAGCATTAAAGGGTAAATTGTGAGAGAGGTTTTTTGGCTATATTGGGAACCACAATCATGCCATTCTCCCTTTAATGAATGACTCTAACAGAAAAAAGCTGTGCAGTGATATTCTCATACTGTATATGCATGACCACAATATGGACTGCTAAAGCCCCGCTCCAGCCAACAATTACATTCTCTAGGCACATTTTGCATTACATAGTTTACTGGTGAAAGTCGAGAGGAGGAGATAAATCTACTCAACTGTGGAACGTGGTGGGAAAAAAATAGGTCATACAAATCTGCCTATGAGGAGTCTTAGAAATATTGTCTTAGATAAAGATAACTGGAAAGTGGTGTAAACTTTATTTTACTTGCAAAGAAGAATTTGGGTATTTTTGCAAATGTTTTTACCTTTCTTTTGAGAATTCGAGAGTGGCCTCAATCCTTCTATACCAGACCTGAGGACGAATACTGTATGTATTTTAGCTCAAATAACATTCACTTGTGACTAAACAGGGTAAGAGGGTAGATCTCACCCATGTCAGAAAACAAAAACACTATTTCCATGTGTGGCGATCATACAGGAAACATGGGTGTCACACAAAGCCAGAGGTCGATTCAGAGTCAGGTGAAAATGTTCACTCCTACAGGAGAGAAAACTGCCATTCACTTTCATTGTCTACCTTGGGGCTGATACAAAGCCATGTGAAAATTTACACCCAGTAGACAACGAAAGTTAATGGCCATTCTCTCTCCTAAAAAAGGAGTGAGAATTCTCATCTGGCTCTGAATTGACCCCATAGAGTTTAGATCCCATGATGAAAAAAAAATGCCTTTTCAAAGGTCTTAGTTTAGTTTGTGTCAAGATGTTTGGTTCTTGAGGAGAGTTCAGTGGACTTGTTAACACTAGTTCAGTCAGGAGATGAAATTGAATTGGATCCAGCAGCAATTATTACTATGGTAATCTATTATTTAATGACATTATCAACGGGAAGTGAGAAAGCCTAGACTAGAGCATTCACACCTAAGGCCCTCTGTGTTGAAATAGAGGGACTTTTCTGATGGAAAAAGGTCTTTTTCTGGAAGACACCAAAATCCAACCATGTCCAAGGCCCACTTGTCTTTGTCCATGTGATATATGCACAGGTAAACAATTTGCAGCTGCTAAGCATGATGACAGGAGAAGGCTTTTCTTTACCAATATATATTGCCCTCCTCCCCCCCCACCTGAGAATATATGCCAGCGATGGAGGGTTTGTACAGATCAGACAATTCTGATTCTCTTTTTAGCTCCAACAGCGTTGCTCTCAGTTCGAGGAAGCTGGAAACTGACTTGTATGGAAGAGCAAACTACTGACCTTAGAACCTCAGGTATTAACATTGAGCCCCCCAACCCCTAGAAGTGCTCCAGAAGGCATCTTTTTGATCAATTGTCCATCCATCAATAGGCGGTATCCTCTGAGGCTCTGATTTGAGGTCCCACTGCTTGCAAAAATGTAGTTGGAGGACCAAATGTTTAAATGGATAATCATTTCAACCAGCTTCACAGATAGCATCTTCTGGTGGAATCACCTGAATAATAGTTTTCCAAATCTCCATCTTGAATTTCAGAATACTAAAGCTTGTTAAAATTTTAAATCAGGCATGCTATGCACCCATCTTTGTGGGCACCAAAATGAAACTAGAAATGTCTCCACAAGCAAATAGAAACAGCTGCATTACCCTCTCTGAGTGATACTTTGATAGAGGCACTCTGGTGCTGAATGCAGGACCTTGGTGGAACAAACACTGGATGAAGTGATGTGCTGAAAGCTACAGTGACCTTCTGAGGTACTGACTGGACCTGTGGTCCTCTCCTCCCATTGTCACAAAATCAATCTGCGACGTGGGTGTGGGCTGCTTCCGGCACAGAGCGCAATCACACCAGAAACACCCACACACCAATTACAACAAGCTGCCACCACCACCGCAACTACACTTTAAACGATTAACATCGGGCCGGTGGAACCCTCCTCAATCACCATCCGATCAAACTCTGCTGGCGAGTAATCGAGACAGTCACCACATACAAGCAGGGCACAGGCAATCCACACTAATTCCGTCCCACACTTACCTCGTGGAGAGTCTGTTCAGTTCTGCTGTCGAACAATCAGATACAATCAGCTTGCAATCTGCTGGTTCACACACAGTCACCATGCAGCACTCCAAGTTAATTGTCATTCACCCTTGTAGCGCTATATGATTAGTTACGCTTTCCCAATCATACAATGAATTAGTTACAATTGATTTTACAGTCTATGGGTTAATACACATTTACGAGCGGTCATACAATCTTCAGAAACCAGGGTCGTTTTTTAGAGCTCCAAGTAAACCAGGTTAGAGGATTTCTAATTGGCAAAAAGGTAGGCCCGTGCAAAATGGAAATTTAAAAATTTTAATAAAAAGACAAAAATTCAAATAATAAACAAAAAAAAAGACAAACTAATGTGCAGAAAAACAGTTAGAAAAATACAATTCTGTGATTTCTCACCTGTAGAATTGGTATTATAAGTATACAGCACGTCCTGCTCCAGAAGATTCCTTACACATGGGTAATACATCCACAGGATGGTGCTGGACTGCAGAAAACAGCTTGTGGCTCCTCCCGGCCCTATATAAGTCAGGGACCTCCCACAAATTCCCCAGTATTGACAAGCAGTTAACAAGAAGCCGGGAGAACTATAATAACCATAATTCAAATGAACATCTGAACAATCACCATAAAGAGGTAACTAAGAATAATGATAAGGGTGGGATGGAGCAGGACGTGCTGTATACTTATAATACCAATTCTACAGGTGAGTAATCACAGAATTGTATTATTCCAAGTATACAGCACGTCCTGTTCCAGAATATTCCTTACACATGGGACATCCAATAGCAGTGTCCGTAAGGTAGGGTGGGATCCCCAAAAGCAACAGCGGGCAGTTTAAACCACTGCCGCCTGCAGAACTTTGCAGCCAAAAGCAGTATCAGCTGAGGCCCTAACATCAACCTTGTAAAACTAGTATGAACAGAAGACCAAATATCAACAGAAGCTTGGTGCTGAAAAGCCCAAGAGGCACCAATAGCACGAGTAGAATGAGCAGTAAGGCAGAAAGGAGGTTCCTTCCCCTTAGCAGAATAGGCCTGTACCACAGCCTGACGGACCCACTTGCTGATGGTGGACTTAGCAGAAGCTAAACCCTTCTTAGGCCCAGAAGGGAGAACAAAAGAGCATCAGTCTTCCTGAAAGGTTCAGTAACCACCAAATAGAACTTCAGGGTTCTAACCACATCGAGAGAATGTAAAACCTGCTCCTTAAAATTACTAGGATTAGGGCACAGAGAAGGCAGAACAATGTCCCGATTGAGATGAAAAGCAGACACAACCTTAGGCAGAAAATCTGGCTTAAAACGAAACACCACCTTGTCCTGGTGTCTCTCAAAAGTAAGGAGGTTTGATAGAAAGCGCTACCAACTCAGAAACACGCCTAACAGAAGTGATAGCCACTAAAAAGGCTACCTTAAGCATCAAAATAGACAAAGGGGCCGCTCAAAGGGAGACCCCTGCAAGACCGATAATACCAAGTTCAAATCCCAGACTGGTAACATAGGCTTACGAGCAGGACGCACGTGAGTAACCCCCTGAAAAAGGTCTTAACCAGACGATGGTTGGCAAAAGATATTTGGAAGAAAATAGCCAAGGCTGAGACATGACCTTTGAGGGTACTAAGTTGAAGACCCAAATCCAAACCATGTTGCTGGAATTCCAGAATCCTGGGGATAGAAAACACCCGACAGGGAAGCGACCTAGACTCACACCAGTCAATGTAAGTATGCCAGACCCTATAGTAGATGGATGACGAGGACTTCTTCCTAGCCTGAATCATGGTACTAACAATAGAGGCAGGCAGCCCTTTTCCATCAAGATGGAGGTTTCAGCAGCCAGGCCGTTAAAGCCAGCGTTTGTAAATTGGGATGGCGTAGCTGTCCTTGAGTGAGCAGATCTGGAACCTTGGGCAGGACATACTGATCTACTGCCAACTGCACGATGTCTGCTAACCACACTCTTCTTGGCCAATGGGGGGCCACCAGAATGGCTGGCACCCCTTCCTGGGAGATCTTGCGCAGCACCCTGCCCAGCAGAGGGAACGGAGGAAACACATAAAGGAGCTGAAAGCTCTTCCAAGACATTGCTAGCGCATCGATGGCCAAAGCCAGAGGGTCCTGGGATAGAGAAACAAAGACTGGAAGCTTGTGATTGTGACGGGACGCCAACTGATCCACATCCGGCCAACCCCAACGGTGGCACAGGAAGTGAAACACCCTGCTGCTGAGGGACCACTCCCCCAGACGAGACATCCCCCTGCTGAGGGAATCTGCCTCCAGATTCTCCACCCCCGGGATGTACACAGCTGAGAGACAAGGGACATTCTCCTCCGCCCAGGACAGAATCAGGGACACTTCCTTGAGGGCCCTCTTGCTCCGGGTCCCTCCCTGATTATTGATGTAGGCAACTGTTGTCTGGTTGTCCGAGCGGACCTGAACAGCCCGACCCCAAAGGTGTGGAGTCAATTGAGCGAGAACCAACCTTATCGCCCTTAGTTCCAGAGTGTTGATAGGAGTGTGGGCCTCCTGAGGACCCCACTGACACTGGAATTGCAGAGACTTCCAAAAGCCCCCCCAACCAGTCAGACTGGCATCCAAGGCGACTGTCTCCCAGCAAGGGGTCAGAAAGGATCTGCCCACCAACAGGTTCCTTGAGTCCAGCCACCACGAGAGAGACCGCCTGGCCAGAGGGGACAGATCAAACACCTGATCCAGGGACACAGGGTCCCGATCCTGTCGTATGGAGGGATGAGGACAAGACAGAAGAAGCTGGGCCTGAGCTTGAAGACACCCCACCTTCTGCTGAGGGAGAAGGATCTTGACCTGAGACGTATCCAGAATCATGCCCAGAAAGGACCTCACCAAGGACGGGGGACAGGGAAGACTTGTGGTGGTTGACCACCCAGTTTAAAGACTCCAGTGTGGACACCACCCTCTGGGTATCCAGCTCTGCCTGCTAGAAAGACTGAGAAGTGATGAGAATGTCGTCCAAGTAAGGAAGGATGCGAATGCCCTGAGATCTCAGTAGAGCCATTACTCCCGCCAGTACCTTGGTGAAAACCCTGGGAGCCGAGGTGAGACCGAAAGGCAAGGCTACAAACTGATAGTGCTGATCTCCCAGAGCGAACCTGAGAAATTTTTGATGACCTGGAAAAATTGGTACATGAAGGTAAGCATCCTTGATGTATACAGATGTCATGAAGTCGCCCGGGCGCAGTGAATTGACTGCAGAGCTCAGGGTTGCCATGCGAAAATGCTTGAATCTGACAAACTTGTTGAGACACTTTAAATCCAGGATGGGTCTGAGGGACCCGTTCTTTTTGAAGACAGTGAAAAGATTGGAGTTGGGGGTCATCTGCCCAGTTCCTTTCGGGGGAAAAGGGCAGATGACCCCCAACTCCAAAAGGTTTTGAACAGCAAGGCACAGACCCTGAGCAGACAGGGGGTTTTGAGCCATCCGGGATTTGATAAATCTTGGGGGTGGCCAGGCTGCAAGCTCTATCTTGTAACTGGAGGACACCACCTCCTGAATCCACCGCTCTGAGACGTGAAGCCTCCAGACGTGAGCAAAGAGCCGAAGCCGCCCCCCCCCCACCCGGATGGAGCCACGGAAGGAAGGGAGAAAGGCACCTGTACCCCGAAAGGACCGGGACTGCCTCCTACATTGAGGCAACCTGCCGCCCTTAGCAAACAAGTCCAAGCGTTCACCAAGGAGGCGCAGCCCCTTAAAGGGAAAGCCAGTGAGAGCCTTCTTAGCAGCGTTATCAGCTACCCACTGACGCAGCCAGATAGAGCGGCGTATAGCCACCAGCAGAGAAGATGTCCTCCCACACATTCTGATGGTATTATCCATAGCAGACAGAACATATGCAACAAAGTGAGTTTGTTCAGGAAACTCCAAGTGTTGTCTAGCCGTATGAAAAAGCTCACCCTGCTGCTGCGGAGCCACGGCAGGAGGGGAAATACAGAGCACCTCAAAAATATGAGCCAAAAGCCTGTCAGTGTCATCTGAGGACCATAGGTCAGCCCCAGACCCGGTATCACCATATACCTTAGGCTGTTCCTCAGATGATTCTGAATCAGAAAATAATTCCCCCTCCTCCAGGGGAGTATAACCAGGAACGTCAAATATTTCCTCGGCCTCCATTGGAAAGAGAGAAACAGTGGGTGATAAATGCCGCTTCTTAGCAGAAGCCTTACGTGGGGCAGACCCAGCAATATGCTTTTCAATGCTGGCCACCCGTGCAGCCAAATCAGGTTGAGAAATCCTACTGGTATGCACCTCACTAGGAGTCAGATGTAAGCGTGGGGGGTAGGCGAAGCCAGAGGGGGCGCAGGCCCAGCCACAGGTAACCCAGACTGCAGCACAAGCACCTGCTGGGCGCAGGGTACACACACCCTGATGGCATCACTTATAGGGGATACCCCACACGCAACACATAGCCGGGCTTGTCCCGAAGGAACCCCAAGCACATTATCCTGAGAAGCCTCCATATGGTGATTAATGTGGCACCGCAGGCCAATATGGGATTAACGCTAAATATAGCTACCCGGGATGCCCCAAGAGCCCGGTGCTGCCTACCTTCACCCAAACCAGTGCAGCCTAAGCTGGGAGGCAGTGGGTTCGGAACGGGTGGGAATAGTCCTACTGGGCCGCTGGCTAATAGACCCGCTCACCTGCGCAGCATAAAGAGCCATCTTCTATTCTTTGCAGCCCAGACTGCAGATAAGAACAGGGAATTTGTGGTAGGTTCCTGGCTTATATAGGGCCGGAAGGAGCCACAGGCTGTTTTCTGCAGTCCAGCGCCATCTTGTGGATGTATTACCCATGTGTAAGAAATCTTCTGGAGCAGGACGTGCTGTATACTTGGAATATAAAAGGAGAAAACACAGAAAATCCTATACCTCATAAAGGGATAAAGTCTTCTGCTTCCGAGGGCTGGAGGAGCAATGGGACACACCACGATCAAGGATCGGACACTCTGTATGTGACCAAGAAAACCATTTCTCCCCCTGGATTTATCCTAAATTCTAAGGGGCTGGAAGGACAGATGCCTATCCCCCTCAGGTGGGTGCTGGGGGACAAATTATTTGTAGTTGCCTTTTTAGTAAATCTCTTCTCCAAGCTGCGCTCCCCCCACCTTTCCTTATCAGTGGCGCTTTCTGTTGCTAGATAAGGATTTATTGCCCCTGTGTCCAGGAAGTCTTTGAAGAACTCTCTTTATTTTGTTATAGGATGTCTGTAGAAATCCTGGGGATGGGGATCATGACATAAATTAGGACATTGGATGTCACACCCATCTCTATTGCTTTTCCTTATATGAAAGGGAAACTATATCATGTACCTGAAAGCTTTATTTTTCCAGAAGGGCGAGTTCATCCCTTATTTTTCTCAGTTGTAGATATTCAGTAGGTATGTCTATTTGCTGATCAAATCGGTGCTTACGATCACAAGGGATCTTTACTCCGGAGTGTTTGAAGGTTGGATCTAACGATAAAGAAGATCATCAACCAGCCTATAGTCTAGGATGCTCTAGGGCCAGAGATCTCCATCTTTGTGCATCATTCCAAATTGGGATTCCACGATATGTGAAAACTCCAAGATGTACCATTTTGGTGACCCCACAGGTGATGTGCAGGCCGTGGCAGCCTCCCTTTTATGGATGGTGGTCACAGGTATGCAAAGCCGAAGAAAGCGGCTTCAGGGATGCCTACTGCTCCAATTCTATTCATCTTTCTATGCCACTCATTAATATGCATGGAACAGAACGCTGACTGATAAGAGTCAATATCTGTGCTATCTTGCTAGAGAGGTTTTAAATATAAGGGCATCCCCAAGGCCTAAGACATGGAACATAAACTTGGAGCATGAAAAGCCAGGGTTTTGTTCCTCTTTAAGCCACAAATACTTCCTGCTGTCACCATAGGTCTGGTGCCAGTTTGAGCTCATTGATCGCCACCTACCAAACAAAACTTAAGGGTGCTTTAGAACTTCTTGGCCTGGCAAAAGTGAGACCTGGCCCATAAACAGATTGATGGCTACCTAAAGGTTCTCTCACCATGCTCCAAAGCTTTTGGACACTGAAGAGAGGGCCAGGGCAGGCATAGGCACACTGGCCACAATGATTTAAAAGGGTTTATCAATGCATAAACCCAAAGCAAAATCTATATTCACCTTTTACCCCTGCAGCAAATTAAAACTTGCCGAGATCGAGCACCCCAGCAATTGGTAAGTTTTAATGCACCGGAACTGCTGGGGACAAAATGTAAGTATACCATACGAGTAGTTTTCTTTTGTGCCTTCCCTTCTTTTTGTTTCCTCCCCAACTCAAGGGGCCAGGTTCTTCACCAAGAAAGGAGTTCTGATACAGATTGTGGAAAGCTATTAATCAAATGTCTGCCTAATCAGGGTGACTATGTCTCCTCCATGGATCTTAAAGTGAAACAAAACCCTTCTCCCAAGGCATCCCAATTTAGGCCATCTCACTGTGTGAAATCCATTATATTGGCAGTGAGTCATGTGACATGGTACATGCTCCTCCGCTGTAAAACTACAACACTCTGGAAATAACAGAAAAAGTGTCTCACCACACCCCTCCCCAGTCACAAAAAAAATAACAAGCCAGCATCCTCTGACATACTCACATACATAATTAGAATGGTTTACTGATGAGAGCAGCAGATTCCCCAGAAGACAAACGAATACAATACAGCAAGTGCATCGCCACAGAACTCAAGGCTTTATGCTGTGCATTAGTATGCACGGCCTAAAATGCTGATTGGACAGAATGACGAAAAGATGAGTGGAGTGGGCAATCTGGGGGGTTTAACACAGCGGAGCATCTCACCAGGATAATTCAAATACTGGTAATAGGTCCACTTTACCACTTTAGGTACACCCATGCTGGTGGATGTGTGCTCACGCCAGGGATGTGGTCACCACCCATGTATCACAGTGAGGTTACAGCTTGTTCCTGAGGCATCCCAAATTAGGAGGCCTGGCTGTGTGAATTCCCCAGGATTGCGTGTATACGGACCTCTTATGTTTGGGCCTCCAGCTGGATCCCTGTCGCTCCTCTAGCTGATGGGTGTATCTGAGGGGCTGATGGTGGGGTGGGTGCACACAGCACAGGGGAGCAGCCAGCGGAAGGCACCTAACAATCCATGCATACAGAATAGATTGCTTGCCATTAATATACACCACAGACTATTCTGATTAGATGGGAATCTTTGCATGCACAGTGAGGTAAATCATATCTAAGAAGGTAAGAATATATTTTGTAACGTTTGGAAATAACCGCACCCTATGCATAAATAAAATGGTGATTTTTTTAGAATAGCCCATTGGGTCCTGTTTTTTCCCAAACTTAAAAAAAAACATCCTTACCTCATAAGAAAAATGATGTACCTCACCTTTCAAATGCCCTATCACAAGTACAGTTCATTTTTGGGGAAAACAATAGAAAAAAAACTATTTTTTTACACTGTGTGTCTAAATGCTAAAAAAGCTAAAAAAAAGGTTGCAGCTTACAACGCAAGTCGCACTGACTTTCTAAAATAATTAGCATGACCCCCATTATCAATACAATATGGTCACTTTTTTAGCTATAATTTAGCTTCACAAAAGATAATGATTGAACTAATAAAATGTGAACCCTCACAAGTTCAGCTACAGGACCGATTTGTGACTTTCTATTAAGGGTCCTTATGTATGAGCGGCCTTTTGTAAAGATGGATGAGAGCAAGGCAAAGGAGGCCCACTTTTGTGATGGCCAGGGAAAATGGGCAGGCAGCTAAGTGTAACTAGGACTAAAGATGTGTCACCTTACACCCACTTTTAGTAGAACACAACAGGCCTGAACACCTCTTTAAACAGACCAACACCACAAAAGGAAAGTCTGCCTCTCGTAACATCCCAATTCTTTCACGTTTATACCCCATGCTTAGAACATCTTCAAGTCTATAGACAAATATACCACAGATGTAAAATAAAGTGAAAAGGTGTAAAACACACTTGGAACGACCAGTCTTTAACATACATGGTTTAAACACACACACACACACACAAGGTATTTTCTGAGACAAACTGAAAATAAAAAGGAAAGAATTTATTTACATTCACAATGAAGACTTTACACAAGGAAAGAAGGGACCATAATACAAAAGGGATGCTAGAAGTAACTGAAATAACGTCATTTGAATAATACCACAAATATTCTGAATATTTTCCCTTGTTTGTTACTTGGCTGATGCAGACTGGAGTGTATGGGGGTTATATATAAAATGTATATATATATATATATCATGAGTATATATTAATAATTCAGACATATACAAGTGAAACAAAACAGGCAAGTTTAGAAAAGACTCTTTCCAGAAATGCATATGAAAGAAAGAAACATTTTCATACACTCGCTAAAACTAAGGATTCATTGAAGCCAATCAATGAGCAGTTACAGGCTGTGAGGGAACAGACTCTTTCATGCTACAAATACACGGGGTGACAGAAACATCCCGTCCATGCTACAGATACTGTACTGGCCTCCAGCCAACCTCCACCACAGTCCATGGCCGATAGAAGATTACTGCCTGTTATTGGAGTAGCTCGAGACACTTTGAACAGCTGGCTTTGCTCTGGTGAGAAGTACACTAGAGGACCATTATTGCAGCGACACCGCTGAAAAGATGCACATTTCACTGGCACCCTCTGTAAATAAATACACAAAGCAGAAATGGCGTGTTGTACCACATGCTAGGTCTAAAATAAACACACATATCAAATCAATGTCTAGGCAACTAGAAACCTCTAATCGTTACAAGGACTGATCTCTCGCTCAGTAACATGGACAAGGCTTGTTCACCTAATTAGCACCTTGCTGGCGCACTCGCATAGAAAATGTGCATTTCATTCAATACAAGGACTAGTTATACCAAAAATATGAGTACGGCCTACTGCGCCACTTGCAATTGAGAGGATGCATAATGTCATAAGCTATAAGCGATTATTTTAGTCTCTGTTGTTTAAAGGTGACAGGCTATCAGACTCGTTCCATTAGAATTCATATTAATATAAACAAGGCTGCTCTTACATACTGTGCATTACAACAGAGCTGACAATAAAGAGGAACATCGGAGACTCCAGGGCCATCCAAATTCCACTCATCCCAATTCAGGATGTGTAAAACCCCCCAGAAGCCTTGTTTCACTCACCTTGTACCAGAGCCCTCGCCGCAACCTTATCCCGGCATGCACCCGTGCCCGGATTTTCTGAATGGCTGGTGCGGGCACACAACACCTAGAAGGTGAGAGGGATGCGACTGATTGGTTAAACGGGCCGCTAAGCCAACCAGCGTGCTCCTTCTCGTCCGAGTCGTGTGAGCAACAGTAAGGTGAGTGACCTAGGGGCACACACACCTAATTCGGGATGCCCCAACTGAGAGAAACAATACCCCGAAAAGTGAAAATCAGGTGTGTTGTTCCTCTTTAATGCATCCTAGTTATATA
This sequence comes from Gastrophryne carolinensis, assembly GCA_027917425.1. NCBI lineage: Eukaryota > Metazoa > Chordata > Amphibia > Anura > Microhylidae > Gastrophryne > Gastrophryne carolinensis. Next base: position 347,591,448 of record CM051238.1, on the reverse strand, counting down.
TAATAAACGTTGTAATACAGATTCAATGGTCATTCACACATGCTTTTCCGTTGCCAGCTTGTTTCCTCTCCCCTTCCAGCAGTTTGTTTCTCCCCCCATATCATTACATGGCAGCCTTCACGACACCCTCTTCTAGGCAAAGCTTCCTCCTTGTGGCCTAGATTGGCCAGCCTAGAAGACAGTGTGATACTGGCCAGTTCTTTTACTAGTCCCTTCCATTTAAAATGAGATTCTCCCACAGTGCTACAGGAATGAGCTGCAAAGAACATGTACCTAGATATAGTACAGTCACGTGACTTCTGTTGCATAAAGTGCTCTATGTTATAGTCTAGTTTTTCCTTTTCATTATAAGGAAATTCACATATAATGACCAGGCCTAAGAGCTTTTGCCCAGCAATCACTGGACATGGCAAGAAGTGCTACACAGAACAACTCTAGTTATTGTTGTGAGTTGCTGCTGACAACATTCCCACAGAGGCAGTCACACGAGTGGTGCACATATTCATGTTGCCTCATGGTTTACTACAGAAGTAAAATAGTTTGATGCAAATGGCTAGCAGCTAAAGTAGTGTGGCTGCTGGGGTCCGTATGCAGCGATTATGGACTTTCAATATAGTAATATGGGGGGGGGGGGGGGGGGAAGGGTAGTCCTAAACCTGGAAGGCAGCGTGGGGGGGGGGGGGGGGGAGGGGGGAGGAATACTCCAATGAATAAAGTTAAAAAAAAGAGTTGTCCTTAAAATGTGTAACTAGTCACCATCATGTGTTCATTATGGTTTCTTTCCATCTATTGGACCATAGTGGCAACAGACGCAGTCACAGCCTCTAATTACCAGGCTCGCTTTAGTGAGATGTACCTGTATAACAGCAGGACTCACACAAAGAATACAATGAGACAAAGACACATCAGTACTTTACAATAAAAAGTACTTCTCCAGTTGTCATCTTAAGAAGTTCTGGTTATTTTCAGAGCAGCGTCTGTCCAGGAGCTTCTACAGAAATAATGCTGCTGTGCAGCATAAAAGTCCAAGATGATTATTAAAATAGATTTCTTTCTATGTGACAAATCGTAAGTAGAGAACAGTTCTGATGTTCCATCCACAGATATTACAGAGATGCAAGAGAGAGGCCGACATGTTAATGTCATGGCTAGACATCGGTCAGACAACCCAGTAGATAAGACGTTCTGTAACTGTAGTAAAAAAAAAAACAGTACCCTGTATTGTAAAAAAAAACAAAAAACAAAAAAACACAGCTTGTCTTTACACTGAGTTTCAGTGACTTTCTTCAAAAACACAAAACGGTCAAGTTCATTGAATGGTTATTGGCACGGTCTTCTCAGTGTAATATGGATCTGTGCTTTGTAAAAGCGGCTCCTGTTTTCCGGTGATGGTGGATACAAAGACGAGTTGATGCACCAATTAACTAATTGTTCCAGACAAATGTTCTGTCATGATGGGAGAGAGACTGTATAACAGCATCCACCTCTATCAGGTGTTCAAATAAGAGCTTATTGGGGGGTGGGGGATAGATACCAGATTCTGGATTTCTGTGGACTGTTTAATGTCTGGAGTCTCCAGGCCTGTATGATCACGTGACCTGGATGCTCTGCCCTACGAGACACTGGAGCAGCGGATACTCGGTGAACCCATTTGTGTTAGAACTTTGTCAAGCCACTGCAGAGGACCATTCAAATGTAGCTCAATCCAACAGGGCGTGCTGGTCACAGTCTGACGCCTGTGGAGACAAAGATATATAAATATATAAATATATAAAGTGTAATAGGACAGTATTGGCATCATAAAGAACACACATCTTCTATACAAATAAAACAAAAAGCAAGTCAGACAGAGTTCCATGTCAGTTATTGACTTGCTGAGGAGCAAATTTGACTTGAAGTCAGCTTCTAGGTCTCATGTGTCCACATGACCCACAATAACAGAGAATTTAAACTCTCGCCAGATAGTGTTGATACATTGTACTTTTGCAGCCATTACAGTGATCGACACCCAGAAGAGTAACTTTAATGCACACTTGGGGCCGGAGACAGACAGTCAAAATCAGAATTCTTTGGAGTCATAGTGGTGTAGGGTGGCTTTAACCACCCAGACAACTGAAGGTGCAGGTTTGACTGCAGCCAGCTCCACTGAAGTATTGACTGTAAGATGAAAGTAGTCTTAACAAATATACTACAAGAACTCGGGAATGATCTTTGAATACTATAGAAAACATTTTTTTTTATAACAGCTTAGACACTGGAAACTGTTACAAAGGGGGTTATCTGCAAATGTGGACTGAGCAATTGTCATGATTTCCAAGACAGTCCAGCCTGACACAATAACTCTTCCAGAAAGTAACAAAACATTTCTGAAAATCATGGACAAGGCCGCTGGCCTCTGTAGACGATGCTAGTGAGTGTTCATAACTCTACAGTAATGAGCAGCCAAAATGTGATTTATAGAAAAGAAGCGGGTTTGAATCCATGGCTACAAAAACAGATGATTTATAGTCATCTAAATATTTTATAGAGACAGATAGATCATCAAAAAAGACAAGGGTCCAATGTATTTGTATACATTGTCGTATAAAGTATTCATGCCCCTTGAACCTTTGAAACCTAAAATGTATTTTTGGATATTTTATGTAACAGAGCAACACAGAGTAGCAAGTATTTGTGAAGTGTAAAGAAAACGTTTTTCCAATTTAATAAATAAAACTGAAAAGTGTGGTGTATTCAGTCCCCCAGACTCTGATACCCCTAAATAAAATTCAGTGTTACCAATTGCCTGCAGAATCACTTAATTAGTAAAATATATACAAAGTAAGTTGTTCTCACTATCAATAACTACAGCTGTTAAATGAAGGCCTCAGAGGTTTGTTAGAGAACATTAGTGAACAAACGGCATCATGAAAACCAAGGAACACACCAGAAATGTTTTGGGAAATTTGTGTACTCACCATTAAAATTTCCTATTCTAAGCATACAGCACGTCCTGCTCCATCTAATAATACTTACACATGGGTAATCCTCCGCCAGAGGGCGCTGTTCACTGCAGACATGCAAAAACAGGCTCCTCCCGGCCCTTCATATACCGAGGGACCTCCCACAAATCCCCAGATTTCTCTGCAGTGCTGAACTGCGAAGACATGAAGTATCACGCTTTTGTAGGCGAGCGGGGCCTTACAGCCCGCGGCCCTGTGGGACTATTTCCACCCGTCCTCTTTGAAAAGAATATGCCTCCCAGCCTGGGCTGCGTTGGTCGGGTGAAGGTAGGCAGCACCTTGGGTGCTTAACGGAGCCATGCTCCACCGCAATCCCCCACCATAGGGTAGGCGGTCAAGGCTAATGGTGAGCCTCTAGTGGATGCCCCTCCCGCACTATTGCCCCGTGCCCTGAGTAGTGGTGGACCCTGTTTCAGGGTCGCCACCCTCCTCCTTTCCCCAACTAGTTAAGGGGAAAGGAAAGGGGGGGGGGGTGGCGGTCCCAGTGTACTGTTAGTCACGCTTAATGCCTTTATTTCTGCCTCTATTGACATCTGGGTGTCAGAGCCGCACTGCGTGCTCCTTATTCTGTTTTGGCTGCCGCCGTTTTTCTCTCTACTACATAGTTTGCTGCGTCATTAGATGCCGCGGCGCCTTTTCGTTACAACAGCTGTTGTGATTTTATCCTTGCTTTTTTATTTTTTACCTCAGAGCTTCACGCTCTTTTCGGGGTGGGCCGGGACTTGTCTTGGCGCACTCCGCGTCACGGCCGAGCATTGAGCCCGCCCTTCGAGGTTCGCTGGGCGCCATTATGACGATCTTCGCGCGCGCGTGGCGGCTGTTCCCCTCCTCCCTTGGTCTGTAAGTGCCCTCGCGGGTGATTTCTTATTATATGTTCTTCCAGCTGCGCATGGCCCAGACACCCTCTTTCACCTTATGTTTTTCAGACGCCGAGTCTCCGGCGGCTTCTCCCGGCCTCTTATATCCTTATACATATATATATATATTTATACATATATAGTTATTAGCGGGCCTTCCTACAAATCTCCCACATTAATCAGCGGGTCGTTGGGGCATCCAGGGTTGCCTAGTGCATAAATCCCTACAGGCATACTGTGCCTAGATAATCACCATATGGAGGCATCTCAGGATTATGTGACCGGGGTCCCTCTGGGACAAGACCGGCTGTGTATAGCGTGTGGTCTCCCCCATGCTGACAGGGCACGGGTGTGCGCGCCCTGTACCGAGCAAGCACCGGCCCTGCGAGCGGCACCTGTGGCTGCACCTCGCTCCTATTCTCCCTCTTCCCCTTGCCTAAACCTCACTCCTGTTGAGTCATGTTCCAGCGGGGAGTTACAACCTGACCTGTCTTCTAGACGGCCTACGCTTGACCAGATTGTTACGAGGTTGTCCGAACGCTTGGGTCCTGGCAGGAAGCGGCCCTTGACGCCCCCGGCTTCGGCCTTTGCTATGGGTTCGGAGGAGCTCTCTTCTCCGTGTGATAGTGCTCCGTCTGACGATGGAGATCTGTTCTCTGATCCGGGTTCCTCTGATGAGAGGCCGAGGAGTCACGATGATTCTGGCCAGGATGACTGGGGCCAGCTTGACATTGATGGTATGTTGCTTAGGATTTTTAAGGCCCTGTCTATTTCGCTCCCTGGCGCGGTCATCAAGCCGAGAGGGGAGAGCTTTCATACGGCGACTGCGCGTTTGGAATTTCTCGAGCAGGCTCACTTCCACGCTCTGGTTCTTAAGGAATGGGAATGCCCCACTAAACTTCCAGGGATCCCAGAGGACTGGGATTGGAAATACCCTTTTACCCCTGAGATGGTTGATTGTTGGTCATCGTCTCCCGTGGTGGACGCACCGATCATTGGGGTTCCTAACCCCCCCTTCTTCACAGCCCCGGCTTACAGCACCCTTCGGGATGTCGAGGACCGGCACATTGATAGGCTGGCTTCGCATGCCTTTGCTTGTGCAGGAACGGCGCTGCGTCCTGTCTGTGCCGCGGCCATCACTGCAGTGGCCGCTAGAACCCTCATAAGACAGATGCTTGAGCATCACCCTGAGGATTTACCCTGGGAGGTGTTTAATGCACTCTCCAGTTGTGATATTTTTGTTAAATTTATCCTTTTAGCTCTGGATGACACCATCAAAATGTGTGCGAGGACCTCTGCCCCAGTGGTGGCTATACGTCGACTGCTCTGGCTGCGACAGTGGGGGGCTGACGATGCTGCTAAAAGGACTCTGACTGGGCTTCCCTTTAGAGGGCAACGCTTGTTTGGGGCCCGTCTGGATATATTTAAAAAAGAGGACAATTCGCCCCATCAAGGGCGGCCGTCTTGGTCCCCTCGGAGCAGGGATACCCCTCCCCCTCCATATCCTAGTGTTAAGCAAGAATCAGGGGTGCCCCTTCCGGGGCCTGGTACAGACTCCTGCCCCAGGAGCGGCAGACAACGTCAGGGGCCTTCTGGTCGGGCTAAGCCCGACTTCTTCACCAAAACCCCCCAAGCATGATGGGACGCCCTCACCCGCCTGGGTGAGGGGATAGCCACAGCAACTTGCTTCTATCAGGAGGCACCATGCCTCCTTCTGGTGGATTCAGGGGGTAGTCCCTCTGGTTGCGGGACGGTGTTTGCTGGATGGTTCTTCCCCGAGTGGGTCAGGGTACTTCTGGTCCCTGTCTTTCTTCAGGTGTTGGTGCAGGCCTTCCTTGGCCTGCTAGGTCTGGGCTCCTTGACAGGATGCCCTTAACGGATAGAGGCAGTGGCCTCTACACCAGTTTGTTCCACTTTCTCCTGGAGGATGAGGCGGTTGCCCATCCTAACCCTCCATGGGTTTGACGATTGTATCCACAGGCGTTTCCACTTGGCGTCTCTGAGTTTAGCCGTCGGCGCTCTGTAAATCAGTGGGCCTCTGGCCGTCCGTGGAATGCGAAGATGCTTATTTTGGCTCACATGTGTCTTCAGGACACTGAGGCTTTTACAGGTGGGTGTTGGTGATCAACACTGCTGATTGTGGCCGTGTTATTAGGCCCCTCCCCCGCTCCCTGTGTTCTCTACGGCTTGGATGGGAGTGCTGTCTCGAATGAGACCAAGGGGCAGCCGCATAAGGACTTACTAGGTTGTCCTTCTTACTTACAATGGGGAGTTATTTGGGATGGGTGTTCAGTCACCTTAGTTCCTATTTTGTCCCATTCTCCAGTATCTCCTCTCCTAGAATTGCATTTGGATTCGGCTCCGGCTAGTTCCTTCTTCTTTGGCGGTAGGGGATCTTCTGGGACAAGTTCTCTGTCCCTCTTTGCTGATATATTACCTTCACCAGGCAGGATTGCAGCTGGTGGGCTTGTTGGTGGCGTATCAGATGCTGTCCTTATATACCGAGCCCTTGGGCTCTTCTGCACACTAGGTTAGTGATCCTACATGGGGTTCCAGCACCCCTGGAGCTAGGTCTGTGCTCATTCCCCTAGGTACGGTGGTTCTCTTGAGCTGATTATATTCAAGGACCTTGTCAGGGGGCACCCCCTTCCTTGCTTGCATCTTCCTATGAATGGTCACCTTGGGTACCAAGTCTCGCAGGTTTGGGGGGGGGGGGGGGAGATTTCATCCAAAACCCCCCCGTGGTTCCTGGGGAGGGTCCCTTAGAGGGTCCATCTACCCACTGGCTTTGTTAAATCAATAAGCCTTCAGTTGACTCGATACTGCTGGACTTCTCCTCTTTAGGACCTGTCTATTTGGGGACTCTGGGCCTGTTGGAAGACAATGGCCTGTTTGTTATTGGTCTGGAGCTTGAAGCAGGATGTTCCGCTGGTAGGTTCCTGATCCTGTTCTGGGTGGGGGTCTACGTCCCCTGTTCCTCAGTGGTATTCGCTCCAATGGATGTCTTTCAGTGGCAGGTTGTGCTATCCTGGTGTCCCTCTGAGAGCCAACTAGGGTGGCTCTGTTGGGTCTCGCCTATATCACAGGGGCTCTGCCCTTGTTTTTACTGTCCCAGAATATTCTGACTCTGGTCATGGGGGCTTAGTAAATTTGTGTATAAAGGGGGTATCCCAAACATGTGGTGAAAAAGGCTCTGGAGCGGGCAGCTAAGACCCCAAGAGCGAATCTACTAATACCTAAAAAAAGATCAGGTGATGCCTCCCAGGTAAGATTCATTTCCCGCTATAATGAGGACTGGCATAATCTAAAACGCATATTCCGGGATCATTGGGACATCTTAAGGGCTGATCCGTATTTGAACAAATGGGTACGTGGGGGACCCCGAATGACGGCACAACGGGCCCCAAGTATCCGTGATAGGGTATGCTCGAGTCATTTTGAGGTGTCCCGTAATTGGTTACACGATCACGGTGGAATTTGTGGCAGCTTTCCATGTGGGGATTGCTCAATTTGTACATACATGAAGAAAGAGAAAGTTATTAAGAATCTGCAAACACATAAAGAGTTTCAGATCCGGCAATTTATTAATTGCAGATCTACGGGGGTTGTATACGCATTGACCTGTAACTGCCCAAAAATGTATGTGGGGGAAACAAAAAACAGCCTTAAAGCGAGAATACAAGCTCATGTGTCGAGTATCCGTCTTGCAAACAGGAATGCACAGCAGGGTAAAGTAATTCCCCCTGTGGCACTACATTATATGCAGGTACATCAGAGTGATTACAGAGACCTTAGGGTCATTGGTATTGAAAGAGTGAACTTGGGCCCCCGGGGGGGGGGAACTTGAAGCGTGCTTTACAAAGGAAGGAGCTGCGATGGATATACAATTTAGGTTCCTATGCTCCCATGGGACTGAACGAAGACCTGGCCTTTACACCATTTTTGGGTTAATGAGGTGACACTATGGTGGGTAGTAAGTAGTTTGCACCTCACTGTAAGGGGATATATCACGTGTTGATATAATTTAGCATGGCACGGTATGTATTAAAGATTACATTTGGTATGGTTTTTCATTGATTCACTTCAATAATTTATTAGTGTGGCACATAGCATTTGGGTTGATGGGGGTTGTGGTTTTGGGGAAATGGTGGGATTTGGGGGGGAGGTGGGGTGTTGTTGTGGGTGGGGGGGGGGGGGGGGGAGTGCGAGGAGTTTTAGAGCAACATGAGGTGATGTCACTGGAGTTGTCACTAATATTGTCATATTTAGTTTGCAGCGAAATTGACTTGGCAAGGTCTTCTATCAGCCCCAATTGGATATATACTTCTGCCCGGGGACCTGAACGTATAAAAGAATCGCTCTAATACCAGCACATGAAGAATGGAATCAAGTCTGGAAGTTGAAGTTCCCCCGGAACACTATCTGGACAAATGTGTCCGTATTATTATGTTATTGATAGGCCACATGGGATCCTCCTTCAATGTGGGGGCATCCCACATGGATTGCTAGAGGGATATACAATTTACCCATGTAGTATGGCCTCTCCCCCCATATCTGGTTCCTTGTAGAGGTAACAGGTATTAATAGGGTTAGGGATCCCTTGCCATTAAAAGGAGGATTTAGGGAGCCCTTATGGGGCTCATCCCGCTGAATCATGTATACGAAATAGTGGAATACCCCGTACCTATCCTTGGTAGAATATATGACATGGTTGTATATATTGTATAGTTGTATATAGGTTTAAGTATAGTATTACATAAGTAGTAGAGTGTGCAATAGATAGAGTAGTATATTATAGAAATTTGGTTTAAATCTAAATAGGTCATGATTTTGCTCCCTGTACTCACCTGTCCAGGCTCCCATGTTATTCCACACTGTGGGCGCCGCCCAATTGATCATAACATTATTTATGTGTATTTACCTGCCGGGCATTTGGGTGAGCGTGCAGATTAATCACAGGGGCTGTAGCGCTATATATTTCATGCTATTAGTGTGCCACTATATAGCCTGGCATGGAAACATTAGAATATAAAAGGAGCAGGGTGATTGTGGGGAGCGGATCGGCCTTGAGGAAGTGACGCTTGGCACGTCACGAAACGCGTTGGCTGGGGTGGGGGGACCCCCATCGGCGATCGGTACATTCATTGGACACGTGAGATCTTATTGTTATTGGCATGGTACATGGGTTTAACTGGTCTGTCTTTTTCCGTCATCCGGCGGTGTTCTCTTGATTTAAGTAGAGGTTCAAAAATAGTACTGCACATGAGTTATGTTTACAGATGAGCACTTGGCACTTTACACAAGTACAGGTTTGCATTAGAATAGGATTGAGTATGCTATTATGGTTTTGCACATTAGCACTTACACAGATATATGTTTGTTTATGGATGAGGTATAGTCAGGACTAAGGCGGACCCAAACCCATATAAGTACTCATTTACCCTAGGTCTCTTATTATCAATTGTATTAACACTACCGGTGGTTTTTCACCCTGCCCCTCCCTTCATTCCTTGGAGAGATATATGTTGTGTGTATGTTTTTTAACTGGTATGGTTTTAATGTGTTTGTATGTCTTGTACTACTATTTTGTAATAAACTTGATGTATTAAGATAATTGGTGGTGCCACGAGGTTGTTGGGGTGGGTGAGGGAAAAGTGGGATTCCCTCTTTGGTTGGTTTGAGTAGTTTGGTCTCACCCCAATAGTTGTGCACGCCAGGTATTGTTGTGTATATTGTTGCTGGTGCGGTCTCAGCAGAGTTTACTAAATTTGTGTATAGACTTCTTTTTTATATGTCTCCTCTTTATTCACCCTGCTGTGGGTTTTCTGCGCACGGTCGTGCTGATAATGAGACCCGTGAGCTTGATGGCCCCTGGGTGGCCTAGTGAACTGTGGTTAGCAGATGCTTCTGCTAAGGTCAGCTGAACTGTACGCTCTCTCAGGAGTGCGGTTCTGCCCTTGTCGGGCTCCTTCTTATGTCGCCCCAATCTACAGACTCCAGTCTGGGGCTTGACAGCTGATTCATTCACCCCTTGGAGAAGGGCTTATCTTCTGGGTGACTTGGTATATGGGGGGCTACGAGCAAGCTTCCTTGGCTTCCTCTTCCTCCGTCCGTTATGGGTTAGGGTGTACCCATTGATTGGAATTAGTTTTGGTCTCTCCCCTGTTGGACGTTCTCGGTTCCCGGGGCTCTAGAGTGGTTCCAGCATAGGTTGGGGTTGGCTCCCCATCTAGGTTCTTGAAGGTTCAGGTTCTGTCCTGTCCGCTTTCCTGTAGAAGTCTGGTTCAGTCTTCCTTGTTAGGAGTTCTCTTGGGGATGCTCAAGGACATCTCTCAAGTAGTTCTATGGTCCCTGTTGGGATCAATTTTCATTCTGTCTGCCCTGCGGATTTTTTCCCTTGGATCTTATTCTGGTTGCCTTCTGAGCTGTTTTTGTGGCTCAGTTGCCCCTCTGGGGGCTGTTGCTTCAGTCAGACGTGTGCCTGAGAAGGTCGCTCTGATTGCTTAGCCCTCGTTCATTATATATATATATATTTATATATATACACACCATCATGTGGTGGTATTCTGCCTTACGCCGGAACATTTTGTCCAAGGTGGTGATTTATGATTATTATTTAAGTCCTTTTAGTCTGCCTATGGGCCTTATTCTTAGTAATGTTGAAGTAAGGGGTCTACATTCCCTCAACAGGTGTGGCACTTTTCCTGGTCGTTTCTTGTCCCTTAGGGGGACTGATGCCCTTTGGGGTCGGCGGGCGCCTCCACAAGTATGCGCCTGATTTTTGTTTGCTTCCAGGGCCTATGCGCCCTTTGGACTGTTCTTACTTGGATGCTTTGCTTCCAGGGCTTCCTGGGTACAGGTTCGGCTTCTGGCTGATCCTTGTTAGGAAAGGGGTCGGTATCCCCGCCTGTCTTGCGGGAGCCCAGTTTTCTATTCCCCGTTGGGGAGAGTTCTGAGTTTTTCTCGGGCTTCTGTTGCATTTGGGCTGGTTAGGCAGTTACTCTGGCCTGTTCCTTTAAGGGGGAAGAACTTCCCTCTCTTTCTGTTCTGTTCCACTTGTGCTTGGGTACCTTTGGCCCTTCAGCACCAGGTTCCTGTTAAGCAGGTTTCTTAGACTGCTGCTTGTTTTCTGTTCATACCTTTTCAAAAGTTTTGTTATGGAATTGACGTTAGAGCCTTTGCTCATGTCGTGCTTGGTAGCGAGCTTTGCAGGTGACAGCGCCTTTACTGCCTACTGTGCCTTTTTTGTTGGAGATCCCACCCTACCTTATGGACACTGCTATTGGATGTCCCATGTGTAAGTATTATTAGATGGAGCAGGACGTGCTGTATGCTTAGAATAATACAATTCTGTGAAATACTCACCTGTAGAATTGGTATTATACGCATACAGCACGTCCTGCTCCACCCCACCCTGGTTTCACTTTGTTCTGGATCCCCTGTATGGTGATTGTTATCATTGTTATTATTCCAGTTGGGTGGTTGGTTTCTCCCGGCTTCTTTTTCTCACTGCTTTTCAATGCTGGGGATTTGTGGGAGGTCCCTCGGTATATGAAGGGCCGGGAGGAGCCTGTTTTTGCATGTCTGCAGTGAACAGCGCCCTCTGGCGGAGGATTACCCATGTGTAAGTATTATTAGATGGAGCAGGACGTGCTGTATGCGTATAATACCAATTCTACAGGTGAGTATTTCACAGAATTGTATTTTCTCTTCCTCTTCCATTCCGGGGCACCACCATTAGCAACGTGTGGATTAATCTCCGCTGTAGTTGGGGACTGCAGAATATAGGTCAGGCTGTGGCAGGATATCCCCAGTTAATTAAAAAGCAGTTCAGCCACAGACCCGGGAGGGGAGAAACACTAACCTGTGCATAATGCTAAAAAACAGGGCAACAAAACTAAAACCGTGTAGAAGGCATCAACCAGGTCGCTGCCTTGCAGACCTGTTCCACTGCCTAGTGTTAGAAAGCCCAAGGCGCGGCAATCATCCTGGTGGAGTAAGCGGTGACCTGGAAGGGCGACTCCTTCCCCTTGCAGACGTAGGCTTGTATGACCGCCTGCCTGATCCATCTGCTAAGAGTGGACATGGCTGCCACCAGGCCTCTCCTTGGTCCTTCTAGGATAAGGAACAAGACATACGTCTTAAGTACCTCTCGAGTAGCGGCAAAGTAATACTTTAATGCCCTGACCACATCGAGTGAATGCAGGAGTCACTCCTAATGACTCCTAAAGAAAAGCCACCTTCAATGTGAGCGTCGTCAGGGAAAACTCTGTCATGGGTTCAAAGGGGCCCCTGAAGTGCTGATAGGACCAGCTTGAGATCCCAGGGTGGGACTACCGACCGCCTGAGGTCAAAGGTCCGCAGGCTGTCCTCAGCCCAAGAACAGGGAGGCAGCGCAGAAGCTGCGAAGCAACAATCAAGGGCTACAGCAGGGACCTCTGGGCACAAGATGGCGCTGCCTTGCGCAGTTAGTGAGGTGAAGGGAGGCCAAGCCACTGCCCACGCAAATGCTCCACTGTAAGGCCCTGAACAGGCCAAAGACACACCCCCCTTCGAGCCTCGCAGGCGCGGCCGGCCTACCCCCTTTCCATCGTAATGAGGCCGCCTCCCCCTCCAAATGCTGAGAGCCAAGCTCTGAATAAGCTCTGACCAGCATGAATGCCAGCAGTAGTAAAGCACAAACACACTGGAACCTGGGAGCCCGGTCACCCAGCAGCGATGGGTGCCAGTCTGATCCTCGGGGCTCAGACCCAGCCGGACGAGCCACTGCGCGCTTACCTGGACCCGTGCGGGCTCCCCTCACTCTGCACAATCCTACGCTACCGGCTTAGTAATCGGGCATCTATGGGGTATCAGGGGTCACCAGGAATGCTGCAGCTGGGGAGGGGCTGGGAGACAGATTGAGTTGATGCATCTGATCCCGGTCAGCACTGTACGAAAAACAAAAAAGTCCAGACATCTTCACAGTTCCTTGCGACTGCAAGAAAGGAGATCCTGCCACAGCCTGCCCTATATAGGCCCCAGAGGAGTTTGTTTTTTCCTATATTGCAGTCCCTACCTATGGCTGAGAATAACCCACGTGTTGCAAATGGTGGTGCCCTGGAATGGAAGAGATGAGAAAAAAAATCTCTACACTTTACAAATTGCTTCTTTACAAACTACATTTAAAGGTGTGTCTACAGTTTTAAAGTGTGGAAAAGTTCAAGCGTTATGAATACAGTTTCAAAGCACTGTATACATCAGGTAATGTCTAATAGGGGGGACTACAGATTCATAACAGTAACTTCACATACGCAAGGTTGTGTCAACTGCAGGAGTTTTTGCAATATCATATCCAAGAGTGTAAATCGCCTCCGACTTTGTGTTTTAACATTAAAATACAGGATTTAGGCAACCTATGGCGAGTGTTCAAAAGTTCAGAACAGGATGGGTTAAAAAGGGGAGAAGTTCGTAAAATGTGAGCGAGAAACCTCAGGATCAGTAATGAGGCTGCCAAACAGAGGCACATCTGGGTTCCATTAGCTCCCCTGGCTCTCTGCCAGCACTGTAACTGGCTGTCAAGACTGGAGGATGAGATTTAACCCACGCCATTTTGAGTAGACGCACAACTCGCTGTAGTGCCTTCACCGTGGCAGGCCACATAGCGCCCTAGCATGAAGCAGTTAACTGCATAAATGGTCAAACATCTGGAAGCCAGCAGGCAATGTTGGGATCTGCTCCGGGTGTCTGCTGCTCCCACAATAGCAGAATGTTACACTCTAGCAGCCAGCTTGTGTTACACCCTCCACATAATGACATGTGTCACTGCATCGCCACATCCCCGGACACTCTGAGTGTACTCTGGACAGCCACAAGCACAAAATGATGAGAGTACTGAAATAAAAAAAAAACTGTGCTGTCCAATCAGCGAACAAGGGGAGCTACAGGGAGCTGACGAACAGATTTAGTAAAAAAAAAAAAAAAAAAAGCTCCATTAACTTCTCATAAGGTTCAGTTCGAGTAACTGTGCTGCCTCTGTATTCCAGTGACAAAAGCAAACAGTAAACCAGACATTGAAGATCTACAGCAGGCGGCCCCAAACTTTCTTGCCCTGGGAGCCACATAGACGAAAAAATATTTGCCCCTATAAAAGTGGATGCATCTCCAAAAGGTTAAATGGCAGATGTGTTTGTTTATCTACAACTTCCAGCACAACCATCAGTGGTAGTCTGGGAATTGTGCCAGTGGAAGCTGCGAATACAGGTAAGCTGGCACGCTTGTCCAACTGCCAACACTTAATTTCAGGCAGGCCGCGAGCCACACAGCAAGGGTTAGGAGCCACAGGTTGGGGACCAGGGATCTATAGTAACCCACGCATCTTTCAGGCTCAAATGTATTCTAAAAGTGTGTCCCCACAAATTGCAGCCAGTGTCAACAAGCATGGAGCCTCTACCGGCACTGCTTTCCATCATGGATAGATATTATTGCAGACTTTGCTATACCTCATGCTAACCCGTCCTCTAAACAAATTATTAAAAAATGTAGTTCATGGAACGATACCTTACACTATTCCCCCAAGTTCAATCACACAAGCAGGGTACATGGAAAAGCAGATCAAAACCCTTGTCTGCCAGCCCTGAAATCTAAACGACTCCAGGGCTGGCCACTATCCTACCCCCTGGGGCTTCCTATAGCCTATATAGCCTATATCTAACAACCAACAGACAAAATGTTAAGGCCACTATCCTCATCCTTCTTAACCTATTCCTTGGTTTTTGACACTGTTGACCATCCTTTTCATTTCCACACTCTGGCCTCCATGGGAATTATTTTGAACCTCCCATTTTAACAGCTTTCCTCTTAGCTCTCTGATCATACAATTAGTGTATCCCACTCTCAACATTATTTGCTCCACCCGCCCTTGGTCTGTTGGTGTACCACATGGTCTTGGACCCCTACTCATTTCAATCTACCTTTTTGTCTTGGGCAAACTAAACTAAATTGGCATCAAACACCACTATACAGACAACACTCAAATGCAACTCTCAGGCTCAAATCACTCTTCCCATCTATCCCTTGCTCCAGACCGTGAGCGATCCATCTCTTCATTCAGGTCATCTTACTTTGTTGTTTTCCCACCTCTGCCTCCTCCACACTAACTAGATCTGTCTCAAGAAATCTACAATAATTATATATCACTCATATATCACTATCACTGACACAAGCGCAATGTCCACGTCTTCTCTCTTTTATTCACACATCACATTTAGTCCCAGCTACTCTACCTTCAGTCATCTCCAAATCTAAAATGTCTACCAAATCCGCCTCTCACTACTTAACTACTACTACTAACTGCTAATGTTATTTCATATCCTGACAAGACTACTTCAACACTCTCCCCTCTGGTCTACTAGCAAACAGACTGGCACCCATCCAATCTATTCTCAACTCCTGCATATCTCATCCACCTCTCCTCTTTGCTCCAGCTGCCAATATCAGAGAATTCAGTTTAAGAACTGAACCTTAGCTTACAAAAAACTCTGCAATCAGGCCCCTTGCCTACATCTGTTCATGTATTAACAAATACCAACCCAGATGCAACCTCCACTCTGCCCAGGACCTCCTCCTGTCTCCTCCATACTAATCACCTCCCCACAATCTCGCATTCAGGACATTACACGTGTCCATTCCTCTGGAAGCCCTATACAATTCGTCAATCTTCAAGCCTTTTAAAGTGCACTCAAACGTACCTATTTAGATGAGCCTATCATCTGGCCTCTTCAGAGCAATTGCCATTAAACGTATGTTTTTGTCTCCACTCATTATTCTTTAAATTGTAAGACCAGCATTGGTGCACCAGTGCACATTTACCTAGTATTTTCAGATGCACAGGTGCAACGGCTCGCAGAGGCACTGCTGTAATCCAAGAAAGAGTGAGCCAGCACACCAAAGTAGTTTCATTTATTGTTTTGGGCTACCATAGATTACTTTGTATTGCTGCCATATTTGTCCCCACTCAAACGATTCCACCCAGATGGTGGTCTATAGCCCTCATCAAAAGCCAAGGACAACTGCATGTTAACCCGTGTTTCACCCTGTTCCAGACCAGGATCTTGCACTCTGTAGATGACCTTAAACACGTACTGGCTGGCGTAGGAGGGAGGGTCCACCAGAGCTGCCGTTGCCAGTTGAAGAGTGGGAGCCACCACATCATCTGTTGCTAGGCAGGCTGGTCAAGTGGGGAGAGTACCGATTTCCCTTCCTAGGCCCAACCTAGCATCTCCAGTGGTGCTGATCAGGACACCCAGATGGGTGCCCGGGAGTATGCTTTTGGATGGAGGGTGGGACACCTGCAATACTTAATACATGACCAGTAATGACAATTTAAAAGGGCCCTTACATAAGACAGTGGTGTAGGGTAGCCAACAACCTGCTATACAGGAGGTCACTAATGACCATGCATGGCCACTGCTCCATTTGCTTAAAGGAGCATTATCGCAAAATTGTGTAATGTTAACAATTCATATAAACATATTGGCTAATGAGAGGAGAGGTCACTTATACACTCGAACTGAATAAAACTCTCGCCAAGCTTGTGGTTTATTCTCTCATGGTAGGAATAAAATCCAAGGTTAACAGGTTTAGTGTAGCAGGGGTGGCAGAACCTGTGGCTGGATATTTCTTGATGCCAGTTGTATGAGTGACCTCTCCTCCCACTATCCAGCATATTTATATGGATTTTTATCATTGGGTCATTTTTCGCTATAGTGCTCCTTCAGGTTTATTTAATTATTTTGTGCCATGCTGTGTGTTTGATACGTTGCCTTGAAAAGGGGAATTATTTATATTCTGTCCTTTGTGGAATACAAGTATCTTCAGGTTTATCTAAGTCCATCAAGTTCAAGCAAGGAAAGTGTGCAATGTAAGCTCCATGATCCAAGCACACATATTTTAGAAGAAACCGATTCCAAGTGGCAAATAGCATAATGGGGTTTTCTGGCCAGTGCCACAATGCTACTAAGAACCTACCTGTATTCAGCTCCCCATCCCTTGACAAAGCTCATTCGTATAGTGCACATCCTAGTCAGCTGATAGACTGCTTCAAATCCCTGGTTGACAGACTGGGCCAAGAGAGCAGCAAATTCCTGGTTATTGAATATCTTCAAATTACACCCTGAAAAAGAAGTTGTCTTTCAATATTTTTAATGTGATAGCACGTGTACAAACCAGGTGATTTGCCATTCAGCAAGAGAAAACTTAAATAGCACATATTAAAATTACGGTGCAGCAGTATTTAAAACACACAAATTTGATTACTGGTAACTCCTACTGGCAGTAGTGGTCACCAGTGGTGAGTCGGCCTGTATCCCTCTCCTGAGGATCAAATAGCCCAAACAATAAACGTGTTTGCGCATTCTTGCTTTGGATGTTATTGTATAAGAATTTGTATGCACCTGAGATTTTGACTACTAGAAGCAGACATTATCCAGATTCTTTATCGGTGAAGGGTACACGACTCCTGGCCATCTATTGCACTGGTGGACAACTTAATAGCAAATGCACCCCCCTCCTATTCACTACAATAGAGCGGGCACTTTTGGCACACTCCCTCTATTGCATGAATGGAGAGGGCGTGGCAGTGACCCTGTAATTGATGACAGAGCGGAGAGAGTCCGACACAGAAATGCCGGTGACTGGAGTTCAGCCCCAACTGCTGCAGGATGCAGTCCGGCAATAATGGGAATTGATGATCACTGAAGTAGCGCCACACAGCTGTGGAGGACAAAAGGTGTGTACCATCTTGTTTTTTTATTTGGGCGGTCAATTCCTTTAACTTAAAGCGAACCAAATACATTTGGTCATAGCCCCTGCCGAAATTTCCCTTCGTAGGGTGTAGAATTAGAAATGGATCATTTTGTTTTTTGAATCGTCTTTGAACAATGTTTTTTTGCTGTCCCTCTCTGTAAGATGGCAGGTGATCAGTCATTGCATTGGTGTGGCAATGACATCTTTGCCACACACAACAATGGCTATGAATAGAGGAGGTGGAGCTTTACAGCTAAAACAAGGGCCACTCTCTGGGATTAAAGTGAAGCAGGAGCACTAAAAATTGGCAAAAGGTGCTCTTCATGGGGGGGGGGGGGGGGGGGAGCAATTCAGGGGATGCTAGTTAAGAATGTGGATCTTGGTCCGCTTTAAATTATGTTCATATGGCTAAAGTGTACTTAGTGTCATTGAAATGCTTTTAGATGATACTTTTGTTTATTGATTGTGGATATGTCTGATCATAACAGACAGGAGGTCCACTTGCACCAACAACACAGGGGCTTTTCCATTTGGATGCTTGCACCACAAAAGTTAACTTTTTATGCATTATGTTCCATGGCAGCTAGACATGCGACCACTGACAGCAGTTCAAGTTTGCTGGCCGATGCTTGCACAGCAGAGCCCCTGGACAAGCATGATGGTGATCACATGGACAGCCATGAACGTGAAAGTGGTATCAGTATGTGGGTATCCGTCTGCAGTCCGTGAATAGGTTTGCCATTAGTGCGAGGGGACATCAGTTATAATTGGAAGTTCTCTTTAACAAGCAAAAGCTAATTTAAGGGTGGGAGAGTGGGCATCAAGGCAACAAAAATGATAAAACAACTCAAAGCATTGTCCTTTCAAAAATGTTCACCATTTTGTAAAGAATGACTGAACAATGCAATGACATCCCGGTGACCTGTATGCTTTATTGTGTTAAACCACTTCTGTCTTCCTAAGCCTTCACGATATTGTATATAAAATATGGGCATGCGGACCCCAAAGCTCCAGTTGAGGTGTTCACACATTTCTTACCAGGAGGTATCTTGCACACAGTAGCAGGATGCCAGCCATAACGCTGGTTACAGTTCGGTGACTGTACAAAAATTGCGCTGTCACTGAGGCATTCAGCAAAAACCTCACCACCAATGTAATACAGCCGAACTCCTCTACCTGGAAAGCAAAGATGGGGTTTAGTTAGGCTGCATACTTAACCCATACATTTCAAATACCCATGATGGGGAGAGGAAGAACCCACCACAGCTGTCCGTAAAGTTTTGGCAATTTTATACCAACATTCAAAATTAAGGCAATATAGGACTGCTCCTAAACTTGCTAGCAATATAAAAGACAAAAAATACAATTCTGTGATTACTCACCTGTAGAATTGGTATTATGAGTATACAGTACGTCCTGCTCCAAATCTAATACTTACAGTTGGGATATACTCCGCCAGATGGCGCTGGACTGCAGAGACATCGAAAATAGGCTCCTCTCGGCCCCTCAAATACCCAGGGACCTCCCACAAATCCCCAGCATTGAAAAGCAGTTAAGGAGAAGCCGGGAGAATTAAACAATCCAAACTATCAACTATAACAATGATAACAATCACCATACAGGGGATCCAAGAAAACGCAAACCAAGGGTGGGTTGGAGCAGGACGTACTGTATACTCATAATACCAATTCTACAGGTGAGTAATCACAGAATTGTATTATTCTTAGTATACAGTACGTCCTGTTCCAAATCTAATACTTACAGTTAGGACATCCAATAGCAGTGTCCATAAAGTAGGGTGGGATCCCCAAGAAAAATCAGCAGCAGGCAGTTTAAACCACTGCCGCCTGCAGAACCTTGCGGCCAAAAGCAGCATCAGCTGAGGCCCTAACATCAACCTTGCAAAACTTTGAAAAGGTATGAACAGAAGACCAAGTAGCGGCCTTGCAAACTTGTTCAACAGAAGCCTGGTGCTGAAAAACCCAAGAGGCACCAATAGCACGAGTGGAATGAGCAGTAAGGCGGAAGGGAGGATTCCTCCCCTTAGCAGAGTAGGCCTGAATCACAGCCTGACGAATCCACTTGCTGATAGTAGACTTGGCAGGAGCCAAACCCTTCTTAGGACCAGAAGGGACCACAAAAAGAGCATCAGTTTTCCTGAAAGGTGCAGTAGCCACCAGGTAGTACTTCAGACACCTAACCACATCCAAAGAGTGCAAAACGCTCTCCTTAACATTGCTAGGATTAGGGCACAAAGAAGAAAGAACAATATTCTGATTCAAATGAAAGGCAGACACTACCTTAGGCAGAAAATCAGGTTTGAAACGAAACACCACCTTGTCCTGGTGTCTCTCATAGTAGGGGGGCTGAATGGACAGCGCCGTCAACTCAGACACAAGCCTGACAGAAGTGATAGCCACCAGAAACACAACCTTGAGCGTAAGAATGGCCAAGGCAGCATCCTGCACAGGTTCAAAGGGAGCACCCTGCAATGCTGACAGAACCAAGTCCAAATTCCAAACAGGCACCATAGGTTTACGTGGGGGACGCACATGAGTGACCCCCTGGAAAAAAGTCCTGATCAGAGGGTGCTGAGCAAAGGACTTCTGGAAAAAAATAGCCAGGGCAGAAACCTGACCCTTCAGAGTACTGAGTTGGAGCCCCATCTCCAACCCATGCTGCAGGAACTCCAGAATCCTGGGAATAGAGAACACACGACAGGGAAGAGACTGAGACTCATACCAGTCAATGTAGGCACGCCAAACCCTGTAATAAATGGAAGAGGAAGACTTCTTCCTAGCTTTAATCAAGGTATCCACAACTGAGGAAGACAGCCCCTTCTCCATCAAGATGGAGGTTTCAGCAGCCAAGCCGTCAAAGCCAGAGTTTGTAAATTGGGATGGCGTAGTGAGCCCTGAGTGATCAGATCTGGCACCAGGGGACATTGCCCTCCGCCCAAGTCAGGATCAGAGACGCTTCCTGGAGGGCCCCTTGTTCCGGGTCCCTCCCTGATGATTGATGTTGGCAACTGCCGTCTGGTTGTCCGAGCGCACCTGAACAGGCAGGCCCTGAAGATGAGTAGTCAAGCGAGCCAGAACTAACCTGATCGCTCGCAGCTCCAAGACATTGAAAGGTGTGTGGGTCTCCTGAGGGCCCCACCTCCCCTGGAACCGCAGGGACTTCCAGAAACGCCCCCAATCTAACAGACTGGCATCCGTGGTGACCGTCTCCCAGGAAGGGGCAAGAAAGGATCTGCCCCCCAACAGGTTCCTTGAGTCCATCCACCACAAGAGGGACCTCCTGACCAGGGGGGAGAGCACACAGACCCTGTCCAGGGACGCTGGGTCCTTGTCCCATACAGACAATAGGTGAAGTTGCAGAGGCCTCAAGTGGAACTGAGCATAAGGGACCGATTCGAAGCACGCCACCATCAGGCCCACCAGCTGCATCCCCTGCCTGATGGAGGGATGGGGACAAGCTAGGAGGGACTGGGCCTGTGCAATCAGACTGTCCACCTTCTGCTGAGGAAGGAAGATCCTTGCCTGAACTGTATCCAGATTCATTCCTAGAAATGGAGTTACCAAGGAAGGGGACAGTGAGGACTTGGGGTGGTTGATCACCCATCCAAATGACTCCAGAGTGGACACCACCATCTGCCTGATGTAGAGACTGGGAAGTGATGAGGATGTCATCCAGATAGGGAAGCACGCGGACGCCCTGACATCTGAGCAGAGACATCACGCCAGCCAGCACCTTGGTAAACACCCTGGGAGCTGAAGTGAGGCCGAAGGGCAAGGCCACAAATTGGTAGTGTTGATCCATCAGAGCGAACCTGAGGAACCTTTGATGACCTGGGAACACAGGAATATGAAGGTAAGCATCTTTGATGTCCAAAGAAGTCATGAAATCCCCTCGGCGCAGGGAACTGATGGCAGAGCGCAGAGTCTCCATGCGAAAGCGCCTGCCCCTTACAAACTTGTTGAGAATCTTTAAGTCCAGGATGGGCCTGACAGAACCATCCTTTTTGGGTACTGTGAATAGGTTGGAATAAAAGCCCTTGCCCTTTTCTCTTAAAGGGACCTGGCAGATGACCCCCAGCTCCAGGAGGCCTTGCACTACTTGCACTAGCTCCTGAGCTGACACAGGGTCCTGAGGAATCCGGGATCTGATGAATCTTGGAGGGGGATTGGTAACAAACTCCAACTTGTAACCGGAGGACACTACCTCCTGAATCCACCGGTCTGAGACATGAAGCCTCCAGACGTGAGCGAAGTGCTGCAGCCGTCCCCCCACCCGGATGGGTGAGGGCGCCCCATCATGCCTGAGGGGGCTTGGGAGAGGATTTAGCTTTGGGACCCCAAGAGGAGCCAGGATGTCTACGTCCTCTGCCTCTACCCCAGAAATCTCCCTGGGCCCCAGGGAAAGACACCCCCCTTCCCTGTCTTGCACCGCGGTAAGGGGAGGAGAAGGAACACTTATCCCAAAAGGGCCGAGGTTGCCGCCTGCGCTGGGGTAACCTGCCTCCCTTAGCAAAAACGTCCATGCGGTCTCCAAACAGACACAGTCCTTTAAAGGGAAAACCAGTGAGGGCCTTCTTGGCAGCATTGTCAGCAGCCCACTGGCGCAGCCAAACCGAGCGGCGTATAGCCACCACGAGGGCAGAAGTTCTGGCACACATTCTGATGGTGTCATCCAATGCTGATAGTACAAAGTTTACAAAAACATCACAACTGGAGAGTGCATTAAACACCTCACAAGGCAAATCATCAGGGGCACTATCGAGCATATTTCTGATAAGGGTTCTAGTGGCCACAGCAGTAATGGCAGAGGCACAGACCGGGCGCAGCGCCGTCCCCGCACATGCAAAGGCGTGGGATGCCAGCTGATCAATATGCCGGTCTTCGGCATCCCGCAGGGTAGTAGAATCAGGGGAATGCATGACAGAGGTGTTAGCCCTAGGATCGGGGCATCCACCTCGGGGGGGGGGGGGGGGGGGATGACCAACATTTAACCACCTCAGCAGGTAAGGGATACTTCCTATCCCAACTCTCTGGAACCCCGGGAAGTTTACTGGGGCGCTCCCATTCCTTGAGCACAAGGTTGTGGAAATGTGCCTGCTCTGGAAATTCCAAACATGATCTTGCTGTATGGAAAAGCTCCCCTCTTTGCCTGGGAGCCTCAACAGGGAGAGAGATAGACAGAACCTCAAAAATCTGGGTCAATAATCTGTCAGTGTCATCCGGGGCCCAGGGGTCAGAGCCAGAATCGTCATGACCCCTTGGTCTCTCATCAGATGAGCCTGAATCAGAAAAGAGCTCCCCTTCATCAGACGGGTATAGCCACACAGATTCCAAAACTCCTCAGTTCCCATAGGAAAAACAGTAACATTAGGCGTCAAGTGCCGCTTCTTAGCAGGGGCCTTACGCGCTAAAGACTTCGCAATAATCTGTTCAACAGTAGCCAGTCTCCCAACTAGTATGCAACTCAGCAGGAGTGAGATTTAAGCTTGGGGGAGTAGGTTAAGTGAAACGAGGTGCAGCCACTGGCAGGCCAGATAGCAATGCAAGCGCCTGCTCAGCACAGGGTACACAGACCCGCGCCTTGTCAGCGTCAGCATGAGGCTGCCCACATGCTACACACAGCCGGTCTTGTCCCAAAGGGACCCTGGTAACATTATCCTGGGATGCCTCCATATGGTGATTATAGCGGCACTATACACCGATAGGGAATAACGCTATATAGCAACCCTGGATGCCCCAATAACCCGCTAGGGACGTGGGAGTATAAGGCCTACAAGTAATATACTAAAAACAGGGCTGGGAGAAGCCAAGAAGGGTTCGTCCCGCCTGAAAGACATAAGCAGACAAGACCCTAAGTACATCGTAACAAAAGTGAAGCAGATAAAGCCGTCCGCAAGGGCACTTACGGACCGCGGTAGGTAGGAGTCCGTCGCGCATAGGCGAACCAACTCAGAAAAGATGGCGTCTGTATACCTCGAGGGGCGGCCCAGTAATAGCGATGACGCGGAACGCGCCAAAGACGGGCCCCCCCCTGAAGAGCGCGAAGCCAGAAAGGCCAACAGCCGATGATGGCGCCTGAGGTAATGCCGCCGCCAAGCGCGGAACCAAGTCAGCGCGCGGCGGCGGTAAATTTAAAAGCAATAAAGACAAATCAGCGCGGCGGCTGACACAAGAATAAAATATGTGAAAAGTGAAAGCACAGACTGCATAACATACATCTCTATACACATACACCCCCCCCCCTTTTCCCCCGAAGACTACAAGGAGGATGAGGGAGGACGACGGCCACTTAAATAGGGCCCACCAGGCAGGCAGAGGCAAGGGGCAATAGTGCGGGAGGGGCATCCCATAGAGGCTCACCATAAGCCTGAACGGCCTACCCTTTGGTGGGGGATTGCGGTGGAGCAGCGCTCCTAAGCACCAATGGCGGTGCTGCCTACCTTCACCCGACCAGCGCAGCCAAGGCTGGGAGGCATATTACTAGTGGAATGGGTGGGAATAGTCCTACAGGGCTGCAGGTTAATAACCCCGCTCACCTGCGAGTAGAGAGCCAATTTCTCGTCCTTCGCAGCCAGACTGCAGAGAAATTCTGGGGATTTGTGGAAGGTCCCCAGGTATTTGAGGGGCCGGGAGGAGCCTATTTTCGATGTCTCTGCAGTCCAGAGCCATCTGGCGGAGTATATCCCAACTGTAAGTATTAGATTTGGAGCAGGACGTACTGTATACTAAGAATAAAGCCATAGGCCAAACCATTTAAGTTTTTTGTTTGTTTAGCATGTGGGAGACATGAGGCATTGAAGTCTTTTGCCCTGTTTACAAAGAGTGATTATCAAACGAGAAATTCATTGCTCGATCGCTGAAATGTTGAAACCAAAATCGTCAGCGAAAAATGTGTCTTAGCTATGAGAACGAGCGACATGAGTGATCGCATTAGCAGCCGATTACATAGAAATTGGCGGCAGAAGGAGACCGTATGGTCCATCTAGTCTGTCCTTATGTGTATACTGTATGTACTCTTTATCTTAGGATAGATGTGTGCTTATCCCAGGCATGTTTACATTCACTTACTGTTGATTTTTCAACTACCTCTGCTGGAAACTTGTTCCAAGCATCTACTACTCTTTCTGTAAAAAAGCAATTCTGTAAGTACTCACCTGTAGAATTGTTTTTGTTCTTGCATGGCACGGCTTCGGTATTCATAACAGTTGGGTTATTCCATCACAAGGTGGCACAGTGTACATCAGAAGAGCTGTGGCATCTCCCGGCCCCCTATAAAAACGGGATTAACCATAGAGTTCCCAGCGTAGACAAGCAGTGAGACAAGAAGCCGGGAGAGAATAAAGGTAAAAAAGGTAAAAAAAACCAATTAACTTGGAACAATCACCATAAAGAGGCAACCAAGAATAACGATAACAAGGGTGGGTCGAAGCAGGCCGTGCCATGCAAGAACAAAAACCATTCTACAGGTGAGTACTCACAGAATTTCTTTTTTCTTTATTGCATGGCACGGCCTGCTTCGGGATTCATAACAGTTGGGAAATTCAAAAGCAGTGTCCAAAAGTAGGGTGGGATCCCCAATGAGTAACAGCCAGCAGTTCAAGTCACAACCGCCTGAAGCACCTTGCGGCCAAAAGCAGCATCAGCTGAGGCCTTAACATCAACCTTGTAAAACTTGGAAAAAGTGTGAACAGAAGACCAAGTAGCGGCCTGCAAACTTGTTCAACAGAAGCTTGGTGCTGAAAAGCCCAAGAAGCACCAATAGCACGAGTGGAATGAGCAGAAATTCTAAAGGGAGGTTCCTTCCCCTTAGCAGAATAGGCTTGAACCAGCGCCTGACGGATCCACTTGCTGATAGTGGATTTAGCCGGAGGCAAACCCTTCCTAGGTCCAGAAGTGAGAACAAAAAGAGCATCAGATTTCCTGAAAGGCTCAGTAGCGACCAAATAAAACTTCAGAGCCCTGACCACATCCAGAGAATGCAGTGTCCGCTCCTTGGAAATAGCAGGATTAGGACACACTGAAGGCAAGACAATGTCCTGATTAAGATGAAAGGCAGACACCACCTTAGGCAAGAAATCTGGCTTAAGCCGAAACACCAAGTTATCCTGATGCCTCTCAAAATAAGGAGGTTTGATGGAAAGCGTCGCCAGCTCAGAAACTCGCCTTACAGAAGTGATAGCCACCAAAAAGGATTCCTTAAGAGTCAGAATGGGCAAAGCAGCCCTCTGGAATCAAGTCCCAGACTGGTAGCATAGGCTTACGAGGTGGACGCACATGAGTAACACCCTGGAAAAAAGTTTTAACCAACCGGTGGTTGGCAAAAGATATTGGAAAAAAATTGCCAGAGCTGAAACATGGCCTTTGAGGGTACTTAGTTGAAGACCGGAATCCAAACCATGTTGCAAAAATTCCAGAATCCTGGGAATGGAAAAAATACAATTCTGTGAAATACTCACCTGTGGAATTGGTATTATGAGTATACAGTACGTCCTGCTCCAGATAGATTACTTACACTTGGGTTATCCTCCGTCATATGGCGCTGCACTGCAGAGACATGTAAAACAGGCTCCTCCCGGCCCCTCAAATACCCCGGGACCTCCCACAAATCCCCAGCATTGAAAAGCAGTGAACAAGAAGCCAGGAGAATTTAACCACCCAAAAACTGGTAACTATAACAATGACAACAATCACCATACAGGGGATCCAGAATAATGCAAAAACCAGGGTGGGGTGGAGCAGGACATACTGTATACTCATAATACCAATTCCACAGGTGAGTATTTCACAGAATTGTATTATTCTTAGTATACAGTACGTCCTGCTCCAGATAGATTACTTACACTTGGGACATCCAATAGCAGTGTCCATAAAGTAGGCTGGGATCCCCAACAAAAGGTAACAGCAGATAGTTTAAACCACTGCCGCCTGCAAAACCTCAGCTGATGCGGCAGCATCAGCTGAGGCCCTAACATCAACCTTGTAAAACTTTGAAAAGGTATAAACAGAAGACCAAGTAGCGGCCTTGCAAACTTGTTCAACAGAAGCCTGGTGCTGGAAGGCCCAAGAGGCACCAATAGCATGAGTAGAATGAGCAGTAAGGCGGAAGGGAGGATTCTTCCCCTTAGCAGAATAGGCCTGAATCACAGCCTGACGGATCCATTTAATGATAGTAGACTTGGCAGGAGCCAAACCCTTCCTAGGACCAGAAGGAACCACAAAAAGAGCATCAGTTTTTCTGAAGGACGCAGTGACTACTAGGTAATACTTCAGACACCTGACCACATCCAAGGAATGCAAAACCCTTTCCTTAGCATTGCTAGGATTAGGGCACAAGGAAGGAAGAACAATATCTTGATTCAATGAAAAGCAGACACCACCTTAGCAGAAAATCCGGCTTAAAGCGGAACACCACCTTATCCTGGTGTCTCTCAAAGTATGGGGGCTGGATAGACAGAGCCGCCAGCTCAGACACACGCCTGACCGAAGTAATAGCCACCAGCAAGACAACCTTGAGGGTAAGTACAGCCAGAGCAGCATCCAGAATAGGTTCAAAGGGAGCACCCTGCAAGGCAGACAAAATCAAGTTCAAATCCCAAACAGGGACCATAGGTTTTCGTGGGGGACGCACATGAGTAACCCCCTGAAAGAAAGTCTTAACCAAAGAATGCTGAGCAAAGGACTTCTGAAAGAAGACAGACAGGGCAGAAACCTGACCCTTCAAAGTACTGAGTTGGAGACCCGATTCCAACCCATGCTGTAAAAACTCCAGAACCCTGGGAACTGAGAACACCCGACAGGGAAGAGACCTAGACTCACACCAGTCAATGTAGGTATGCCATACCCTATAATAGATGGAAGAAGAAGTTTTCTTTCTAGCCTTCACCATAGTCTACACCACCGAGGCAGACAAGCCTTTCTCCATCAAGATGGAGGTTTCAGCAGCCAGGCCGTCAAAGCCAGAGTTTGTAAACTGGGATGGCGTAAGGGGCCATGAGTGAGCAGATCTGGCACCCCTGGCAGAACGTACTGGTCTACTGCCATCTGCACCACGTCTGCGAACCACACTCTTCTTGGCCACCAGAATCACCGGCACCCCTTCCAGAGCAATCTTGCGCAGGACCCTGCCCAGCAGCGGGAATGGAGGAAAGACATACAGGAGCCGAAATTCCTGCCATGACATGGACAGAGCATCTGTGGCCAAGGCCAGAGGGTCCTGAGACAGGGAGACAAAAGCCTGGAGCTTGTGATTGTGACGGGATGCAAACAGATCCACATCCGGTAGACCCCAACGGTGACACAGGGACTGGAATACCCTGTTGCAGAGGGACCACTCTCCCTGACGAGAGGTCCCCCTGCTCAGAGAGTCTGCCAGTAGATTCTCTGCCCCCGAGATATACACAGCCGAAATGCATTGAACATTGGCCTCCGCCCATGTCAGAATCCGCAACACCTCCTGGAGGGCCCCCCTGCTCCGGGTCCCTACCTGATGGTTGATGTAGGCAACTGCCGTCCTGTTGTCTGAGCGCACCTGCACAGACAGACCCCTCAGGTGATTGGTCAACTGCTCCAGTACCAACCTGATTGCCTGTAGTTCCAGAATGTTGATAGGTAAGTGGGCCTCCTGAGGGCCCCACCTCCCCTGGAACCGCAGGGACCAGAATCCCCCCAATCCTGACAGACTGGCATCCGTGGTGACCGTCTCCCAGGAGGGGGCCAGAAAGGACCTGCCCCCCAGCAAGTTCCTGTGGTCCAGCCACCACGAAAGGGACCGCCTGACCAAGGGGGGAAGCACACAGACCCCGTCCAAGGACGTTGGGTCCTTGTCCCATACTGACAGAAGGTGAAGTTGTAGAGGCCTCAAATGGAACTGAGCAAAGGGCACTGCCTCGAAGTACGCCACCATCAGGCCCACCAGCTGCATTACCTGCCTGAGGGAGGGCTGGGGACACGACAGCAGGAACCTCACCTGCGCAGTTAGAGCTTCCACCTTCTGTTGAGGAAGGAATATCCTTGACTGAACCGTATCCAGAATCATTCCCAGGAACGGGGTCACCGAGGAAGGGGACAGAGAGGACTTGGGGTGATTGATCACCCAGCCGAAGGACTCCAGGGTGGACACCACCAGCTGAGTGTCCAACTCTGCCTGCTGTAGAGACCGAGAGGTGATGAGTATGTTGTCCAGGTAGGGCAGCACGCATATGCCCCTTGACCTCACCAGAAACATCACCCCCGCCAGCACCTTGGTGAACGCTCTGGGAGCTGAGGTGAGGCCAAATGGCAAGGCCACAAATTAGTAATGTTGATCTTCCAACGCGAATCTGAGAAACCTTTGGTGTCACGAGAACACAGGGATGTGAAGGTAAGCGTCTTTGATGTCCACAGACGTCATGAAATCCCCTGGGCGCAGGGAGCTGATGGCCGAGCGCAAAAGCGCCTGTTCTTGACAAATTTGTTGAGGATCTTTAAATCCAGAATGGGCCTGACTGACCCATCTTTTTTGGGAACTGTGAAAAGGTTGGAATAGAACCCCTTGCCTCTTTCTCTTAAGGGGACCCTGCAAATGACCCCCAGACCCAGAAGGCCTTACACAGCCTGCATCAAAACCTGAGCTGAGACAGGGTCCTGGGGGATCCGGGACCTGATGAATCTTGGGGGGGGGGGGGGGCGCACAGCAAACTCTATCTTGTAACCAGAGGACACTACCTCCTGAATCCACCGGTCTGAGACGTGGTGCCTCCAGACGTGAGCAAAGTGCTGTAGCCGTCCCCCCACACTGACGGGCGAGGGCGCCCCATCATGCCTGAGGGGGCTTGGGAGAGGATTTGGGCTTAGACCACCAGGAGGAGCCAGGACGTCGTCCTCTGCTCCTATGCCAGGGATCAGCACGAGCCCCCGCGAAGGACACCCCTTCTCCCTGCTTAGCACTGCGGTACGGGGAGTGAAAGGGAGCCCTGGCCTCGAAAGGGCTGAGACTGCCGCCTGCGCTGGGGTAACTTACCTCCTTTAGCAAAAAGGTCTTGGCGGTCCCCAAACAGGCGTAGCCCCTTAAATGGAAGCCCAGTAAGGGCCTTCTTTGCAGCATTGTCAGCAGCCCACTGGCGCAGCCAAACCGCGCGGCGTATAGCTACCACCAAGGCAGAAGTTCTTGCACACATCCTAATGGCATCATCCAAGGCAGATAGGATAAAGTTTACAAACACATCACAGTTAGACAGTGCATTAAACGTATCAGGTGGCAATTCATCAGGAGCACCGTCAAGTACACTTCTGATTAGGGCCCTGAGCGCCACAGACGTAATGGCCGAGGCGCAAACCGGGCGCAGCACCGTCCCCACAAATGCAAAGGCATGGTACGCCAATTGGTCAATGCGTCGGTCCTCAGCATCCCGCAGAGTAGTAGTGTCAGGGGAGTGCATAATAGAGGTGTTAGACAGCCCTAGAATAGGAGCATCCACCTCGGGAGGCGATGACCAGCACTTGACCATATCAGCAGGAAAGGGATACTTTCTGTCCCAACTCTTAGGTATACCGGGAAGTCTACTGGGACATTCCCACTCCTTAAGCACGAGGTTATTGAAATGGGTTTGCTCCGGAAATTCCAAACGAGCCTTAGCAGTATGAAAAAGCTCACCCCTTTGCCTGGGAGCCGCAACAGGGGGAGAGATGGACAGAACCTCAAAAATCTGAGCCAGCAGTCTGTCAGTATTATCCGGGGTCCAAGGGTCAGAACCAGAATAGTCATGACCCCTGGGTCTCTCGTCAGATGACCCTGAATCAGAGAACAGCTCCCCTTCGTCCGATGGGGTGTAGCCACAGAGATGCAAAAACTCATCAGACTCCATAGGGAAAAGAGTGGCATCAGGGGTTAAGTGACGCTTTTTAGCGGTGGCCTTACGCGCTAAAGTATTAGCAATCAATTTTTCAACACTGGCCAGTCTAGCAGACACATCAGGTTGAGAATCCCCGCTTGTATGCAATTCAGTGGGGGTGAGACTCAAGCTTGGGGGAGTAGGTGAAGTGAGATGAGGTGCAGGCCCAGCCACCGGAGGGGCGGGTTGCAACGTTAGCGCCTGCTGTGCACAAGGAACACAGACCCGTGCGTTGTCCCCGCTGATAGGTGAGACCCCACAAGCTACACACAGCCGGGCTTGTCCCGAAGGAACCCCGGTCACATTATCCTGGGATGCCTCCATATGGTGATTAATAGGCACAATAAGCCAGTAGGGATTGACGCTGTAAGCAACCCTGGATGCCCCAATGACCCGCTAGGGAAGTGGGAGCAATTATACTAGGCCCAACTAACAATTACACCGGGCCGGGAGAAGTCACTGGATTCACCCGTCTGAAAGACACAATGAGAAAAAGGGACGTCAAAACCATGCACAGTAAGGAATGAGCATAAAAGCCGCTCGCGAGAGCACTTACAGACCGCGGATGGTAGAAACGTCACACGCGCGCGACCTGACAAAATGGCGCAGAGCGAACCTCGAAGGGCGGGCGAGAGCGGGCCGTGACGCGGAGCGCGCCAGGCCAGGCCCCCGCCCCCCCCCCCGAAGAGCGCGAAGCCCTCAGACAAGCAGCCAATGATAACGCAGAAGCGTCTGAGGTAACGCCGCCGCCCGGCGCGGACATCCAAATGAAGGAAAAGACGCGCACGGCGGCCATTGTAATAGTAAAACAGACAAGTCAGAGCGGCGGCTGACACCACATATCTAGTCCAAACAGACAAAAACGCCATACACGAATCACTATACACACTCACCCACACCCCCCCCTTCTTTCCCCCCCGAAGGCTACAGGGAGAATGAGGGAGGATGGCGGCCCTCTGTACAGGACCCACCGCTACACGGGCATGTGGCAATAAGGCGGGAGGGGCATCCCATAAAGGCTCACCATCAGCCTATACCGCTTACCCTTTGGTGGGGGACTGCGGTGGAGCAGCGCTCCATCAGCACGCATGGTGCTGCCTACCTTCACCCCACCAGCGCAGCCCAGGCTGGGAGGCACATCACACGAGGAATGGGTGGGAATAGTCCAACAGGGCGCAGGCTAATAGCCCCACTCACCTGCGAGTGAGTGATAATTTCATGTCTTCGCAGTAAGCACTGCAGAGAAATCTGGGGATTTGTGGGAGGTCCCCTGGTATTTGAGGGGCCGGGAGGAGCCTGTTTACATGTTTGCAGTGCAGCGCCATCTGGCGGAGGATAACACAAGTGTAAGTAATCCATCTGGAGCAGGACGTACTGTATACTAAGAATAACCCGACAGGGAAGAGACTTGGACTCACACCAGGCAATGTAAGCATGCCAGACCCTGTAATAGATAAAGGACGAGGACTTCTTCCTAGCCCGAATCATAATATCCACAACAGAGGCAGGCAACCCCTTCTCTGTCAAGATGTAGGTTTCAGCAGCCAAGCCGTTAAAGCCAGCGTTTGTAAATTGGGATGGCGTAGCTGTCCCTGAGTGGGAAGATCTGGATGCCTGGGCAAGACGTACTGGTCTACTGCCAACTGCACGACGTCTGCGAACCACACCCTTCTTGGCCAACAGGGGGCCACCAGGATGGCTGAAACCCCCTCCTGGGCAATCTTACGCATGACCCTGCTCAGTAGAGGGAACGGAGGGAACACATAGGGAAGCCAAAACTCCATCCAAGGCATTGCCAGTGCATCCGTGGCGAAGGCCAGAGGATCCAGTGACAGGGAGACAAACCTGGGAAGTTTGTGATTGTGACGGGACGCAAACAGGTCCACATCCGGCTGACCCCAGCGGTGACGCAGGGAGAGAAACACCTGGTAGTTGAGGGACCATTCGAGACGTCCCCCTGCTCAGGGAGTCCGCCACCTGGTTCTCCACCCCCGGAATGTATACCGCTGAGATGCAGGGGACATTCTGCTCGGCCCAAGACAGTATCAGAGACACTTCCTTGAAGGCTCGCTTGCTCCGAGTCCCTCCCTGATGGTTGATGTAGGCAACCACGTCTAGTTGTATGAGCGGATCTGAACAGTCCGACCCCAAAGGTGTGTGGTCAGGTGGGACAGAACCAACCTAATCGCCCTCAGTTCCAGGACATTGATGGGAGCATGGGCCTCCTGGGGGCCCCAACGACCCTGGAACTGTAGGGACTTCCAAAAGCCCCCCCCCCAGCCCGTCAGAGTGGCATCCGTGGTGACAGTCTCCCAGCACGGGGGCAGGAAGGTCCTGCCCACCAGAAGATTCCTTGAGTCCAGCCACCATGAAAGGGACTGCCTGGCCAGAGGAGACAGAACAAATCCCTGATCCAGGGACACAGGGTCCCGATCCCAAACTGACAAGAGGTAGAACTGAAGATGTCTCATGTGAAACTGAGCAAAGGGGACCACCTCGAAGAAGGACACCATCAGGCCCACCAACTGCATCCCCAGACGAATGGAAGCATGAGGACACAAGAGCAGAGCCAGTGCCTGCTGCTGAAGGCCCTCCACCTTCTGCTGAGGAAGGAACACCTTGACCTGAGAGGTATCCAGTGTCATGCCCAGAAAGAACCTCACCAAGGACGGGGACAGTGAAGACTTGGGAAAATTTATCACCCAGCCGAAGGACTCCAGAGTGGAGATCACCACCTGGGTGTCCTGTTCAGCCTGATGAAAGGACTGAGCCACAATGAGGATGTTGACAAGATCGGGAAGGATGCGAATGCCCCTTCGCCATCACTCCCGCCAGCACCTTGGTGAACACCCGATGTGCCGAGGTGATACCGAATGGTAAGGCCACAAACTGGTAATGCTGATCCTCCAGCACGAACCTCAGAAATCTCTGATGACCTGGGAAGATAGGCACATGAAGATCCGCCGAAAGTAACCCTTGAGCTGACAGGGGGTTTAAAGACATCCGGGATCTGATGAATCTTGGGGGCGGCCAGGCTGCAAACTCTATCTTGTAACCGGAGGACACCACCTCCTGAATCCACCGGTCTGAAATGTGGAGCCTCCAGACGTGAGCAAAGAGCCGAAGCAGTCCCCCCACCGGGATGGGTGAGGGCGCCTCCTCATGCCTGAGGGGCCTTGGGAGGGGGTTTGGGCTTGGAACCCCAGGAGAGACTGGGACGTCCACGGGATCTGCCACTGCCCCAAGACTCCCTGTGGCTACCTGAGAATAGGGAGCCACAACCTCCTCTGGAAGAACGAAGGGAGGGGAGGGAGATGGAGGTCCCCCGAAAAGGCAGGGGCCGTCTCCTACGCTGAGGCAGCCTGCCATCCTTGGCCAAAACATCAAGATGCTTACCAAAGAGCCGCAGCCCCGCAAAGGGGAGCCCAGTGAGAGCCTTCATAGCAGCAGCATCAGCTGCCCACTTGCGTAACCAGAGTGCCGCATAGCCACCAAAAGTGCAGAGGCCCAACCGCCCAGCCTCACAGCATCATCCATGGCAGTAAGGATAAATACAACAAAATCAGAGCAAAGCAAGAGGGCTCTATAATCCTCTCTCCTCCTACCAGCCATAGCGCCATGGCAGAGACGCTTGAGCAGTGTCTTAACGGCAATAGCAGTAATGGCAGCAGCACAGGCCGGGCGCAGTCCAGCCCCCATACTAGTAAAAGCATGGCAGGCCAGCTGATCCATGCGCCGGTCCTTGCTGTCCTTCAGAGTGGTAGTGTCAGGGGAAGGCATGACCGAAGTATTAGACAGGCCTAGCACAGGAGCGTCCAGCTCAGAGGGACAGGACCAACGCTTTACTAGATCAGCAGGAAAGGGATATCTCTTATCCAATACCTTGGGCACAGCGGGCAGCCTGTTAGGACGTTCCCACTCCCTAAGCACCATAGAAGTGAAATGGCCCTGCTCAGGACGAAAAAGCTCACCCTGCTTTCTCTTAGCCACCTCAGGGGGAGCAATGTGCAAGATTTCAAAAATTTGTGACAGCAGATTGTCAGTGTCCTCAGTGTACCATGATTCCTCCCCAGACGCAGACCCAGGGTCACTAATGCAACCCTCCTGCTGGTCCCCAGAGGAGTCAGAGTCCTGGAACAGCTCCCCTTCTTCTAGGGAATAAAGTCCCCCAGTAGCATCAAATTCCTCATACTCCTCAGTGGAGCGTGAGGGTGTGGAAGTCAGGTGCCGCTTCTTGCCAGAAGCCTTCCTAGGAATAGGCCCGGCAAGCTGCTTCTCAATGTTGGCCACACGAAGTGCCAGATCAGACTGTGACCCCCTGCTAGCATCCCCCTCACTGGGAGCTAATTGCAGCAGTGGGGGGGTAGGTGATGCCGAAGGGGGCGTGGAGCTGGGAAGCGATGCAGGCAAACCAAGCTGGAGCGCAAGGACACTTTGAGCGCACGGCACGCACACCGTGACATCATTGCTGATAGGGGATACCCCGCACATGGAACACAGCCGGGATTGCCCCAAAGGACCCCCGAGCACGCTATCCCCAGAAGCCTCCATATGGTGATTAACACAGGCGCAATAGGCCAGCGCTGGGTAAAGGCTAATACAAAAGTCACCTGGGATGCCCTCCCACAGGATGCCCCTGAAGGAAAAGAAGGGGAAACAGTCCCCAAATCACTCACCCCCTCAGAAGCCAGGACAGGAACTCCGCATCCCTAGTAGGCTCACCATAAAGCCTATGGCCGGCTACCCTTTGGGGAACAGGGTCTGCGGCTTGGAGCAGCACTCCTGGAGCACTTGACCCTAGTGCTCTTCTACCCTCACCCGATCTGCAGCCAAGGCTGGGAGGCAGAGAGGGTCCAGGAACGTGTGGAAATAGACTTGCAGGGCCGCAGGCTTGGTTGCCTCGCTCACCTGCGCATAGAGAGAGAGCCATCTTCTATTTTCGCAGTTTCACTGCAGAGGAAACGCTGGGAACCATATGGTTAATCCCGTTTTTATAGGGAGCCGGGAGATGCCACAGCTCTTCTGCAGTACACTGCGCCACCTTGTGGCAGAATAACCCATCTGTTATGAATACCGAAGCAGGCCGTGCCATGCAATAAAGAAAATAATATTTTCTAACATTGCTCCTGATCTTTCCTCCGACTAGCTTCAGGTTGTGCCCCCTTGTTTTATCATTAAGTTTCTTCTTAAAAACACTTTTCTCCTAACACTTATTCAATTCTTTCACATATTTTAAAGGTCTCATTCTGTCCCCTCTCTCCACTAGGCTGTAAAACAGTTCTTTAAGTCTCTCCTGATAAGTTTTAAGTTTAAGTTCCACCATTTTGTTGCCATTTTTGTTGCCCCCCTTTGGATTTGATATTGTCTTTTTGCAGGTAGGGTCTCCAGAACTGCACACAGTATTCTAGCTGTGGCCTCACCAGGGCTCTATACAGCAGCATCACAACCTCCCTCTACCTACTGGTGATGCCCCGAGGTATGCAGCAAAGCATCCTGGTGCTTTTCCTATTACCTGGCTACACTGTCCACTCATCTTGATTAACCAACAAACCTTGGCGTCTGAACGCAGTCGGTCAATCGCAAAAGATATGTTTGGTCAGTCGCTTGCTGAGTGAATGGTCAATTTGTCGACTTATGTAAATGGACAATTTGTCTCTTTGAGAGTGTAGGGTAACATTTCAAAGGTTAAAATTGTTACTCTCAGTAAAATAACATTTGGCGGAGGATGTGGTGGTGGACCACATAATAGCAAAACCAAATTTTTAATGAGATACTTTAACCCAAATCAAAGGAGGTGACTATCCACTCACAGAGACACCCAACAGGAGAACCCTGATACCACAGATGCTCTCCTTATAGTTAAACTGTTAGTAAGTAAACCAGACCAACACCCATTTTACATAAAATTGGGGGGGGGCATCCTGATTGCTGTTGTCCCCCCCCCCCCGGCACCCAATCACCATTCTAAATTTTACTTGAACATGGTGGTCCCTGGCCTCTGTTTTGCCGAGTGAGAAAGGGACACATAAATGCCCCTTGTCAAACACAGCCGCATTTCCCTGGGGAAAGGCAGATTAAGCAGATTTACAAGGTTTGTAGGGGGCAAATTGAGGGAGGAACCCAGCAACAGCACCCAACAGTTCTTGTAAAGTCTGGGTTTGTCCTTCTGAAGCTGGAAGTGGGAGACTGATCTGGAGGATGAAAAAATATTTACAAAACTACTAGTAGATAAACTAAATGTAAACTATGCAAGAAGAATACTATCCCAGGGGTTGGGATGTTAAAAATACAATTCTGTGATTACTCACCTGTAGAATTGATATTATGAGTATACAGTATGCCCTGCTCCAGATAAGATTCTTTACGTCTGGGTATTACTTCGCCAGATGGAGCTGGACTGCAGAGACAGCGAAATTGGCTCCTCCCACCCCTCAAATACCCGGGACCTCCCACAAATTCCCAGTATTGAAAAGCAGTTAAACAAGAAGCCGGGAGAATGATAACATAACCAACCATTAACTAAACCAACAATGATAACAATCACCATACAGGGGATCCAAGAATAATGAAAACCAAGGGTGGGGTGGAGCAGGACGTACTGTATACTCATAATATCAATTCTACAGGTGAGTAATCACAGAATTGTATTATTCTTAGTATACAGTATGTCCTGCTCCAGATAAGATTCTTTACGTCTGGGACATCCAATAGCAGTGTCCGTAAAGTAGGGTGGGATCCCCAAAAGGCAACAACAGGCAGTTCAGATCACTGCCGTCTGCAGAACCTTGCGGCCAAAAACAGCATCAGCTGAGGCCCGAACATCAACCTTGTAAAACTTGGTGCTGAAAGGCCCAAGAGGCACCAATAGCACGAGTGGAATGAGCAGTAAGGCGGAAGGGAGGATTCTTCCCCTTAGCAGTGTAGGCCTGAATCACAGTCTGATGGATCCATTTGCTGACAGTAGACTTAGCAGGAGCCAAACCCTTCCTAGGGCCAGAAGGGACCACAAAAAGAGCATCAGTTTTCCTAAAAGGTGCAGTAGCCACCAGATAGAACTTCAGATTCCTGACCACATCCAAGGAATGCAAAATCCTCTCCTTAGTGTTACTAGGATTAGGGCACAAGGAAGGCAGAACAATGTCCTGATTAAGATGAAAGACAGACACAACCTTAGGCAGAAAATCTGTCTGAAAGCGAAACACCACCTTGTCCTGGTGTCTCTCAAAGTAGGGGGGGGCTGGATGGAAAGTGCCGCCAACTCAGAAACACGCCTAACAGAAGTGATAGCCACCAAAAAGACAACATTGAGAGTAAGAATGGCCAAGGAAGCCTCCTACACAGGTTCAAAGGGAGCACCCTGCAAGGCAGAAAGGACCAAGTTCAAGTCCCAGACAGGCAACATAGGCTTACGTGGAGGACGCACATGAGTAATCCCCTGGAAAAAAGGTCCTGATCAGAGAATGCTGAGCAAAAGATCTTTGGAAGAAAACAGCCAGGGCAGAAACATGACCCTTCAGAGTACTGAGTTGAAGCCCTAGATCCAAACCATGTTGAAGGAACTACAGAATCCTGGGGATAGAGAACACCCGACAGGGAAGAGACCTAGACTCACACCAGTCAATGTAGGCACGCCAAACCCTATAGTAAATGGAAAAAGAAGACTTCTTCCTAGCCCTAATCATGGTGTTAACAACAGAGGCAGACAGACCCTTTTCCATCAAGATGGAGGTTTCAGCAGCCAGGCCGTCAAAGCCAGCGTTTGTAAATTGGAATGGTGTAAATGTCCCTGAGTGAGTAGGTCTGGAACCCTGGGCAGAGCGTACTGATCTACTGCCAGCTGCACTATGTCTGCGAACCACACTCTTCTTGGCCAACAGGGAGCCACCAGGATTGCTGGCACCCCTTCCTGATCTATCTTGCGCAGAACCCTGCCCAACAGGGGGAATGGGGGAAAGACATACAGACGCTGAAAGTCCTGCCATGACATCGCTAGAGCATCTGTGGCCAAGGCCAGAGGATCCTGGGACAGGGAGACAAAGGCTGGGAGCTTGTGATTGTGACGGGACGCAAACAGATCCACATCTGGCTGACCCCAATGGTGACACAGGGAGTGAAACACCCTGTCGCTGAGGGACCATTCTCCCCTGCTCAGAGAGTCTGCCTGCAGATTCTCCACCCCCAGAATGTACACAGCTGAGATGCAGGGAACATTGTCCTCTGCCCAAGACAGGATCAGAGACATTTCCTTGAGGGCCCCCTTGCTCCGGGTCCCTCCCTGATGATTGATGTAGGCAACCGCCGTCTGGTTGTCCGAGCGTACCTGAACAGGCCGGCCCCGAAGGTGTTGGGTCAAGTAAGCCAGAACCAACCTGATCGCCCTCAGTTCCAAAATGTTGATAGGGGTGTGGCCTCTTGAGGGCCTCACCGCCCTTGGAGTTGTAGGGACTTCCGGAAGCCCCCCCAACCTGTCAGACTGGCATCCATGGTGACCGTCTCCCAGCAGGGGGCCAGAAAGGATCTGCCCGCCAACAGGTTTCTGGAGTCCAGCCACCACGAGAGGGACCGCCTGGCTAGAGGGGACAGAACAAGGACCTGGTCCAGGGACGCAGGATCCTTGTCCCATACTGACAAGATGTGGAGTTGCAGAGGCCTCATGTGAAACTGGGAATAAGGAACCGCCTTGAAGCACAACAACATCAGGCCCACCAGCTGCATTTCCTGCCTGATGGAGGGATGAGGGCAAGATAGAAGGAACCGAACCTGCACTAGCAGACTGTCCACCTTCTGCTGAGGAAGAAAGATCCTTGCCTGAACTGTATCCAGATTCATTCCCAGAAATGGCGTCACCAAGGAGGGAGACAGGGAACATTTGGGATGATTGATCACCCAGCCGAACGACTCCAGTGTGGACACTACTCGCTGAGTATCCAGCTCTGCCTGTTGGAGGGACTGAGAAGTGATGAGAATGTCGTCCAAATAGGGCAGAACGCGAATGCCCTGAGACCTAAGCAGAGCCATCACTCCTGCTAGCACCTTGGTGAACACTCTGGGAGCTGAAGTGAGACCGAAGGGCAATGCCACAAATTGGTAGTGCTGATCCTCCAGAGCAAATCTGAGGAATCTTTGATGAACTGGAAAATGGGAATATGAAGGTAAGCATCCTTGATGTCCACAGAGGTCATGAAGTCCCCTGGACGCAGGGAACTGATAGCAGAGCGCAGAGTTTCCTTGTAACCGGAGGACACTACCTCCTGAATCCACCGGTCTGAGACATGATGCCTCCAGACGTGAGCAAAAAGCTGAAGCCGTCCCCACACCCGGATGGGTGAGGGCGCCC
This sequence comes from Gastrophryne carolinensis, assembly GCA_027917425.1. Classification (NCBI taxonomy): domain Eukaryota; kingdom Metazoa; phylum Chordata; class Amphibia; order Anura; family Microhylidae; genus Gastrophryne; species Gastrophryne carolinensis. Next base: position 347,551,578 of record CM051238.1, on the reverse strand, counting down.
CTTCATGCCTAAGGGGGCTTGGGGGAAGGCTTAGGTTTGGAGCCCCAGGATGGGCCAGACTGTCCACGTCCTCTGCCCCTACCACAGAAATCTCCTCGGGCCCCAGTAAAGGAGACCCCTCTCGCCGTTCTGGATCCAAGGTAGGGGGAAGGAAAGGAGACCGGGCCCTGAAAGGGCCGAGACTGTCTTCTGCGCTGGGGTAACCTGCCTCCCTTAGCAAACAGGTCCAGGCGGTCCCCAAATAGGAGTAGTCCTTTGAAGGGAAAACCAGAAAGGACATAAGCAACAAATACCTCACAATGCGAGAGTGCATTATACTCTTCACTAGAAACATCATCAGGAGCTCCATCTAGGACACTTTTAAGCAGAGTCCTAATAGCCACAGCTGTAATGGCAGAGGCACAAACCGGGCGCAGTGCCGTCCCCACACAGGCAAAGGCATGGGAAGCCAGCTGATCAATACGCCGGTCCTCACTATCCTTCAGGGTAGTAGAGTCAGGGGAATGCATGACAGAGGTGTTAGACAAACCCAGAATTGGGGCATCTACCTCGGGAGGGGATGACCAACGTTTAACCACATCAGCAGGAAAGGGATATCTCCTATCCCAACTCTTAGGGACTCCGGGGAGCCTGCTAGAATTAGATTGTTCAGGGAACTCTAAACGTGGCTTAGCAATATGGCTGGGGGAGAGATAGAAAGCACTTCAAAGATCTGAGCCAAAAGCCTGGGGCCCAGGGATCAGAGCCAGGATCAGCATAACCCTTGGGCCGTTCATCAGATGATTCTGAGTCAGAGAACAATTCCCCTTCTTCCAGGGGGGTATAACCAGACAGATAAAAAAAGAGTGACATCAGGCGCCAAATGCCGCCTCTTAGCAGAGGCCTTACGTGCCATAGTATTTGCAAGCAACTTTTCAACACTAGCCAGTCTAGTAGACACATCAGGCTGAGACTCCCCACTGGTATGCAGCTCACTGGGAGTCAGATGTAAGTGTGGGGGAGTAGGCGAAGCCATACGTGGCTCAGGCCCAACTGCTGGTAACCCAGGCTGCAGCGCAAGCACCTGCTGGGCACAAGGTGCACAAACCCGCACATTGTCAACACTTGTAGGGGACACCCCACACGCCACACACAGCTGGGCTTGTCCTGAAGGAACCCCGAGCACATTATCCTGAGACGCCTCCATATGGTGATTATAGCGGCACAATAGGCCGATAGGGATTCACGCTATAAAAGCAACATGGGATGTCCCAATAGCCCGCTAGGGAAGTGGGAGGAATTAGCACACTAGGCCTCAATAAGTTTAATAAACTAATAGAGGGGGTAGGGCCGGGAGAAACCAATTGAGTTTGACCCGCCTGTAAGACATAAGCGAAAAAACACCGTAAGCGACATGCATACATAACATAAAAATATGAACAAACAGCCCACGAGGGCACTCACAGGCCGCGGTAAGTAGGCGCCAGCCACGCAGCATGAGGAAGCAAAATGGCGCAAAGTATACCTTGAGGGGCAGGCCGCAGAGACAGTGATGCGGAACACGCCATCCGCAGGGCCCACCCCCCGAAGAACGCGAAGCCGCACACGTGACAAATTCAACCAATGATGGCGCAGCAGCAGCTGAGGTAATGTCGTCGCCGACCACGGAACGCCGTACAAGCGCGGGCGGCGGCATATTCAAAAAGCAACCAGTGCTACCAAAGCTGTGCGGTGACAGGATTAAAGGCAAACCAAGCACACCATACAAAAGTGAATGTACAGAAACACACACTCACACCCCCCCCCCCCCCCCCCCGAGAACTACAAGGGAGAGCAAGGGAGGGCAGCGGCCACCCAACGTAGGGCCCACCGATAGAGAGGGGCAAGGGGCAATAGTGCGGGAGGGGCATCCCATAAAGGCTCACCAAGTGCCTATACCGGTGCGGTGGAGTGGCGCTCCTAACCACCTGACAGTGGTGCTGTCTACCTTCACCCAAACCGGCGCAGCCAAGGCTGGGAGGCAAATTAACAATGGAACGGGTGGGAATAATCCTACAGGGCCGCAGGCTAATAGCCACGCTCACCTGCGAGAAGAGAGAGCCATCTTCTTGTCCTTCGCAGTCCAGACTGCAGAGAAGATCTGGGAATTTGTGGGAGGTCCCGGGTATTTGAGGGGCCAGGAGGAGCCAATTTCGCTGTCTCTGCAGTCCAGCGCCATCTGGCGGAGTAATACCCAGACATAAAGAATCTTATCAGGAGCAGGACGTACTATATACTAAGAATAATCCCAGGGGTTAAAAATGTATTTTTACCCAGTCAGACTTCAACAGCAGACCTGTGTCTGCCACAATCATAAGAAATGTACCCAAACCCCAGCAGCGTACACAGTACACATATGAACATGGCTGCGGTTGCTGCAGACAAGTGCTTCAAAGTTTACCATAAAAATATATATATATATTTTTTTTATTAACTTTAATTTCAGACCTGTTGACACAGATTTAGAACGGTTATACACATAAGCATGGAACTACCAGAGATTATTAAAACCAAGGAATTCCATTGTTTTAGTATTAGTACCATGTTTTTTGTGCTGGGTCCCACCCTCACCTTCCAATGGGCGAAATGGCTGACAACAGCATGCTCAGATCTTTTATGCACCTCCTCTCCCATGCTCCGAGGTGGTGGAGCAATGATTAGCTCAGGAATAAGCTTCGGATTGGCAACTAACCCAAAGCAGGTCCATCTAAATCCTATTCTAGTTGTTGGACAAACTGGAGAGGATCCTATGCGATTCCCAGGGGGCATCCCCGCTTCTCTAGATTTTCATGGTAACATGCTAGATGCCAGTGAGTATTTTAGCCCAATAACTGGCTTGATTTAGATTTCTTCATTGTGGGACTAATTGGGGCGCTTTCTGGGGACTTTATAGGACACTAGGATGTGATACTAGACTTTTTTTCAGAGAGTTTGAAACTTACCTCTGTCAGAGATCCAGACCCATGGTCATGGTGCTAGTACCTTGCATCAATCACGGTGACTGGCCACATCGGCTCTATTTATTTCAATAGAAGGGATTGTGCCAAGGTCTGGCATGCCCTCTCTACTGTAGTTAATGGAGTGGGCACAGCAAGTCATCGTGCCTGATGCTACCTGATGCCACCAGCATTGCGCAAATTAGCTGTGCAGGGCTATATGTCCTATAGGTTCTATTATGTTTGCTGACCACCACCTCTCATTCCTGATAACTCATGGGTTACCTGCTGAATTACTTTCTTCTCTCAAGAGATCAAACAAAAGGTTTGTATTACTAGAGTTTCCCAAATGGTAGGCAGGTCTAACCCTGTCTCAATCCATGGCCTCCAATGCTAAATGCAGTGCATAACAAATTAAACATTACACATTAAAAGACAACTTAATATCAGTCCCCAGCTTGGTCCTAATAGTGTCTGCTTACAGGAGTTTTGCTGCTAGATCCCCACAGTAACATTAAATGAAATTGTGCAGCAGGAACACATGCTCCTTGGAACACCACAGCAAAAAGCCGGAGTTTGGAGGAAAGGGGGAGGTGTGTGGAGGTTCTATGCAGGGATTGTGCCGTGCCTTTTGGACAGGATTCATATTATGGGAGGTCCTCTATTTTCACAATCAGAGGCCCAGAATGGAAAATGTTTTTCTAACCACCAAATTAACGACAGGAAGGAGCAGTTCCAGTTCCCCCCCATCTAAAAGCACACCATTTCATTTTGTGTAAAAAGCAAAGTTCACCAAACTATTCCTAGCCGACCCAAACAAAGTAGAGTAAATACAGCAGCGAGGAGGCAGACTAAATAATGTGTGTTTTATTCTGGGTTCAATGACAGTTGAGGAAAACGTGACGATAAGAGGAAAAAAAGTAATTCTGTGAGCACTCACCTGTAGAATTGTTTTTGTTCTTGCATGGCACGGCCCGCTTCGGTATTCATAACAGTTGGGTTATTCCGCCACAAGGTGGCGCAGTGGTACTGCAGAAAAGCTGTGGCCTGTCCCGGCTCCCTATAAAAACGGGCTTAACCATAGAGTTCCCCAGCGTACACAAGCCGTGAGACAAGAAGCCGGGAGAGAATAAGTAAAAAATGTGAAAAAGGTAAAAAACCCCAATTGACTTGGAACAATCAACAATCAAGAGGCAACCAAGAATAACAATAACAAGGGTGGGGCGAAGCGGGCCATGCCATGCAAGAACAAAAACAATTCTACAGGTGAGTACTCACAGAATTGCTTTTTTCTTTATTGCATGGCACGGCCCGCTTCGGTATTCATAACAATTGGGACATCCAAAAGCAGTGTCAAGAGTAGGGTGGGATCCCCAAAGAGTAACGGCCAGTAGTTCAAGTCACTACCGCCTAAAGCACCTTGCGGGCAAATGCAGCATCCACTGAGGCCTTAAAGTGGACCAACACCCAGGGGTGATCGGCCCGGGAATCTATAAGACCTCCCTCACCGCGGGGCATCCGAGATCGGGATGTCCCGCGGGGTGAAACCCCCCCCAAAAGCCCCAAAAAACCTTACCTTAACGGCGACGGATCAGCCGCCGCCGCCTCCCGCGCGCCCCTCTAGCAGTGCGCGCGCCCGCGCTGGCAGTTTGTAAATGGCTGGCGCGGGCGCGCGCCCTGTAAGAGGGACGCATGGGAGGCGGCGGCGGCTTGTCCGTCGCTCGTCCGTTGCCGAAAAGGTACGTTTTTTTGGGCTTTTGGGGGGGTTTCACACAGCGGGGCATCCTGATCTTGGATGCCCCGCTGAAGTGGACCAACACCCAGGATATTGAAAATCCTGGGTGTTGGTCCACTTTAACATCAACCTTGTAAAAAGTATGAACAGAAGACCAAGTAGAGGCCTTGCAAACTTGTTCAACAGAAGCTTGGTGCTGAAAAGCCCAAGAGGCACCAATAGCACGAGTGGAATGAGCAGTAATTCTAAAGGGAGGTTCCTTCAGAGCCCTGACCACATCTAGGGAATGCTCCTTTGAATTAGCAGGATTAGGACACCATGAAGGCAAGACAATGTCCTGATTAAGATGAAAGGCAGACACAACCTTTGGCAGGAAGTCCGGCTTGAGTCGGAACACCACCTTATCCTGATGTCTCTCAAAATAAGGAGGGTTGATGGAAAGTGCCGCTAGCTCAGAAACTCGCCTTACAGAAGTGATAGCCACCAGAAAGGCTACCATAAGGGTCAGAATAGACAAGGTAGCACCACGGATAGGCTCAAAGGGAGGCCCTTGCAGAGCAGACAATACCAGATTCAAATCCCAGACTGGTAGCAAAGGCTTACGGGGTGGACGCACATGAGAAACACCCTGAAAAAAGGTTTTAACCAACCGGTGATTGGCAAAAGATCTTTGGAAAAAAATTGCCAGAGCTGAAACATGGCCTTTTAGGGTACTAAGTTGAAGGCCCTGATCCAAACCATGTTGCAAGAATTCCAGAATCCTGGGACTAGAAAACACCCGACAGGGAAGAGACTTGGACTCACACCAGGCAATGTAAGCATGCCAGACCCTGTAATAAATAAAGGACGAGGACTTCTTCCTAGCTCGAATCATGGTATCAACAACAGAAGCAGGCAACCCCTTTTCCATCAATATGGAGGTTTCAGCAGCCAAGCCGTTAAAGCCAGAGTTTGTAAATTGGGATGGCGTAGCTGCCCCTGGGTGAGAAGATCTGGATCCTTGGGCAAGATGTGCCGGTCTACTGCCAACCGCACAACGTCTGCGAACCAAACTCTTCTTGGCCAACAATGGTCACCAGTATGGCTGGTACCCGCTCCTGGGCTATCTTGCGCATGACCCTGCCCAGGAGAAGAAACGGAGGGAACACATAGAGAAGCTGAAACTCCGTCCAAGGTATTGCCAAGGCATCCGTGGCGAAGGCCAGAGGATCCTGAGACAGGGAGACAAATCTGGGAAGTTTGTGATTGTGACGGGACGCAAACAGGTCCACGTCCGGCTGACCCCAGCAGTGACAGAGGGAGAGAAACACCTGCTTGTTAAGAGACCACTCCCCCAGACAAGACGTCGCCCTGCTCAGGGAGTCCGCTACCTGGTTGTCTGAGCGAATCTGAACAGCCCGACCCCGGAGGTGAGTGGATAGGCGAGAAAGAACCAACCTGATCGCCCTCAGTTCCAGGACGTTGATGGAAGCATGGGCCTCTTGTGGGCCCCACCGACCCTGGAACCTCAGGGACTTCCAGAAGCCCCCCCAGTCGGTCAGACTGGCATCCGTTTCCCAGCATGGGGCAGGAAGGACCTGCCCCCCAGAAGGTTCCTTGAGTCCAGCCACCACAAAAGAGACTGTCTGGCCAGGGGAGACAGAACAAATTCCTGATCCAGGGACACAGGGTCCCGATCCCAAATTGACAAGAGGTGCAACTGAAGAGGTCTCATGTGAAACTGAGCAAAGGGGACTGCCTCGAAGCAGGACACCATCAGGCCCACCAACTGCATCCCCTGACGGATGGAGGGATGAGGACATGACAGCAGAGCCCGAGCATGCAGCTGAGGACCCTCCACCCTCTGCTGAGGAAGGAACACCTTGACCTGAGAGGTATCCAGCGTCATGCCCAGAAAGGTCCTCACCAATGACGGGGACAGAGAAGACTTGGGAAAGTTGATCACCCAGCCGAAGGACTCAAGAGTGGAGAACACCATTTGAGTGTCCCGCTCGGCCTGAGGAAAAGACTCGGCCACAATCAGGATGTCGTCCAGGTAAGGAATGATGCAGATGCCCTGGTTCCTTAGCAGAGCCATCACTCCGGCCAGCACCTTGGTGTACACCCGAGGTGCCGAGGTGATACCGAAGGGTAGAGCCACAAACTGGTAATGCTGACCCTGCAGCTCGAACCTTAGAAATCTCTGATGATCTGGGAAGATAGGCACATGAAGAAAAGCATCCGTGATGTCCACAGTGGTCATGAAATCGCCCGGGCGAAGGGTACTGACAGCAGAGCGCAGCATCTCCATGCAAAAATGCTTGAATCTGACACATTTGTTGAGGTCCTTCAGATCCAGAATGGGCCTCAGAGAGCCGTCCTTTTTGGGGACCGTGAAAAGATTGGACCTCTTTCTTGATGAGGCACCAAACAAATGACTCCGGACTGGCAATGAACAGCCAGAAGCAATCCCTGAGCCGACAGGGGGTTTAAAGACATCCGGGATCTGATGAATCCTGGGGGAGGGGGGGGGGGGGTACCAGGCTGCAAACTCTATCTTGTAACCGGAGGACACCATCTCCTGAATCCACCCGTTTGAGACACGAAGCCTCCAGACGTGAGCAAAGAGCCGAAGCCGTCCCCCCACCCAGATGGGTGATGGCGCCCCTTCATGCCTGAGGGGGCTTGGGAGAGGGTTTGGACTTAGGATTCCAGGAGAGACCGGGAAGACCACGGGTTCTGCCACGGCCCCAAGAATCTCTGCGACCACTGGAGAGGAGGAAGCCACGGCCCCCTCTGGGAATGCGAAAGGAAGGGAGGGGGGCAGAGGACCCCCGAAAGGGCCGAGACTGCCTCCTACGCTGAGGCAGCCTTCCATCATTGGCCGGAACATCAAGACGTTCCCCAAACAGCCGCAGCCCCACGAAGAGGAGGCCAGTGAGAGCTTTCTTAGCCGCAGGGTCAGCTGCTCACTGGCGCAACCAGACAGAGCGGCGCATAGCCACCAAGAGCGCAGAGGTCCTTCCACACAGCCGCACAGCATCATCCATAGCAGTAAGGATAAAGGCCACAAAATCAGTGCAAAGTAAGAGAGTCCTATATTCCTCCCCCACACTACCAGCTGTTGTGCCATCAATGAGACGCTTAAGCAGTTTCTTAAACCGGACCTTCAGTGTGATTTAATGAAAAGCCCAAAGTCTGAAAAAACAGTTCCCCAGCATGTAAAATTAATATATTTTACGTTTTTAGTCACTAACTTATTATTCTTTCCCCCACTGGGCTGCAACTCTGTTCAGGAATTTAGGATACGGGCGCCGCCATCTTGACTCAGAAGCATCACACTTACTGAGGAGAGAAGAGTGGGATAAGGTACAGGGGGGCGGGTTATAGCTGTTCTTTGCTCAGACAGAGCAGAGCTGGGGTCAGATAACGGTCAGCAGTCCCAGAATGCAGAGCAGCACAGTCAGGAGGCACTTCCTGTTTGCAGGCTGCCTGATAATATGGCGGCTTCCATAAGCCGCCATCTTGGATGTTTAAAGGCTCATAACATGCAGTAGATGCAGGTAGGATGATTTTTAATGTGGACAATCTGTATGTACACGGTGTGGGAAACATATAAGATAGACTCTTATTCAGAGTGAAGGTCCGCTTTAAAGTGGACCAACACCCAGGATTTGGACTATCCTGGGTTTTGGTCCACTTCGGCGGGGCACCCCGATCGGGGGTGCCCCGCTGTGTGAAACCCCCCAGAAACCCCAAAAAACTCACCTCTCAACGCTCCCACGTGAACGCCGCAGCCAATCCCCGCCAACGTCCAGGCGGGGATCAGGAACGTCCAAGCCGCTTCCGCTGCCGCCGCCTCCCGCGCGTCACTCTCGGCGCGCGCGCGCCCCCGCCGGCCATTCACAGAGGGCCGGCGCGGGCACGTCTGGAGGGGCGCGCGGGAGGCGGCGGCGGATCAGGTAAGAGGTTTTTGGGGTTTCTGGGGGGTTTCACCCCGCGGGACATCCCGATCTCGGATGTCCCGCGGGGTGGGAGGTGATCGGCCCGGGAATCTTATAGATTTCCGGGCCGATCACCCCTGGGTGTTGGTCCTCTTTAAGGGCAGTAGCAGTAATGGCGGCAGCACATACAGGGCGCAAGCCAGCCCCCACACAGGTAAAAGCATGGCAGGCCACTTGATCCATGCGCCGGTCCTCTCCGTCCCTCAGAGTGGTAGTGTCAGGGGAAGGCATGACCGAAGTATTGGACAAGCCTAGCACGGGAGCGTCCACTTCAGGGGGAAATGACCACCTCTTAACAAGATCAGCGGGAAAGGGATACCTTTTATCCAAACCACAACAGGCAACTTGTTAGCACGTTCCCATTCTTTAAGCACCAAGGTGGTTAAATGTTCCTGCTCAGGGAATGCTAGACGCTGTTTACCAGGGCGAAAAAGCTCCCCCTGCTTTCTTTTTGCTACTTCAGGGAGAGCAATGTGCAAAATTTCAAAAATATGTGACAGCAGATTATCAGTGTCCTCAGGGTACCATGATTCCTCTCCAGACGCAGACCCAGGGTCACTATCGCAACCCACCTGCTGGTTCCCAGAGGAGTCAGAATTCTGGGAGAGCTCCCCCATCTCAAGGGGGTGACAGTCACCAAGCTCATCAATCCCCGCATACATCTCAGTAAGGGGAGCAGGCCTGGGGTCCAGGTGTCTCTTCTTGCTAGAGGCATTCCTAGGAGCATTCCTTGCAAGCTGCTTTTCAATGTTAGCCACCCGCAGAGCCAAATCAGAATGTGACTTCCTGCCAACATTACCCCCACTGGGGCCCAATTGCAGGAGCGGGGGAGCTGGGAAGCGAAGTAGGCAGGAGCGGGGGAGCTGGGAAGCGAAGTAGGCAAACCAGCTTGAAGCGCAAGGACACTTTTAGCGCACGGCACGCCCACCGTGACACTGTTACTCACAGGGGATACCCCACACATGGAATACAGCCGTGCTTGCCCCGAAGGGCAACCAAGCGCGCTATCACCAGAAGCCTCCATATGGTGATTAGCGCAATAGGCCAGCAGTGGGTACAGGCTTAATACAGAAGCCACCCGGGATGCCCCCAGAAGTTAATAAAGGGGGATGAGGGGGAGAAAAGGAGTGGAGCCGGGAGAAACCACAACCCAATGGTATCCCGCCTGAAAGACATAAGTAAAATCACACATATGCATCCCGCAGCAAAATACCCCAATTCGATTAAAAACCCCCCAAGGGGGACTCACGGACCAAAGCCACCGCGGGGTCACACAGGCACAGGCCGCTGAATAAGGCGACCCGCCGGAGGAAGCAGCGCTGCAGCCAGGAAGGGAGAAATCCAGACGCGCAACTCGTCCAAAATGGCGCCGGCAGAGGTACCTCGAGGGGCGGGCCGCGAGGTGAATGACACAATACACGTCATCACCTTGCCCCGCCCCCCCCCAAGAGCGCGAAAAACTGCGTTCGCGTGACCCGCCTGGCGCCATGACAAAGCAAAATCACCTCAGGTTATAGCACCCACAGCCGCGGAACGCAGTACAAAGCGGCGCGGCAGCTAAAAACACCAGAAAACACACAAAAAAACGTAAAAACACCACAGAGGTGACTACTCGCCGCCGCCCCCCCTTCCCCCCCCCCAACCAAGTTAGGGGGGGGGGGGAGAGACAGAGAGAAACAGCGGCGAGCAGCCATGGTCAGGGAGGGGGGGCGCACCCAAAGGAAAAAGAGGGGACACAGTCCCCAAACTACTTACCCCCTCAGAAGCTAGGACAGAAACTCCGCATACCTAAAAGGCTCACCATAAAGCCTATGGCCGGCTACCCTTTGTGTTACAGGGTCTGCGGCTTGGAGCTGCGCTCCAGGAGCACTTGACCCTAGTGCTCTTCTACTTTCATCCGATCTGCTAGCCGAGGCTGGGAGGCAGTGAGGGTCCAGAAACGGATGGAAATAGACTTGCAGGGCCGCAGGCTTGGTTGCCCCGCTCACCTGCGCAAGAGAGAGAGACATCTTCTAACTTCGCAGTCCACTGCAGAGGAAACACTGGGGAACTCTATGGCTAAGCCTGTTTTTATAGGGAGCCAGGACAAGCCACTACAGTACCACTGCGCCACCTTGTGGCGGAATAACCCAACGGTTATCAATACCGAAGCGGGCCATGCCATGCAATAAAGAAAAGAGATTACTGTATATGCGCTATGTTCCAGTATATTATGCCTTAATGAGTGTTACTGCTGCTCCTCGGGATGGTCATTAACTATTTCTGGGAAACTGCTCTCCCACGGGGAGGTTATGCTTGCTCTAACATGGACAACCTTTACCCTAACGCATCATCTGTGAGTTACCAGAGATGTGGCGGCTAATGAGTTTCAGAAATGCATAGGTTTTACTGCAGACAAATACATCCCTGGGGTGATTTAAAACAAACAAAAAAAAATCAAAAAACTAGCTCTCATTAAAAAGGAACAAAACCCAAGATTTTCACTTCCCGTTCCTCCTGGTAGAGGCATTCTGAATTTGAGATGCCCTGCTGTATTCCATAGGACCACATGGGTCACTCAGACAATCTTGGACATTCATTCTATTCAAAAGTCCTTTGTCTCACTGAGCAGCAGGATATCTGAAAAGAGTGAGTACCACCAGCCACATCCCTACTCAATTCTCTAGCTGCAGGCGAGCTTAGCAGCCATTCAGAAAGGCCTGGTACGCATTTGTGCCTAGCTAGAGTATAGCGGGGATGCACCCATGGGCACGGAGATGCTGGAGTGGCTGCGTTGGGGCGACCCAATGGGCATTCATATTTTGGGATGCCTCTTAAACAGGTAGACCACCAAAGAGTCTAGACTAGAGGGGGGTGGTTGTTCCTCTTTAATGTAAATTCATCAGTGGCAGGAGGGAGTAGGTTAAGTTTGTCGGGGTCCTTGCAGGTCAGAACCCGCCAGCCTTTCAGAAATGACTGGTGTAGGTATACACTTTAGCTGGATAGAAGTGGGGATGCGGCTGTGGCCCATGATTGTGCTGTAGGAACACTGGCGTGGTAAGTATAGCAGGTGATCTCGGTGGTTTTAAACAGTGTAACGTCCCAAATTATAAATTCCCCACAAAAAGACCACCGGGCACTGGACGCTCGCCACCCCCACAAGTATGTGCTTCAGATAAAGACCTAGCCGCGATGTGGCAGCTGACTGCGTGTTCACTGGCTAGGTGAGTTTACTCGGCGGTCCTACAGTTTCAAACAACAAGGCATCTAAAAGACTCCAGGGAGGGGGCAATTCATCTTTCAGGGGAAACTGCAGTTTTATTTGTGCTTATTAGCCAGAATTTGTACAATCACAGTAGACTTTGCTGTCTGTATGGGATACTTTTATAGTATTTAAGCAAAAACTTGACTTTAGGAGGGCATTAACCTTCCACCTACTGTCCCCCATTGATATCATTTACCGATGTGTCGCCGAGTCAACTCCACAGCAGCATTGCGGTTCACGTTGGAGAGTAGGCCGAGACAAAAACGCTCAGAGTTCGAGGGGTCTGTAAATCCATCAACCGTCATGGAAGGCTGAGAAGCATGAAACGTTTCCCCCACTCGCTGGTTGAGTTCATAGTACGAGATAGAGCACCAGAAGGCTGGCTCACAATATGTGACAGGCTGGAGATCTGTGGAGTGAGAAAAAGGAAATTATACACAATGACATCATATCTGAAGGTCACTTCCTATGTATATTCCACATTGTGCTTGCCGCTATGGGAAACTGTAAACAAGTGGAGTGTTTTATCTTTAATACTCGAGACAGATGTATGGTTCCTCTATTGGAACAGGCAACACTAACATCTGTCACTGAACACAGACACCGTACATTAAAAACCAGAACCGGCTCTTAAAATGGTAATTATTAGAAGTTAGGAAAGAAATGTTTGTTTCCACCTACTGAATGCTTTTGTTTGCCACACCTTGCAGGACAGCACAAATATGCAATAGGCGGGGTTGGTGGTCTCCCTCTGTTGGGCATTCTGATTTGCGATGCCTCGAAATGTGAAACCCCCAGGTCATGCAGAGTCTTACCATTCTGGTGATTCCAAGGCACATGCACTGCCCATGGCGGCATCCCTCCAACTGACGGCCTGCCGAATACATAAGCAGACAAGGCATGGGGGGGGGGGGTGTTAAACACAACAGGGCATCGCAAATCAGAATTCCCTGGGACGAGAAACAAAACCCAGAATAGTGATTAGTGGTATTGTTCCTCTTTGAAGTGGACCTATCATCAGTCAACTAAGTGCTCCACAATTCAGGATGCCCCACAGTATGACCCCCCCCCCCCCCCGGGCAGGACCGCAATCGCTTACCTATCTAGGAGTGGGGGGCACATTCCCACAGCATGCAGATAGGCTGGGGGCAGGAGCACGCCCCAAACTGCAGATAAACTGGAAATGCAATCTCTCCCGCTCCCTATGCCGGATCTCGCTTCAAAACAATGTTTTATGCCGTGCATCATTAAGCAGGTCAGAAAGGAATGACCTATCTAGGAGTGGGGGGCACATTCCCACAGCATGCAGATAGGCTGGGGGCAGGAGCACGCCCCAAACTGCAGATAAACTGGAAATGCAATCTCTCCCGCTCCCTATGCCGGATCTCGCTTCAAAACAATGTTTTATGCCGTGCATCATTAAGCAGGTCATAAAGGAATGATTGGTTAAGAGGCTGCACATGCGCCCTGGGAACGGCAGAAAGGAGTTGTGTGGGTGATGTAGAGGGTTTCACACAGTGGAGCATCCCAAATCAGGATGCCCCAGGAAAATACAATTCTGTGAAATACTCACCTGTAGAATTGATATTATTTGTATACAGTACGTCCTGCTCCAGATATAGTACTTACACTTGGGTTATCCTCCGCCAGATGGCGCTGCACTGCAGAAACAGGCTCCTCCCGGCCCTCAAATACCCGGGGACCTCTCACAAATCCCCAGCACTGAAAAGCAGCGAACAAGAAGCCGGGAGAATTAACCACCAAAACTGGTAACTATAACAATGGTAACAATCACCATACAGGGGATCCAGAATAATGCAAAAAAACAGGGTGGGGTGGAGCAGGACGTACTGTATACAAATAATATCAATTCTACAGGTGAGTATTTCACAGAATTGTATTATTCTTAGTATACAGTACGTCCTGCTCCAGATATAGTACTTACACTTGGGACATCCAAGCAGTGTCCACAAAGCAGGGTGGGATCCCCAACAAAAACAACAACAGCTGACAGTTTAAAACCACTGTCACCTGCATAACCATACGGCCAAGACAGCATGAGCTGAGGCCCTAACATCAACCTTGTAAAACTTAACAAAGGTATGAGCAGAAGGCCAAGGTAGTGGCCTAGCCAACCAGTTCAATAGAAGCCTGGTGCTGAAAAGCCCAAGAGGCGTCAAAGCACAAGTGGAAAAAGAATCAAAGCGAAAAGGAAGATTCTCCTCCTTGCTGGAATAGGCCTGAGTAACAGCCTGACGAATCCAATTGCTAACAGTAGACTTGGCAGAAGCCAAAAGACCCTACCAAGTACCAGAAGGAACATCCATTAAAGTAATAGCCAGGGCCAAAGCCGCTCAACTCCCCGAGAGCAGATGAGATCGGGCACATTCAGGATGTAATGACCATAGGCCCCAAGGAACATCAGTTCTCCTAAAGGACGCAGTGACTACCAAGGAAAAACTTCCAACACCTGTTCAAGGAATGCAGAACCCTTTCCTCAGCGTTGCTAGGAAAAAGGCACAGCAGGAATAACAATATCTCGAACCAATGAACATAAGACACCGCCTGATGCAGAGAGTCCGGCTTCAGGCGGAACTCCACCTTATCCTGGTGTATCTCAAGGAATGGGGGCTAGGTAGACAGAGCCGCCCGCTAACAGACGCCTGACCAAGGTAACAGTCACCAGAAGGACAACCTTGAGGGTAAGAACAGCCAGACAGCATCCTGAATAGGACCAAAGGGACAAAACCCTGCAAGCAGACAGAATGAAATTCAATTTCAATCCCAGCAGGGACCATAGGATTACATGGGGGACGCACATGAGTACCCCCTGAAATAAGTCTTAACCAAGGAAGACTGAATTGGAGACTACTAAGGCAAGGTGGACAGGGCAGAACCTGACCCATCAGAGTACTGAGTTGGAGAACCAACTCCAAATCATGCTGAAACTCTAGAACCCTGGGAACCGAGAACGCCCAACAGAGAAGAGACCTAGACTCACACCAATCAATATGGGTATGCCATACCCTATAACAGATAGAAGAGGAAGAGGAAGAAGCTTGCTCCTAGCCTTCCCATAGTCTCAATGACCGAGACAGATAACCCTGTCTCCATCAATATGGGTGTTTCAGCAGTCAGGCCAACTAGGCCATAGACTGTAGATTGGAGTGACATAAAGGGGGCCCTGAGTGAGCAGAGCTGGCACTCCTGGCAAAAGGTACAGAAAACTACTGTCCTCGATACCATGTCTGCAACCACACTCTACTAGGGCACCTGGGAGCCACCAGAATCACTGGTCCCCTTACCAGAGCAATCTTGCGCTGAACCCTGCCTAGCAGGGGGAATGGAGAAAAGACATACAGAACCGAACGTCCAGCCATGACGTTACTAAGGCATCCGGACCACTGCCAGAGGATCCTGGGACAGGGAAAGGCTGTGAGCCTGTGATAGTGACGGAACACAAACCAATCCACAACTGGTTGGACCCCATAGTGACACAGGGATTAGCACATCCTGTCGCGGAGGGGCTCCACCGGAGCTAATATCACTGATATGCAGGGAACAATGTCTCCACCCAGAAAAGGAACATAGACACTTCCTGGAGGGTCCTCCTGCTCCAGGCCCCTCCCAATAATTAATGCAGGACACTGTCGTTAGACAGAACGAGCGCCCCCAAACTGGCAGGCCCAGAAGGGAAGTAGTCAAGCGAGATAGAACCAACTGAAAACGCTCACTGTTTCAAACATCAATAGGCGTAAGGACCTTCTAAGGGCCCCACCTCCCCCAGAATCGCAGGGAGTTTCAGAAGAAACCCTCCCCCTTCAACCTGATAAGTTGGCATCCATGGCGACCGTTTCCAGGAAGGGGCAAGAAGGAACTGCCCCCAGACAGGTTCCTTGAGTTCATCCACTCCAAGAGAAACCTTCTTACCAGGTGGGAAGGCCCACAGACCCTGCTCCAGGGATGCTGGATCCCTGTCCTGTATTAACAATAGAAGTCGCCGAAGGGCCCAGGGGGAACAGAGCATAAGGGACCTCTTCCTAGTCAGCACCAACGGGCCCACCAGCCGCATCCCTGCCTGGTGAAGCAATGAGGGACTGAGCCATTGTGAGTTTCCATTTAAGGGGACAATGAGGACTTGGGGTGATTGATCACCCATCCAAATGACTCCCAATGGACACCACCAGCCGGGTATCCAACTTAGCCTGACGTAGAGACTGGGAAGTGAGAAAAGACGTCCAGATAGGTCATCGCGTGGACGTCCCTTGGTCTCATCAGAGACATCACCACCGTCAGCACCTGAGTGAGCACTCTGGGAGCTGAAGAGAGGCCAGATAACAAAGCCACAATTAGCAGTGTTGGACTACCAACACGAACCTGAAGAGCCTCAGTGTCCTGAAGGCACAGGGATGTAAACATAAGCATTTTAGAGCTCCCCAGAAGGCAAGAAGCCCACTGGCGCAAGGTGCTGATGGCCCATCTCAGAGTTTCCATGTAGAAACTGCCTGAAATTAGAGAATTGCTGTGAATCCAGAATGGGCCAGCCCGACCCGGGACTGTGGAAAGGTTGGTGTAGCGGCCCCTGCCTCTTACGGGCAATCTGCAAGAGACCATCCGACCTCGCAGGCCTGGCATGGCCTGTGTCAACAACTGAACAGCGGCAGGGACCAGGAGTACCTGGGGCCTGATAAAAACTGGGGAAGGCCGCGCAGCAAACTATCTTGTATCTGGAGGACGCAACCTCCTGAATCGACCAGTATGAGGCGTAAACCCTCCTGACAAGAGCAAAGTGCCGCAGCCATCCCCTCACCCAGACGGGCGAGGGCGCCCCATCACACCTGAGGGGGATTGGTGGAAGATTTAGGCTTAGCCCCGCCGGAGGGGCCAGAGCGTTGTCTGCTGCTCCTGGGGCCGGAGTCTGCGCGAGCCCCCATGAAGGACACCCCTGGTTCTTGTTTAACACTAAGGAAGGGGGAAATAGGGGTGCAGAAGGCAAGAAGCCCACTGGCGCAAGGTGCTGATGGCCCATCTCAGAGTTTCCATGTAGAAACTGCCTGAAATTAGAGAATTGCTGTGAATCCAGAATGGGCCAGCCCGACCCGGGACTGTGGAAAGGTTGGTGTAGCGGCCCCTGCCTCTTACGGGCAATCTGCAAGAGACCATCCGACCTCGCAGGCCTGGCATGGCCTGTGTCAACAACTGAACAGCGGCAGGGACCAGGAGTACCTGGGGCCTGATAAAAACTGGGGAAGGCCGCGCAGCAAACTCTATCTTGTATCTGGAGGACGCAACCTCCTGAATCGACCAGTATGAGGCGTAAACCCTCCTGACAAGAGCAAAGTGCCGCAGCCATCCCCTCACCCAGACGGGCGAGGGCGCCCCATAACACCTGAGGGGGATTGGTGGAAGATTTAGGCTTAGCCCCGCCGGAGGGGCCAGAGCGTTGTCTGCTGCTCCTGGGGCCGGAGTCTGCGCGAGCCCCCATGAAGGACACCCCTGGTTCTTGTTTAACACTAAGGAAGGGGGAAATAGAGGTGCCCCTGCCCCGAGGGGGCCTAGACGGCCGCCTGTGTTGGGGTGTTATCCTTTTTTCCAAACAGGTCTAGACAGGCCCCAAACAAGCGTTGCCCTCTAAAGGGAAGCCCAGTAAGAGTCTTTTTTGTAGCATCGTCAGCCCCCCACTGTCGCAACCAAATCAAGCGACATATAGCCACTGCAAGTGCAGAAGTTCTTGCACACATTCTAATGGTGTCGTCCAACGCTAATAGGATGAATCTTACAAACATATCACAGTTGGAGAGCGTATTACACACCTCCCAGGGGAGATTATCAGCGTGATGATCAAGCATCTTTCTGACTAGGGTTCTAGTGGCCACTGCAGTAATAGCCGCGGCACAGACCAGGCGCAACGCCGTCCCTGCACAAGAAAAGGCATGGGAGGCCAGCAGCTCAATGCGCTGGTCCTCAGCATCCCGAAGGGTATTATGAGCAGGGGCTGTAATAAAGGGGGGGTTAGGAACCCCAATGATCGGGCCATCCACCACGGGGGGATATGACCAGCAATTAACCACCTCAGGGGGAAAGGGGTATTTCCTATCCCAATCCCCTGGGACCCCTGAAAGTCTACTGGGGCATTCCCATTCCTTGAGAACAAGAGCATGGAAGTGAGCCTGTTCTAGGAATTCCAAACGTGCTGTTGCTGTATGGAAACGCTCCCCTCTCGGCTTGGAAGCTTCACCAGGGAGAGAGATAGACAGAGCCTTAAAGTGGACCAACACCCAGGATTTTGACTATCCTGGGTCTTGGTCCACTTCGGTGGGGCACCCCCGATCGGGGTGCCCCGCTGTGTGAAACCCCCCCCTCCTCCGCCGCCGCCTCCCGTGCGTCCCCCTTGACGCGCGCGCGCCCGCGCCAGCCATTCGCAAACGAAGATAGGGTAAGGAGTTTGGGGTGTTTGGGGGGGTTTCACCCCGCGGGACATCCCGATCTCGGATGTCCCGCAGGGTGGGAGGTGATCGGCCCGGGAATCTTATAGATTCCCGGGCCGATCACCCGTGGGTGTTGGTCCACTTTAAAGACTTTGATCAACAAATCGTCAGTGTCACACAGGGCCCAGTATTCAGGTCCAGAATCGTCATGACTCCTTGGCCTCTCATCAGATGAGCCTGAGTCAGAGAATAGCTCTCCTTCATCAGAAGGGGAATAGTCACACGGAGTAGAAAACTCCTCAGTTCCCATAGGAAAAACAGAGACAGGAGACGTCAAGTGCCGCTTCTTACCAGGGCCCTTGCTCTCTGACAACCTCGCAATGAACTGTTCAGTTGTGGGCAGTCTGGAAGGCGCAACAGGCTGCAACTCCCCTTTTATATCCGACTCAGCAGGAGTGAGATTTAACCAAGGGGAAATAGGTGAAATGAAGCGAGGTGCAGCCACTGGCAGGCCTGATTGTCCCAGAGGGACCCCGGTCCCATAACTCTGAGATGCCTCCATATGGTGATTATTTAGACACAATATGCCAGCAGGGATTTACGCAATAGGCCACCCTGGATGCCCCAAAGCCCCCTAGGAAAGTGGGAGTAGATTTACATGGCCCGCTATAATTACACCGGGCCGGGAGAAGCCAAAGGTATTCGCCAGTCTGAAAGACATAATGGGAATACAGGGTGTCAGAACCATGCGCAGTAATCAAGGATCATGAAAATCACCCGCGAGGGCACTTACTAACTAAGGGAGGACCGCTACCACGCGTGCGTGCGACCGGCATCAAAATGGCACCAAGCGAACCTCGAAGGGCGGGCCAGAGCGGGCTGTGACGCGGAGCGCGCCAAACCAAGTCCCCGCCCCCCCGAAGAGTACGAAGCTCTGAGATAGTTTCAACGTTGTCATGAGGAGCGAAGTGTATGACACACTTAGAAAAATGATTTGCCGATGAAGACCCCGCAGCGTCTGAGGAGACGCTGCCACCGGGCAGTAAAGGAAAGAGGTGCGCGCGGCGGCGACAGATACACAATAAAAATGCAAACAGCGCGGCTCTGACACCAGGAATACCAGTCAAAGGACAATACTAAGGCCATAAGCGTGTAAACACCATACACTGAGACCACCACACACACACCCCCCTTTCTTTCCCCCCGAGCTACGGGGGGAACGAGGGAGGATGGCGACCCTTTGTACAGGGCCCACCGCTACACGGAGCATGGGGCAATAGTGCGGGAGGGGCATCCCCTAGAGGCTCACCATCAGCCTAAACCGCCTACTCTTTGGTGGGGGACTGCGGTGGAGCATGGCTCCATAAGCACGCATGGTGCTGCCTACCTTCACCCGACCAGCGCAGCCCAGACTGGGAGGCACATCACAGGGAGGACGGGTGGGAATAGTCCAACAGGGCAGCAGGCCCCGCTCACCTGCGAGAGAGTGATACTTCATGTCTTCGCAGTCAGCACTGCAGAGAAATCTGGGGATTTGTGGGAGGTCCCCGGGTATTTGAGGGCCGGGAGAAGCCCGTTTTTGCATGTCTCTGCAGTGCAGCGCCATCTGGCGGAGGATAACCCAAGTGTAAGTACTATATCTGGAGCAGGACGTACTGTATACTAAGAATAAAGGACCTATCACCAAGATAGTGAAAATCCTTGTAAAAGTTCCACTTTGAACCGATCCAATGGCCATTCATTACAAATTTCCTACCTGCACCACGCTCTCTCAGCTAAATCTAGCACCCTGATTGGCCGCCAGCGGTCACGTGGTCCAGTTTTCATCAGTGGCTTGAATAGTGAAAGTGATAGTGTAATAGTGAAACTCTGGACCACATGACTAACTGTGGCCAACTGCGAAGCAGGATTTTGCCACCCAACCACCTGTTTAGAGAGGTTTTGAGTAACTTGATCAGCCTGGGAATCTATAAGATCGTCCCCCTCCCCTGCCTCCCGGGGCATCCCAATTTTGACTGCAATAATATTGACTGGATGAGCACATTCTATCATCCTTTTTGTTGTTGCATTTGCAGGTCAGTGGCCAGATCTGCTGGATTGTAGCTCTCCCAATGCAACAGGGAGTCCAATTAGGCTCTACCTAAAACCCCTTTTTTGAACTGTAATACTGTGCAGGCAAGTAAAGCATTTTTCATTGTATGTGTGCAAGCAAGTTAAGTTATTGCACTGTCTTTAGACAGGCTGGTTCATGTATTGAATTGCATGTACACAAGTAAAGATGTAGCAATGTCTGCACAAACTTTTAGACTTAGAGTAATGTTAGGGATGGGGTATAAATTGGACGGCCTTGTCATGGCTACCTCGGTTTCATTGCAATCTATATTAACTAACAGTCCATGTTTTTAACAAGTGTTAGCTAAGTTTTCCAGTAGTATGAGTGTGCAGAGGGTTACATTTCTTTTTGCAAAATGTGTATGTAGACATTTTAATGGATAGTGACTTTATGGCCATTTTGGGTATCTTTACCACAGATCAAACACCTGGTCTAACTTCTGCCCATTATGGATACATGTGCATGTGTGTATAGAAAATACAAGGTAAATGTGGAGATATTTAACTATGGCCTTGTGGTTTCTCATCCTTTAATTTCAGTGTTTACATACCGAGTTAGGATGGATAGCTGAAAGGCAAGACCTGACAAGTTACCATTCCTCGACTGACAAATAATGCTGAGCCACATAGAAGCGTTACAAATGCACCAAAAGGAAAAGAGCAGTGTTCGCAGATGAAATCAAACCCTCTTTGTAGGCAGCAGCAATACAATGAGATGCCACAGTGACAAAGTTAAGACCAGAGAGGATTTCTCCTCTGAAACCACAGGAAGAAACGAGTTAAGCAAGGCCGATCTCACGCTCACAGAGCTGCAACCTCTCTGATAAGGACAGGCCCCTCATATATTCATGGCTGGCTGGGGGCCAATCCAAACCGCCTGACCTAAACTCTGCATCCGGCCAACTTCCATGAGACAAGGAGGAGAGCACTCAGGGGCATGTTTATATTAATATTAATACGCGTCTATCGTAATATATTATTCTTACAGAATCGCTGACAATCCACTTTACTGTAAAAATATACACAGAGCTGAAATACTCATAGGGAACAGATGTGGTTTGGTGACTAATATGTGATCACTTGGCCTCCCCATGCCAACAAAGAATGTGTCAGCGCGTCACATCCCACCCGATTAGAGGCAGAAATCTGTCTGCAGGTTACTCCACAACAACGTGCAAAGAAGCACAAACCTGTAATAGAAGCATCAGTAGCCAGATTAAACAATACTAAATAAAAGTCTATTTTAAAAGCAAGCATATGGTTTGCCTTATGGTTTGATTTATTGGATTTCACTATCGACATAGATTTTCCAAGCAATCTCCAAGCTTATTCTAATCAGTGCAATCATTTCATCGGGTGAGATGAATAGCTTCCATGTGAACTTTTAGCCTTGTCTCACTGGGTCTACAAGTGTTTTGCATTCATGTTATTATGTTAAAGATTATTAAGTGTTAAAGTCTATTTTAGAACTCTACAGAGTATTTTATAGTTTGTTAATTTATTTAACCATTAAAAACCCAAAACTCTTTGGTTAAAGTGCAGAGCCACTAAATATGGCTGGAGAAGTAACAGAAATGTCCTGTGAACCATTATTTTCTTCTGCACCTGCTGCATGACATTGGTCAGAACTCCAACCATATGACCTGAAATTAACTTTAAGTAAGATCATCATTTCTGAAAGCCCTACTTGTGGAGAATTTGACTGCAGCCACCAAACCTCACGTTGGTAAATCAACACGAAGACTAGAAACCACAGCTTTTTCTATACCACAAATGGTTATGAAATATGACTGCATGACATATGCGGCTTAGAGGCTTTAATTAAACTCAAACTAGGAAAGGGAACTTTGTGTGTTGCTCACACCAGACCGTTCTATTTCTGCAAGAGATCTGCCATGTAACTGGTGTTTATGAGCAAACCCACCACATTCATTACTGAATCTACTACATGGCAGTGGTTAGCACTGTGGGCTTGCTTGGATAGGACAAACCAGTAGTATGTTCTGGATATGTCCCTACCACAGGCCACCAAGTGCAAAAATGCTTTAAATGGGAAAAAAATGTTGCGCTCTATTAATCATAGTTAATACGGTTGAAAAAAAGACATATGTCCATCAAGTTCAACCAAGAGTGTTGGGGCAGGGGAAGTTATTTATTGCAATCTTTTTTACTGATAACAGCTAATAGTAACTGTTAATGTTATTTTCTTCTAAATAAGCATCTAATCCTTTTTTGAAGCTGTTAGTGGTTGATGCCTTAGCAAGCTTCTGTGGGAGGCTATTCCGCAGATTTATAGTTCTTATGGTAAAAAATGATTGTCGCCTTCGAAGATTAAATTTTTTTTTTCCAGTCGAAGGGAGTGCCCCCTTGTCTTTAGAGAGGATTCTACCTGAAATAGTGTTTCCCCATATTTTTTGTATTGCCCATTTATATATTTATACAAGTTAAACATGCCCCTCGTCAGTCGTCTACTATCAAGACTAAACCGTGTCGTAATTTTTCTTCAGAACTAAGATCCTTCATTCCTCTTATTAGTTTGGTGACTCTCCTCTGCACCCCTTCAATAGTTAGAGCGTCCTTTCTATGAATGGGTTCCCAGATCTGGATGGCATATTCCAGGTGAGGGCTCACAAATGCCTTTCAAGAGGCAAAATTACATCTCTATCCCTCGATTTAATGCCTCTTTAAATGCATAATACTATCTTGGTGGCCTTGGAAGCAGCTGCTTGACACTGCATGCTGTTATTAGCCTGTGATTTACCAGTACCCCCAGGTCCTTCTCAGCAAGTGATTTCTCCCAGTTTTAATCCCTGGAGGAATTATGTGGCCTTCAGGTTATCTGACCCCAAGTGTATCACTTTACTTTTCTGCACATTGAACATCATTTGCCAAGTGGATGCCCAGACGCTCTAAGTGTTCAAGTCAGCTTGAAACTTGTGAACGAGCTCCATTGTCATTGGTTCTTCCTGGATTTGCTGCAGTGAGCATCTGCTCACTGCACGGCTGAGCTTGCCCACAGGAAAACTTCTCAGCTCTGACAAGGGTGTTTGACCCATCATCACATACAAATTCAAATTACATTTTCAACAATCCTGTCCATTTAAGTTGTCAGGGATTGACTGTCCTGCATTTTCGTCCCCACCCTGGGGGGTGATTTGGGATGCCCCGCTGTATGAAACCCCCATAGGTCACCCATAAAACCTTCCCTTTTCCCAGGTTCTGCAGTGCATGTGTGGGCGCTCAGCCAATCAGCACACTCAGCTCCATTTGTCATTTTCGGCTAAGGGCCAAATGGAGTTGAGCGCCGGCCGTATCACCCCAAGCCTCTAACAGGGGGCATTGCCTGAACCAGACCTACACAAATGCCTGGTGGGTGCCTGGCTAAAGGTATAGCGTAGTGTGGCCGCAGCCCACACATGTGTTGTGGGATTGGGGATAAGTAAGGTTTTACTGGGTACTTGGGGGGCGGGTGCTCACACCCTGCCAGGGAGAGGGAATCAGGCGGCCCTGAAGTGTTATAGATTTCAGGGCTGCCAAAGATGGGTTTCGGTCCACTTTAAACCTCAAAAGTGTAAAGGAAGCGTAGTTGCAGAGATTCTGCGTCAAACTTAACACAGACAGTAAGGGCTATTACCTAGATGGATAGCACTAGACTAAACCAGATGTCATGCTGGAATGGAGCATCTTAGGCCCACCAGAGTAAATCATTGGGACTCATCCTTCAGCTAAAACATATTATGCAGTAATCAAGTATCATGAGTATGTTCATTGCCGACACATGTAACGTTGTGTATAAAGAATAAACTCAAAACTCCAGGCAAAGCAGAAACACTGTGTTGGTCATGGTCTTCTGTACTGCCTGGGGCCCACAGGAGGAACCTCTGGTTCTTTGGTGGGCCAGTCTGACACTGCCAGTGTCAGTCACCAGACTGCTAATGTGACTGTGTATTATTAGATGCGCTTCCCAAATTTACACCATTCAGCCAGCAGCAAAGGATTGTAAATTACTGCTTCTTTATTAGGAGAGGTGAAGCAGGGTGAATCCAGGTGGGCGGTTTATGGAACAACCACAAAGAAACACCTTAAAAAATAGAGTTGTAAGCAACCAAAGAAAGGTAGAACCACTAAGGTATCATAAATAAGCAAAAAAGCAATTCTGTGAGTACCGTATTTTTCACCCTATAAGACGCACTTATTTTTCCCCAAAAGTGGGGGAAAAATGTCTGTGCGCCTTATCGGGCGAATGTAAAAAAAAAAAAAAAAAACTCACCCGTCCCTGGCGCTCCCGCGTTGTCTGTCACACTGCAAGAGGCCAGAGGAGCGGCGGGGGCTCTGTCCTTTCAGGCAGCAATGACAGCGGCGGGGCCAGAGACAGAGCCCCTGCCGCTCCTCCGTCTGCTGCCTCTTCCGGGCTCAGAACATGCGAGCACGAAGGTCCGGGCAGTGGGTGGGCGTGGCCTTCGTGCTCGCATGTGCACAGGAAGCAGATGGAGGAGCGGCAGGGGCTCTGTCTCTGGCCCCGCCGCTGTCATCGCTGCCTGAAAAGACAGCGATCGCAGCGACGGGGCCAGGACAGAGCCAGCTCGTGAATGGGGTGGGCGTGGCCTGCGCCGATGCTGCGGCGCAGGACACGCCCACCCCATTCACGGAGCTGGCCGCTCAGCGCAGCGGTGTCAGCGGACAGGTGAGTTTAACTTTTTTTTTTTTTTAACATGGCGCCTGCCTATACTAATGGGGGGAGGGGGGTGGGAATGGGGGGAGAGGGGCCACACTGCCTATGGGAATGGGGGGAGAGGGGCCACACAGCCTATATTAATGGGGGGAGGGGGATGCCACACTGCCTATGGGAATGGGGGGAGGGGGATGCCACACAGCCTATACTAATGGGGAGAGGGGGATGCCACACAGCCTATGGGAATGGGGAGAGAGGGATGCCACACAGCCTATACTAATGGGGGGAGGGGGGTGCCACACAGCCTATGGCAATGGGGAGAGAGGGATGCTACACATCCTATTCTAATGGGGGGAGGGGGATGCCACACAGCCTATAGGAATGGGGGGATGGGGATGCCACACAGCCTTTGGGAATGGGGGGATGGGGATGCCACACAGCCTTTGGGAATGGGGGGAGGGGTATGCCACACAGCCTATGGGAATGGGGAGAGGGGGATGCCACACAGCCTATGGGAATGGGGAGAGAGGGATGCCACACAGCCTATACTAATGGGGGGAGGGGGGTGCCACACAGCCTATGGCAATGGGGAGAGAGGGATGCTACACAGCCTATTCTAATGGGGGGAGGGGGATGCCACACAGCCTATGGGAATGGGGAGATGGGGATGCCACACAGCCTATGGGAATGGGGAGAGAGGGATGCCACACAGCCTATACTAATGGGGGGAGGGGGGTGCCACACAGCCTATGGCAATGGGGAGAGAGGGATGCCACACAGCCTATTCTAATGGGGGGAGGGGGATGCCACACAGCCTATGGGAATGGGGAGAGGGGTATGCCACACAGCCTATGGGAATGGGGAGAGGGGGATGCCACACAGCCTATGGGAATGGGGGGAGGGGGATGCCACACAGCCTATGGGAATGGGGGGAGGGGGATGCCACACAGCCTATGGGAATGGGGAGAGGGGGATGCCACACAGCCTATGGGAATGGGGAGAGAGGGATGCCACACAGCCTATTCTAATGGGGGGAGGGGGATGCCACACAGCCTATGGGAATGGGGAGAGGGGGATGCCAAACAGCCTATGGGAATGGGGAGAGAGGGATGCCACACAGCCTATACTAATGGGGGGAGGGGGATGCCACACAGACTATACTAATGGGGGGAGGGGGATGCCACACAGACTATACTAATGGGGGGAGGGGGATGCCACACAGCCTATGCTAATGGGGGGAGGGGGATGCCACACAGCCTATGCTAATGGGGAGAGGGGGATGGCACACAGCCTATGGGAATGGGGAGAGAGGGATGCCACACAGCCTATACTAATGGGGGGAGGGGGATGCCACACAGCCTATGAGAATGGGGAGAGAGGGATGCCACACAGCCTATGAGAATGGGGAGAGAGGGATGCCACACAGCCTATACTAATGGGGGGAGGGGGATGCCACACTGCCTATGGGAATGGGGAGAGAGGGATGCCACACAGCCTATACTAATGGGGGGAGGGGGATGCCACACTGCCTATGGGAATGGGGAGAGAGGGATGCCACACTGCCTATACTAATGGGGGGAGAGGGGGATGCCACACAGCCTATACTAATGGGGGGAGAGGGGGATGCCACACAGCCAATGGGTATATGGGGAATGGGAGGGGGGGATGCCACACTGTCTATGGAATGGGGGCATCCCACATGGGATAGGGGAATGCCACACTGTCTGTAATGGTGCGTTTTTGGTTTAAAATATTTTTTCTTTTTTCTTCTATTTTTTTATTTTCTTCCCCCAAATCCTAGGTGCGTCTTATGGGCAGGTGCGTCTTATAGGGCGAAAATACGGTACTCACCTGTAGAATTGTTTTTGTTCTTGCATGGCACGGCCTGCTTTGGTATTCATAACAGTTGGGTTATTCCGCCACAAGGTGGCACAGTGGTACTGCAGAAAGCTGTGGCATCTCCCGGCCCCCTATAAAAATGGGATTAGCCATAGAGTTCCCAGCGTAGACAAGCAGTGAGACAAGAAGCCGGGAGAGAAGAGAGGTAAAAAAGGTAAAAAAACCCAATTAACTTGGAACAATCACCATAAAGAGGCAACCAAGAATAACGATAACAAGGGTGGGTCGAAGCAGGCCATGCCATGCAAGAACAAAAACAATTCTACAGATGAGTACTCACAGAATTGCTTTTTTCTTTATTGCATGGCATGGCCCGCTTCGGTATTCATAACAGTTGGGAAATCCAAAAGCAGTGTCCAAAAGTAGGGTGGGATCCACAATGAGTAATAGCCGGCAGTTCAAGTCACTACCGCCTGAAGCACCTTGCTGCCAAAAGCAGCATCCGCTGAGGCCTTAACATCAACCTTGTAAAACTTGGAAAAAGTATGAACAGAAGACCAAGTAGCGGCCTTGCAAACTTGTTCAACAGAAGCTTGGTGCTGAAAAGCTCAAGAAGCACCAATAGCACGAGTGGAATGAGCAGTAATTCTAAAGGGAGGTTCCTTCCCCTTAGCAGAATAGGCTTGAACCACCGTCTGACGGATCCACTTGCTGATAGTGGATTTAGCCAGAGGCAAACCCTTTCTAGGTCCAGAAGTGAGAACAAAAAGAGCATCAGACTTCCTGAAAGGCTCAGTGGCGACCAAATAAAACTTCAGAGCCCTGACCACATCTAGGGAATGCAGAGTCCGTTCCTTGGAATTAGCAGGATTAGGACACAATGAAGGCAAGACAATGTCCTGATTAAGATGAAAAGCAGACACAACCTTTGGCAGGAAGTCCGGCTTGAGCCGGAACACCACCTTATCCTGATGTCTCTCAAAATAAGGAGGGTTGATGGAAAGTGCCGCTAGCTCAGAAACTCGCCTTACAGAAGTGATAGCCACCAGAAAGGCTACCTTAAACCGGACCTTCACCATGATTTAATGAAAAGCCCAAACTCTTAAAAAACAATTCCTCAGCATCTAAAATTAATATATTTTACATGTTTAGTCACTAATTTATTATACTTTCCCCCACTGGGCTGCAACTCTGTTCGGGAATTTAGGATACGGGCGCCGCCATCTTGACTCAGAAGCATCACACTTAC
This sequence comes from Gastrophryne carolinensis, assembly GCA_027917425.1. Taxonomy (NCBI): domain Eukaryota; kingdom Metazoa; phylum Chordata; class Amphibia; order Anura; family Microhylidae; genus Gastrophryne; species Gastrophryne carolinensis. The sequence goes on along the minus strand of CM051238.1, from coordinate 347,523,362 downwards.
TGAGGAGAGGAGAGTGGGATAAGGTACAGGGGGGCGGGGTTATAGCTGTGCTTTGCTCAGACAGAGCAGAGCTGGGGTCAGGGAAAGGTCAGCAGTCCCAGAATGCAGAGCAGCACAGTCACTTCCTGTTTGCAGGCACTTCCTGTTTGCAGGCTGCCTGCAAAAATGGTAGCTTCCATAAGCCGCCATCTTGGATGTTTAAAGGCTTATAAAATGCAGTAGATGCAGGTAGGATGATTTTTAATGTGAGCAATCTGTATGTACAGGGTGTGGGAAACATATAAGATAGACTCTTATTTAGAGTGAAGGTCCGCTTTAAGGGTCAGAATAGACAACGTAGCATCACGGAAAGGCTCAAAGGGAGGCCCTTGCAGAAGAGACAACACCAGATTCAAATCCCAGACTGGTAGCAAAGGCTTACAGGGTGGAAGCACATGAGAAACACCCTGAAAAAAGGTTTTAACCAACCGGTGATTGGCAAAAGATCTTTGGAAAAAAATTGCCAGAGCTGAAACATGGCCTTTTAGGGTACTAAGTTGAAGGCCCTGATCCAAACCATGTTGCAAGAATTCCAGAATACTGGGAATAGAAAACACCTGACAGGGAAGAGACTTGGACTCACAGCAGGCAATGTAAGCATGCCAGGCCCTGTAATAAAAAAAGGACGAGGACTTCTTCCTAGCTCGAATCAAGGTATCAACAACAGAAGCAGGCAACCCCTTTTCCATCAATATGGAGGTTTCAGCAGCCAAGCCATTAATGCCAGAGTTTGTAAATTGGGATGGCGTAGCTGCCCCTGGGTGAGAAGATCTGTATCCTTGGGCAAGACGTGCCGGTCTACTGCCAACCGCACAACGTCTGCGAACCAAACTCTTCTTGGCCAACAAGGGGCCACCAGTATGGCTGGTACACGCTCCTGGGCTATCTTGCGCATGACCCTGCCCAGGAGAGGAAACGGAGGGAACACATAGAGAAGCTGAAACTCCGTCCAAGGTATTGCCAAGGCATCCGTGGCGAAGGCCAGAGGATCCTGAGACAAAGAGACAAATCTGGGAAGTTTGTGATTGTGACGGGAAGCAAACATGTCCACGTCCAGCTGACCCCAGCGGTGACAGAGTGAGAGAAACACCTGGTTGTTGAGAGACCACTCTCCCAGACGAGACGTCCCCCTGCTCAGGGAGTCCGCCATCTGGTTCTCCACCCCTGGGATGTAGACTGCTGAGATGCAGTGAACATGCTGTTCCGCCCCAGACAGAATCAGGGACACTTCCTTGAAGGCTCGCTTGCTCTGAGTCCCTCTCTGATGGTTGATGTAGGCAACCGCCGTCTGTCTGAGCGAATCTGAACAGCCCGACCCCGGAGGTGAGTGGATAGGCGAGAAAGAACCAACCTGATCGCCCTCAGTTCCAGGACATTGATGGAAGCATGGGCCTCTTGTGGGCCCCACCGACCCTGGAACCTCAGGGACTTCCAGAAGCCTCCCCAGCCGGTCAGACTGGCATCTGTGGTGACCGTTTCCCAGCACGGGGGCAGGAAGGACCTGCCCCCCAGAAGGTTCCTTGAGTCCAGCCACCACGAGAGACTGTCTGGCCAGGGGAGACATAAATTCCTGATCCAGGGACACAGGGTCGCGATCCCAAACTGACAAGAGGTGCAACTGAAGATGTCTCATGTGAAACTGAGCAAAGGGGACTGCCTCGAACCAGGACACCATCAGGCCCACCAACTGCATCCCCTGATGGATGGAGGGATGAGGACACCACAGCAAAGCCAGAGCCTGCAGCTGAAGACCCTCCACCTTCTGCTGAGGAAGGAACACCTTGATCTGAGAGGTATCCAGCGTCATGCCCAGAAAGGTCCTCACCAATGACGGGGACAGAGAAGACTTGGGATAGATCACCCAGCCGAAAGACTCCAGAGTGGATGTCACCATTTGAGTGTCCCGCTCTGCCTGAGGAAAAGACTCGGCCACAATCAGGATGTCGTCCAGGTAAGTAATGATGCGGATGCCCTGGTTCCTTAGCAGAGCCATCACTCCCGCCAGCACCTTGGTGAACACCCGAGGTGCCGAGGTGATATTGAAGGGTAGAACCACAAACTGGTAATGCTGACCCTGCAGCTCGAACCTTAGAAATCTCTGATGACCTAGGAAGATAGGCACATGAAGATAAGCATCCTTGATGTCCACAGTGGTCATGAAGTCGGCTGGGCGAAGGGTACTGACAGCAAAGCGCAGCGTCTCCATGTGAAAGTGCTTGAATCTGACAAATTTGTTGAGACCCTTCAGATCCAGAATGGGCCTCAGAGAGCCGTCCTTTTTGGGGACCGTGAAAAGATTGGAATAGTACCCCTGACCTCTTTCTTGATGAGGTACCAAACAAATGACTCCGGACTCTAACAGGCAATGAACAGCCAGAAGCAATCCCTGAGCGGACAGGGGGTTTAAAGACATCCGGGATCTGATGAATCTTGGGGGGGGGGGGGGGGGGGCAGGCTGCAAACTTGTCTTGTAACCTTGTAACCGGAGGACACTACCTCCTGAATCCACCGGTCTGAGACATGAAGCCTCCAGACGTAAGCAAAGAGCCGAAGCCGCCCACCCCCCTCTGGGAATGCGAAAGAAAGGGAGGGGGGCAGAGGACCCCCGAAAGGGCCGAGACTGCCTCCTACGCTGAGGCAGCCTTCCATCCTTAGCTAGAACATCAAGACATTCCCCAAACAGCCGCAGCCCCACGAAGGGGAGGCCAGTGAGAGCTTTCTTAGCAGCAGCGTCAGCTGCCCACTGGTGCAACCAGACAGAGCGGCGCATAGCCACCAAGAGCGCAGAGGTCCTTCCACACAGCCACAAAATCAGTGCAAAGTAAGAGAGTCCTATATTCCTCCCCCACACTACCAGCTGTTGTGCCATGAATGAGACGCTTAAGCAGTTTCTTAAGGGCAATAGCAGTAATGGCAGCAGCACATACAGGGCGCAAGCCAGCCTCCACACAGGTAAAAGCATGGCAGGCCACTTGGTCCATGCACCGGTCCTCTCCGTCCCTCAGAGTGGTAGTTTCAGGGGAAGGCATGACCGAAGTATTGGACAAGCCTAGCACGGGAGCGTCCACTTCAGGGGGAAATGACCACCTCTTAACAAGATCAACGGGAAAGAGATACCTTTTATCCAAACCCTTGGGCACTGCAGGCAACTTGTGAGGGGGCGTTCCCATTCTTTAAGCACCAAGGTGGTAAAATGTTCCTGCTCAGGGAACTCTAGACGCTGTTTACCAGGGCGAAAAAGCTCCCCCTGCTTTCTTTTAGCTACCTCAGGGGCAGCAATGTGCAAAATGTCAAAAATATGTGACAGCAGATTATCAGTGTCCCATGGGTACCATGATTCCTCTCCGGACGCAGACCCAGGGTCACTATCGCAACCCTCCTGCTGGTTCCCAGAGGAGTCAGAGTCCTGGGAGAGCTCCCCCATCTCAAGGGGGTGACAGTCACCAAACTCATCAATCCCCACATAGTAAGGGGAGCAGGCCTGGGGTCCAGGTTTCTCTTCTTGCCAGAGGCCTTCCTAGGAGCACTCCTGGCAAGCTGCTTTTCAATGTTAGCCACCCGCAGAGCCAAATCAGAATGTGACCTCCTGCCAACATTTCCCCCACTGGGGCCCAATTGCAGGAGCGGGGGAGTAGGTGAAGCCGACTGAGGCGCAGAGCTGGGAAGCGAAGCAGGCAAACCAGCTTGAAGGGCAAGGACACTTTTAGCGCACGGCACGCCCACCGTGACACTGTTACTCACAGGGGATACCCCACACATGGAACCAGGGTGGATAAAAATCAATGTTTTTTTAAAAAAAATCAAAAAAATCGGATTTTTTTTATTTATTTTTTTGATTTAAATCGGATTTTTTTTATTTATTTTTTTGATTTAAATCGGATTTTTTTTCAATAAACTGCTTTTTGAGGAAAATATTTTACCATCCAAAGGTTCTTCCATCATGAGATAAAGCTGAGTTGTTTAACTCAGTAGAATAAAGGCTGTATATGTGTAACATTCACAATGCCATGCTCTTTCAGAGGTTTCTGTAGGATTAGTGGGCAGTTTCTCTCCTATATTATCACAGACGCTCGCTTTACTTACGCAGTTCTCAAAACTGAATTTGACTCCACAGAGGTCCCAGCCTCTTCTTCACAGCAAAAATGTTACAACATGAACAGAGTTGAGAAAAAGACCTTAATCCTATTGTTCTACAAACCTATGACTAGTGAGCTACAGAGGACAGCAGGGACAGTAGTATTTAAGTTTTTCATGTGTCGGCTGGGCTGACAGTCTAAGTTTCTTAAAATATATATATATTTTGTTTAGCCAAATTAGTTAACAAAACATGGATGTTTGTTTAAGCAAATAACTTATGCTGTAATGTTGTTATTGTTTCAGTTGAATAAATCTATTTAAATTGTTATTAAGGTCAGGATTATTTTTCTCCTTCCTAAGTACAACAGAACAGTGGTGTCCATATATGAATGATTAACCCATTAAACTGGGGAGAAAAAAGTAATATAAAAAGTGATTCTAAAAATCTTCATCTACTTGCATATTAAAATAGCAAGAACTAGTTTAGGTAAAAACTTTGATTTAAATCACTGATTTAAATCAAGCCTTACTGACTAGTGATTTAAATCAGTTAGATTTAAATCAAATCCACCCTGCATGGAACACAGCCGTGCTTGCCCCGAAGGGCACCCAAGCGCGCTATCCCCAGAAGCCTCCATATGGTGGTTAGCGCAATAGGCCAGCAGTGGGTACAGGCTTAATACAGAAGCCACCCGGGATGCCCTCGCACGGGATGCCCCCAGAAGTTAATAAAGGGGGGATGAGGGGGAGAAAAGGAGTGTAGTCGGGAGAAACCACAACCCAATGGTATCCCTCCTGAAAGACATAAGTAAAATCACACATAAGTATCCCGCAGCAAAATACCTCAAATCAATTAAAAACCCCCCAAGGGGGACTCACGGACCAAAGACACCGCGGGGTCACACAGGCACAGGCCGCTGAATAAGGCGACCCGCCGGAGGAAGCAGCACTGCAGCCAGGAAGGAAGAAATCCAGATGCGCAGCTCGCCTAAAACGGCGCCGGCAGAGGTACCTCGAGGGGCGGGCCGCGAGGTTAACGAAGCGATATGCGTCGTCAACCCGCCCCCTTCCCCCCCCCGAAGAGTGTGAAAAACTGCGCTCACGTGACCCGGCCGGCGGCATGACAAAGCAAAATCATGGCCTGCGCCATGACAAAGCAGTACAAAGCGGCGCGGCAGCTAAAAACACCAGAAAACATACCAAAAAACGTAAAAACACCAGAGATATGACTACTCGCCGCCAACACCCACCACCCCCCCCCTTCCCCCCCAGAGAGAGAGAGAAGCAGCGGCAAGCAGCCATGGTCAGGGAGGGGGGGACCCAAAGGAAAAAGAGGGGACACAGTCCCCAAACTACTTACCCCCTCAGAAGCTAGGACAGAAACTCCGCATCCCTTACCATAAAGCCTATGGCCGGCTACCCTTTGTGTTACAGGGTCTGTGGCTTGGAGCTGCGCTCCAGGAGCACATGACCCTAGTGCTCTTCTACCTTCACCCGATCTGCCAGCCAAGGCTGGGAGGCAGTGAGGGTCCAGAAACGGATGGAAATAGACTTGCAGGACCGTAGGCTTGGTTGCCCCACTCACCTGCGCAAGAGAGAGTGCCATCTGCTAACTTCGCAGAGGAAACACTGGGGAACTCTATGGTTAAGCCCGTTTTTATAGGGAGCCAGGACAAGCCACAGCTTTTCTGCAGTACCACTGCGCCCCCTTGTGGCGGAATAACCCAACTGTTATTAATACCGAAGCCGGCCGTGCCATGCAATAAAGAAAATACCTTGACCTAAGAAGTATCCAGCGTCATGCCCAGGAAGGACCTCTCAAAAGACGGAGATAGTGATGACTTGGGATAGTTGATCACCCAGCCAAAGGACTCGAGAGTGGACGTCACCACCTGAGTATCCTTCTCGGCCTGAGGAAGAGATTGAGCAGCAATCAATAGGTTGTCCAGGTAAGGGAGAATGCCAATGCCCTGGCTCCTCAACAGAGCCATGGCACCTGCCAGCACCTTGGTGAAGACCCGAGGGGCCGATGTGATACCGAATGGCAAGGCCACAAACTGGTAGTGTTGATCCCCCAGAGCAAATCTCAGGAACCTCTGGTGACCTGGAAAGATCGGAACGTGAAGGTACGCATCCTTGATGTCCACTGTGGTCATGAAGTCACCCGGCTGAAAGGAACTCACAGCCGAGCATAAGGTCTCCATGCGGAAATGCTTGAATCTGACAAAATTGTTGAGATCCTTTAAATCCAGGATGGGCTTCAGGGAGCTGTCCTTTTTGGGAAACGTGAATAGATTGGAGTAGTACCCCGACCCTGTTCCTGAAGAGGTACCGGGCAAATCACTCCGGAAGCTAGAAGACGCTGTGCGGCCAACCGCAGGCCCTGAGCCGCCACAGGATTTAGAGAAATCCGAGACCGGAAGAATCTTGGAGGCGGCCAGGCTGTAAACTCTATCTTGTAACCGGAAGAAACCACCTCCTGAATCCACCGGTCTGAGACACGCAGTCTCCAGACATGAGCAAAAAACCGAAGCCGTCCCCCCACCCGGTCGGGTGAGGGCGCCTCCTCATGCCTGAGGGGCCTTGGGGGTGGGTTTAGGCCTGGTACTCCAGGAGAGACCGGGGCGACCGCAGGATCTGCCTCGACCACAAGAGCCTCCGGGACCACCTGAGAAGGAGGACCCACGACCTCCCCTTGAAGGGCGAAAGGAAGACGATCCCCGAAAGGGCCGAACCTGCTTCCTACGCTGGGGGAGCCTACCATCCTTGGTCAGAGCATCAAGACGCTCACCGAAGAGATGAAGTCCAGTGAAAGGAAGCCCAGTGAGAAACTTCTTAGCTGCAGTGTCGGCCGCCCACTGACGCAACCAGACGGACCGACGCATAGCAACCAACAGGGCCGAGGCCCTACCGCCAAGCCTAACGGCATCATCCATGGCAGATAGCACAAAGGCAATAAAGTCAGCACAAAGCAAAAGGTCCTTATAATCCTCCGTCTTCTTGCGGGACCGGGTGGCCTCAGCCAGGCGTCTGACCTTTTTAATAGCGATAGCCACAATAGCCGCGGCGCATACCGGACGCAAACCGGCCCCAACAAAGGTGAAGGCATGACAAGCCAGATGATCCATACGCCGGTCAGCATTATCACGCAAAGTTGTGGTGTTGGGAGACGGCATGACCGAAGTGTTGGACAGCCCCAGAACAGGAGCGTCCACCTCAGGGGGACAAGACCAGCGGCGAACCAAGACAGCCGAGAAGGGATACCTTCTATCCAACCCCTTAGGCACCGAGGGCAACCTGTTGGGGCGTTCCCACTCCTTGAGAACCATATTGGAAAAATGGCCCTGCTCCGGGAACTCCAAGCGTTGCTGGTCAGGGCGGAAGAGCTCACCCTGCTTCTTCTTCGCCACCTTGGAAGGGCAATGTGAACCATAGAAGTCGAGGCACTCGCCCTCATCTGCAAAAAGGGACAATTCTGCTTCTAGATGCCTCTTTTTGCTAGAGGCCATGCCCGCAGCCGACCAGGACAGTTGTCGCTCAATGCTGGCCACGTGCAGTGCCAGATCCGATTGCGATCCCCTGCTGCCTTCCCCCTCGCTGGGAGCTAAATGCAGGCACGGGGGAGTAGAAGTTACAGTCAGGATAACAGGACTGGAAAGAGACCTGTTCCGCGATAATGTTTTGGGGGCACTGGACACAAACCGCGCTGCTTCCACTCAAAAGGGAGGCCCCGCACATGACACACAGCCGAGCCTGCCCCGAGGGGCCCCCAAGCTCGCTATCCCCAGAAGCCTCCATATGGTGATTATCAAAAAAAGGCACAGTCAGCCAACATGGTGCAAAGGCTAAATAAGAGTCCACCCGGGATGCCCCACAGAGAAGGGGCAGGGGGAGGGGGGGTATTGGACTGGGAGAAACCACAATACTGCTATCCCGTCTGTAAAACATAAGCATGAACAAATAATGAGCATCCCACAGCACATGCACCAGAAAAAATATACAGTCGATGTCACCAGACCAGATGCAGCTAGCGTCCCCAGGGGAACCGCAGCCAGCCAGCACAACGCGGAACAGGTAAGATGGCGCCGCAAGAAGCACCTCGAGGGGCCGCGGGGAGATGACGCGATCACCATAAAGAGGATCCAAGAATAAGTAATCAGGGTGGGATGGAGCAGGACGTGCTGCATACTTATAATACCAATTCTACAAGGTGAGAAATCACAGAATTGTATTATTCTAAGTATGCAGCACGTCCTGCTCCAGATAATGATTCATAACATCTGGGACATCCAATAGCAGTGTCCACAAAAAAGGGTGGGGATCCCAAAAAAAGGCAACAACGCACAGATTAAACCACTGCCGCCTGCAGAACCTTACGGCCAAAAACAGCATCCGCTGAGACCCGAACATCAACCTTGTAAAACTTGGAAAAGGTGTGAACAGAAGCCTGGTGCTGGAAGGCCCAGGAAGCCCCAACAGCATGGGTAGAATGAGCAGTAACACGGAAAGGAGGATCCTTCACCCTAGCAGAATAGGCCCTAACAATAGCCTGACGAATCCATTTGCTAATAGTAGACTTAGCAGGAGCCAACCCCTACTTGGGACCCGATGGAACCACAAACAAGGCGTCCGTCCGTCTGAAAGGAGCAGTAGCCACCAGGTAGTATTTCAAATTCCTGACAACATCCAGAGAGTGCAAGGCCCTCTCCTTGGGATTACCAGGATTAGGGCACAAAGAAGGAAGCACAATATCCTGATTGAGATGGAAGGCAGAGACAACGTTAGGTAAGAAGTCTGGTTTAAATCGGAAAACCACCTTGTCCTGGTGTCTCTCAAAGTAGGGGGCCTGAATCGACAGAGCCGCTAACTCAGAAACACGCCGGACAGAGGTGATAGCCACCAAAAATGCAACCTTCAGGGTAAGGAGAGACAAGGCAGCCTCATGCACAGGTTCAAAAGGAGGACCCTGAAGGGTGGACAAAACCAAATTCAAATCCCAGACCGGTACCATGGGTTTGCGGGGGGGGGGGGGGGCTGCACATGAGTGACCCCCTGGAAGAAGGTCTTGCCCAGAGGATGTAGAACGAAGGACCTCTGGAAGAAAACAGCCAAGGCGGACACATGACCCTATAAGGTGCTGAGCTGAAAGGCCATATCCAAACCATGTTGCAGGAACTCCAGGATCCTAGGAATGGAGAACACACGACAGGGAAAGGCCCTAGACTCACACCAGTCAATGTAGGTCTGCCAGGTCTTATAGTAAATAGTGGAGGAGGACTTCTTCCTAGCACTGACAAGAGTACGAACCACCGAATCAGACATACCTTCCTCCTTCAAGATGGCGGTTTCAGCTGCCAGGCCGTCAAAGCCAGTGTTTGTAAATTGGGATAACAGAGCCGTCCTTGAGTGAGAAGGTCCGGAACCAAGGGTAGAGCGTACTGATCCACTGCCAGCCGCACGATGTCGGCGAACCACACCTGTCTTGGCCACCTGGAGGCCACCAGAATGGCAGGCACTCGCTCCTGAACCAACTTGCGCAGAACCTTACTCAGAAGAGGAAACGGAGGGAAGAGGTACAGGAGACCGAGACCCTGCCAGGAGAGAGACAGAGCATCCACCGCCAGAGCCAGGTGATCCTGGGACAGGGAGACAAATGCTGGCAGCTTGTGATTGTGGCGAGAAGCAAACAGATCCACGTCTGGCCTCCCCCACCGGTGACAAAGGGACAGGAAAACCTCGCTGTTGAGGGACCATTCCCCCCAGTGAGCGGTCCCCCTGCTCAGGGAATCCGCCTCCAGATTCTCCACTCCTGGAATATAAACTGCTGAAATGCACGGGACATTGTTCTCGGCCCAGGACAGAATCAACGACACCTCCTCGAGGGCACTCTTGTTCCGAGTCCCTCCCTGATGACTGATATAGGCGACCGCCGCCTGATTGTTGGAACGAACCTGTACCGGCCGACCCTGAAGGTGAGGAGTCAACTGTGCCAGTACCAACCGAACCGCCCTCAGCTCCAGGACGTTGATCGGAGCGTGAGCCTCCTGAGGGCCCCACAGCCCCTGGAATTGGAGGGCTCTCCAGTAGCCCCCCCAACCTGACAGACTGGCATCCGTAGTGACCATCTCCCAACATGGAGTCAGAAAGGATCTGCCCCCCAGAAGATTCCTCAAGTCCAACCAGCACAGGAGGGACCGCCGGACCAGAGGAGAGAGAACAAAGGCCTGATCCAAAGACAGGGGACTCTTGTCCCAGACTGAAAGGAGATGGAACTGAAGGGGTCTCATGTGAAATTGAGCGTAAGGAACTGCTTCGAAGCAGGCCACCATCTGTCCCACCAATTGTATCCCTTGCCTGATGGAAGGGCGAGGGCTGGACAGCATGGAATGAACCAGAGCTTGAAGAGAAACCACCTTCTGCTGAGGAAGAAAAATCCTGGCCTGAATGGTATCCAGATTCATGCCCAGGAAGGGGGTCACCCGGGACGGTGAGAGGGAGGACTTGGGATAATTGATCACCCCTCCGAACGTTTCCAGGGCCGTTACCACCATCTGGGTATCCAACTCCGCCTGCTGGAGAGAATGAGATGTAATGAGAATGTCGTCCAGATAAGGGAGAATGCGAATGCCCCCGGCTCTGAGGATGGCCATCACTCCCGCCAGTACCTTGGTGAACACTCTGGGGGCTGAGGTGAGACCAAAGGGAAGTGCCACAAATTGGTAGAACCTGAGGAACCACTGATGCCCTGGGAAGACTGGCACATGAAGGTAAGCATCCTTGATGTCTATGGAGGTCATGAAGTCCCCCGGGCGCAAGGAGCTGATCGCGGAGCGCAGGGCCTCCATGCGAAAGTGTCTGGTTTTGATGAACCTGTTGAGAAGTTTTAAGTCCAGGATGGGCCTGACAGAGCCATCCCTTTTGGGTACTGTGTAAAGATTGGAATAATATCCTTGACCTCTCTCCCCGGGAGGGACCGGGCAGACAACCCCCATACCCAATAAGTTCTGTACAGCTTGAAATAGACCCTGAGCGGCCAGGGGCTCTAGAGGAATCCGAGACCAGAGAAATCTTGGAGGGGGCCGTGCCGCGAACTCTAGCTTGTAGCCGGAGGACACAACCTCCAGAATCCACCTGTCGGAGACCTGTTGTCCCCAGACATGAGCGAAGAGCCGCAGCCGTCCCCCCACCCGTAAGGGTGAGGGCGCCCCTTCATGGCTGAGCGGGCTTAATGACAGATTTGGGCTTAGATCCCCAGGAGGATCCGGGACGGGCACAGCCTCTACCCTTGCCCCAGAAATCACCCCTGTGCCCCGCAAAGGGTACCCCCCTCCCTGACCTGGATCCACAAAAGGAGGGGGTAAAGGACCCTGAGCCCCGAAAGGGCCGCAGTTGTCTTTTGCGTTGGGGCAACCTACCTCCTTTTGCAAAAAGGTCCAACCGGTCACCAAAATACCATTTTGTGATTACTCACCTTTAAAATGGGTATTATAAGTATGTCACACACCCCGCTTCCACTATTCATGACATATGGGTTATGGTCCAGTAGAGGGCGAACTTCTGCAGAGATGAAAGCAAAAAAGAAGTCCCTCCCGGTCCATAAATACCTGGGACCTCCCACACATTCCCCAGTATATGACAGCAGTAAGGGGACCAGGAAGAGCTAATAAAACATTCTTAACCAAAAAGGGCGGGATGAAGCGGGGTGTGTGGCATACTTATAATACCCATTTTAAAGGTGAGTAATCACAAAATGGTATTATTCCAAGTATGTCACACACCCCGCTTCCACTATTCATGACATATGGGACATCCAATAGCAGTGTCTGTCATGGGTGGGGATCCAAATACAGCAAAAAATGCACCAAATTAAACCCAGCTTGCAGAACCTTGCGGCCAAAAACAGCATCTGCTGAGGCCCGCACATCAACCTTATAAAACTTGGAAAAAGTATGAACGGAAGACCATCCATGGTAACTGTCTCCCAACGAGGGGCCAGGAACGATCTGCCCCTCATCAGATTGCTTGATTCCAGCCACCACTGAAGGGACTGCCAAACACTGGGAGACATCAGAAATGACTGATCCAAGGACTGTGGACATCTGTCCCATTTCAGCAATAGATGGAGTTGTAGCGACCTCATGTGGAATTGAGCAAAGGGGACTGCCATGAAGGAGGCCACCATCAAACCCACCAGAGTTATCCCTAGCCGAATTGAAGGGCAAGGGTTGGTCAGGAGAACACGTATCAGATCCTGAACCCTCTGCACCTTTGGCTGGGGCAGGAACACTCTGGCCTGAATGGTATCCAGATTCATGCCCAGAAAGGATATCTCCCTTGATGGGGAGAGAGAAGACTTGGGGTGGTTGATCCCCCATCCGAACCTTTCCAGCGTCGCCACCACCGTCCTGGTGTCCAACTTCGCCTGGCAGAGGGCAGAAGCTGTAATGAGTAGGTCGTCCAAATACGGCACAATGCGAATCCCCTGGGCTCTGAGCAGGGCCATTATGCCCGCCAGAACCTTGGTAAACACCCTCGGTGCCGAGGTCAGCCCAAACGGGAGGGCCACAAACTGAAAATGCTGATCTCCCACCACGAACCTGAGAAATCTCTGGTGTGCTGGGAAAATTGGTACATGAAGGTAAGCATCCTTGATGTCTATGGACGTCATGAATTCCCCCTGACGAAGGGAACCGATGGCTGAACGCAGAGTCTCCATGCGGAACTTCTTGGTTCTGATGAACCTGTTGAGAAGCTTCAAATCTAGGATGGGTTTTATGGAGCCATCCTTTTTGGAAACCGTGAAGTAGAATAATAGCCCCGGCTTCTCTCTGAAAGAGGCACCGGGCATATGACCGCCATGTCCAGAAGATTTTTTACAGCCAACAGGAGCCCCTGCGCCGCCCAAGGATCCGATGGCACCCGAGACCTTAGGAATCTGGGAGGACTCGAACTCCAGTTTGTACCCAGACGAGACCACTTCTAATATCCACTTGTCTGTGACCTCCTGGGCCCAGACCTGGAAGAAGAGCCGCAGCCGTCCCCCCACCCGCAAGGGTGAGGGCGCCTCCTCATTGTTGAGCTGGCTTGGCAGCGGGCTTGGGCCTGGAACCCCAGGTAGAGGCCTTACGGGCACGTCCTCTACCTCTGTTCCAGGAATCACCTCTAAAGCCAGAGTAGACAAGACCTCTGCCCCCTCTGGCACCGCGAAAGGAAGGATTAAAGGAGCTTGCCCCCCGAAAGGAGCGACGCAGCTTCTTACGCTGAGTTAGCTTCCCACCCTTCGCCACAGAATCCAATTTGTCTCCAAACAGCCGCGTTCCCAAAAAGGGCAAAGCTGTGACTTCTTGCTATGTCCGCCGCCCACTGACGCAGCCAGACTGATCGGCGCATGGCCACCAACAGGGCCGAAGTTCTACTACACATGGTAATAGTGTCGTCCATAGCCGACAAAACAAAATTCATGAACAATTCACACCTCTTAAGGGTTGTGAATTCAACGCTGTCCGGGTTGAGCTGGGACCCATTTAACATGTCCCTGATCTCCGACCTGGTGACCACAGCCACGAGTGCCGATGCACAGACAGGCTGCAAGGCAGAACCCACACTGGCAAAGACATGACATGCCATCTGATCAATGCGCTTGTCCTCGCCATCCTTAAGGGTAGTGGCATCAGGAGTATGTACAATGGAGGTGTTGGACAATCCTAGAATGGGCGCATCAACCTCGGGAGGGGAAGACCAGCGCTTCACCGCGTCCATCAGAAAGGGATACTTCCTATCCCATCCCTGAGGGACACCGTGAAGGTGACACGGCTTCTCCCATTCTCTAAGAATCATGCTGTCAAAATGATCCTGATTTGGAAACTCCAAGCGGGGCTTAGAGAACCCAAAGAATTCCCCCTTCTTCGGAGGGGCCTCCGCTGGTGGGGAAATATCCAGATCCTCTAACAGATGGGGGCCAGCGCGGATCGCACGCCGCGCCTGGCCCCGCCCCCCTACTAACACAACCAGCAGAACGGTTCCCAGCCGGGGGCTCCGCAATTGGCTCTGAACCAGAAGGGGGGGCGGGCCGTGGCAACGCGCGAGCGCCCGGCCCCGCCCCCTTAACACCGCAGCCTGAGGGCAAGAAGCTCCCCTCAGCATAAGTAAAAAATGGCGACCAGCCAGTAAAGTGCAGCACCAAGCACACATACACACACTCACACTAGAAAGAAAGAAAGAGGAAAAGACCGCCCCCCCCCCCCACTGGAGGGTTAACAGAGGGACCCGGAAGGGGGATAACCCCGTACCAAGAATGGTGTAAGGGATATATATAAATATGCAATTAGGGACAGGGCATCCCAAACCGGGATCACCAACCCGGATTCCACCTACCCCTCTATATGGGGTCTCACAAGGGAGCATGGCTCCCTAAACACTTATTAAGGTGATTCCTACCCTCGCCCGGACCTGCAGCCAAGGCTGGGAGGCTAATATTGGGCTTAATGTATAAAGGTCTGGCCAGAAATAGGGCAAAACATGGCCGGGCGTAAGCTTCTTCTGACTTGCTCGCCGTCCTGCAGAGAAGGAACTGGGGAATGTGTGGGAGGTCCCAGGTATTTATGGACCGGGAGGGGCTTCTTTTTTGCTTTCATCTCTGCAGAAGTTCGCCCTCTACTGGACCACAACCCATATGTCATGAATAGTGGAAGCGGGGTGTGTGACATACTTGGAATAAAGGTGCAGCCCCTTAAAGGGTAGCCCTATGAGAGCCTTCTTAGCAGCATCGTCAGCTGCCCAGCGGCGAACAGAAACAACCAGAGCCGAGGTCCTGCTACACATCCTAATGGTGTAATCTAAGGCAGAAAGAATATAAGCAATAAACATCTCACATTGTGATAAGGCTCTAAATTCGGCATTGGAAGAATCATCAGGATAGCCTTCTAACAGGCCCTTGACCAGAGTCCTAATGGCCACAGCAGTAATAGCAGAAGCACAGACCGGGCGCAGGGCTGATCCCGCACAGGCAAAGGCAAGGGATGCCAGCTGGTCAATACGTCGGTCCTCACTATCCTCCAAGGTAGTGGAATCAGGGGAATGCACCACAGAAGTATTAGACAACCCCAAAACCGGAGCATCCACCTCTGGTGGAGTTGACCAACATTTAACCACATCCGGGGGAAAAGGGTACCTTTTATCCCATCCCTTAGGGATACCAGGGATCCGGCTAGGCCTCTTCCATTCCTTGTGAACCAGATTATGGAAATGAGCCTGTTCTGGAAATTACAAACGTGGCTTTACAGTGCCGCAGCAGGGA
The DNA here is from genome assembly GCA_027917425.1 of Gastrophryne carolinensis. Lineage (NCBI taxonomy): Eukaryota > Metazoa > Chordata > Amphibia > Anura > Microhylidae > Gastrophryne > Gastrophryne carolinensis. Next base: position 347,507,950 of record CM051238.1, on the reverse strand, counting down.
GAGAAATGGAAAGTACTTCAAAGATTTGAGTCAAAAGTCTATGGGTGTCATCAGCATTCCAATGCTCTGAGCCGGCATCAGCGCCAGTGAATTGCTGATCATCGGAAAATTCCGAATCTGAGAATAACTCCCCCTCCTCAAGCGGGGTACAGTCAGACAAATCAAGGAATTCTTCCGTCTCCATAGGGAAGGCAGACGCAGTAGGCCCCAAGTGCCATCTTTTAGCTGGGCCTTATGGGCCACAGAGCTAGCAATCAACCTCTCAATGTTGGCCAGCCTGGAAGACACCTCAGGCTGAGACTCCCCACTAGTATTAATCTCACTGGGGGTCACGATCAACCGAGGGGGGGGTGGGAGAAGACATGGTGGGCGCAGGCCCAGACAAGTGCCACCCAAGCGCCTGCTGGGAGCAGGGTACACAGAACCACACATAATCACTTACAGGGGATGCCCCACACACCACACACAGCCGGGCTTGCCCAGATGGGACCCCGAGCACAGTATCCTGAGAAGCCTCCATATGGTGATTTTTGGTTTCACAATGACCAATGGGAATTACGCTGTGCAGCTACCCGGGATGCCCCTTAACTGTCCGCTAGGATAGTGGGAGGATTTTATTGTTTTTTAGGCCTCTAATATAGTAACTAGACTAATAGAAGGCACAGGACCGGGAGAAACCTCTAATTAGTTTTCCCGCCTGAAAGACATAAGAATACAATACCCGTATTAATTAAACAGGAGTGAAAGGCAATCAAAATATAAGAGGGGGCCCAAAAGGGCACGCACAGACTGCCGAAGAGCTTGCAATCGATCCGGCAGGAGAGACAAGATGGCGCTGCAGGGCTCTGAAGGGGCTGGCCGCAAGAGGAAGCACCGCGGAGTACACGCGGAGTACAGCGTTAAGCCACGCCCCCTCCAGGAAATGCGGGGTTACAGGCTGAAGACAGCCACCCCGCAGCCAATCAGCAGCCATCAGGTCCCTGAGTGACGTCGCCGCTGACCGCTGACGCCGCAGGGCGCGCGAGTCAGCGGCGGGCAATTCAAAAACTGAAGGGGAGAGGAGCAGAGCCGAGGAGAGTGCCAGCAAAAACATGAAAAAGGCATCACAACACATAACAGTATGTCAAACAGGCAAAACACATCTACACTAATCAGGCACTCACTCCGCACCCCCCCCCCCCCGACGAGCAGTATAATGGGAGAAGGGGAAGTAAGGAGCCCATTAAAACATTAATAAATGTAAGGTAAGGAGCCCATTAAAACATTAATAAATGTAAGGTAGGGCAATAGCGGACGGGGCATCCCAAGTCAGGATCACCAGTAACCTGACAACCGCCTACCCTTTGGTGGGGGATTTGCGGTGGAGCAAGCTCCAATGAAGCACCTCTAATAGGTGCTTCCTACCATCATCCGACCACGCAGCCAAGGCTGGGAGGCAGATAAAGGTGGAACGGGTGGGAATAGAACAACAGGGCCAGGGGCTGTGAAGCCCGGCTTACCTGCGAGAAGAGAAGCCATCATCTTGTCCTTCGCCACCCACTGCAGAGAAGAAACTGGGGAATTAGTGGGAGGTCCCGGGTATATATGGACCGGGAGGGGCCTCTTTTTGCCATCTCTGCAGTAAAGTGCCCTTTTGTGGACGGGTGGGAATAGAACAACAGGGTCCGGGGCTGTGAAGCCCGGCTTACCTGTGAGAAGAGAAGCCATCATCTTGTCCTTCGCCACCCACTTCAGAGAAGAAACTGGGGAATTAGTGGGAGGTCCCGGGTATATATGGACCGGGAGGGGCCTCTTTTTGCCATCTCTGCAGTAAAGCGCCCTTTTGTGGACGGGTGGGCATAGAACAACAGGGCCAGGGGCTGTGAAGCCCGGCTTACCTGCGAGAAGAGAAGCCATCATCTTGTCCTTCGCCACCCACTTCAGAGAAGAAACTGGGGAATTAGTGGGAGGTCCCGGGTATATATGGACCGGGAGGGGCCTCTTTTTGCCATCTCTGCAGTAAAGCGCCCTTTTGTGGACTATACCCCAGATGTTCTGAATCATTATCTGGAGCAGTACGTGCTGCATACACGAAGGAGGCCGCAGACACGCGGCGGCGCGTGCAGGCCGCCACCCGACCCCCCCCCCCACAACGGTCACGACGGGGAGAGGGGGAAGAGGAGGGGGGCGGCGGCGAAAGCGGACCAGGGGTACAGGGGGGAGGGGAAGGAGGGAACAAAGTGAATGGCCAGCAACAACAGTACAATGCAAAAAAGAGACAACCCCCATAATAAACAACCCAACCCAGTAAATGCACACCAGGGGCACACACAGCAGCAGTGGTTTCTCCACCCCCCTATAGGCTCACCATATGCCTATGGCTGGCTACCCTTCAGGTACAGGATCTGCGGCCTGGAGTGAAGCTCCCGAACACCCGGTCCCAGGTGTTCCCCTACCGTCACCCGATCCGTTCAGCCCAGGCTGGGAGGCAGGAGGGTCCAGGACCCGGGTGGAAACAGGCTTACAGGGCCGCAGGCTTGGTTGCCCCGCTCGCCTGCGAATAATCATAGAGAGCCATCTTCTGTCTTCGCAGTCATGGCTGCAGAGAAACACTGGGGGTCTATGGGTGATTCCTGGCTTTTTATAGGGCCAGGAGGGGCCACAAGTCTTCTGCTGTCAACTGCGCCACCTTGTGGGGGAATACTCAGATGTAATGATTGAAATGAAACAGGCCGTGCTGTACACAAGGAAAAATACAATTCTGCGAAATACTCACCTGTAGAATTGGTATTATAAGTATACAGTACGTCCTGCTCCAGATAGATTACTTACACTTGGGTTATCCTCTGCCAGATGGCGCTGCACTGCAGAGACATGTAAAACAGGCTCCTCCCGGCCCCTCAAATACCCGGGGACCTCCCACAAATCCCCAGCATTGAAAAGCAGTGACCAAGAAGCCGGGAGAATTTAACCACCCAAAAACTGGTAACTATAACAATGATAACAATCACCATACAGGGGATCCAGAATAATGCAAAAACCAGGGTGGGGTGGAGCAGGACGTACTGTATACTTATAATACCAATTCTACAGGTGAGTATTTCACAGAATTGTATTATTCTTAGTATACATTACGTCCTGCTCCAAATAGATTACTTACACTTGGGACATCCAATAGCAGTGTCCATAAAGTAGGGTGGGATCCCCAACAAAAAAGGTAACAGCAGACAGTTTAAACCACTGCCGCCTGCAAAACCTTGCGGCCAAAAACAGCATCAGCTGAGGCCCTAACATCAACCTTGTAAAACTTAGAAAAGGTATGAACAGAAGACCAAGTAGCGGCCATGCAAACTTGTTCAACAGAAGCCTGGTGCTGGAAGGCCCAAGAGGCACCAATAGCACGAGTAAAATGAGCAGTAAGGCGGAAGGGAGGACTCTTCCCCTTAGCAGAATAGGCCTGACTCACAGCCTGGCGAATCCATTTGCTAATAGTAGACTTGGCAGGAGCCAAACCCCTCCTGGGCCCAAATGGACCACTAAAAGAACATCAGTTTTTCTGAAGGACGCAGTGACTACCAGGTAATACATCAGACACCTGACCACATCCAAGGAATGCAGAACCCTTTCCTAAGCGTTGCTAGGATTAGGGCACACTGAAGGAAGGACAATATCTTGATTTAAATGAAAAGCAGACACCGCCTTAGACAGAAAATCTGGCTTAAAGCGGAACACCACCTTGTCCTGGTGGCTCTCATAGTATGGGGGCTGAATAGACAGAGCAGCCAACTCAGACACAGGCCTGACCGAAGTAATGGCCACCAGAAGACAACCTTGAGGGTAAGCATAGCCAGAGCAGCATCCTGTATAGGTTCAAAGTGAGCACCCTGCAAGGCAGACAAAACCAAGTCCAAATCCCAAACAAGGGCCATAGGTTTACGTGGGGGACGCACATGAGTAACCCCCTGGAAAAAGGTCTTAACCAAAGAATGCTGAGCAAAAGATTTCTGAAAGAAAAAACAGACAGGGCAGACACCTGACCCTACAGAGCACTGAGTTGGAGTCCCGACTCCAACCCATGCTGTAAGAACTCCAGAACCCTGGGAACTGACAACACCCGACAGGGAGGAGACCTAGACTCACAAAGTAGGTACATCATACCCTGTGATAGATGGAAGAAGAGGCTTTCTTCCTAGCCTTCACCATGGTATCAACCACCAAGATGGACAAGCCTTTCTCCATCAAGATGGAGGTTTCAGCAGCTAGGCTGCAAAGCCAGAGTTTGTAAATTGGGATGGCGTAAGGGGCCCTGAGTGAGCAGATCTGGCACCCCTGGCAGAACGTACTGGTCTACTAACATTAGCCCACGTCTGTGAACCACACTCTTCTTGGCCACCTGGGGGCCACCAGAATCGCTGGTACCCCTTCCAGAGCAATCTTGCGCAGAACCCTGCCCAGCGGGGGGAATGGAGGAAGACATACAGGAGCCGAAATTCCTACCATGACATGGACAGAGCATCCGTGGTCCAGGCCAGAGGATCCTGAGACAGGGAGACAAGGGCCGGGAGCTTGTAATTGTGACGGGACGCAAACAGATCCACATCTGGTAGACCCCAACGGTGACACAGGGACTGGAATACCCTCCCTGACGAGAGGTCCCCCTGCTCAGAGAGTCTGCCAGTAGATTCTCTGCCCCCGGGGATGTACACAGGCGAAATGCAATGGCGAATTGGCCTCCGCTCATGTCAGAATCCGCGACACCTCCTGGAGGGCCCCCCTGCTCCGGGTCCCTCCCTGATGGCTGATGTATGCAATCGCCATCCTGTTGTCTGAGCGCACCTGCACAGACAGACCCGCAGGTGGTCGGTCAACTGACCCAGAACCAATCAATCACCTGTAGTTCCAAAATGTTGATAGGTAAGTGGGCCTCCTGAGGCCCCCACCTCCACTGGAACCGCAGGGACTACCAGAATCCCCCCCCCCCTCCTGACAGACCGGCATCCGTGGTGACCGTCTCCCAGGAGGGGGCCAGAAGGACCTGCCCCCCAGCAAGTTCCTGGAGTCCAGCCACCACAAAAGAGACCACCTGACCAAGGGAGAGGGAGCACACAGACCTCGTCTAAGGACGAAGATGTAGAGGCCTCAAATGGAACTGAGCAAAAGGCACCGCCTCGAAGCACGCCACCATCAGGCCCAGCAACTGCAATCCCTGCCTGAGGGAGGGATGGAGACACAACAGCAGGAACCTCACCTGCGCAGTTAGAGCTTCCACCTTCTGTTGAGGAAGGAATATCCTTGACTGAACCGTATCCAGAATCATTCCCAGGAACGGGGTCACCGAGGAAGGGGACAGAGAAGACTTGGGGTGATTGATCACCCAGCCGAAGGACTCCAGGGTGGCCACCACCAGCTGAGTGTCCAACTCAGCCTGCTGTAGAGACCGAGAGGTGAGGAGTATGTCGTCCAGGTAGGGCAGCACGCGGATGCCCCTTGAACTCATCATAGACATCACCCCCGCCAGCACCTTGGTGAGCACTCTGGGAGCTGAAGAGAGGCCAAATGGCAAGGCCACAATTTGGCAATGTTGATCTTCCAACGCGAATCTGAGGAACCTTGGTGTCCTGAAAACACAGGGATGTGAAGGTAAGCGTCTTTGATGTCCACAGACGTCATGAAACCCCCGGGGCGCAGGGAGCTGATGGCCGAGCGCAGAGTTTCCATGCGAAAACGCCTGTTCTTGACAAATGTGTTGAAGATCTTTAAATCCAGAACGGGCCTGACTGACCCATCTTTTTTGGGAACTGTGAAGAGGTTGGAGTAGAGCCCCTTGCCTCTGTCTCTTAAGGGAAATTTGCAAATGACCCCAGACCCAGCAGGCCTTGCACGGCCTGCGCCAACACCTGAGCTGAGACAGGGTCCTGGAGGATCCGGGACCTGATGAATCTTGGGGGAGACCGCACAGCAAACTCTAACTTGTAGCCGCAGGACACTACCTCCTGAATCCACCGGTCTGAGACGCGAATCCGCCAGACTTGAGCAAAGTGCCGCAGCCGTCCCCCCACCCTGACGGGCACCCCATCATGCCTGAGGGGGCTTGGGAGAGGATTTGGGCTTAGCCCCCCAGGAGGAGCCAGGACGTTGTCCTCTGCTCCTGTGCCAGGAATCTGCACGAGCCAACGCGAAGGACACCCCTTTTCCTTGTTTAGCACCATGGTAGGGGGGTGAAGGGGAGCCCTGGCCCCGAAAGGGACGAGACTGCCGTCTGCGCTGGGGTAACTTACCTCTCTTTAGCAAAAAGGTCTAGACGGTCCCCAAACAGGCGTAGCCCCTTAAAAGGAAGCCCAGTGAGGGCCTTCTTTGCAGCATTGTCAGCACCCCACTGTCGCAGCCAAACCAAGCGGCGTATAGCCACCACGAGGGCAGAAATTCTGGCACACATTCTGATGGTGTCATCCAATGCTGAGACACAGATTCATAAACTACTCAGATCCCATAGGCAAAACAGTAACATTAGGCGTCAAGTGCCACTTCTTACCAGGGCCCTTACGCGCTAAAGACCGCGCAATAATCTGTTCAGCAGTAGGCAGTCTAGAAGACACATCAGGCTGAGAATTTCCACAAGTATGCAACTCAACAGGAATGAGATTTAAGCTGGGGGGAGTAAGTGAAGTGAAATGAGGAGCAGTCACTGGCAGGCCAGATTGCAATGCAAGCACCTGCTCAGTACAAGGTACACAGACCCACGCCTTGTCATCGTCAGCATGAGGCTGTCCACACGCTACACACAGCCGGTCTTGTCCCAAGGGGAACCCGGTAACACTATCCTGGGATGCCTCCATATGGTGATTATTAGGCACAATATGCCAGTAGGGATTGACGCTATGACGCAACCCTGGATGCCCGAATGACCCGCTAGGGAAGTGGGAGTAATTATAAAAGGCCCAACTATCAATTACACCAGCCGAGAGAAGCCAATGGATTCACCCGTCTGAAAGACACAATGGGAAGAAGGGGTGTCAGAACCAAACACACTACAATGAATATAAAGCCGCCCGCGAGGGCACTTACGGACCACGGTAAGTAAAAACCGCCACACGCGCGCGCAACCTGACAACATGGCGCAGAGAGTACCTCGAAGGGCGGGCCAGAGCGAGTCGTGACGCAGGGCGCCTACAGCCTCCCCGAAGAGCACGAAGTCCACCGACAGTCCACCAGCAGCCAATGAGGACGCAGAAGCGTCTGAGGTAACGCCACTGCCCGGCGCGGAACATCCAAATGAAGGAAAAGACGCGCGGGGCGGCGGCATTCGCAATAGTAAAAAAGACAAGTCAGCGTGGCGGCTGACACCACATATATTAGTCAAAAGACAAGAGAAAGCGCTGTATGCGTGAATCACAATACACGCTCACCCACACCCCCCCCCTTCTTTCCCTCCCGAAGGCTACAGGGAGAATGAGGGGGGATGGCGGCCCTCTGTACAGGACCCACCGCTACACGGGGCATGGGACAATAATGCAGGAGGGGCATCCCATAAAGGCTCACCATCAGCCTATACCGCCTACCCTTTGGTGGGGGACTGCGGTGGAGCAGCGCTCCTTAAGCACACATGGTGCTGCCTACCTTCACCCGACCAGCGCAGCCCAGGCTGGGAGGCACATCACACGAAGGACGGGTGTGAATAGTCCAACAGGGCCGCAGGCTAATAGCCCCGCTCACCTGAGAGAGTGATAATTTCATGTCTTCGCAGTAAGCACTGCAGAGAAATCTGGGGATTTGTGGGAGGTCCCCGGGTATTTGAGGGCCGGGAGGAGCCTGTTTTACATGTCTCTGCAGTGCAGTGCCATCTGGCGGAGGATAACCCAAGTGTAAGTAATCTATCTGGAGCAGGACGTACTGTATACTAAGAATATTTACTACAGCAGGAATTAGAAAAAGGTAAATGAATTTTTATGTGCAGCAATCTAAACTGCCCTGTGGAGGGATGCATATGAGCACCGTTTGTTGTGTTGGTCTGGTTTAAGTCATTATTGACTGTTGGTCCCCTTTAACGTAAGTGTTTACCTGCCACTGGGATTACTCCCTTCGATTGCTTGACGACAATCGGAGCTCATAACAGATGGAAAGAGGAGCAAGCAACCTCACAAGCAATAGCGATGCCTGTGACACAATAATAAGGACATGGATTGCGTGGAGCCTTTAATTTTAAAAATAAAGTTGTCAGCCTTGCTGGTCACAAAAAGCATCTGTCTGAACCAGTTTTCAATGCTCACTGAATCTGTGTGGTCTCTACTTACACCCTGAAGAGGTTTGCAAACCCTGTGCATTACCTGCATTTTGGCTTGGTTATCAGTAGGGTCAGGTCATAAGATTATGGATCAAAGGGTTGTTCTGATTCTAGGTATAGGTTGGAATGATGCCTGGACATGCAATATGTGACACAAAGCTACATGGAGTATCTGTTAAAGAGCAACAAAAACCTCTGCAGCCAGCCCTGGAGTCCAAAAGATACCGGGGGCTAACTGTTGTCCTATCCCAGGGGCTCCCTGAGTGAGCCCCACCTCCCCTGTTTGCTGCAAAACTCACCTTTGCCCTGGCTCCCACACATGTAAACATCGGCGGCTGCATCTCCAGCATCTCTGGGCTGGGGCACGCTCCCGTGAACCTGCCATTCAGACAAGATGGGGGCTAGAGCACTCCCATGTCTAAAGAGAACTGGGGATGCAGTCGCTCCTGCTAACTATTGCTGTGTTAGTTCAGTGTCTAAACAGAGCAGCATTTCTGATCATTAATATGTATAGCATACAGCGCGGATTTGATGTGAGTTTGCGCATACACCTTAAGACCAGGGAAAGGCAACATCATATGGCAGATTGTGGGGGTTTCACACAGTAGTGCATTCCAAACCGAAATGCCCTGGGGGAAAGGATAGCGGAAATCCAGGGTATCATTCTTCCTTAAATCGTCTCGAAAGCCTGTCCTTGTGGCAACTGAAATCAGGATGTCCCGCTGTGTGAAACTGCCAGGGTCACCTGTAAACTCACCATTACCGACGGCACCCATGATGCGGTCTTTCCTGTAGCTGTGGTGCACTCCTGCGCCCAGCCATTCAGATAGACTGGAGATGGGAGCATTTCCCACTCTTCAGGAAAGCCGAAGATGCGGCCAAAGAGCTAGTTCACATCAGCCAGCATTCTTAAGATTGGCGATATCAAAAATGGCATGTGAGCATGTCCTTGGTGGTGGAAAAAAAGTTTTTTTTTTTAAGGTACTCGGATGAGAAGGGGGTGTGGAAGAGGGGGGTAACTGAAGATTGTTAAGTTCTTTCATACAGATAAAGTTTAACACAGATAAATGTAAGGTCATGTACATGGGAAGGAGAAATCTGTGTCATGATTACACACTAAATAAAGAAACACTTGGTAAAACAACAATGGAAAAGGACCTAGTTAACAATAAGCTCAACTGTAGTAATCAATGCCAGGCAGCAGCTGCCAAAGCAAACAGTATCATGGGGTGCATCAAGAGGGGCATAGGTACTCATGACCAGAGCATCATTTTACCCCTGTACAAGTCACTGGTCAGACCCCATATGGGCATCTGTGCTTAAAAAGGACATATCAGAACTCAATATCATAACAGAGCGCGTTCAAAGAAGGGCAACAAAGTTAATAAAAGGAGTGCAGGGCTAGAGTACCCTGAAAGTTTGTCAAAGTTAGTTATTAGATCACCCCTCAGGCGTCTTTTTTCTAAACTAAAAAAAACCTATGTATAAATAAATTCGGGGTCAATACAAAGATCTGTCCCACAATCTATTTATACCCTGGAGTGTAACCATAACCCGAGGGCATCCAGTAAGGTTAGAGGAAAGGTGCCTTTTCCACCGACATATGAGGGGATTCTTCTCTGTAAGAGCAGTGAGACTATGGAACTCGCTGCCAGAGGAGGTAGTAATGATGGATACAGTAAAAAAAGTGGCATGGATGCCTTCCTGGCATGTAATAACATTACCAGCTATGGCTACTAGACCACTGGAAGGAGATAAATAGGCTGAACTGGATGGACTAAAGGCTTTATTCAGCCTTACATACTATGTTACTAACTCAAGTTGTTTGCTATGTGTTGTCTTTACCAAGATTTGGTGCGCTAGCCACATCAACACATTATGTTAAAAAAAACTATACATCACAGTTAGTTCTTCTTGGGTTCTGCAAAGCTGTTCTGCTACTGGATAACCCGGCCCCAAGGAGTGAAACCTCAGTTTGTAACAAGCAGTATTTTTATCTTCCACCATCCAGAGGAACAATTCAACATCCAGCTGCCAAGTGGGAAATTATATAAAAGGATTGCATGCCAATTATTTTTACTGGCAGACACAGCTGTCATTTGCTAGACGTTCCAAAGCAGAGTGCAGGGGCAGGAATCCCAAATATACCAGAAGGCTGCAACAAGGAACTCTAGCAAGTCCTGAACAACCCCATAGACAACAAAAAGGGACCTAACCTGCCACCTGTAGAACATTGACAAGCTGGCTCTGGCGGATGCTGTGTCTGGCTTCAATACTACTATCCCTAGTCAGAGTAGGTGCCAGTTAGCATGATCCACTTGTTGACAGTGGGCCCAGTTTTCTGAAAAAGTGACTTTTAAAAATGTGTTTTGACCCTCCATATGTCCTTTGTTTGGTCTAAAAAGAGGTTGACCACATCGGTCATCTGTGATAAACAACACAGAGTTTCTACAAACAATTTGTTTAAGTGGGATAAAGAATCCCAAAACGCATGCGTCTTCACACACCGTGGTGCCCACCACCGAAAATGGTTAGACTCTTACCGGATAGAGGCAACACAAAAAGCCATATAGATTTGTCAGGAGCCCAATGATTCCAAAGAAGACTTTAGCCAAAGATAGCCGATTACTGACGCTTTAAGAATGCTCAAAACATAAGGATAATGTCAAATATTGACCATACAACGATGTCAGCATGTGAACAAAAAATAATGCAATCTCGTGCAGCACCATTTAAAATTCAAAAGAGCTTTACTAAATCAAGAATCACACCCACAAAGGTAAAAATGAATAGAACATTTCAGAGTAACTTTAAAACAGCTGATAGCCAACAGCTCTCACCGCCACGTGACCAACTTCACTCAAAAGTTTGTGCAATGACAAATACCCTGCTTGAAGTGAAGGTAAGCCGCTAAGCCTCCTGGGCACCACGGTGTGTGAAGACGCATGCATTTTGGGATTCTCTATCAGATTATTCACTGGTTAAACAAATTGTTTGGAGAAGCTCTGTGTTGTTTATCAATGATTATATGGACTTGAGGGTGGGACTCATTTACACATTGAGCTTTAATACGCAACCGGAAGCGCAGTATTATTGAGTTATTCAGCACATCTGTCATCTACTTGTTCTTTGAACAGTGTGGCATATTCTATTAATAACTTGGCACAGGAAATTCATCCCACAACCATATTCGAAAGCCCATCAAGTTCGTCAAAATAAGGACACAGTTTTCAGTAACAGGATGAAAGGGATTGCTGTCTATGTAAAACACACAACAAAAATACACTAAACAACACACTAACTTACCCATGTTACTGTGTGCTGGAGACATGGAGTTTGGAGACAGACTTGGTGATCCTAAAAACAGTATTAAAAAAATATTATATATTGGCATTAACTACCATTTGTCAATTTGTGAATTAAAAGTTTACTCTTACCTGAGTCTATACTGTGATTCATCTGGTCACTGGTTTCACCATCTTCACTTAGATAACCAGGAGGTGGCGTTTCTATAAAACCAGAAATACTATGATACACTTCTTTATCTTTAATTTAAAGCGGAACAATACCCAGCAGAGGCCAGTCTGGAATCTAAAAAATTCCAGGGCCAATCGCTGGCTTATTCACTGGTGTGTGAACCCCCCCCCCCCCCCAGTTTGCCCCCAGCTTTCCAGGCACGGGGGGGGGGGTCAAACAGCGAGGCATCCCAATTAAGGATGCCATAGAGGGAATGGTACAAAACCCGGGAATGTCAAATTCCTGGGTTTTGTACCACTTTAAAGCTTCAGTGGTGAGGAATGTCACAATGACAGACATAAAGCTGTGAGTAAACTCCATGGGCATGTAAATATCAGTATTTTAAATAATTTATTGGGAGGGCCAAATTACATGATGTTTAGGATGGGCTAAGGTCCTTATAATTTGGGTACAGGGTCACTCCAGAGACAGTTTAGGATCAGGGTTGGACATATATAGAGTGCATGGCTTAACAGCATAACAACAACAACATGGAATGTTATTACTCTGTGAAATTCTTTTTTTTAAAGGAGCTACAAAACCATGTAAATATGCTGGAGGGAGGAGGACACACCTGGCATCAAGAAATATCCAGACATGGTTGTTTCCAACTTATAATTAAGAGGAAATCGGGGGGCAGGTTTTGTCACCCCTGATGTACTTAAACACCACCCCTGGAATTTTTTTTACCAGAATCCCTGATCGTGGTGCCCCTGGGCAAAGGACTTAAACTCAGGAAAAACTATTGACTATCCTGAGTTTTGGTCCACTTTAACAGAAAAATACAATTCTGTGATTACTCACCTGTAGAATTGGTATTATGAGTATACAGTACGTCCTACTCCAAATCTAATACTTACAGTTGGGATATACTCCGCCAGATGGCGCTGACTGTAGAGACATCAAAATTAGGCTCCTCCCGGCCCCTCAAATACCCAGGGACCTCCCACAAATCCCCAACATTGAAAAGCAGTTAAGGAGAAGACGGGAGAATTAAACAATCCAAACTATCAACTATAACAATGATAACAATCACCATACAGGGGATCCAAGATAATGCAAACCAAGGGTGGGTTGGAGCAGGACGTACTGTATACTCATAATACCAATTCTACAGGTGAGTAATCACAGAATTGTATTATTCTTAGTATACAGTACGTCCTGCTCCAAATCTAATACTTACAGTTGGGACATCCAATAGCAGTGTCCATAAAGTAGGGTAGGATCCCCAAGAAAAATCAGCAGCAGGCAGTTTAAACCACTGCCGCCTGCAGAACCTTTCGTCCAAAAACAGCGTCAGCTGAGGCCCTAACATCAACCTTGTAAAACTTTGAAAAGGTATGAACAGAAGACCAAGTAGCAGACTTGCAAAATTGTTCAACAGAAGCCTGGTGCTGAAAAGCCCAAGAGGCACCAATAGCATGAGTGGAATGAGCAGTAAGGCGGAAGGGAGGATTCTTCCCCTTAGCAGAGTAGGCCTGAATCACAGCCTGACAAATCCACTTGCTGATAGTAGACTTGGCAGGAGCCAAACCCTTCCTAGGACCAGAAGGGACCACAAAAAGAGCATCAGTTTTCCTGAAAGGTGCAGTAGCCACCAGATAGTACTTCAGATACCTAACCACATCCAAAGAGTGCAAAACTCTCTCCTTAGCATTGCTAGGATTAGGGCACAAAGAAGGAAGAACAATATCCTGATTCAAATGGAAGGCAGACACTACCTTAGGCAGAAAATCAGGTTTGAAACGAAACACCACCTTGTCCTGGTGCCTCTCATAGTAGGGGGGCTGAATGGACAGCGCCGCCAACTGAGACACACGCCTGACAGAAGTGATAGCAACCTTGAGCGTAAGAATGGCCAAGGCAGCATCCTGCACAGGTTCAAAAGGAGCACCCTGCAAGGCTGACAGAACCAAGTTCAAATCCCAAACAGGCACCATAGGTTTACGTGGGAGACGCACATGAGTGATCCCCTGGAAAAAAGTCCTGATCGGAGGGTGCTGAGCAAAGGACTTCTGGAAAAAAATAGCCAGGGCAGAAACCTGACCCTTCAGAGTACTGAGTTGGAGCCCCATCTCCAACCCATGCTGCAGGAACTCCAGAATCCTAGGAATAGAGAACACATGACAGGGAAGAGACCTAGACTCACACCAGTCAATGTAGGCATGCCAAACCCTGTAATAAATGGAAGAGGAAGACTTCTTCCTAGCATTAATCAAAGTATCCACAACTGAGGAAGACAGCCCCTTCTCCATCAAGATGGAGGTTTCAGCAGCCAAGCCGTCAAAGCCAGAGTTTGTAAATTGGGATGGCGTAGTGAGCCCTGAGTGATCAGATCTGGTACCAAGGGCAGAGCGTATTGATCTACTGCCAGCTGTACCACGTCTGCGAACCACACTCTTCTTGGCCACCTGGGGGCCACCGGAATTGCTGGCACCCCTTCCAGAGCAATCTTGCGCAGAACCCTACCCAGCAGGGGAATTGGGGGGAAGACCTACAGGAACTGAAAGTCTTTCCATGACATTGCTAGCGCATCCGAGGTCAGGGCCAGAGGATCCCTGGACAGAGAGACAAAAGCTGGAAGCTTGTGATTGTGAGGGGACGCAAACAGATCCACATCTGGTTGGCCCCAACGGTGACACAGAGATTGAAACACCCTGCAGCATAGGGACCATTCTCACTGGCGAGAGGTCCCCCTGCTCAGAGAGTCCGCCAGGTGATTTTCCACCCCTGGGATGTAGACAGCTGAAATGCAGGGGACATTGGCCTCCGCCCAAGTCAGGATCAGAGACGCTTCCTGGAGGGCCCCCTTGCTCCGGGTCCCTCCCTGATGTTTGATGTAGGCAACTGCCGTCTGGTTGTCTGAGCGCACCTGAACAGGCAGGCCCTGAAGATGAGTAGTCAAGCGAGCCAGAACTAACCTGATCACTCGCAGCTCCAAGACATTGATAGGTGTGTGGGCCTCCTGAGGACCCCACCTCCCCTGGAACCGCAGGGACTTCCAGAAACCCCCCCCCAACCTGACAAACTGGCACCCGTGGTGACCGTCTCCCAGGAAGGGGCAAGAAAGGATCTGCCCCCCCAACAGGTTCCTTGAGTCCATCCACCACAAAAGAGACCTCCTGACCAGGGGGGAGAGCACACAGACCCTGTGCAGGGACGCTGGGTCCTTGTCCCATACAGACAATAGGTGAAGTAGCAGAGGCCTCAAGTGGAACTGGGCATAAGGGACCGCTGCGAAGCATGCCACCATCAGGCCCACCAGCTGCATCCCCTGCCTGATGGAGGGATGGGGACAAGCTAGGAGGGACTGAGCCTGTGCAATCAGACCGTCCACCTTCTGCTGAGGAAGGAAGATCCTTGCCTGAACTGTATCCAGATTCATTCCTAGGAATGGAGTTACCAAGGAAGGGGACAAATGACTCCAGAGTGGACACCACCAGCTGAGTATCCAACTCTGCCTGATGTAGAGACTGGGAAGTGAGGATGTCGTCCAGATAGGGAAGCACGCGGACGCCCTGACATCTGAGCAGAGACATCACGCCAGCCAGCACCTTGGTGAACACCCTGGGAGCTGAAGTGAGTCCGAAGGGCAAGGCCGCACAAATTGGTAGTGTTGATCCATCAGAGCGAACCTGAGGAACCTTTGATGACCTGGGAACACAGGAATATGAAGGTAAGCATCTTTGATGCCCACAGAAGTCATGAAATCCCCTTGGGGCAAGGAACTGATGGCAGAGCGCAGAGTTTGGGTACTGTGAATAGGTTGGAATAAAAGCCCTTGCCCTTTTCTCTTAAAGGGACCTGGCAGATTACCCCCAGCTCCAGGAGGCCTTGCACTGCTTGCACTAGCTCCTGAGCTGACACAGGGTCCTGAGGAATCCGGGATCTGATGAATCTTGGAGGGGGATCGGCAGCAAACTCCAACTTGTAACCGGAGGACACTACCTCCTGAATTCACCGGTCTGAGACATGAAGCCTCCAGACGTGAGCGAAGTGCTGCAGCCGTCCCCCCACCCGGATGGGTGAGGGCGCCCCATCATGCCTGAGGGGGCTTGGGAGAGGATTTCGCTTTGGGAACCCAGGAGGAGCCAGGAAATCCACGTCCTCTGCCTCTACCCCAGAAATCTCCCCGGGCCCCAGGGAAAGACACCCCCCTTCCCTGTCTTGCACCGCGGTAAGGGGAGGAGAAGGAGCCCTGACCCCGAAAGGGCCGAGGTTGTCGCCTACGCTGGGGTAACCTGCCTCCCTTAGCAAAAGGGTCCAGGCGGTCTCCAAACAGAAGCAGTCCTTTAAAGGGAAACCCAGTGAGGGCTTACTTGTCAGCGTTGTCAGCAGCCCACTGGCGCAGCCAAACCGAGTGGCGTATAGCCACCACGAGGGCAAGTTCTGGCACACATTCTGATGGTGTCATCCAATGCTGATAGGACAGAATTTACAAAAACATCACAACTGGAGAGTGCATTAAACACCTCACAAGGCAAATCATCAGGGGCACTATCAAGCATATTTCTGATAAGGGTTCTAGTGGCGACAGCAGTAATGGCAGAGGCACAGACCGGGCGCAGCGCCGTCCCCGCACATGCAAAGGCGTGGGATGCCAGCTGATCAATACCCCTGGTCTTCGGCATCCCGCAGGGTAGTAGAATCAGGGGAATGCATGACAGAGGTGTTAGATAGCCCTAGGATCGGGGCATCCACCTCGGGGGGGGGGGGGATGACCAACATTTAACCACCTCAGCAGGAAAGGGATACTTCCTATCCCAACTCTTTGGAACCCCGAGAAGTTTACTGGGGCGCTCCCATTCCTTGAGCACAAGGTTATGGAAATGTGCCTGCTCTGGAAATTCCAAACCTGATCTTGCTGTATGGAAAAGCTCCCCTCTTTGCCTGGGAGCCTCAACAGGGAGAGAGATAGACAGAACCTCAAAAATCTGGGTCAATAATCTGTCAGTGTCATCCGGGGCCCATGGGTCAGAGCCAGAATCGTCATGACCCCTCGGTCTCTCATCAGATGAGCCTGAATCAGAAAAGAGCTCCCCTTCATCAGACGGGGTATAGTCACCCAGATTCATAAACTCCTCAGTTCCTATAGGGAAAACAGTAACATTAGGTGTCAACTGCCGCTTCTTAGCAGGGGCCTTACGCGCTAAAGATTTCACAATAATCTGTTCAACAGTAGCCAGTCTAGAAGACACATCAGGCTGAGAATCCCCACTAGTATGCGACTCAGCAGGAGTGAGATTTAAGCTTGGGGGAGTAGGTGAAGTGAAACGAGGTGCAGCCACTGGCAGGCCAGATTGCAATGCAAGCACCGGCTCAGCACAGGGTACACAGACCCGCGCCTTGTCAGCATCAGCATGAGGCTGCCCACACGCTACACACAGCTGGTCTTGTCCCAAAGGGAACCCGGTAACATTATCCTGGGATGCCTCCATATGGTGATTATAGCGGCGCTATACGCCGATAGGGAATGACGCTATATAGCAACCCTGGATGCCCCAATAACCCGTATAATTTTTACAAGGCCTACAAGTAATATACTAAAAACAGGGCCGGGAGAAGCCAAGAAGGGTTCGTCCCGCCTGAAAGACATAAGCAGACAAGACCTTAAGTACATAGTAACAAAAGTGAAGCAGATAAGGCCGCCCGCGAGGGCACTTACGGACCGCGGTAGGTAGGAGTCCGTCGCGCATAGGTCAACCAAGTCAGAAAAGATGGCGTCAGTATACCTCGAGGGGCGGGCCAGTAATAGCGATGACGCGGAACGCGCCAAAGACGGGCCCCGCCCCCCCCGAAGAGCGCGAAGCCAGAAAGGCCAACAGCCAATGATGGCGCACCAGCGCCTGAGGTAATGCCGCCACCAAGCGCGGAACCAAGTCAGCGCGCGCCAGCAGTAAATTTAAAAGCAATAAAGACAAGTCAGCGTGGCGGCTGACACAAGAATAAGGAAATGTGAAAAGTGAAAGCACAGACTGCATAACATACATATCAATACACATACACCCCCCCCCCCCCTCTTTTCCCTCGAAGACTACAAGGAGGATGAGGGAGGACGGCGGTCACTTAAATAGGGCCCACCGATAGGCAGGGGCAAGGGGCAATAATGCGGGAGGAGCATCCCATAAGCCTGAACCGCCTACCCTTTGGTGGGGGATTGCGGTGGAGCAGCGCTCCTAAGCACCAACGGCGGTGCTGCCTACCTTCACCCGACCAGCGCAGCCAAGGCTGGGAGGCATATTACTAGTGGAACGGGTGGGAATAATCCTACAGGGCTGCCGGTTAATAACCCCGCTCACCTGCGAGTAGAGAGCCAATTTCTCGTCCTTCGCAGCCAGACTGCAGAGAAATTCTGGGGATTTGTGGGAGGTCCCTGGGTATTTGAGGGGCCGGGAGGAGCCTATTTTCGATGTCTCTGCAGTCCAGCGCCATCTGGCGGAGTATATCCCAACTGTAGGTATTAGATTTGGAGCAGGACGTACTGTATACTAAGAATATACCATTTTGTGATTACTTACCTGTAAAATGGTTATTACAAGTATGTCACACACACCCCGCTTCCGAATATTCATGACACTTGGGGTAACTGTCCTGTAGAGGGCGATCTTGCAGAGATGACATGAAAAAAAGGAGCCCCTCCTGGCCCATAAATACCTGGGACCTCCCACCATTCCCCATATAAGACAGCAGTAAAGGGACCAGGAAGCGCCAAATGTAAACAGCAAAGAAAAAGGTTCACCATATAAAGGATCCCAGAAAACCAAAAAAGGGCGGGATGAAGCGGGGTGTGTGACATACTTGTAATAACCATTTTACAGGTGAGTAATCACAAAATGGTATTATTCCCAGTATGTCACACACCCCGCTTCCGAATATTCATGACACTTGGGACATCCAATAGCAGTGCCCATAATGGGTGGGGATCCCAAAAAGGCAATAATGCAAACTTAAAATACTGCAGCTTGCAGAACTTTGCGGCCAAAAACAGCATCACAAAAAGGGGGAACCTTCCCCTTGGCAGAATAGGCCCCAACAATGGCCTGTCGAATCCATTTACTAATGGAAGACTTAGCAGACGCCAGACCTTTCCTGGGCCCGGAAGGCACCACGAAAAAGGCATCCGTCTTAGGAAAAGGAGAAGTAGCCACCAAATAATATTTCACACATCGAACCACGTCCAAATAATGTAAGGTCCTTTCCTTGTCATTACTAGGCTTAGGACACAAGGAAGGGAGAACTACATCCTGATTATGGTGGAAGGCCGAAACCACCTTGTCCAGGTGCCTCTCAATGTAAGGAGCCTGAATAGACAAGGCCGCCAACTCAGAGACATGCCGAACAGAGGTAATAACCACCAAAAAGGCAACTTTCTGAGTGAGCAGAGAAAGAGCAATATCATGCACCGGATCAAAAGGGGGCCCCTGGTGAGCTGACCGAACCAAGTTTAAATCCCAAACCGGCAGCAAGGGCTTTCTAGGAGGCCGCACATGAGTAACCCCCTGGAAAAATGTCTTAACCAGGGGATGAAGGGAAAAAGACCTTTGAAAGAAAACCGCCAGGGCAGAAACTGCCCCTTCAAAGTACTAAGCTGGAACCCCGAGTCCAGCCCATGTTAAAGAAACTCCAGAATTCTGGGAATAGAAAACAGCCTACAAGGCAAGGCCCTAGCCTCGCACCAGTTAATATAAGACCTCCAAGTCCTATAGTAGACGTTAGAGGAAGATCTCTACCTAGCTCTAACAAGAGTCTGAACCACCGCATCAGAAAGACCTTCCTCCTTTAAGATGGAGGTTTCAGCAGCCACGCCGTCAAAGCCAGCATTGGTAAATTGGGGTAGCGTAGCTGACCCTGGGTGATAAGATCCGGAAGAAGAGGCAGATAAAACTGATCGCACGACGTCTGCGAACCACACTCGTCTTGGCCACCTTGGAGCCACCAGAATTGCCGGTGCCCCTTCTAGAGTCAGCTTGCGCACCACTTTGCCCACCATGGAGAAAGGGGGGGAACAGGTACAGAAACCCCAGTTCCCTCCAAGCCAGGGACATGGCTTCCACTTCCAGGGCCAGAGGATCCTGAGACAGAGACACAAAAGCAGGAAGCTTGTGATTGTGACGAGAGGCAAAAAGATCCACCTCCGGAGTCCCCCACTTGTGACAAAGGGACTGGAATACCTTGGAACTGAGAGACCATTCTCCTCAGCGAGAGAATCTCCTGCTCAGGGAATCCGCCTTCGTGTTCTCCACTCCCGGGATGTAAATGGCTGAGATGCATGGGACATTGCTCTCTGCCCAAACAAGGATCAGAGATACCTCCCTGAGGGCACTCCTGCTGCAAGTCCCTCCTTGGTGATTGATGTAAGCGACCGCCACCCGATTATCCGATCGGACTTGAACTGGCAATCCCTGCAATAGAAAGCGTCGAGTCAAGCGAGACAGAACCAACCAAATGGTCCATAGCTCCAAAACGTTGATAGGGGTATGAGACTCCCGAGGCCCCCATAACCCCTGGAACTGATGTTCCCTCCAGAACCCCCCCCTCCCCCCCAGCCCGACAGGCTGGCGTCCGAGGTGACTGTTTCCCAACAAGAGGTCAGAAAGGATCTGCCCTTCAACAGATTGCTTGACACTAGCCACCACTGAAGGGACTGCTGAGCCCGGGGAGACAGCAGACAAGACTGATCCAATGACAGCGGACACTTGTCCCAAGTCGCTAGAAGATGGAGCTGAAGCGTCCTCATGTGAAACTGGGTAAAAGGGACTGCCTCGAAGGAAGCCACCATCAGACCTACCAATCTCATCCCTAGCCGGATAGACGTGCGAGGATTGGAAAGCAGAAGCCGAACCAAATATTGGAACAGAAGAATCTTGGGCTGAGGAAGGAACACCCTGGCCAAAATGAGAAGGTCTTCCAGGTATGGTACAATGCGAATGCACTGGACTCTGAGCAGGGCCATCACCCCCACCAATACCTTGGTGAACACCCTCGGAGCCAAGGTAAGCCCGAATGGAAGGGCCACAAACTGAAAATGCGGATCTTCCACCATGAACCTGAGTAATCTCTGGTGTGCCAGGAAGATAGGTACATGCAGATAAGCATCCCTGATGTCTATGGACGTCATGAAGTCCCCCTGACGAAGAGAATCGACGGCTGACCGCAAGGTTTCCATGCGAAACTTCCTGAAGCGGATAAACCGATTGAGGAACTTCAGATCCAAAATGGGTCGAACAGAGCCGTCCTTCCTGGGCACCGTGAATAGATTGGAATAGAATCCCAATCCTTTCCGCGAAAGGCACTGGGCAAATGACAGCCATGTCCAGCAGATAACTTATTGCCGCCCGGAGCCCCTGTGCGGCCAGTGGATCCGAAGGCACTCAAGACCTGAAGAATCTGTGAGGAATTCCAGCTTGTAACCGGAAGACACCACTTCCAGAATCCATTTGTC
Organism: Gastrophryne carolinensis; assembly: GCA_027917425.1. Lineage (NCBI taxonomy): Eukaryota > Metazoa > Chordata > Amphibia > Anura > Microhylidae > Gastrophryne > Gastrophryne carolinensis. Next base: position 347,486,732 of record CM051238.1, on the reverse strand, counting down.
TGAGACCTCCTGGTCCCAGACCTGGAAGAAGTGCCGCAGTCGTCCCCCCACCCGCAAGGGTGAGGGCGCCCCCTCATTGCTGAGCTGGCTTAGCAGCGGGCTTGGGTTTCGAACTCCAATTGTGACCTGGATGGGCACGACCTCTGCCTCTACTCCAGGAATCACCTCTGAGGGTAGAGAAGGCCAAAACTCTGCCAGTTCTGGCACCACGAAAGGAAGGGTTAAAGGAGGCTGCCCCCCGAAAGAGAGGTAACTTCCCTCCTTTCGTGACAGAATCTAATCTTTCTCCAAAGAGCCGCAATCCCACAAAGGGAAGTGCTGTAAGCGACTTTTTGGCCACAAAATCAGCCGCCCACTGGCGCAACCATACCGACCACCGAATAGCTACAAGCAAGGCCGAGGTTCTACCACACATGACCATGGTGTCATCCAAGGCGGCAAGCACAAAGGACATGAACAATTCACACCGCTTAAGGGCGGCGAACTTATCACTAGCCGGGTCAAGCCTGGAGGTACTCAACAGGTCTCTAACCACAGACCTGGTAGCCACTGCCAAAAGCGCCGAAGCACAAACAGGCCGCAAGGCTGAACCAACACTAGCAAACGCGTGGCAAGCCATCTGATCAATGCGTTTATCCTCACCATCTTTGAGAGTGGTGGAGTCAGGAGAATGCAAAATAGAAGTATTGCATAACCCGAGCACCGGGGCATGCACCTCGGGAGGGAACGACCATCGTTTCACCACGTCCACCGGAAAGGGATACTTTTTATCCCAACCTTGAGGAATACCTGGAAGCCGAGTAGGCTTCTCCCATTCCTTAAGAATAATGCCATCAAAATGCTTTTGATTTGGGAACTCCAGGCGCGGCTTGGAAGTACCAAAGAATTCCCCTTTTTGAGGAGAGGCCTCCTCAGGAGGAGAAATTGCCAGAACCTCAAAAAGGTGAGCCAAGACCTTCGGGGTATCCACGGCATCCCCCTGCCCTTGCTCAGTATCAGCACCAACAAACTGCTGACTGTCAGAACCCTCAAATAATTCCCCCTCTTCTAGCGGGGAATAATCAGACCAGTCAAGGAAATCATAATCATCAAACTAAAAGGCCGGCGCGGTTGGAGACAAATGCTTTCGCTTAGCCGAGGCCTTTCTGGCAACAGAGCCAGAAATACATTTCTCAATATTAGCCAGTCTGGCACATACATCAGATTGCGACTCCCCACCTGTGACAACATCACTTGGGGTACTGATAAGGCAGGGTGGGGAAGGAGATGAGGCCGGGACCCCGGACCCAGACGCCTGGGCCCCCGACTGCTGCGTTATGGCCCGCTGAGCACAAGGTATGCAAACAAGTACATTATCCCCCGCAAGGGATGCCCCACAACCCACACACTGCCGGGTTTGCCCCGAGGGGAGCCCAAGCCCAGTATCCCGAGAAGCCTCCATATGGTGATTTTAATGTAGTCACAATGAACAGAGGGATGTACGCTATTAAGCTACCCGGGATGCCCCTTCAGGTCCCAAGTGGGAGGATATTTTTTTTTTTTTGGGAACCCTAAATTAAACGCTAAGGGACCCTAGGACCGGGAGAACTCCCTCTTTAAACTTCAAAAGAAGGGATCCCACCTAGAAGACCTGAGAACAGACATAAGTGTCAACATGCACATCACCCACCATATACGACAGTTAAAAATGGTGAAATAAATAAAATTCACCGTCAACCCTCACAGCAGCAAGGGAATGAGAGGGAGAGCAGCAAAGCAGGCAGCGAGGCCGGAAAGAGTGCTTGAGAGAAGCCGGCATCGAGGGGGTGGGGTGAACGGGCCACAACGAGCACCTGTTGAAAAGTGAAACCGGCCCAGCAACAACGGCGGCAAAAAACACATACAAACACACACACACATGATCAGCACACCTTTTCCCCCAAATAAAGTAAAACAACCCACAGGAGAAAAGGCCCCCCGCCAAGGGGCATAGAGGGACACGGTAGGGGGGAGAACCCACACCAATAGGTGAAAGGGTAAGAGGGACGGGGCATCTCAAGCCAGGATCACCAACCCGGACACCGCCTACCCCTTTGTATGGGATCTCACGGGGGAGCTAGCTCCCATATACACCACAAGGTGCAGCCTACCATTGCCTGGACCTTCAGCCTAGGCTGGGAGGCATACTGCTATAGTTTAAATTAAAAAAAGGTTCAGGCAGCAATAGAAACAAAAGGCTGGGGGGTTACCCCGGCTACCTGCAAGGAGGAGACAACCATCTTCTGACTTGCTCGCTGACTGCAGAGACGAAAGACTGGGGAATGGTGGGAGGCCCCAGGTATTTATGGGCCAGGAGGGGCTCCTTTTTTTCATGTCATCTCTGCAAGATCGCCCTCTACAGGACAGTTACCCCAAGTGTCATGAATATTCGGAAGCGGGGTGTGTGACATACTGGGAATAATACAATTCTGTGAAATACTCACCTGTAGAATTGGTATTATAAGTATACAGTATGTCCTGCTCCAGATAGATTACTTACACTTGGGTTATCCTCCGCCAGATGGCGCTGCACTGCAGAGACATGTAAAACAGGCTCCTCCCAGCCCCTCAAATGCCCGGGGACCTCCCACAAATCCCCAGCATTGAAAAGCAGTGAACGAGAAGCCGGGAGAATTTAACCACCCAAAAACTGGTAACTTATGACAACTATGATATGATAACAATCACCATACAGGGGATCCAGAATAATGCAAAAACCAGGGAGGGGTGGAGCAGGACGTACTGTATACTTATAATACCAATTCTACAGGTGAGTATTTCACAGAATTGTATTATTCTTAGTATACAGTACGTCCTGCTCCAGATAGATTACTTACACTTGGAGACATCCAATAGCAGTGTCCATAAAGTAGGGTGGGATCCCCAACAAAGAAGGTAACAGCAGACAGTTTAAACCACTGCCGCCTGCAAAACCTTGCGGCCAAAAACAGCATCAGATGAGGTCCTAACATCAACCTTGTAAAAGGTATGAACAGAAGACCAAGTAGCGGCCTTGTAAACTTGTTCAACAGAAGCCTGGTGCTGGAAGGCCCAAGAGGCACCAATAGCATGAGTAGAATGAGCAGTAAGGCGGAAGGGAGGATTCTTCCCTTTAGCAGAATAGGCCTGAATCACAGCCTGACGGATCCATTTAATGATAGTAGACTTGGCAGGAGCCAAACCCTTCCTAGGACCAGAAGGGACCACAAAAAGAGCATCAGTTTTCCTGAAGGACGCAGTTACTACTAGGTAATACTTCAGAGACCTGACCACATCCAAGGAATGCAAAACCCTTTCCTTAGCATTGCTAGGATTAGGGCACAATGAAGGAAGAACAATATTTTGGTTCAAATGAAAAGCAGACACCACCTTAGGCAGAAAATCCGGCTTAAAGCGGAACACCACCTTATCCTGGTGTCTCTTAAAGTATGGGGGCTGGATAGACAGAGCCGCCAGCTCAGACACACGCCTGACCGAAGTAATAGCCACCAGAAAGACAACCTTGAGGGTAAGTACAGCCAGAGCAGCATCCAGAATAGGTTCAAAGGGAGCACCCTGCAAGGCAGACAAGACCAAGTTCAAATCCCAAACAGGGACCATAGGTTTTAGTGGGGGACGCACTTGAGTAACCCCCTGAAAGAAAGCCTTAACCAAAGAATGATGAGCAAAAGCCTTCTGAAAGAAGACAGACAGGGCAGAAACCTGACCCTTCAAAGTACTGAGTTGGAGACCCGACTCCAACCCATGCTGTAAAAACTCCAGAACCCTGGGAACTGAGAACACCCGACAGGGAAGAGACCTAGACTCACACCAGTCAATGTAGGTACGCCATACCCTATAATAGATGGAAGAAGAAGTTTTCTTCCTAGCCTTCACCATGGTCTCAACCACCGAGGCAGACAAGCCTTTCTCCATCAAGATGGAGGTTTCAGCAGCCAGGCCGTCAAAGCCAGAGTTTGTAAATTGGGATGGCGTAAGGGGCCCTGAGTGAGCAGATCTGGCACTCCTGGCAGAACATACTGGTCTACTGCCATATGCACCATGTCTGCAAACCACACTCTTCTTGGCCACCTGGGGGCCACCAGAATCACTGGCACCCCTTCCAGAGCAATCTTGCGCAGGACCCTGCCCAGCAGGGGGAACGGAGGAAAGACATACAGGAGCCGAAATTCCTGCCATGACATGGACAGAGCATCTGTGGCCAAGGCCAGAGGATCCTGATACAGGGAGACAAAAGCCTGGAGCTTGTGATTGTGACGGGATGCAAACAGATCCACATCCGGTAGACCCCAACGGTGACACAGGGACTGGAATACCCTGTTGCAGAGGGACCACTCTCCCTGACGAGAGGTCCCCCTGCCAGAGTCTGCCAGTAGATTCTCTGCCCCCGGGATGTACACAGCCGAAATGCATTGAACATTGGCCTCCTCCATTTCAGAATCCGCAACACCTCCTGGAGGGCCCCCCTGCTCCGGGTCCCTCCCTGATGGTTGATGTAGGCAACCGCCGTCCTGTTGTCTGAGCGCACCTGCACAGACAGACCCCTCAGGTGATTGGTCAACTGCTCCAGTACCAACCTGATTGCCCGTAGTTCCAGAATGTTGATGGGTAAGTGGGCCTCCTGAGGGCCCCACCTTGGAACCGCAGGGACTTCCAGAATCCCCCCCATCCTGACAGACTGGCATCCGTGGTGACCGTCTCCCAGGAGGGGGCCAGAAAGGACCTGCCCCCCAGCAAGTTCCTGTGGTCCAGCCACCACGAAAGGGACCGTCTGACCAAGGGGGGAAGCACACAGACCCCACCGGAGGGGCGGGTTGCAACGTTAGCGCCTGCTGTGCGCAAGGAACACAGACCAGTGCGCTGTCACCACTGATAGGTGAGACCCCACAAGCTACACACAGCCGGGCTTGTCCCGACGGAACCCCGGTCACATTATCCTTGGATGCCTCCATATGGTGATTAATAGACACAATAGGCCAGTAGGGATTGATGCTGTAAGCTACCCTGGATGCCCCAATGACCCGCTAGGGAAGTGGGAGTAATTATACTAGGCCCAACTAACAATTACACCGGGCCGGGAGAAGCCACTGGATTCACCCGTCTGAAAGACACAATGAGAAGAAGGGGCGTCAGAACCATGCACAGTAAGTAATGAGCATAAAAGCCGCCCGCGAGGGCACTTACAGACCGCGGAAAAAAGAACCGTCACACACGCGCACGCGACTGTACAAAATGGCGCCGAACGAACCTCGAAGAGCGGGCCAGAGAGGGCTGTGACGCGGAGCGCGCCAGGCCAGGCCCCCGCCCCCCCGAAGAGCGCGAAGCCCACAGACAGCAGCCAATGATAACGCAGAAGCGTCTGAGGTAACGGCGCCGTCCGGCGCGGACATCCAAATGAAGGAAAAGATGCGCGCGGCGGCAGCCATGTAATAGTAAAACAGACAAGTCAGCACGGCGGCTGACACCACATATCTAGTCATACATGTAATCACTATACGCACTCACACCCCCCCCTTCTTTCCCCCCCGAAGGCTACGGGGAGAATGAGGGAGGATGGCAGCCCTCTGTACAGGACCCACCTCTACACGGGGCATGTGGCAATAAGGCGGGAGGGGCATCCCATAAAGGCTCACCATCAGCCTATACCGCCTACCCTTTGGTGGGGGACTGCGGTGGAGCAGCGCTCCATAAGCACGCATGGTGCCGCCTACCTTCACCCGACCAGCGCAGCCCAAGCTGGGAGGCACATCACACGAAGGACGGGTGGGAACAGTCCAACAGGGCCGCAGGCTTTAATAGCCCCGCTCACCTGCGAGAGAGTGATAATTTCATGTCTTCGCAGTAAGCACTGCAGAGAAATCTGGGGATTTGTGGGAGGTCCCTGGGTATTTGAGGGGCCGGGAGGAGCCTGTTTTACATGTCTCTGCAGCGCAGCGCCATCTGGCGGAGGATAACCCAAGTGTAAGTAATCTATCTGGAGCAGGACGTACTGTATACTAAGAATATATATTATATATATCTTTGTAGGTTCAAATGCATTATGAATCCAAACCTGGAATGTAGTTTATCTGTGGCTCAATGCCAGCTGGGAAGTTGGTGTTTTCAGGAATGGAATGACTGTAGTCATCAAGAGGAGGAAACTCAGCAGGAATCTCTGTGTTTCGTGGCACTAGTACAGGTGGAAGAACTGCAACACAGAAAAAAGTTGAAAAACAATTATACACCTGGAATACAAATGTGGCAAAACATACAAAAGTGATCAGTATTATCAGAATGACAGCTGTAGATGTGTTGGGCCTTTCTGCAGCTCTTATGTAATACAAGCATGTCCCCCTAGCCTGTTGTGTGAACAGCTTCAAGGCCAATTTCAGTGACCGGCAATTACATAATTCAACCGACCAGCTGCTAGGGACAAAATATACAACTTTGTGGTTTAAGCTCGACTAGGGACTTTTTTTTTCTAATATGACAACAAAAATGAAGAAAATCTGGCCATATTCATGTCATGTCATGTTCAGAGACACACTCTCCCACCGACTATACCAAATGGTTTTGTTCTAGTGCAGTAATTTACATTAAAGAGGAACTTCAGAAGCCTTGGGCTCTAAAAGACTCCTGGGCTGTGCAAGTCCCACTCCTTGGGGGCATCCCAAATTGGAATGCCTCGCTGTGTGAAACCCACCACATCGCCAGATCCACCAGGCCTTTCTGAATGGGCAGCATAGGCACACCACAGCTAGAAGCTAGGTGCAGGGATGTGGCTGGTGGCGCAGTTGGCTCTGCTAGAGCCGAAGCAGGGCGAGTGAAATTGAGCCGGCCGCTCAGCCAATGCGCATGCTCGATTTCAGCCGAGCCTGCGACCATGGGAATGCCAGGAAGTTGAGTGGAATGGGCGAATTGTACACACAGCAGGACAACCCAATTCAGGATACGCCATCTGAGAGGAACACCACAAGGGAAAGTAAAATTCCTGTGTGTTGTTCCTCTTACGACATTAAACAGGCCACAGTTCAACCAATTGTGATTACAATTACGATTGGTTACACAGTCTAGTCACAGAAATATGAAAAGTCAGTCTTGTCATGATGTCCATTTACCAAGTCATTTAATTCCCCATTTGATGTAAATATTATTTCAGGCTAGACATACAAAGTCACATACCTGGAGTCTCTACTCTCTGGTAGTGATATGGATTTACACAGACCTCATCCTTTTTCATGTTGAAAGCATATTCGCACATCTCCATGGCACGAAGCTCGTGCTGGCTGTGAAGGTCCGGCCACCTCCATAGACGACAGTATATGACATGCGGCAGACCTTTACGATGCGATACTTGTAACCTCCCATCTAGAGACCTGCAGAAAAAAAAAGCAAACAATGAAACAAAGTCCCTCACAACACAATGTGACTTATAAATACAGCTTGAGAATAACAGAACAGACTGAAAGATGTTAAAGTGTAAGTCCCTTCATAGCTGGTGACCGGCCTGGCTAGGGGGCGTCCATACCATTTAAAAAAAAATAATAATTTAAAAAGATTAAATGAAAAAAAAAAGTGTGGGGCCCTTATGCCGTTTTTTTTAACAAAAATGTAACCCTTGATAGAGCACAGAGTAGTTATATTTCCATTTCATTTAAAAATCTCATAAAATGCTCTTTTCCATTTGTGGTGTCTCCTGGCAGGAACCGGTGTCTACTGATGTGGTAAAGTTGTAAATCGGGAGGAATGGGGCTTTTAACCCTTTAAATGCCAGCCTACCTGGAGTTCTTGTCACCCTTTGTTGCCAGGCCATTTATCACTATTTTGCACTACACATGTTCAAATGTGATTTTTGAAGGGATTTCCAGGGTTTGTCATTTTTTTAGGTGTATTCTCAATATTTTTGGGTGAAATATGTGCAAAAAAATTAAAAAAAAATCTATTTTTTACAATTTGTAGTGTTTTTTTCTAATAAAAAAATTTAAGTTTGTCAAAAAAGTCTAATTGCGTGTGAAACCCCAATTTCTCCCGGTTACAGCGGTACCACATATGTATAGGTAGACACCCTTTCCTGCTCAGGAGACTCCCTCAAACTGAAACAGCGCTTTAGGAGATTTTCAGATAAAATACAACTATGCTATGCAATATGCGCACCTTGCAGTTTTTCAATAAAAACTATCCTTTACATTTGAAATACCCCCAACAAACTATATATTCTCTGGAAGAACACACCACAAGCTTTCAAGGCGTACCAGGCTTGTTGATGTGGCCACAGTTTTCTGGAAGAAATCCCTCAATGTATTCTTTGGTTGCAAAGAGTTTCCCTAAAAAAAGGATAAAAAAGCAGAATCAAAGCCAACAGAACGATAACAAACATGCATAGCCACTGTCAAGGGAAGAGTTGTCAAACACCACAAAGTAAAGCATGTGCGTAACAGTAATTTTACTTGAAAATTTCAGCTCTGCAGACAAAGTGCGCACCTTGCGAGTTTTCAACCAAAACAACCCTTTACATTTGGAATACCCCCTACAAACCATTCCCTGAAAGTACAAATGTTAAGCTTTCTAAGCGTACCCAGCTTGTTGTAGTGGACTCATCTTTCTGGAAGTAATGCCTCAAAGAATTCATGGACCCCTTACCAGTTCACAAGGGGTTAAATGTAAAAAATAAATACACGGACACAAAGAGAAAAAAATACAATTCTGTGAAATACTCACCTGTAGAATTGGTATTATACGTATACAGTACGTCCTGCTCCAGATATAATACTTACAATTGGGTTATCCTCCGCCAGAGGGCGCTGTGCACTGCAGACATGCAAAAACAGGCTCCTCCCGGCCCTTCATATACCCAGGGACCTCCCACAAATCCCCAGCATTGAAAAGCAGTGAACAAGAAGCCGGGAGAATCCAACCACCAAAAACAACTGGTAATGGTAACAATAACAACAATCACCATACAGGGGATCCAGAATAATGCAAAAACCAGGGTGGGGTGGAGCAGGACGTACTGTATACGTATAATACCAATTCTACAGGTGAGTATTTCACAGAATTGTATTATTCTAAGTATACAGTACGTCCTGCTCCAGATATAATACTTACAATTGGGACATCCAATAGCAGTGTCCATAGAACAGGGTGGGATCCCCAACAAAAAAGGCAACAGCAGACAGTTGAAAGCACGGTCACCTGCAATACCTCGCTACCAAGAGCGACACGAGCAAAGGCTCTAACTTCAACATCAAAACAACCCTTGAAGGGCACAAACAAGAAAACAAGTAGCGTTCAAGCAAACCTGTTCAACAAGACCTGGTGCTGAAAGGCCCAAGGATACCCAGGCACCAGCGTAATCAGAATAGAGTGAGAAGAACTCATCCCCTTAAGGAATAGGCTTGAGTAAGGCCTAACAAAAGCAAAAACTAAAAATAGCCCAGGAAGAAGCCGAGCCTTCCCCAGGACCAGAAGGGGCATCTTATACAGGTAAAGGCCAGGCCCAAGGCCGCCTAACCCCTAGAGGCAGACGAGATCAGGCACATCCAGATGTAAGTGCCCACAACCCCGAGGAACATCAGTTCCCTAAGGGACAGGAGACAATCCAGGAAAAAAATTCCAGCACCTATGGAGGGAAAATAGATTCCCGTGCCTCAGCATTACAAGGAATAAATCCCAGAAGAAGGATGACGTCTTAATACCTGAGCCTAAGACACCAACTTAGGCAGAATAATCGACGTAAGGCGGAACGCCACCTCATCTCGTGAAGATACAATAAGAAAAACGAGGGCTAGCTAAACAGATCCGCCCCCGCTCAGGCGCACGGCCGACTGAGGTAGCAGCCCAGAAGGGCAACCTTATGGATAAGAACAGTCAGACAGCATCCGTAACAGAGCCAAAGGGGAACACCCCGCAAGGCACACCGAATAGAATCAATCCCAACAGGGACCCTAGAACTACGTGAGGGATGCCACTAAGCAATCCCTCAACCCAGGCAAGGAACTGAGTAAAACTCCTGCAGAAAACGGACAGGGCAGAGCCTGAACCACCAGGGCACCGAGTAGGAGAGCCAACTCCCACCCGGGCTGTAATAACTATAAAACCCTGGGAACAGAGCCCGCCCACAGGGGAGAGACCAAAAACTCAACCCAATCAATATGGATAAACAATACCCCACAATAAAACCTTTTAGGGTTCAGGGAAATACAAGATTCCCACTTCCCCCTACTGGCAGGAGCACCATGAAAATCACTTAACACAACAAAGATAAAAGCAATGCGTCCCCCCCCTAAATACTTCCAGTGCTGACCTCAAGCAGACCTAAATTCCTGGGAAGCTCCCTAATATAAAGCTGGTGGAGTGAGAATAACTATTAAAGTATTGTGCCGGCACAATGAGAGATCCTAGCTATCATAATGGTCCTGTCTAGTAACCCATGCTAAAGTGACAGTGCTTACTAGCTTAAAATATTCAAATGTTATATCCCTCAATCAAGGAAAATACATCAATACTACAGATGATCTATTAACATGTGACAAATATTACAATACATTACACTAAAAAGTTCAGAGCACATCTATTTACATACATAAAAAAATATTTTTAGATGAATAAACATACATACAGCTCCCACAATAGACGGAAGAAGAGGCAAAAGAAGCCAAATCCTAGGCTTCCAGAAGTAACAGACATCCAGAAAGGTACACCCACTTCCATCAAGGTGGATGAACCAACCATCAGACCATCCAGACCAGAGTCTGTAGATAGGGGTGAAATAGAGACGGGGGGCCTGAGTGAACAGGCCAGCACTCCTAACAGGATGTACAGGTCCGCTGTCCACAGAACCACATCTGCAACCACACTCCACTAGGCCACCCAAGGGCTGTCAGTATCACTGGTTCCCCCTTCCAGAGCAAACTTGCACAGAACCCCGTCAAGCAGGGTGAAAGAAGGTAAGACATATAGAACAGAATGTTCAGCATGAAGTTACGAAGCCTCAAGAACAAGGTCAGAACAATCTGGGCCTAGGACCCATGATAGGGACGGGCCCAGAAAAGATCCACACTAGACGGATCACATGGAGACACAAGAACAAGCACATCCTATCGCAGAAGGACCTCCATAGGAGTGAATATCTTAGATATGCAGGGATCGCTGTCCCTCACCCGGATCAGGATCAGATACCTTCCTGGGGGATCATCCTGCTTCCGAGCCCACACAGATAATTAATACAGGCCACTGTCGTCAGACAGACCAAGGGGCCCCCAAATAGCCTGATCCCGCAAGGGAGAAGTTCAGTGATAAAGAGCCAACCTGAAGGCCTGCTGCTTCAAAATTAGACAGGTGGATGAGCCCCTAAAGGTCCCACCTCCCCCAGAACCACAGGGGAATTAAGAAGAAAAAAGTCCCCCCCTCCGTCGACCTGATAGATTTGGTCCAACTGCAGGAAGACGCAAGGAACGGGGAAACCCCTGACCGGTACCCCCAGTACAACAGTCTAAGGGGAAACCACCGTACCGAGGTGGAAGGGTACACAGACCCATCTCCAGGGAAGCTGGAACCCAGTCCAGCATTTACAATAAGAGTAGCAGAAGAGCCCAGGGGCTCTGAGCACAAGGAACAACCTTTGAACAGCCACCAACAGGCCCACCAGCTACAATCCAGCCTGGTGAAGAGACTGGAACAGCAAGAGGGACCGAGCCCATGCAACCAGATTGACCAAGTATAGTCAAGGAAGCAGGTTCCTGTCTGAACCGAAACCAGGTTCAACCCTAGGAATGGAGATACCACTAGGGGAAAAAAAGAGGAATTGAGGTGATTGAGCACCCATCCAAAGTCTGCCAAAGGACACCACCAACCGAGTAACAACTCGGTCTGACGCAGGAATTGGGAAGCAAAGAGGGACGGCCCGGCAGTTCCTTGTGCGGACGCCCCCTAGGTCTCAGTAGAGATATCACCCCCGTCATCGCCTAGGCGATCACTCCGGGAGCAGAACCAAGGCCAGATAATAAGGCCACAATCAGCAGTGATGGAGCGCAAACAACTAACCTGTAAGGTCCTTGGAGCCCGGAAGGCACAATGGCCATGACATAAGCGTCTTAGGTCCCTACCGACGGCAAGAGGTCCCTGAACACAGGGCACTGGCGGCCCAAACTCAGAGGAACCATGCAGTAAAACCGCCTGTGAATGTAAGTTGTCTCACCTATGGAAGGCCATAATGGACAGAGTGTCTCATCCGTTTGGAGGAATGTGGAAAGGTTAGTGTAGAGGCCCCTGCCTCTGTCTGTTAAGGGCAACCAGCAGGTGACCCCAGACCTCGCAGATCGCACGTGGCCTGCTCCAACACAAGCAGAGAGGCAGGGACCAGAAGCATCCTGAATATCTCGGGAAGGGGCCGCCCAGCAGACACTATCCTGCATCCAGAGGAAACTTCCTCCTGACTCCATCAGAACGAGGCATGCAACCTCCTGATAGGGGCAAGGTGCTGCGGCCATCCCCATCATGCCTGGGGGGTTTTGGTAACAGGCTTGGACTTAGTCCTGCCGGAGGGACCAGGGCGTTGTCTGCCACTCCTGGGGCAGGGATCTATACCAAAAAGCTGGAAGGACACCACTGGTTCTGGTTTGATGCTAACATAGGGGGGTGGAGGGGTGCCCCTGCCTTGAGAAGGCCGAGGCCGCCTTCTGTAAAGGGGTGTTTTGCCCTTTTTTCCAAACAGGTCCAGACGGGCCCCGAATAGGCGTCGCCCTTTAAAGGGAAGCCCAGTAAGAATCTTTTTTGTGGCATCGTCAACACCCCACTGTCGCAGCCAGACCAGTCGGCGTATAGCTACAGCAAGGGCGGAAGTTCTAGCGCACATGCTGATGGTGTCATCCAGCGCCAAAAGGATAAATCACAACTGGAGAGTGCATTAAACACCTCCCAGGGGAGATCCTCAGGTTGATGATCAATCAGCTTTCTGATTAGGGTCCTAGTGGCCACTGCAGCGATGGCCGCGGCACAGACCGGGCGCAGAGTCGTCCCTGCACAAGAAAAGGCGTGGGAAGCCAGTCTATCAATGCGCCGGTCCTCAGCATCCCGAAGGGTACGATGACTAGGGGCCGCAATAAAGGGGGGGTTAAGAACCCCAATGATCGGTGCATCCACCACGGGAGGTGATGACCAGCAGTTAACCACCTCAGGGGGAAAGGGGTATTTCCAATCCCAGTCCCCTGGAACCCCTGGAAGTTTACTAGGGCATTGCCATTCTTTGAGCACAAGAGCTTGGAAGTGATCCTGCTCCAGAAATTCCAAACGCGGCGGCGCTGTATGGAAACTCTCCCTTCTAGGCCTAGAGGCCTCACCAGGGATAGAGATAGAAGATCTTTATCAGCAATTCGTCGGTGTCACACAGGCTCCAAGAACTGGGGCCCGGATCATCATGACTCCTCAGCCCCTCGTCCGATGAGCCCGAGTCAGAGAAAAGCCGACCTTCATCATAAAGTGCAAAACCCTGCTCCGTAGTGAACTCTTCAGATTCAGAAGGAATGGGCGAAACCGGAGGCGTCAGGGACCACTTCTTACCAGGGCCCAAGTGCTCTGCCAACCTCGAAATCACCTGCTCGGCCGTAGGCAGTCTGCGCGGCACGACTTGCTGTTCATTCCCGCTCGAGTGCGACTCATCAGGAGTGAGATTTAAGCACGGGGAGAGAGGTGTATTGAAACGAGGCGCAGCCACTGGCAACCCTGATTGCAGGGCCAGTGCTTGTTCAGCACATGGTCCGCAGACCCGTGCTCTGTCCGCATCAGCGTGGGGCAGTCCACACGCTGCACACAGCCGGTCTTGTCCCGGAGGGACCCCGGTCACATAATTCTGAGATGCCTCCATATGGTGATTGTTAATGTAATATACCAGTAGGGAATTTTACGCAATAGGCCACCCTGGATGTCCCAAAGACCCGCTAGGTTAATGTGGGAGAATTTGTAAGCCCGCTACAATATACGTTAGGCCGGGAGAAGCCACCGGAATCTTCAAGGTCTGAAAGACAGAAGGGGAACAAGGGGTGTCAGGGCCATGCGCCACAGAAAGAGTACTAATAATGAAAACGCCCGCGAGGGCACTCACCGACCTGGGGAGGAGAGAGAGACCGCCAACATGTGCGCGTGCGGGGATAAACAAAATGGCGCCAACCGAACCTTGGAGGGCGGGTTTGAACTGGGCGTGACGCGGAGCGCACCACACCGGGTCCCCGCCTCCCCCAAAGAGTGCGAAACTCTGAAGCAGCCGTGTAAAGGCTCGGCAAGCTAAGCATAGAGTGTGCCAGTAAGGGCATCTGCTAGTGGATACTCATGAAGTCTCAATACACCGCCACCATTCTAACGCCCGTAGGCGTGCGAAAAATCAGTTTCCTGCCCAAGATGTAGCATAATAACGCAGGACGTGCGGTATACTATTGCAAGTAAAAATTGAGAGGGTCAAACTAGAAGGGCAGTGCGGCTCTGACACCCAGTTGCCGATCAGGGGCAAAAGCACGGCCATAAGCGTGACAATACTGTACACTGAGACCGCCAACGGACTACACACACACACCCCCCTTCTTTTCCCCCGAAGTACGGGGGGAAACGAGGGAGGACAGCGACCCTCTACACAGGGTCCACCTCTACATGGGGCATGGGACAAGAATGCGGGAGGGACATCCACTATGAGGCTCACCATCAGCCTAAACCGCCTACCCTATGGTGGGGGACTGCGGTGGAGCATGGCTCCATTAAGCACACATGGTGCTGCCTACCTTCACCCGACCAGCGCAGCCCAGGCTGGGAGGCACATCATCAAGGAGGACGGGTGAGCATAGTCCAACAGGGCCGCAGGCTGTAATAGCCCCGCTCACCTGCGAGAAAGTGATACTTCATGTCTTCGCAGTCAGAACTGCAGAGAAATCTGGGGATTTCTGGGAGGTCCCTGGGTATATGAAGGGATGGGAGGAGCCTGTTTTTGCATGTCTTCAGTGCACAGCGCCCTCTGGCGGAGGATAACCCAATTGTAAGTATTATATCTGGAGCAGGACGTACTGTATATTTAGAATAATGACATTTATTATTTTTTTTTTACTCTACTCACCTCCGATCCTGCTTCCCGCGCTGCTGGCATCTGTCAGTGACAGATGCTGCTAGTGATTGGAGCAGGGCGGGTGAGAGGCGAGATGACGTCATCCTGCTCCTCCCACAAAAGGCAGGGCTAGGGACGGTGGGCAGCGCCGTCATTAGAGGAGGTGAGGACTCAGAAGTGGGTCCTCACCTGAAGCCTGCAGAGCCCGGGGGGGGGGGGGCTCCCCCCCTGGTGAAGAGAAGACGCGGTGGAGGGATTGGAGGTGAGCGAATATAATTTTTTTTTTTTTCTTTTGCAGCCGCAAGTCAGCGGCGAAAACGGGGGGTTGGGGGGCGGAGGCCAGTTTAAGGCCCCCTCCTGAAGACAAGAGACCCCGAGGGGGGATCAGATGCCCCCCCCCAGGAAGAGGAGACCCCCAGGGAAATGCCAAGCACGTAGAAACTAAACGCACTTAACGGTAGGAGAAGCATCCACATAGAAACTACGTGCTTGGCATTTAAAGGGTTAAACACAGGGTTAAACACAGTATGTTTCTTGAAAAACATTTTTTTTTTTTTTTTATTTAAAAAAACGCAAAAAGAAAAACCTCACATATTTCACCCAAATATATTATGAAAGCATAGAAAATTACAAACAAGACATTTCATGTCAAAGCTCAAACTCTGTAAAAAAAATATAACATTTTCCTGGAAATCCTTGCAAAAATCACATTGACAATGAGCCTGGCAAAAGATATTGACAAAAGGCTGGCACTTAAAGTGGACCAACACCCTGTGTTTTTTTTCCCCTAAATAACAACCCATGCCCCAGGACCCGTTAAAGATAAGACGAAAAAAAATAACCTTAGATTATCCTGCGCGGCGTCGCGTCACTTTTTGTTGCGCGCCGCCATCTTGAAAATGCATGTAAGAGGAAGAGATCGTTTAACCTCTTCCTCTTGCAATTCCCGCGCATGCGCAGTAGCCCGATGCGAGCGGCGCTTCACTTTGCCTAAGCGGCGCTACTGCGCATGCGCTCCCTTCGGCGTTCCCCTGTCCGCAGAGCGCGCTTGCGCGCTCACCTACAGAGAGAAAAAAAAACGGGCTGCTCGCATTGGGAGCGAGCGCCGCTTCACTTTACCTAAGCGGCGCTACTGCGCATGCCCTGTTTCATTTTCTCTTTAGATGAGCGCACAAGCGCGCTCTGCAGCCGGGTGAACGGCGGAGGGAGCGAAAGTCAGGGAAGTTCCTGTGAAAGGTGAGTTAAGGATTTATTTTCTATTTTTGACATGTTTTTTTTTTGTTTTTCAGGAACTAGAGACCAGAGAGACGTGCACGCCCCCTGAGAGAGGACAGAGGCCACGCCCCCCGATGACGTTGAGAAGAGGAGAAGAAATCGCGCGAGTGAGGAAACGGACAAGGAAGAAATGGACGGACAAGCAAGATGGACAGCATGCAAATGAACGGACAAGAGCTGGAGGGAGGGACTTCCGGCCGAGATTTTTGAAGAATACAGGCGCTCCGAGGGACAGAAGGCTGCAAAAGTCATCAAAAGGTAAGTGTCTTTTTATGTTTAACTGTTTAGACACTTGTTGTTTTGGAGGGTGTTGGTCCACTTTAAAAGGGTTAAAAGCTCCTATGCATATTTGGCATTATAACTTCACTAGGCTTCCAATACCACTTCTATGCGGATGACACTCAGATATATCTCTCAGGCCCCAATCTCTCCTCTCTCCTACCCCCCTTCCCCAACTGCCTCTCAGCTATTTCTTCATTCATGTCATCTCGCTACCTCAAGCTAAACATGGAAAAGACAGAACTGGTCATTTTCCCACCATCTAACTTCCCTCCCCTCTCTAACATGTCTATTTCTGTCAACAATTACACAATATCAGCAACTCCCCAAGCTCGGTGCCTGGGAGTCATTCCGGACTCTGCCCTCTCTTTCAAACCACATATTCACTCCCTGGCCACCTCCTGTCGCCTCCAACTTAAAAACATCTCCCGCATCCGTCCTTTCCTCTCACCTGACACCACTAAAATGCTAGTGCATGCCCTGGTCATATCCCGTCTGGATTACTGCAACATCCTTCTTTGTGGCTTACCAACTAACAGACTGGCACCCCTCCAATCTATCCTGAACTCTGCTGCTCGCCTCATCCATCAGTCCTCTCGCTCCTCCAGTTCTGCGCCTCTCTGCCAATCCCTACACTGGCTGCCAGTCCCACAGCGAATCCTGTTCAAAACTCTAACTCTCGCATACAAAACTCTCTCCAACCAGGCCCCTCCCTACATCTCATCTCTAATCCAACAGTATCAACCTAGACGCAGCCTCCGCTCTTCTGCCGACCTTCTCCTGTCCTCCACTCTGGTCACCTCCTTTCACGCCCGCCTCCAGGACTTCTCACGTGCAACTTCAATCTTCTGGAATGCCCTCCCGCACCCAATCCGCCACTCCACAACCCTCAAAACCTTCAAAGGCGCCCTTAAAACTCACTTATTCAGACAAGCATATAATCTGGCCTAACCAATCTTCTAAAGGGCGCATGCCACAAAGCTCAATACTGACTGTTTGTGATCCTTCCCCCTCGTCTTCACCCCTCTTCCTTTAGACTGTAAGCTTGCAAGGGCAGGGCTCTCTCCCCATCGTATCTTGTACTCAGAATATCCATTGTCAAAACTCTGTAAAACTGCATTTGAAATAGTATATGTACCGTATGTTTCTACCTTGTCTGTAATTACTACTTTGTAAAGCGCTGCGGAAGATGATGGCGCTATATAAATAAACAATAATAATAATAATAATTATTATGTTCAGGGAACCTTGTACATTCAGTCATAGCTTGTTTTTTTTTGTTTGAAGATTTACATTTTAGGAAAATGTCGTTTTGATTCTGCTTTTTTATTTATTTTTTAAGAAAACGCTGTGCAACCAGTGAATTCCTCGAGGATTTGAGTCCAGAAAACTGCACTGCATGACAACAAGCCTAGTATACCTAGAAAGCTTAAAGTCTCTACTTTGAGAATATATATAGTTTGGGGGATGATTGAGGGGGGATTGCAAATGAAAAGTGTAGTTATATTTTCTTTAAAAAAATCTCTTAAAGCGCTGTTTAGGGTGTCTCCTGGGCAGGAAGGGGTGTCTACTGATATATATGTGGTAGCGTTGTTGGAGGAATTGGGCTTTTACGCGCAATATGGCAAAACGTACATTTGTTATTTAAAAAAAGCTAAAAAATAGCATAAAAAAAATTCCACCCAAAATATTGAGAAAGCAATGAAAAAATAACACTCAATACATTTCATGCTGAAGCGGACTAAAACCCACACCCTCACCAGCCCTGAAATCTGTAAGATTCCAGGGTCGCTGGATTCCTTTCCTCGGGGAATGCAGAATCGGGATGCCCCGCTGTGTGAAACCCCCCAGGTCGCCGGGAAACTCACCTTTCTTGGTCCAACGAAGCATGCGCGAGCTGCGGCCGCGTCCCCGCTGTCCTTTTAGCAGGGCGCGTACCCGCACCAGGCATTTGTGAATGGCCAGCGCGGGCACACTTCCTGTTAAAAAGGTAGTCGGGGTATGTGGCCGCCAGTGCCCTCGGATCCACTTGCATTAGACAAGCTCCTGGATGAAGGGGCTCGACCAGATCGGGCGCGCCGATTGGACGAGCGGCCATGCATGCGTTGTAGGACCAGAAAGAGGCGTGTTTTTTGGGCAACCTGGGGGTTTCATACAGCGGGACACGGACAAAAATCCAGGATAGTCAAAAATAAAAGTGGACCAAAACCCACAGCTGATGGCCTGGAATCTTATAGAGTCCTTCCCACTGTGGCAGATTCGGGATGCCCTGCTGTGTGGACACAGTGCATGTGTGAGCGGCACACGCCGGCTTCTATATCTCTAGCAGGCATTTGTGAATGGCCAGTGCGGGGACACGCTCCCTGTTAGAGGGTAGCGAGGATGCGCTTGTCTAAGTCCCTCTGCTGGAGCAGAGTCTTAGACGAGCTGATGTGAGCGGATCCAAGCGTGCTGATTGGACCAAAGCCCACACATGTGCCGTAGGACCAGGCAAAGGTGTGTTAGACTGGGCGACCTGGGGGGTTTCACACAGCAGGGAATCCCAGATCCGAGTGCCCCGAGGGTAAGGACCAAATTCCAGGGTAGTCAAAATCCTGGGTTTTGATCCATTTTAAAGGTCAAACTCTGCTGAAAAAATATAGAATTTTATGGGTCTTGGGAAATCCCTGCAAAAAAAATAAATAAATAAAATCACAGTTAAATATGTATTGGTGCAAAATGGTGAAAATGGTCTTGCAACAAAGGGTGACAAAATCTCTAGGTAGGCTGGCACTTTAAGGGTTAATCAGAAAAGGTCTCATTCTATATCGTTTGATTTAGTTGTACCATGAGCTTGTAATGTGTGTGTTGTAAGGCTAGCATCATGTACACTAATTATAGAAAAAAATATTTGTAAAAAAAGATGCAACATTATGAAATGTAAATGCACATGTATATACCGGTATATTCTTTATTGTGATTCAGGGATTAAAGATAAAGGGGGAACAAAAACAATAAAAATTATTTCTGTCCTCCTGAATAGTTTGTGTTGCAGGCCAGTGACTGGTTTCACCCTGGCTTTGAGACTAAACCACACCAGGGCTCAGGCTTCTATATATAAATAAAGCAGGATTTAGCACACACAGGATGTGCAGGTCACCAAGCTGAGAGGGGAGGTCTGGCCGGATAAGATAAAGCATAGATAAAGTGGGAGGGGGCAAGCGTGGCAATGGAATTCTCATGTTAACCCTTTCCTAATTTCAGATGTAAAAAAATGTTTTGCTCTTGTATCCCGTCTAATTCAGAAGTGTGATCCCAAAATAATATAACCTAAAACATATCTCACACCAGACCAGTTCTACGAACGGCGAGGCCCATTCCACTTTAACATAAGCAGAGATAAATATTACAATTACAGGTGCAAAAAGGACTGAATAAGCGGCAGCCGACTCAGGGAACGTCCCATTTGGTTGTTGAAGTGCATTATGGAAAAACTAGTAACCAGCTTTTAGGCATTTCAATGCCAATAAACAAAAGCATCTTATAAAAAGGAAATTGGATTCAATCAAGATTTTATTTTTTTTTTTAAAAGAAGATCTGAATGATAAATCCCCCCTAAAAGGCAAGAGCTGGGGCTTGGATAGCGATCTAGTGCACAATTATACTGGTCACTACATCATGTGCATCATTACACTGTAAAAGTATTTGTTTAGCCAGCCAGTCATCCAGCAGGTATTTACCAAAGATATGGGACAGGTAAAGCCAATCCAAGAGAAGGCTCCCAGAATAGTCCCTCAGACCCATATTTGAGTATTCCAGTTGGAAATTAGCCTGGAAAATGAGACTGACAAAAATACAATTCTGTGATTACTCACCTGTAGAATTGGTATTATGAGTATACGGTACATCCTGCTCCAGATGAGAATCATTACACTTGGGTATTACTCCGCCAGATGGCGCTGGACTGCAGAGACAGTGAAATTGGCTCCTCCCGGCCCCTCAAATACCCAGGACCTCCCACAAATCCCCAGCATTGAAAAGCAGTTAACGAGAAGCCGTGAGAATTAAAACAGAACCAACTAGTAACTATAACAATGATAACAATCACCATACAGGGGATCCAGGATAATGCAAAAGCAAAGGGTGGGGTGGAGCAGGACGTACTGTATACTCATAATACCAATTCTACAGGTGAGTAATCACAGAATTGTATTATTCTTAGTATACAGTACGTCCTGCTCCAGATAAGAATCATTACACTTGGGACATCCAATAGCAGTGTCCATAAAGTAGGGTGGGATCCCAAAAGGTAACAACAGACAGGTCACAACACTGCCGCCTGCAGAACCTTGCAGCCAAAAGCAGCATCAGCTGAGGCCCTAACATCAACCTTGTAAAACTTTGAAAAGGTATGAACAGAAGACCAAGTAGCGGCCTTGCAAACTTGTTCAACAGAAGCCTGGTGCTGAAAAGCCCAAGAGGCACCAATAGCACGAGTAGAATGAGCAGTAAGGCGGAAGGGAGGATTCTTCCCCTTAGCAGAGTAGGCCTAAATCACAGCCTGACGGATCCATTTGCTGATGGTAGATTTAGCAGGAGCCAGACCCTTCCTAGGACCAGAAGGGACCACAAAAAGAGCATCAGTTTTTCTGAATGGGGCAGTAGCCACCAGATAGTACTTCAGACACCTAACCACATCCAAAGAATGCAAGACCCTCTCCTTAGCATTACTAGGATTAGGGCACAAGGAAGGAAGAACAATGTCCTGATTCAAATGAAAGGCAGACACAACCTTAGGCAGAAAATCTGGCTTGAAGCGAAACACCACCTTGTCCTGGTGTCTCTCAAAATAGGGGGGCTGGATGGAAAGCGCCGCCAATTCAGACACAAGCCTAACAGAGGTGATAGCCACCAAAAAGACAGCCTTGAGAGTAAGAATGGGCAGGGCAGCCTCCTGCACAGGTTCAAAGGGAGCACCCTGCAAGGCAGACAAGACCAAGTTCAAATCCCAAACAGGCAACATAGGCTTACGTGGGGGACACACATGAGTAACCCCCTGGAAAAAAAGTCCTGATCAGTGGGCAAAGGACCTCTGGAAGAAAACAGCCAGGGCAGAGACATGACCCGTCAGAGTACTGAGTTGGAGACCCCGGCTCCAACCCATGCTGCAGGAATTCCAGGATCCTGGGAATAGAGAACACACGACAGGGAAGAGACCTAGACTCACACCAGTCAATGTAGGCACGCCAAACCCTATAGTAAATGGAAGAAGAAGACTTCTTTCTAGCCTTTATCATGGTATCAACAACAGAGACAGACAGCCCCTTCTCCATCAAGATGGAGGTTTCAACAGCCAGGCCTTCAAAGCCAGAGTTTGTAAATTGGGATGGCGTAAGTGACCCAGAGTGAGCAGGTCTGGCACCCTGGGCAGAGCGTACTGATCTACTGCCAGCTGCACCCCGTCTGCGAACCACACTCTTCTTGGCCACCTGGGGGCCACCAGTATTGCTGGCACCCCCTCCTGAGCTATCTTGTGCAGAACCCTGCCCAACAGGGGGAATGGAGGAAAGACATACAGGAGCTGAAAGTCCTGCCATGACATTGCTAGAGCATCCGTGGCCAAGGCCAGAGGATCCTGGGACAGGGAGACAAAAGCCAGGAGCTTGTGATTGTGACGGGACGCAAACAGATCCACATCTGGTTGGCCCCAACGGTGACACCGAGATTGAAACACCCTGTTGCAGAGGGACCATTCTCCCAGGGGGGAGGTCCCCCTGCTCAGAGAGTCTGCCTGCAGATTCTCCACCCCCGGGATGTACACAGCTGATATGCAGGGAACATTGTCCTCCACCCAGGCCAGGATCAGAGACACTTCGTGGAGGGCCCTCTTGCTCTGGGTCCCTCCCTGATGATTGATGTAGGAAACCGCCGTCTGGTTGTCCGAGCGAACCTGAACAGGCAGGCCCCAAAGGTGATGAGTCAAATGAGTCAGAACCAACCTGATCGCCCGCAGTTCCAGAATGTTGATAGTGTGTGGGCCTCCTGAGGGCCCCACCGCCCTTGGAACTGCAGGGACTTCCAGAAACCCCCCCAACCTGTCAGACTGGCATCCGTGGTGACCGTCTCCCAGCAGGGGGCCAGAAAGCATCTGCCCACCAACAGGTTCCTGGAGTCCAGGAAACCACGAGAGGGACCGCCTGACTAGGGGGGAAAGCACAAGGGCCTGGTCCAGGGACGCAGGATCCTTGTCCCATAGTGACAAGAGGTGGAGTTGCAGAGGCCTCATGTGGAACTGGGCATAAGGGACCGCCTCGAAGCACGCCACCATCAGGCCCATTCGCTGCCTGATGGAGGGATGATGGCAAGATAGCAGGAACTGAACCTGCGCTAGCAGACTGTCCACCTTCTGCTGAGGAAGAAAAATCCTTGCCTGAACTGTATCCAGATTCATTCCCAGGAAGGGTGTCACCAAGGAGGGAGACAGGGAAGACTTGGGATGGTTGATCACAGAGCCAAATGACTCCAAAGTAGACACTACCAGCTGAGTATCCAACTCTGCCTGTTGGAGGGACTGGGAAGTGATGAGAATGTCGTCCAGATAGGGCAGCACACGAATGCCCTGAGACCTGAGCAGAGACATCACTCCTGCCAGCACCTTGGTGAACAATCTGGGAGCTGAAGTGAGACCGAAGGGCAATGCCACAAATTGGTAGTGCTGATCCTCCAGAGCGAACCTGAGGAACCTTTGATGACCTGGAAACACAGGAATATGAAGGTAAGCATCTTTGATGTCCACAGATGTCATGAAGTGCCCTGGAAGCAGGGAACTGATGGCAGAGCGGCGAGTTTCCATGCGAAAGCGCCTGCACTTGACAAATTTGTTGAGAATCTTCAAGTCCAGGATGGGCCTGACTGACCCATCTTTTTTGGGCACGGTGAAAAGGTTGGAATAGAAACCCTTGCCCCTTTCTCGTAAGGAGACCTGACAGATGACCCCCAGCTCCAGAAGGCTTTGCACCGCCAGAGCTAGAGCCTGAGCTGACATAGGGTCCTGAGAGATCCGGGATCTAATGAATCTTGGGGGCGGCCAGGCAGCAAACTATCTTGTAACCGGAGGACACTACCTCCTGAATCCACCGGTCTGAGACATGAAGCCTCCAAACGTGAGCAAAATGCTGAAGCCGTCCTCCCACCCGGATGGGTGAGGGCGCCCCTTCATGCCTGAGGGGGCTTGGGAGAAGACTTAGGCTTGGAGCCCCAGGAAGAGCCAGGGCGTCCACGTCCTCTGTCCCTACCCCAGAAATCTCCTCGGGCCCCGGTGAGGTAGACCCCCCCTCCCCTGTCTGGCACCACGGTAGGGGGAAGAAAAGCAGCCCTGTCCCCGAAAGGGCCGAGGCTGCCTCCTGCGCTGGGGTACCCTGCCTCCCTTGGCAAACAGGTCCAGGCGGTCCTCAAACAGGTGTAGTCCTTTGAAGGGAAAACCAGTGAGAGCTTTCTTAGCAGTGTTGTCAGCAGCCCACTGGCGCAGCCAAACCGAGCGGCGTATAGCCACCACCAGGCCAGAAGTTCTGCCACACATCCTAATGGTATCATCCAAGGCAGAGAGGACATAAGTCACAAAAACCTCACAACGAGTGAGTGCATTAAACTCCTCACTAGTCACATCATCAGGGGCACCATCTAGGATACTTCTAAGCAGGGTCCCGATAGCCACAGCCGTAATTGCAGAGGCAATGGTTCACCATATAAGAGGCAATGGTTCACCATATAAAAGCCCCAGAATTCCTGAAAAAAAGGGGTGGGGCGAAGTGGAGTGTATGGCACACTCATAATACCAGTTTTAAAGGTGAGTACTCACAAAACGGTATTATTCTAAGTGTGCCATACACTCCACTTCGATCTTCGTGACATGTGGGACATCCAATAGCAGTGTCCGTCATGGGTGGGAACCAGAAAACAGCATCCGCTGAAGCCCGCACATCAACCTTGTAAAACTTGGAAAAAGTATAAACGGAAGACCAAGTAGCAGCCTTACAAAACTTGTTCAACAGAAGCCTGGTGCTGAAAAGCCCAGGATGCACCAACAGCAAGAGTAGAGTGCGCAGTGACCCTAAAAGGGGGAGTCCTGGCCTGACGAATCCATTTGCTAATCGTAGACTTAGCAGGCGCCAAACCTTTCCTGGGCCCGCAGGTCACCACGAAAAAAGTGTCCGTCTTGCGGAAGGAAGAAGTAGTCACCAAATAGTACTTCACACAGCGAACAACATCCAAATTGTGCAGAACCCTCTCCTTGTCATTGTTAGGCTTAGGACACAAGGAAGGGAGAATAATATCCTGATTGAGGTGGAAAGCAGACACCACCTTAGGAAGGAAATCTGGCTTAAAACGAAAAACCACCTTATCCTGGTGTCTCTCAAAGTAAGGGGCCCGAATCGACAGAGCCGCCAACTCAGAGACACGCCGAACAGAGGTAATAGCCACCAAGAAAGCAACCTTCTGAGTGAGAACCGAAAGAGCAATATCCTGTAGCGGCTCAAAAGGAGGATCCTGGAGAGCCGAAAGAACCAAATTCAAATCCCAAACAGGAACCACAGCCTTCCGAGGGGGCCGCACATGCGCGACCCCTTGGAAAAAGGGGCAAGGCAAAAGACCTCTGGAAGAAAACCGACAGAGCAGAAACCTGTCCTTTCAAAGTACTAAGCTGGAACCCAAGATCCAGATTATGCTGAAGAAACTCCAAAATCCTGGGAATCGAAAACACCCTGCAAGGCAAGGCCCTAGCCTCACACCAATCAATATAGGACCTCCAAGTCCTATAGTAAATACCAGAAGAGGACCGCTTCCTAGCCCTAATCAAGGTCTGAACAACAGCCTCAGACAAACCTTCCTCTTTCAAAAGCCAGCGTTTGTAAATTGGGGTAAAGTAGTTGACCCTGAGATAGCAGATCCGGCAACAAGGGAAGCCGGTACTCATCTACGGCCAGCCTTACAACGTCTGCGTACCAAACCATCTTGGCCACCTTGGAGCCACCAGAATCGCTGGTGCCCCTTCTAAAACCAGTTTGCGAACTACCTTGCCCAGCATGGAGACGGGCGGAAACAGGTACAGAAAACCCAGATACTTCCAAGCAAGGGACAAGGCATCCACTGCCAGAGATAGAGGATCCTGAGAAAGAGACACAAAGGCCGGAAGTTTGTGATTGTGCCTCCAGGCAAAGAGATCCACCTCCGGATTCCCCCATTTGCGGCAAAGATCCAGAAAAACTTCAGGGTTGAGAGACCACTCTCCTTGATGAGAGGATCCCCTGCTCAGGGAATCCGCCTCCGTGTTTTCCACTCCTGGAATGTATACTGCCGAAATACAAGGAACATTGCTCTCCGCCCAGTGCAGGATCAGAGAGACTTCCCCGAGGGCACTCCTGCTGCGAGTCTCTCCTTGGTGATTGATGTAAGCTACCGCCGTTCGGTTGTCTGAACGAACTTGAACCGGTAGACCCTGTAAATGTGAGGTCAGCCGAGCCAGAACCAGTCGGATGGCTCTGAGCTCCAAGACATTGATGGGGGTGTGAGCCTCCTGAGAACCCCACACCCCGCTGAACTGATGACTTTTCCAATAACCTCCCCAGCCCGACAGGCTGGCATCCGTGGTAACCGTCTCCCAACAAGGGACCAGAAAGGATCTGCCCTTCAACAGGTTGCTCGATTCCAGCCACCACCGAAGGGACTGCCGAACCCTGGGAGACATCCTGAAAGGTTGATCCAATGACTGCAGACACCTGTACCAATGGTTCGATGAAGTTGAAGAGATCTCATGTGAAACTGCGCCAACGGTACCGCCTCGAAGGAGGATACCATCAAGCCCACCAGTTTCATCCCCTGTCGGATAGAGGGGCAAGGATTGGCCAGAAGAAGGCGGATCAGACCCTGAATCCCCTGCACCTTGGTCTGGGGCAGAAACACTCTGGCCTGAATGGTATCCAGATTCATGCCCAGAAATTAAATCACACGAGACGGAGAGAGAGAAGACTTGGGGCGGTTGACCACCCACCCGAACCTCTCCAGGGTCGACACCACCTGGTAGGTGTCCAGCTCCGCCTGATGGAGGGAAGAAGCTGAGATCAACAGGTCGTCCAGATAAGGCACAATGCGAATGCCTTGAGCTCTGAGCAGAGCCATTATTCCCGCCAAGACCTTGGTGAAAACCCTCGGCACCGAGGTCAGTCCAAAGGGTAGGGCTGCAAACTGAAAATGTTGATCCTCCACCGCAAACCGGAGGAATCTCTGATGTGCCTGAAAAATCGGCACATGCAGATACGCATCCTTGATGTCTATGGATGTCATATGGATAGCCGAGCGCAGAGTCTCCATGCAGAACTTTTTGGCTCTGATAAACCTGTTGAGAATCTTGAGATCTAGAATGGGTCTCACCGAACCCTCCTTTTGGGAACCGTGAAGGTTGGAGTAGTAACCCCTACCTCTCTCCGACGGAGGCACCGGGCATATAACCCCCATGTCCAGAAGGTCCGAGGGCACCCGAGACCTTAAGAATCTTGGGGGCGGCCAGCACTCGAACTCCAGTTTGTACTCGGAGGAGACCACATCCAAGATCCAATTGTTTGTGACCTCCCGGGCCCAGACCTGGAAGAAGAGCCGCAGCCGTCCCCCCACCCTTGCGGGTGAGGGTGCCCCTTCATTGCTGAGCCGGTTTAACGGCAGGCTTGGGCTTGGAACCCCAGGCAGCCGTGGGACGTGCCCGACCTCTGCCCCTGTTCCAGGACGAGCCCCTGACACCCGAGAAGGCCAAACCCCTAGCCGCTCTGGCCCCTCGAAAGGAAGGAGTGAACGAGCCAGCCCCCCGAAAGGGACGGTGCTGTTTCTTCTGCTGAGGTAACTTACCTCCTTTAGCAACAGCAATTTATCTCCAAACAGCCACGAACCCAAGAAGGGAAGAGCTGTGAGCGACTTCTTGGCCCCAAAGTCCGCCGTCCACTGGCGGAGCCAGACCGATCTGCGCATAGCCACCAATAAGGCTGAAGTCCTACTACACACGACAATAGAATCTTCCATAGCAGCCAAGACAAAATCCATGAACAATTCACATCTCTTAAGGGTAGCGAACTCAGCGCTAGCTGGATCAAACTGAGCGTCATTCAGCCAGTCCCTGATAAGAGACCTGGTAGCAAGCGACACCAGGGCAGATGCAAAAACAGGCCGCAGGGCCGAGCTCACGCTGGCAAATGCGTGGCACGCCATCTGATCAGGGCGCTTATCCTCACCATCCTTAAGGGAAGTGGCGTCAGGGGTGTTCAGCACAGAAGAGTTGGTCAAACCTAAAACAGGCGCGTCGACCTCGGGAAGAGAAGACCAGCGCTTAACAGCCTCCACCGGGAAAGGATACTTCTTATCCCATCCCTGAGGAGCACCAGGAAGCCGACTGGGCCTCTGCCATTCTCTAACGATCAGCGCATCAAAGTGACCCTGGGTAGGGAATTCCAGACGGGGCTTGCGAACCCCAAAAAATTCCCCCCTCTTGAGAGGAGGCGCCTCAGGCGGTTCAATACCCAACACCTCCAATAGATGACAAAACAGTGGCCATATCTACGGCATCCCCCAGCGCCTGCCCGACCTCAGCATCACCAGACTGAACATAGTCAGCCTCTGTCTCCTCATACAATTCCCCCCCTCTAACGGGGAATAATCTGACAAATCAACTGAATCGTCGTCAACATCCCACAAGGGCTGGGCCAACGACAAATGTCTCTTTTTAGCCTGGGCCTTCTTGCCCACCGTGCTACCAATAAATTTCTCTATGCTGGCCAACCTAGCACAAACATCAGAGTGCGACTCCCCGCTGGCAGCAATGTCAGTTGGGGTACGGATAAGGCGGGGAGGGGAAGGCGATGAAGCGGGAGGAGCTGACCCAGAAGGCTGGGTACCAGACTGCCGCATTATGGCCTTTTGTGCGCATGGTATACAGATCAGCAAATTCTCCCCCGTAAGGGATACCCCACACCCCACACATGGCCCGGATTGTCCCAGAGGGAGCCCGAGCCCAGTGTCCTGCGGAGCCTCCATATGGTGATTTTTGTGGTCAGTCGCAAGACCGCAGGGAATTTACGCCTAAGCAACCCGGGATGCCCCTTAAAAGTCCCGGTGGGAGGATTTGAGGTGATCAAATTTACACTAGGGACCCCAGGACCAGGAGGAACCCCTTATCATGCACAATAATGAAGCAATCTGCAACACACAATAAGGCATATCAATTACTATACAGCAATATATATATATATATATATATATATATATATATATATACACACACACACACACACACACACACACACACACACACACACACAATTTTAATTAAATAGATAAAAGGCAAAACCTGCCAAAAACCAGCACCACAGGGGGCCCCCCACCAGAGGGGGACCCCCAAGTGACAAAGAGGTGGCCGACAGGCCCCTACCTGTCCCCAAGAACGGCAGCAGCAACCGCAGCAAGTCAGCCAAAATGGCCCCCGATCTGTGGAGAAGCCGAGAAGCAGGAAGAGAAGGGAAGGGGAGTGGGCTAGCGCAGAAGGCGCGCTTTTCCGGCCCCACCCCCTCCCAGCAGCGCGGATCTGGCCAGCAAAACGCGCCGAACGAGGGGGGTGGGCTACCACGCCGAGCGCCCGCCCCCTTTTCTTAACCCAGCCTGAGGGAGAGAAACTCCCCAGGCTAACAGGAAAACCACCACAGGCTACAAGGCACCATGCACCAATTCATCCAGGGATACTTCCAGGAGATCCACACACACACGCACACCACAAAGTAAAGTGAACACCAACACACATACAAGGGAGAGGCCCGCCAGCCCGCCCCCCCCCCCCCCCCCCAGAGGGAAGTAAGGGACCCTGCCATTATAAGGCATGTAGGGACGGGGCATCCCACACCAGGATCACCAAAACCTGGGTAACCGCCTACCCCATAACGAGGTTTCATGGTGGAGCAATGCTCCTTCCGCACCCATAGGGTGCTCCTACCCTCACCAGGACCCGCAGCCTAAGCTGGGAGGCTCAGATAGGGACAATTTTGAAAGGGTCCTGGTAGCAATAGGGACAATAAACGGCCGGGCGTGGGCCCGGCTTGCCTGCAAGTAAAAGAAGTCTTCATCTTCTGTCTTGTCGCCTTCCCTGCAGAGAAGGAACTGGGAAATTGGTGGGAGGTCCCAGGTATATATGGACTGGGAGGGGCTTTCGTTTTTTGCAAATTCATCTCTGCAGAAGTTCGCCCTCTACTGGAGATTACCCACATGTCATGAAGATCGAAGTGGAGTGTATGGCACACTTAGAATATCTGAGCCAACAGCCTGTCAGTATCATCTGGGGCCCAGGGGTCAGAGCCAGAATCATCATGACCCCTGGGCCTCTCATCAGATGACTCAGAGTCAGAGAATAACTCCCCTTCTTCCAAAGGGGTATAGCCAGACAGTTCAAAAAACTCATCAGCCTCCATAGGGAAAAGAGTGACATCAGGCGTTAAGTGCCGCTTTTTAGCAGAGACCTTACACGCCAAGGTATTAGCAAGCAACTTCTCAACACTAGCCAGTCTAGAAGACACATCAGGCTGAGAATCCCCACTGGTATGCAACTCAATGGGAGTCAAATTTAAGCTTGGGGGAGTAGGTGAAGCCATACGAGGCACAGGCCCAGCTACTGGTAAACCAGGCTGCAGCGCCAGCACCTGCTGGGCACAAGGTACACAGACCCGCACATTGTCAGCACTAGTAGGTGAGACCCCACAAGCTACACACAGCCGGGCTTGTCCCGAAGGAACCCCGAGCACATTATCCTGAGACGCCTCCATATGGTGATTATAGCGGCACAATAGGCGGAGAGGGATTCACGCTATAAAAGCAACCCGGGATGCCCCAATAGCCCGCTAGGGAAGTGGGAGTAATTTACACACTAGACCTCACAAGTTTAAGAACTAAATAGAGGGAGTAGGGCCGTCTGAAAGACATAAGCGAAGAGAAACCCCGTAAGGGACATGTATAATGACATAGGGTAATAAAAATACAATTCTATGAAATACTCACCTGTAGAATTGGTATTATAAGTATACAGTACGTCCTACTCCAGATAGATTACTTACACTTGGGTTATCCTCCGCCAGATGGCGCTGCACTGCAGAGACATGTAAAACAGGCTCCTCCCGGCCCCCCAAATACCCGGGGACCTCCCACAAATCCCCAGCATTGAAAAGCAGTGAACAAGAAGCCGGGAGAATTTAACCACCCAAAAGCTGGTAACTATAACAATGATAACAATCACCATACAGGGGATCCAGAATAATGCAAAAAAACAGGGTGGGGTGGAGCAGGACATACTGTATACTTATAATACCAATTCTACAGGTGAGTATTTCACAGAATTGTATTATTCTTAGTATACAGTACGTCCTGCTCCAGATAGATTACTTACACTAGGGACATCCAATAGCAGTGTCCATAAAGTAGGGTGGGATCCCCAATAAAAAAGGTAACAGCAGACAGTTTAAACCACTGCCGCCTGCAAAACCTTGCGGCCAAAAACAGCAACAGCTAAGGCCTTAACATCAGCCTTGTAAAACTTTGAAAAGGTATGAACAGAAGACAAGTAGCTGCCTTGCAAACTTGTTCAACAGAAAGCCTGGTGCTGGAAGGCCCAAGAGGCACCAATAGCACGAGCAGAATGAGCAATAAGGTGGAAGGGAGGATTCTTCCCCTTAGCAGAATAGGCCTGAATCACAGCCTGACGGATCCATTTGCTGATAGTAGACTTGGCAGGAGCCAACCCCTTCCTAGGACCAGAAGGAACCACAAAAAGAGCATCAGTTTTCCTGAAGGACGCAGTTACAACTAGGTCATACTTCAGACACCTGACCACATCCAAGGAATGCAAAACCCTTTCCTAAACATTGCTAGGATTAGGTCACAATGAAGAAAGAACAATATCTTGATACAAATGAAAAGCAGACACCACCTAGGCAGAAAATCCGGCTTAAAGTGGAACACCACCTTATCCTGGTGTCTCTCCAAGTATGGGGGCTGGATAGACAGAGCCGCCAGCTCAGACACACGCCTGACCGAAGTAATAGCCACCAGAAAGACAACCTTGAGGGTAAGCACAGCCAGAGCAGCATCCTGAACAGGCTCAAAGGGAGCACCCTGCATGGCAGGCAAGACCAAGTACAAATCCCAAACAGGGACCATAGGTTTTCGTGGGGAACGCAGATGAGAAACCCCCTGAAAGCAGTCTTAACCAAGGAATGCTGAACAAAAGACTTCTGAAAGAAGACAGACAGGACAGAAAACCTGACCCTTCAAAGTACTGAGTTGGAGACCCAACTCCAGAACCCTGGGAACTGAGAACACCCAACAGGGAAGAGACCTAGACTCACACCAGTCAATGTAGGTACGCCATACCCTGTAATAGATGGAAGAAGAAGTCTTCTTCCTAGCCTTCAGCATGGACTCAACCACCGAGGCAGACAAGCCTTTCTCTATCAAGATGGAGGTTTCAGCAGCCAGGCCATCACAGCCAGAGTTTGTAATTGGGATGGCGTAAGGGGCCCTGAGTGAGCAGATCTGGCACTCCTGACAGAAAGTACTGATCTACTGCCATCTGCACCACGTCTGCAAACCACACTCTTCTTGGCCACCTGGGGGCCACCAGAATCACTGGCCCCCCTTCCAGAGCAATGTTGCGCAGGACCCTGCCTAGCAGGGGGAATGGAGGAAAGACATACAGAACCTGAATGTCCTGCCATGACATTACTCAAGCATCCGTGGTCACGGCCAGAGGATCCTGGGACAGGGAGACAGAGGCCAGGAGCTTGTGATTGTGACAGGACGCAAACAGATCCCCATCTGGTTGGCCCCAATGGTGACACAGAGATTGGAGCACCCTGTTGCAGAGGGACCCTCCTGGAATGTATACCTCTGATATGCAGGGAACATTGGCCTCCACCCAGGTCAAGATCAGGGAACTACCTGGAGGGCCCTTTTGCTCCGGTTCCCTCCCTGATGATTGATGTAGGCAACTGCCGTCAGATTGACCGAGCGCCCCTGAACAGACAGGCCCTGAAGATGAGTAGTAAAGCGAGCCAGAACTAACCTGATCGCTCACAGCATCAAAACATTGATAGGTGTATGGGCCTCCTAAGGGCCCCACCTCCCCTGGAACCGCAGGGACTTCCAGAACCCCCCCCCCAACCTGATAGACAGGCATCCGTGGTGACCATCTCCCAGGAAGGGGCAAGAAAGAATCAGCCCCCCAACAGGTTCCTTGAGTCCATCCATTACAAGAGGGACCTCCTTACCAGGGGGGAAAGCACACACACCCTGTCCAGGTATACTGGGTCTTTGTCCCATACCGACAATAGGAGAAGTTGCAGAAGCCCCAAGTGGGACTGAGCATAAGGGACCGCTTCCAAACACGCCACCAACAGGCCCACCAGCTGCATCCCCTGCCTGGTGGAGGGACGGGGACAGCTAGGAGGGACTGACCTGTGCAAGCAGATTGTCCACCTTCTGCTGAGGAAGGAAGATCCTTGCCTGAACTGTATCCAGATTCATTCCTAGGAATGGAGTTACCAAGGAAGGGGAAAGTGAGGACTTGGGGTGGTTGATCACCCATCCAAATGAGTCCAGAATGGACACCACCAGCTGAGTATCCAACTTTGCCTGATGTAGAGACTGGGAAGTGATGAGGACGTCCAGGTAGGGCAGAGACATCACCCCCGCCAGCACCTTGGTGAGCACTCTGGGAGCTGAAGAGAGGCCAGATGGCAAGGCCACAAATTGGCAGTGTTGATCTTCCAATGAGAATCTGAGGAACCTTGGTGTCCTGAAAACACAGGGATGTGAAAGTAAGCATCTTTGATATCCACAGACGACATGAAGCCCCCGGGGCGCAAAGAGCTGATGGCCAAGCGCAGAGTTTCCATGCGGAAAACGCCTGTACTTGACAATTTGCTGAAGATCTGTAAATCCAGAATTGGCCTGACTGACCCATGTTTTTGGGAACTGTGAAAAGGTTGGTGTAGAGTCCCTTGCCTCTGTCTCTTAAGGGAATCTGCAAATGACCCCCAGACCCAGCAGGCCTTGCACGGCCTGCGCCAACACCTGAGCAGAGGCAGGGACCAGGAGCACCCGGGACCTGATAATCTTGGGGGAGGCCGCACAGCAAACTCTATCTTGTAGCCGGAGGACACTACCTCCTGAATCCACCGGTCTGAGGCGTGATGCCTCCAGACTTGAGCAAGGTGCAGCAGCCGTCCCCTCACCCTGACAGGCGAGGACGCCCCATCATGCCTGAGGGGACTTGGGAGAGGATTTGAGCTTGGCCCCCCCGGAGGAGCCAGGGTGTTGTCTTCTGCTCCTGGGAAAGGAATCTGCGCGAGCCCCCGTGTAGGACACCCCTGGTTCCTGTTTAACACCATGGTAGGGGGTAGAAGGGGGGCCAAGACAGCCGTCTGCACTGGGGTAACTTACCTCTCTTACCAAACAGGTCTAGACGGGCCCCAAACAGGTGTAGCCCCTTAAAAGGAAGCCCAGTAAGGGCCTTCTTCGCAGCATTGTCAGCACCCCATTGTCACAGCCAAACCAAGCGACGTATAGCCACCAGGAAGGCAGAAGTTCTTGCACACATTCTGATGGTGTCATCCAATGCTACTAGGACAAAATTTACAAACACATCGCAACTGGAGAGTGCATTAAACACATCACAAGGGAGATCATCAGGGGCACTATGAAGCATATTTCTGAAGAGTGTTCTAGTGGCCACAGCAGTAATGGCAGAGGCACAGACCGGGCACAGCGCCGTCCCCGCACATGCAAAGGCGTGGGAGGCCAGCAGGGCAATGGGCCGGTCCTCAGCATCCCGCAGGGTAGTAGAATCAGGGGGATGCATGACAGGGGTGTTAGACAGTCCTACGATCGGGACATCCACCTCGGGGGGGGGGGGGATGACCAACATTTAACCACCTCAGGTGGAAAAGGATACTTCCTATCTCAATCCCTTGGAACCCCGGGAAGTTTACTGGGGCACTCCCATTCCTTGAGCACAAGGGTATGGAAATGTGCCTGCTCTAGAAATTCCAAACGTGATGTTGCTGTATGGAAATGCTCCCCTCTTTGCCCGGGAGCCTCACCAGGGGGAGAGATAGACAGAACCTCAAAGATCTGGGTCAATAATATGTCAGTGTCATCCGGGGCCCAGGGGTCAGAGCTAGAAGCTGGGGGGAGTAATGAAATGAGGTGCAGCCACTGGCAGGCCAGATTGCAAAGCCAGCGCTTGCTCAGCACAGGGTACACGCAGACCCATGCCTTGTCGGCGTCAGCATGAGGCTGTCCACACGCTATACACAGCGGGTCTTGTCCCAAGGGGACCCCGGTCACATTATGCTGAGATGCCTCCATATGGTGATTATTAGGCACAATATGCCAGTAGGGATTGACGCTATAAAGCAACCCTGGATGCCCCAATGACCCGCTAGGGAAGTGGGAGTAATTTTACAAGGCCTGACTATCAATTACACCGGGCCAGGAGAAGCCTAATGGATTCACCCGTCTGAAAGACACAAGGAGAAGTAGGGGTGTCAGAGCCGAACACACTACAATGAGTATAAAGCCGCCCGCGAGGGCACTTACGGACCACAGTAAGTAAGGATGTCACACGCGCGCGCGACCTGACAACATGGCGCTGAGTACCTCGAAGGGCGGGCCAGAGCGAGCCGTGACGCGGGGCGCGCCAGGCCAGGCCCCACCCCCCCGAAGAGCCCGAGGTCCAACAGACAAGCAGCCAATGAGGACGCAGAAGCGTCTGAGGTAACGCCGCCTGGCGCGGAACATCCATAAGGAAGGAAAAGGCACGCGCGGCGGCGGCGGCATTTGCAAGTGTAAAAAGACAAGTCACTGCTACACGGGGCATGGGGCAATAATGCGGGAGGGGCAGCCCATAAAAGGCTCACCATCAGCCTATACCGCCTACCCTTAGGTGGGGGACTGCGGTGGAGCAGCGCTCCATAAGCACGCATGGTGCCGCCTACCTTCACCCGACCAGCGCAGCCCAGGCTGGGAGGCACATTACACGAAGGACAGGTGGGAATAGTCCAACAGGGCCGCAGGCTAATAACTCCGCTCACCTGCGACAGAGTGATAATTTCATGTCTTCGCAGTAAGCACTGCAGAGAAATCTGGGGATTTGTGGGAGGTCCCCGGGTATCTGAGGGGCCGGGAGGAGCCTGTTTTACATGTCTCTGCAGTGCAGCGCCATCTGGCGGAGGATAACCCAAGTGTAAGTAATCTATCTGGATCAGGACGTACTGTATACTAAGAATAACGGCCCGCGAGGGCACTCACGGACCGCGGTAGGTAGACGCCAGTCACGCAGCAGCCGAAAACAGAGAAAATAGTCCCTATCCCAATCACCCCCAATCTAGCTCGACTCCATGCAGATGTTGTAATATAGCAGGCAGAATCTATGATACCGATTTGCATAGGAGCAGCCATCTTGCCACAATTCTGACAGCCCTGCTTCTGAAAAACCTGGCCCTACAGTCAAAATGACCCTACATGTTTTTGAAATAATGCTTTGTTTCTAGCCAGAAGTAATGCACCATCAGCTGTAATGACTCATCACTGCTTAGAAGGACAAGTATGGTTTGCCAATTGCTCTGGAGACAGGCTGTGTGTTTATATTCATTAATGACACTTCTCTTGCCTCTCTTGCTGATAAGTTACTTTTAGTGCAGGAGAAACTTTTTACATTTAGATACAGTTGACGACTGTTCATTTCTGTTACAAATGTACCTAAATGTAACAAGCTTCCCCCTACATTAGAACAAAGGCAGAGAAGTGACATTAATGATAATAAACACAGTGTCACAAGAGCAGCTGGCAAACAATCCTTGTTCTTTAAAAAACATTGGATCAATAGTGTAAAAAATTTTGCAATGCTGTGTCAGCCAAGACATTTGACTTAATATGATACGTAGTTACATTCTTCCCCTCCAGCAGCTGTTGATTCAGTGTTCAAGTGCGTGTAACATGACAGACATGCAGATCCCTTTGAGGTAAATTTCTCAATTTGTTGTGGGCCACTTATAGCAAAATTCCCAGCTGCCTCCAGACAGCCTTCATTGTATGAAAAGCACCCTGGAACCCTGCAGCCATGCTGATCATCAATGCAGCCAGCTAGAGAAGGATTTTATCTCCTTCTAACATCCTGTGTGGAAACTGCTAGTACACAGACACACTGCAGTTGTTTCCAAAGGCACTCCCCCGTCCCCCTACTTATGCACATATCTAATAAGGGCCTATGTGTGATCCAAGATGGCCCGCTCTGATGTAATTCTAGGAGTGCAAGAGGCTTGGCTACAGAGCTCTAGCAGTGTTATGCAGCAAGCAGGTGAGGAAACCTTGCTTTAAATGTACACTTAGCCTGGACATTCCCTTAAGTTAACATTTAGACCAAGCTGTTAAAAATAACCAAAGCAACATTAGCTCTGGAATCCCTGTCAATGTGTACATGATATGTAATGTATTACATTTACAACTAAAAACAGTTTGCACAGTTCCAGCAAGGCTTTCGCAAGTTTTTGGAATGTATCCTGGGGAATTATTACATATTCACTCCGTAAGAGCACTTGTTATATTAGACACTTGTGGCAAATCTCCATTATAGTTCATTCCAACCACACTTTATGCATTGAAGCAGTGTCAAAATTGTCTGAAGATTTTTTCCTTCGCTTGAACTAAAATACAACCCCATGGAATTATAACTATTCCACCTGTGGGATGCAGTCAGGACCCCCCCATTCCCCCGTTTACACTTCTCTAGAAGTGGTTTTCAACCTTCTTATGCCAACTACACTCTAGTGACAAGAGGTTCCAATCAAGTACCTCCCTAAAGATAGATAAAAATAAAGAAGTAGTACCAAAATAAGGCCTCATAGTACTTTCAAAGAA
Organism: Gastrophryne carolinensis; assembly: GCA_027917425.1. Classification (NCBI taxonomy): domain Eukaryota; kingdom Metazoa; phylum Chordata; class Amphibia; order Anura; family Microhylidae; genus Gastrophryne; species Gastrophryne carolinensis. The sequence continues at coordinate 347,449,126 of CM051238.1, read as the reverse complement.
TAAAGGGATAATGTTTTGCTGTTAAAATCATATATCAGACTAGTTAGACACTAGTTAGCCATCAGAGAATTGCAACAAAATCAAACGATAGAGATAAAACCAGCAGACAAAGGGGGTAACATAGTTATAATGTCTAAGATCCAATACGAAAATATGTGTCTGAAAATATTGGGACAACCATCATTGGTACCAGAAAACATCACTTTCAAAACTAAAAGCAGATGAACTAGCTTAACCACATTATTAAATGAGGCATTTACACGACAAATCATAGACAAATCAACCAAAGAATACTTATCTGTAACAAATCCAATGACACAGACCTTTTATGCCTTGCCAAAGGTTCATAAGTCAGAGCAAGATCCACCTGGTCGCCCCAATTGTTGCAGGGATTAATTCCTTGACAAGCAGGGCAAGTGAATATGTGGATAGGTTTCTACAGCCCTTTGTGCAATCACTATCCTCATACACAAGAGATACCCCTCACCTATTACAGATGCTCCAGAACCTTACAACTTCAACCCAAAGCATACTGGTAACACTAGATGTAGAAGCTTTGTGTTCTAGCATTCCACACTCATTAGGACTTCAAGCTGTGAAATACTTTTTAGATCAAACTGACATAATGCAACATGAACACAATACACTGCTACTGCAATTGTTGGAATTTATACTCACACACAACACGTTTTTGTTCAATAAACAACTGTACCACCAAAAACAAGGCACCGCGATGGGAAGGACCTGTGCCCCATCCTATGCAAATCTTTATTTAGGATGGTGGGAGAACCAGATACTGAATGACGATGTCAAAACTCAGTTCACAGACCAGGTGGCCCTATGGCTACGCTACATAGATGACATTTTCATAATCTGGGAAGGATCAGAAATAAATTTGATCAAATTTATAGATAAACTAAACGACAACAATCTCAATCTCAGATTCACACTCTCATATGATACTAGAGAAGTAACATTCCTCAACCTCACAATAAGAAAGGACAACCAAGGAAAGCTGAGCACAAGTCTTTTTCGTAAAGCTACAGCAGCCAATAACATTTTAAGGGCATTCAGCTCACATCCAGCCCCTCTTAAGAATAGCATACCCTATGAGGAATACCTTAGAGCCAGGCGGAATTGCACGGAAGATTCAGACTTTAAAATCACAGCAGATGGGATCAGAACCCGCCTCTTAGCCAGAGGATACAGTCAGAAGATACTTAAAAGGGCGTTTAATAGAGCAAAATCCAAAAATAGAGACGGCATACTCAACCAAAACTGGAACAAACCTCACAAACCATCCAAAACGTTAGACTTTACTCCATTCATTCTGCTGTACAACAAACAACATCAAGAAATAAAGCAGTTTTTAGAGAACCACTGGCACATACTCCGAAGAGATCCAGATGTGGGACAATTTGTTCCGGATCGCCCAAAGTTAACCTTTAGGCGACCCAGATCGATCAAAGATGATCTTGTCCAAAGTCACTATTTACACACAGTGAAAAGAGAATGTTGCTCCATCAAAGGCACCTATCGCTGCCAGAGCTGCAATTACTGTCGATACATCAAACAAGGACAAGAAGTACGGATACCTCCAGATATAGTTATTAAACTACAGCACTTTGGCAACTCCACAGACTTAGTTTACATCTTGATATGTCCATGTCTAAGATTTTAAATAGGCAAAACAAACAGAAAACTAAAAACTTGAATATATGAACACTTGAGAGATATCAGTAAAAAGAACATCCTTACCCCAGTTGGGCGACACTTTGCAAAATATCATGCGGGCACACCAGAAGGTCTTACGTTCCAAATCTTGGATAGAATCCACCCACACCCCAGAGGAGGGGACCGCACCAAAATAACCCTTCAAAAAGAGACCAAATGGATCACCATGTTGAGAGCCACTAGACCCCCATGATTAAATGAAACTTGTAGCTTTGTACCATTCCTGAAATAAAACTAAACTTTCATTAGATTAACTAGTAATAATTATATCCCTAATAAGATCACAGAACCGTTCCCATTAACCAACCATAACACACAAGCTTATTATGTATACGCTACCAAAAGCAAAGATATACAAAAAGACAAAGAGAATAGCTGACCCAGCCATATACAAAAAGAGACAATTATCTTCTGTCATGCTTGTAATGAAAGTGCACCTACTCAAAAGATGACTTATAGATTTCCAGAGTGTCAATGGATCATAAGAGAGCATACACAAAAAAAAGTGACATGACCTACTATCCGGGAGGGGCCGCCCAGGGAGCGGAAGTAGCGGCATCGTCACATCCGCTGACGCACCGCCCTCCGCTGACGTGAGGGCTGTTCATTGGCCACTCACAGGATTGAAGGGGAGTTATATTCCCTTCATTCAGCGCCTCCCAGCGACCCACCGTGACATACTCTCAAAGCGCACGCAGCGTGCACTTAGAGGATCAAAATAAGGAAAAGCCTAACACGCGCAAGGGACTAGCTACACTTCCAAAGCCACGAGTTCTATCTGCGCAGCCTGTTAGTGATGAAATTACTCAGGCAATCCGGATATAACAGTCACAGAGGCTAGAGTAAGTAACCTTTACTTTCAAACACTTTAGATCGGGGCATCATAATTTGGACACAAGTCAGTCTAACATTAAAAGGGGTATGCTCTCTTATAGGTTATCTACGACACCTGGATTAAAAGTAAGTCTGAGATAATCTCAGTTTAATCAATTACCTATATCAAGGCTTTTCCTTAATCTAGATATAAAACTTAATTTGCAGATATATACCAATCTGATTGATAAATAATTGGAATACTACCAGTAGCCACTACATAATGAGTAAGTGCACTCACAAAAATAAATAAATATGTAAATGATGTATGCAAAATGATTATATATATATATATATATATATATATATATATATATATATATTATTTCTTTCTATATCACATTATAGTTTTAAATGGTGTACTGAAGAAGCAATAAAATTGCGAAACGCGTCTACACCATTCCACCACAATATGGGTATAAACCTCTTGCTACAATATTGAGGACCACTTGCTACAAACTAAGAACTTGCTACTAAACTGATTGCAACAGACAATTGTATCATCAAAGAACTGAATACATTTTGTGTTAAGATATTACTTTGCATCAAATGTTGATATATGTACCTAATATTATAGAGATTTGGGTAAAGCTCTACTACTGTATACAATTAAACAACACCACAAGGTTGGTAACAAAGGACCTAAACTTTCCTTTACTGACCGTGTCCTCCCTCCTTTTTTCCTCCTCCTGCGCTCCCACTTCATTGTGGGAACAAAAGGAAAGGGGAAAGGTAGACAGGACAGGGTCCCCCCACTTCACTTCATAGTTAGACACCCCCCTGGTTTGTTTGCCCTTGACAATGCCATGCACCCCCTGGGGTACGTGTACCGCAGGTTGAGAAACCGTGCTTTAGAGTCCAGTTGTGACTAAACCACTTCCTCAAACACTGACAGTCTGGGTTAGTGATGGTGGTCAGCCGTGGAACCTTGCGTCATGAGCTCCCGGCATAGTTTTTATGCTGAAGTTCATGTCAGGTGGTTTGGAAGATCAGCAGATCAACCTCCTCCATGACGATGGTGCTGCCCCCCCCCCCGCGCACACAACTCCCCAGGATGCCCATAATCCTTACCTTAACCTTGCTCCCCCACTGAGAATCCAGCGCCGCAATTGGCCACCCAGCGGTCACGTCAACTGAGGCGTTCTGGCAGCAGAATGTCCTGCCCATGTGAGTGCCGGTCAGCCAAGTCAGTAGAGGCAACATTCATGCCCTCAGCACCACCACTGCAATTTTACAATGATGTGGTTCCTAAATGCTTCCACCACTCAAAATTACCTCTCAGTTGCTTATGGCCTATGGATAAGTGAAGGCCATTTCACAGGTTGACTTGGTGCAAAGATAGCATCCTATTAGAGTACCATGCTGGAATTCAGTGAGCTCACAAATGTCTAAGGCAGATTGCATGACTACGTGGCCGATCTCATACGCCTGAATTAGACAATTAAGAGGCGAGTTCCTCTTTTCTGTTTTCAACAACTGTAAAGTGCATTTTACTGCATAGCATGCCATGTATGCTTCTGTAGGAGACCAATAATTCTGGATTTGATTTGCCTGGCTAACATTCAACATAGGCTTCATGCAGTCTCCAATTCCTCATACTTCTGAACACTTCTAGGAATGTGTCAAGTTAGGGCTCCAGGTCACAATACTGGAGATATTTGAGAAAGTTATTATGGGGATGGAGCTCCAGCCAGGACTTGCCTGCTGTCAGAAAATACTTTTGTAAAGCCTGCAATGCACGGCTAGTCTTGACCTAGGTCCAGCAGCTGAAGTCTCGCTTTCCACATGGTTGTTGACATTTAAAGCTGTATACACTAGACTGCCTTGCAATTCGGTTGTTCGCAGACTGTGTAGGAATGCTTCCGGAGCCGCATGGGCCAAGCTGCCTGTAGCAGCTACAGTAAACTAGCCAGAGAAGAGGGCAAAATATCTTTTTAGTTGTAAATGGGTAAACTGATGCTGTCTGTCTGGAGGACCTGAAGATAAGAATCTACCAGACATTAAGGCAGGCAAATATGCAAGAATATATTTAGCATGTGATAAGCCTTATTAAGTACCAATTCCAGCTGTGCTTTAGACAAAATGTAGAGGCATTTAATTTTGTTCCTCAAAGCGTGTCATTCTAATGTCTGCAGCACACAATCACAAAAGTACAGGTGTCCCCCAACCCTCCTCCTCAAGGCCCACCAACAGGTCATGTTTTTCAGATCTGAACTCAGATGCAGTTGAAGTCTGGTAATCAGTGCTCAGACAGAACTATAGAGACAGCTATGAGGAGATCCATAAAACTTGAATGAATGGCAGATCTTGAGGGAGATGGTTTGGAAACAGTGAACAAGTGGGTCAAACACCTATAAATTTACCAGCTTTTTTTTTTTTTTTTGAAAGAAACCAACACCAGCACAGAAAGAACACACACGCTGACCCCACCATGCAGATAAGGTCAGAGCTGGAACCCAGGCCCAGCAGCTCTTTTAACAGTGCTAAATGATTGCTCAAGAACATGACAACTGAGCATCAAACCTATAAAAACAGCAAAGACTATCCACGGGTGCTAATAAACATATGTAAAACGGTCTTCAGAGTCCTGTCAAATGCCACTAGAATCCGGGTTCAAGGAATGGGGCAGGCAAAACAGTAGGTTCCAGTGTAGTGGCCACTCATTCCAGATTTGGAAAAACAGTGTCTGTAACCAGGTCGAGATTAGTACATTTTAGCACTATAAGATGCACCTGATCATAAGAAAAACACTATTCAGAACCAAACAGGGTGGCAAAATACCCTCTCCCAAACACTCCATTACCAGCAGTGTGTGGTGACACCCCCATTCCGCTCCGCGCGAGGCCTCCTCCCCTCCCCCCCATTCCGCACGAGGCCTCCTCCCCTACCCCCATTCTGCTCCGCACAGGGCCTCCTCCCCCTCATACCACTCCAAGTGGGGAGAACTATTAAGAATCAATAGCCAATGTCTATTCTCTTTGGTCATAATCTGTCACATCCGGGGTGTATTTTAAATGTTACTACTGAGAATAAAAACAGTTGTATCATATTTTTGTACTAAACTGTGCCCCTCTTCCCTGTTTACATAGTTTGGAGGTAGGTAAAATTGCTTGTGCTGTACAGTTACTGAAACATAATTAGCATACAAGCACGCATTAGTGCACCCAAGCACCAATTACAATCACATGGGGAAAAAAAAAACACGAGATACGGAGAAAAGACTGTAAGCAATAAAAATGTGTATATGGAAAAAATAGTAGAAGACTGGAGTACATCACTTATTTCATCATGCAGCATTTAGCTTACTAACCTTTCTCCTCCTGTCTAGAGCCTGTCTGTGTACTCATCTATAAAATCCTGTCCACACAGGTTACATGGAGAATATGTTCTTAATTTCCTTATAGACCGTAAAGGGTCATGGTTTTGGTCCTTTATATTCACTTGGTTACACCAATAATTTTAGCGTGATTTTTTACAGTTACAGTGTCGATAGCATTAGAAGAGCATTAGTGACCAGCAACACTGTACACTGAGCGATCCAGTGCCACCCCCCACATATTGGACACTTTTCAAGTTCAGCGAACCTGCAGAGATCATATGCCCATAAGCAGAATGCTGTGTACTGCAGTGACAAACCGCCATCTGTCCACCACCAGCAGACCATGTTCAAAGGGCACATGAATAGTGCGGTGATTTAGTGTACAGCAAGGCCAAAGGTGCTTCAACCTGGGATGTCCCCTAGAAGAGGGTTCTATGCCTTTTAAACTCTAGGTCTGGTTAGCTTTTTTGTGCTTATGCCAAGGGCACATGCAGGCTTACTTCGGGAGATCCCCTCCATTGCAATGAATGTGGGCGCATCCTCACTCACCTCTAGCAATATGAGCACACAGCCTTTCTGAATGAGTGAAGCGGGCACTCCACAGATCCAAGGTGAGCGGGGGATGCGGCTGACGATGCACTCAGCTCCCTTCGGTACCGCTCATAAGCCATCCAGGGGTCTTAGTTATCAGCTGTGCCGAAGGGAGCCGCAGGACAAAGTGCACACATCACACTTGCTCTTGCTTGAGTCACGCCGGGGGAGCGTAAGGAAGGTGAGTGTATGGGGCGACCTGGGGGATACACACAGCGGGGCATCCCAATTCGGGATGCCACCACACAGAGGATCAACAAAACACACAGCAGCACATTGAGCAGTTAGATGTAACAGGCAAAAAAATCCCACAGCGGGGATACTGCAGACCATTGCAGGGTCACGGTGGTGATTGCTCGGAGAGCCAGCGTGAGTGAGAGACACACTGATTATCAGTATCTCCACTGTGGGATTGTTTTGCCCATTACACCTTACTGTTCAAGGTGCTGCTGGGAGGACATGTGCTCAGGCGCCCCTGGCCTCCATGCTGTGGCGTTCAAAAGTATTTATGTGCTCCCACTGCCATCTCTGCTGCCTTGCAAATAATACAAGCTATATGCAGAGCAGCTTTCCGCTGAACTGTCACACTTAGGTGAGTGTGGATGCTCCCAGTTGATTTAGCTTTCATCAACATTGCAGTTGTTTCTTTCCACAGTCCCCTTTTCCGCTATCAACCTATGCCGGCTGTATGATTGTCTGTTCATGGCTGGGCAATCTTTATGTGGCCATTCATTTTAGACCAAAACAACAATGTTTATTTTAGTCTTATTGTGGGTTGGAGTTTTGGATCAATTTGTTTGTAGGAGCTATGTGGTTGATAACGTTTTTCTAGCATTTCTAAGCCGTGGTCATAATAACCTAGTCTTTTGTAAATCTTTAATGCTGTGTTGGGTTGGTGACCAGTCCTTTAAGGGTAGGACAATGCTTATGCCGTTATCCTGGGTCCTCTTTGCTTTAAGCAGTCATGGATCCAAACCTCCCACATACTCCACACCCAGGGGTGGGGGCAGGACTATTCCTGGCAACTCTGCACCAGGCCTTAAACCAGACCTTCAGCGTGATTTAATGAAAAGCCCAAAACCTTAAAAACTGTTCCCCAGCATCTAAAATAAAAACTTAAAATATATTCAGTCATTTACTCATTATTCTTTCCTTCACCGGGCTGCAACTCTGTTCAGGACTCTAGGATACGGGCACCACCATCTTGCCTGAGGAGAGGAGAGTGGGATAAAGTACAGAGGGTGGGGTTATAGCTGTACTTTGAACAGACAGAGCAGAGCTGGCGTCAGGGAAAGCACAGCAATCCCAGAATGCAGAGCAACACAGTCAGAAGACACTTCCTGTTTGCAGGCTGCCTGATGCTCCATGAGCCACCATCTTGGATGTTTAAAGGCTCATAACATGCAGTAGATGCAGGTAGGATGATTCTTAATGTGAGAAATCTATATGTAAAATGTGGGGGAAACATATAAGATATGCTCTTATTTAGGGTGAAGGTCCGCTATAATGTGGACCTGCCAGAAAAACATTTTGTGATACTGATAATTTGTGACAAATATTTTACACCTTTACATACACAGGGGAAGTTGCCATATTTGGTTGCTGCTGTTCTGCTAAGATGTTGCGCCCTTAGTCATATATAGTAAGAGGTCAGATATGCAATACTTATACTATAGAAATTGTACCTATCCTCCAATTCCCTGGATAGGTAAGATTTTTTATTGTATTGCAAATCTGGACAGTTCATATTGATAAGCCGGTAATACAAGAATCTACATGAGGGGTGGGCCCTCAGAGTAAGTGTGACAATAATACCGTTTTGTGATTACTCACCTTTAAAACGGATATTATAAGTGTGACATACACTCCGCTTCAATTCTTCATGACATTTGGGTTATTCTCCAGTAGAGGGCGAACTTCTGCAGAGATGAATGCAAAAAAGGAGCTCCGCCCAGTGCATAAATACCTGGGACCTCCCACCAATTCCCCAGTGTAAGATAGCAGTAAGGGGACCAGGAAGAACCAAATATAACAATACTAACAACCAAGAAACAATGGTTCACCATATAAAGGATCCAAAATACCAAAAAAGGGTGGGTGAAGCGGAGTGTATGTCACACTTATAATATCCGTTTTGAAGGTGAGTAATCACAAAACGGTATTATTCCAAGTGTGACATACTCTCCGCTTCAATTCTTCATGACATTTGGGACATCCAATAGCAGTGCCTGCCATGGGTGGGAACCATAAACAGTAAAGAATGCACCAACTTAAACCACCGCAGCTTGCAGAACCTTGCGGCCAAAAACGACATCTGCTGAAGCCCGCACATCAACCTTGTAAAACGGAAGACCAAGTAGAAGCCTTACAAACTTGTTCAACAGAAGCCTGGTGCTGAAAAGCCCAGGACGCACCAACAGCACGAGTAGAATGCGCAGTGACCCTAAAAGGGGGAGTCTTCCCCTTAGCAGAATAGGCCCCAACAATGGCCTGACGAATCCATTTGCTAATGGTAGACTTGGCGGGCGCCAAACCTTTCCTGGGCCCGCAGGGCACCATGAAAAAGCCATCCGTCTTGAGGAAAGAAGAAGTAGTCACCAAATAGTACTTAACACAGCGAACCACATCCAAATTGTGCAAAACCCTCTCCTTGTCATTACTAGGCTTAGAACACAAGGAAGGGAGAACAATATCCTGATTGAGATGGAAAGCAGAAACCACCTTAGGAAGGAAATCTGGCTCAAAGCGAAAAACCACCTTGTCCTGGTGTCTCTCAAAGTAAGGGGCCTGAATCGACAGAGCCGCCAACTCAGAGACACGCCGAACAGAGGTAATAGCCACCAAGAAGGCAACCTTTTGAGTGAAAACAGAAAGAGCAATATCCTGTAACGGCTCAAAAGGAGGACCCTGGAGAGCCGAAAGAACCAAATTCAAATCCCAAACAGGAACCATAGCCTTCCGAGGGGGTCGAACATGAGTGACCCCCTGGAAAAAAGACTTAACCAGCGGGTGTAAGGCAAAAGATCTTTGGAAGAAAACAGACAGAGCAGAGACCTGCCCTTTCAAGGTACTAAGCTGGAACCCAAGATCCAGACCATGCTGAAGAAACTCCAAAATCCGTCAAAGCCAGCGTTTGTAAATTGGGGTAACGTAGTAGACCCTGAGAAAACAGATCCGGAAACATGGGAAGCCAATACTGATCTACCACCAGCCTTACAAAGTCTGTGTACCAAACCCTTCTTGGCCACCTTGGAGCCACCAGGATTGCTGGTGCCCCCTCCAGAGCCAGTTTGCAAACTACCTTGCCCAGCATGGAGAAGGGAGGAAACATGTACAGAAACCCCAGATCCTTCCAAGCAAGGGACAAGGCATCCACTGCCAGGGCTAGAGGATCCTGAGATAAGAGACACAAAGGCCGGGAGTTTGTGATTGTGCCGTGAGGCAAAGAGATCCACCTCCGGAGTCCCCCACTTGCGACAAAGAACCCGAAAAACCACGGGGTTGAGGGACCACTCTCCTTGGCGAGAGAACCCCCTGCTCAGGGAGTCCGCCTCCGTGTTTTCCACTCCCGGAATGTAGATTGCCGAAATGCAAGGAACATTGCTCTCCGCCCAATGCAGGATCAGAGAGACTTCCCTGAGGGCACTCCTGCTGCGAGTCCCTCCTTGGTGATTGATGCAGGTTACCGCCGTCCGATTGTCTGAATGAATCTGAACCGGAAGACCCTGTAAGTGCGACGTCAGCTGTGACAGGACAAGCCGGATGGCTCTGAGCTCCAAGACATTGATGGGGTTGTGAACCTCCTGAGGACCACACACCCCGCTGAACTGATGACTTTTCCAGAAACCTCCCCAGCCTGACAGGCTGGTATCCGTGGTAACCGTCTCCCAGCGAGGAACCAGAAAGGATCTGCCCCTCAACAGGTTGCTTGACTCCAGCCACCACCGAAGGGACTGCCGAACCCCAGAAGACATCTTGAACGGTTGATCCAATGACAGCGAACACCTGTCCCAATGCGTCAATAGATTAAGTTGAAGAGATCTCACGTGAAACTGCGCAAACGGGACCGCCTTGAAGGAGGCCACCATCAATCCCACCAGTTTCATCCCCTGTCGGATAGAGGGGCAAGGATTGGCCAGAAGAAGGCGGATCAGATCCTGAATCCCCTGCACCTTGGTCTGGGGTAGAAACACTGGGGCCTAAATGGTATCCAGATTCATGCCCAGGAATGAAATCACCAGTGATGGCGAGAGAGAGGACTTGGGGCGGTTGATCACCCACCCGAACCTCTCCAGGGTCGACACCACCCAGTGGGTGTCCAGCTCCGCCTGACGGAGGGAAGAAGCTGAAATCAATAGGTCGTCCAGATACAGCACAATGCGAATTCCCTGAGCCCTGAATAGGGCCATTATGCCCGCCAGAACCTTGGTGAAGACCCTCGGCGCTGAGGTCAACCCGAAGGGAAGGGCTACAAACTGAAAATGCTGATCGTCCACCTCGAACCTGAGGAATCTCTGATGCACTGGAAAAATTGGAACATGCAAATATGCATCCTTGATGTCTATGGATGTCATGAAATCCCCTTGACGAAGGGAACTGATGGCCGAGCGCAGAGTCTCCATACGGAACTTCTTGATTCTGATGAATCTGTTGAGGACCTTGAGGTCCAGAATGGGTCTTACAGAACCTTCCTTTTTGGGAACCGTGAAAAGATTGAAGTAGAAACCCCTGCCTCTCTCCGACGGAGGCACCGGGCATACAACTCCCATGTCCAGAAGGTTTTTTACTGCTAACAGGAGCCCCTGTGCCACCTGAGGGTCCAAGGGCACCCGAGACCTTAAAAATCTTGGAGGAGGCCAGTACTCGAACTCCAGTTTGTACCCGGAGGAGACCACTTCCAAGATCCAATTGTCTGTGACCTCCCGAGCCCAGACCTGGAAGAAGAGCCGCAGCCGTCCCCCCACCCGAGTGGGTGAGGGCGCCCCTTCATTGCTGAGCTGGTTTACCCGCAGGCTTGGGTTTGGAACCGCAGGCAGAAGCGGGACACGACCTCTGCCCCTGTTCCAGGAAGAGCCTCTGACACCCGAGAAGGCCAAACCTCTACCAGCTCTGGCACCTCGAAAGGAAGGATTGAAAGAGCCTGCCCCTCGAAAGGGACGGCGCTGTTTCTTCCGCTGAGGTAACTTACCTCCCTTTGCCACAGCATCCAACTTATCTCCAAACAGCCGCGTACCCAAGAAGGGAAGAGCTGTGAGCGATTTCTTGGCCGCAAAATCCGCCGTTCACTGACTGAGCCATACCGAGCGACGCATGGCCACCAATAAGGCCGAAGTCCTACTACACATAACAATAGTGTCTTCCATAGCAGCCAAGACAAAATCCATGAACAATTCAAATCTTTTAAGCGTAGTGAACTCAGCGCTGGCCGGATCAAGGTTAGCGTCATTTAACCAGTCCCTAATCAGAGACCTAGCACCCACCGCCACTAGCGCAGATGCACAGACAGGCCGCAAAGCCAAACCAACACTGGCAAAGGCATGGCATGCCATCTGATCAAGGCGCCTATCCTCACCATCCTTTAGGGAAGTGGCGTCTGGGGTGTGAAGCACGGAGGAGTTGGTCAACCCCAAAACTGGTGCATCGACCTCGGGAGGAGAAGCCCAGCACTTAACCGCTTCCACCGCGAAAGGATACTTCTTATCCCATCCCTGAGGAACACCCAGAAGCTGACTAGGTTTCTCCCATTCCCTAAGGATCAATGCATTAAAGTGACCTTGGGTAGGGAACTCCAAACGAGGCTTGTGGGCCCCAAAAAATTCCCCCTTCTTGAGAGGAGGCGCCTCAGGCGGCGCAATATCCAAAACCTCCAAGAGATGTGACAAAACCGTGGCCGTGTCAACAGCATCCTGCCCAACATCAGCCTTGCCAAACCGTACATCTTCAGCCTCTGACTCCTCATACAATTCCCCCTCCTCCAACGGGGAATCATCAATATCATCAAATGAATCATCAATATCCTAAGTCGCCTGGACTGACGACAAATGTCTCTTTTTAGCCTGGGCCTTCTTGCCCACCGCGCTAACCATAAATTTCTCGATGCTGGCCAACCTAGCACAAACATCGGAATGCGACTCCCCGCTAGCACCAATGTCACTTGGGGTACAGATAAGGCGGGGAGGGGAAGGCGATGACGTGGGGGGCACCGACCCAGAAGGCTGGGCACCCGACTGCCCCTATATAGACATTTGTGCACATGGTATACAAATGAGCACATTCTCACCCGTAAGGGATGCCCCACAACCCACACATGGCCGGCATTGTCCCGGAGGGAGCCTGAGCCCGGTATCCTGCGGAGCCTCCATATGGTGATTTTTGTGGTCAGTCGCAAGACCGCAGGGAATTTAAGCAATAAGCAACCCGGGATGCCCCTTAAAAGTCCCAGTGGGAGGATTTGTGGTGATCTATATTAAGGCTAGGGACCCCAGAACTAGGAGGATCCCCTTATCATGCACATAAACGATGCAATCTGAAACACACAATGAAGCATCTAAGTCAAAATTGCCTCACAATATATATATATATATATTAACATATATCCATACACAAACATGCGAGAAAAAACAGGAGGCCCCCCTGCTAAAGAGGGGCCCCCGCATAAGCTAAGGAAGTGGCCAACAGGCCCTTACCAGCCAGGAGCACACAGGATCAGCCGCAGCAGCACCAAGATGGCCCCCGGAGAAGAGCCTCATGAGAAGAGGAGGAAGAGGCGCAGAACGCGCGTCGCCAGGCCACGCCCCCCTTCCAGCAACGCGGATCTCAGCCATGGGCTGGTCCGCAGCATCGCACCAAACGAGGGGGCGGGGCAACCCCCCGAACGAAGCCTGAGGGGGAGAAGCTCCCCAGGCTGAATGAAGGAGGCCAGTACCGTTATGGCCCTAAGTACAAGCAAACACCTGTCAGAACCAACACAAGTAAAAACACTCACACACACGCACACACACACACACACAGTGTCATACACACATAAAAACAAACAGGGTATAAAGGCCAAACAGCCCCCCCCCCCCTTACAGGGAAGTAAGGGACCCGGAAGGGGGGAATCCCAGCCAGAATCTGGCCATAGGAATGAAAGGGACAGGGCATCCCACACTGGGATCACCAAACCCGGGCAACCGCCTACCCCTTGTAATGGTGTCTCACGGTGGAGCAATGCTCCTTGCACACCCATAAGGTGCTACCTACCCTCACCAGGACCCGCAGCCAAGGCTGGGAGGCTCGAATAGGGATAATTTAGGAAAGGTCCTGGCAGCAATAGGGGCAAGAAATGGCCGGGCGCAAGCATGGCTTACCTGCAAGTAAGAGAAGTCTTCATCTTCTCTCTTGCTCGCCTTCCTGCAGAGAAGAAACTGGGGAATTGGTGGGAGGTCCCAGGTATTTATGGACTGGGAGGAGCTCCTTTTTTGCATTCATCTCTGCAGAAGTTTGCCCTCTACTGGAGAATAACCCAAATGTCATGAAGAATTGAAGCGGAGTGTATGTCACACTTGGAATAACAATAAACCAGTTACATTTGCTTCATGTTGCAGCTTTCTTGAGCTTTCAATCTTAGTAGCAGCACATTTAACATGCTGTCACACTGTGCAGCCAGGCACAGAATGATTGGATGAACTAGTAAGTGGAATCTACTAAAAAAATGCTCTGACAAATGAAAGAAAAAAAAAGTTTGAATATTCATCCTGCGGAGGTGAAGAGGTTAGAGAAAGTTCCCCTGAGTAAGCCTTTGGTTCTCAACACCCACACAAGCTTCATTAACAGCCACAGAAAACAACCTTATTCTCTAAACACAGGAAATGAGCAATCGTACCTCCCTCCAAAAGCCATCCAGCTTGTATACAAGGCCCAGAGCGACTGTCTGCTCCCACAGACCCACACAGGCTCTGCTCAGGGAAACTGTGTGACCGGCCTGAAACTCATGGCTGCCCAATTTACCCAGGAATTATTTAGGCGCTTTGTGGTTATTCCTACTTATGCACTGGGTTAAAGTGGCCCCTAGGGCCGATATTATCTACCACTACCCCAGGTATCCCGATTCGTGGAGCTTACTCGCATAAATCCATCTATTGAAAACACTAAAAATCTGACAAAATACTTACCCTTCTGTGTTTCTGGCTTGTCGGCAACTGCACTGTATTCCCATAACTGTTGATGGGCAATATCATTACTCTCACAGACCAGCACCGTCTGAATTCCTGTCTGGTGAACCCCATTGCTGCAATGTGGAACAAGCCCTGACCAAATGAATATTTAAAAACAGTGAGGTTTACTGGGAAAACTGGAAGGGTTTACACAGTGGGTCACCCCACAGCGACCGGCCCTGGACTGGATCCTGTTTTGCTTTAGAGTAGATGTCCCTGTCACCCTTTACTGGCACTGAGGGGGGGGAGGGTGGTCAGAAAAAAAAATTCTCACCTTGTCTGGAACCCAGTGCTTGCAGTTGGAGTTTTATTTATTTTGATGTGAACCCCCCCCCCCCCCCCCTGACCTGCCTCAGCGCTGGGATACTTTGACTGGACAACTCCTTTAAAAAAGCGGCGATACAGTCAAGTCATCTCTTCCTCATTCACGTTTGGCAGAAAATGGCAGCCAGTCATAGGTCAAGCTGTATTCTTTCCAACATATTTTCTACAGCCAACGTCATGACAGAAGACACTTAATCCAGACAGAAAGGCCATGGGAGCAAAATACCATTTTGTGAGTACTCACCTTTAAAACGGGTATTATGAGTGTGCCATACACTCCACTTCGATCTTCATGACATGTGGGTAATCTCCAGTAGAGGGCGAACTTCTGCAGAGATGAATATGCAAAAAAGAAAGCCCCTCCCGGTCCATATATACCTGGGACCTCCCACCAATTCCCCAGTGTATAAAAGCAGTAAAGGGACCAGGAAGAACCAAATATAACCTTAACAATCAAAACCAATGGTTCACCATATAAAAGCCCCAGAATACCTGAAAAAAAGGGGGTGGGGCGAAGTGGAGTGTATGGCACACTCATAATACCCGTTTTAAAGGTGAGTACTCACAAAACGGTATTATTCTAAGTGTGCCATACACTCCACTTCGATCTTCATGACATGTGGGACATCCAATAGCAGTGTCCGTCATGGGTGGGAACCAGAAACAGTAAAGAATGTACCAACTCAAACCACTGCAGCTTGCAGAACTTTGCGGCCAAAAACAGCATCCACTGATGCCCGCACATCAACCTTGTAAAACTTGGAAAAAGTATGAACGGAAGACCAAGTAGCAGCCTTACAAACTTGTTCAACAGAAGCCTGGTGCTGAAAAGCCCAGGAAGCACCATCAGCAAGAGTAGAGTGCGCAGTGACCCTAAAAGGGGGAGTCCTCTCCTTAGCAGAATAGGCCCAACAATGGTCTGACGAATCCATTTGCTAATCGTAGACTTAGCAGGCGCCAAACCTTTCCTGGGCCCGCAGGGAACCACGAAAAAAGCGTCCGTCTTGCGGAAGGAAAAAGTAGTCACCAAATAGTACTTCACGCAGCGAACAACATCCAAATTGTGCAGAACCCTCTCCTTGTCATTGCTAGGCTTAGGGCACAAGGAAGGGAGAACAATATCCTGATTGAGGTGGAAAGCAGACGCCACCTTAGGAAGGAAATCTGGCTTAAAACGAAAAACCACCTTATCCTGGTGTCTCTCAAAGTAAGGGGCCTGAATCGACAGAGCCGCCAACTCAGAGACACGCCGAACAGAGGTAACAGCCACCAAGAAGGCAACCTTCTGAGTGAGAACCGAAAGAGCAATATCCTGTAGCGGCTCAAAAGGAGGACCCTGCAGAGCCGAAAGAACCAAATTCAAATCCCAAACAAGAACTACAGCCTTCCGAGGGGGCCGCACATGCGCCACCCCTTGGAAAAAGGTCGTAACCAGCGGGTGTAAAGCAAAAGACCTCTGGAAGAAAACCGACAGAGCAGAAACCTGTCCTTTCAAAGTACTAAGCTGGAACCCAAGATCCAGATTATGCTGAAGAAACTCCAAAATCCTGGGTATAGAAAAAACCCTGCAAGGCAAGGCCCTAGCCTCACACCAATCAATATAGGACCTCCAAGGCCTATAATAAATGCCAGAAGAGGACCGCTTCCTAGCCCTAATCAGGGTCTGAACAACAGCCTCAGACAAACCTTCCTCCTTCAAGATGAAGGTTTCAGCAGCCAAGCCGTCAAAGCCAGCGTTTGTAAATTGGGGTAAAGAAGATGACGCTGAGATAGTAGGTCCGGCAACAAGGGAAGCCGGTACTGGTCTACAGCCATCCTTACGACGTCTGCGTACCAAACCCTTCTTGGCCACCTTGGAGCCACCAGAAGGTGCCCCTTCTAGAACCAGTTTGCGAACTACCTTGCCCAGCATGGAGACGGGTGGAAACAGGTACAGAAACCCCAACTCCTTCCAAGCCAGTGACAAGGCATCCACTGCCAGAGACAGAGGATCCTGAGAAAGAGACACAAAGGCCGGAAGTTTGTGATTGTGCCTCGAGGCAAAGAGATCCACCTCCGGAGTCCCCCACTTGCGGCAAAGATCCAGAAAAACCTCGGGATTGAGAGACCACTCTCCTTGGCGAGAGGATCCCCTGCTCAGGGAATCCGCCTCCGTGTTCTCCACTCCCGGAATGTAGACTGCCGAAAGGCAAGGAACATTGCCCTCCGCCCAGTGCAGGATCAGAGAGACTTCCCTGAGGGCACTCCTGCTGCGAGTCCCTCCTTGGTGATTTATGTAAGCAACTGCCGTTCGGTTGTCCGAACGAACCTGAACCGGAAGACCCCGAAAATGTGGGATCAGCCGAGCCAGAACCAGTCGAATGGCTCTGAGCTCCAAGACATTGATGGGGGTGTGAGCCTCCTGGGGACCCCACACCCTGCTGAACTGATGACTCTTCCAATAACCTCCCCAGCCCGACAGGCTGGCATCCGTGGTAACCGTCTCCCAACAAGGGATCAGAAAGGATCTGCCCTTCACCAGATTGCTCGAGTCCAGCCACCACCGGAAGGACTGCCGAACCCTGGGAGACATCCTGAAAGGTTGATCCAATGACTGAGGGCACCAGTCTCAATAAGTCAATAGGTGAAGTTGAAGAGATCTCATGTGAAACTGTGCAAACGGCACCGCCTCGAAGGAGGATACCATCAAACCCACCAGTTTCATCCCCTGTCGGATAGAGGGATAAGGATTGTCCAGAAGAAGGCGGATCAGGCCCTGAATCCCCTGCACCTTGGTCTGGGGCAGAAACACTCTGGTCCGAATGGTATCCAGATTCATGCCCAGAAACGAAATCACACGAGACGGGGAGAGAGAAGACTTGGTGCGGTTGATCACCCACCCGAACCTTACCAGGGTCGACACCACCTGGTAGGTGTTCAGCTCCGCCTGATGGAGGGAAGAAGCTGATATCAACAGATCGTCCAAATAAGGCACAATGCGAATGCCCTGAGATCTGAGCAGAGCCATTAGGCCCGCCAAAACCTTGGTGAAGACCCTCGATGCCGAGGTCAGACCGAAGGGAAGAGCTACAAACTGATAATGTTGATCCTCCACCGCAAACTGGAGGAATCTTTGATGTGCCTGAAAAATCGGCACATGCAGATACGCATCCTTGATGTCTATGGATGTCATAAAATCCCCTTGGCGAAGGGAATTGATAGCCGAGCGCAGAGTCTCCATGGGGAGCTTTTTGGCTCTGATAAATCTGTTGAGAACCTTGAGATCTAGAATGGGTCTCACCGAACCCTCCTTTTTGGGAACCGTGAAAAGGTTGGAGTAGAAACCCCTGCCTCCCTCTGACAGAGGCACCGGGCATATAACCCCCCATGTCCAGAAGGTTTTTTACTGCTAACAGGAGCCCCTGTGCAGCCTGAGGGTCCGAGGGCACCCGAGACCTTAAGAATCTTGGGGGCGGCCAGTACTCGAACTCCAGTTTGTACCCGGAGGAGACCACTTCCAAGATCCAATTGTCTGTGACCTCCCGGGCCTGACCTGGAAGAAGAGCCGCAGCCGTCCCCCCACCCTTGCGGGTGAGGGCGCCCCTTCATTGCTGAGCCGGTTTAACGGCAGGCTTGGGCTTGGAACCCCAGGCAGGTGCGGGACGTGCCCGACCTCTGCCTCTGTTCTAGGACAAGCCCCTGACACCCGAGAAGGCCAAACCCCTAGTCGCTCTGGCCCCTCGAAAGGAAGGAGTGAACGAGCCCACCCCCCGAAAGGGGCGGCGCTGTTTCCTCCGCTGAGGTAACTTACCTCCTTTAGCAACAGCATCCAATTTATCTCCAAACAGCCGCGAACCCAAGAAGGGAAGAGCTGTGAGCGACTTCTTGGCCCCAACGTCCGCTGTCCACTGGCGGAGCCAGACCAATCTGCGCATAGCCACCAGTAAGGCTGAAGTCCTACTACACACGACAATAGAGTCTTCCATCGCAGCCATGACAAAATCCATGAACAATTCACATTTCTTAAGGATAGTCTAACTGATTGAGCGTGATTCAGCCAGTCCTTGATAAGAGACCTGGTAGCAAGCGACACCAGGGCAGATGCACTAACAGGCTGCAGGGCCGAGCCCACGTTGGCAAATGCGTGGCACGCCATCTGATCAAGGCGCTTATCCTCGCCATCCTTAAGGGAAGTGGCGTCAGGGGTGTTCAGCACAGAAGAGTTGGTCAAACCTAAAACTGGCGCGTCGACCTCGGGAGAAGACCAGCGCTTAATCGCCTCCACCGGAAAAGGATATTTCTTATCCCATCCCTGAGGCACACCAGGAAGCTGACTGGGCCTCTCCCATTCTCTAAGGATCAGCGCATCAAAATGATCCTGGGTAGGGATTTCCAGACGGGGCTTGCAGGCCCCAAAAAATTCCCCCTTCTTAAGAGGGGGCGCCTCAGGCGGTTCAATATCAAACACCTCCAACTCGTCATCAACATCCCACAAGTGATGGGCCGACAACAAATGTCTCTTTTTAGCCTGGGACTTCTTGCCCACCGTGCTAGCAATAATTTTCTCGATGCTGGCCAACCCAGCCCAAACATCAGAAAGCGACTCCCCACTGGTACCAATGTCACTTGGGGTACGGATAAGGTGGGGAGAGGAAGGCGATGAAGCGAGAAGAGCCGATCCAGAAGGCTGGGTACCAGACTGTCGCGTTATGGTCTTTTGTGCGCATGGTATACAGATCAGCACATTCTCCCCCGTAAGGGATACCCCACACCCCACACATGGCCCGGATTGTCCCAGAGGGATCCCGAGCCCAGTATCCTGCGGAGCCTCCATATGGTGAATTTTTGTGGTCAGTCGCAAGACCGCAGGGAATTACGCATAAGCAACCCGGGATGCCCCTTAAAAGTCCCGGTGGGAGGATTTTAGGTGGACAATTTTACACTAGGGACCCCAGGACCAGGAGGGACTCCTTAATATGCACATATACAGGGCAACCTGTAACACACAAAACAGGCAACATAAGTGCAGAACCTTACAGTATAAAAGACCACAGCATTTGATCTTGCAGCCACAATATATAATATATATATATATATATATATATATATATATTTATTAACTATATCCCAGCCAGACAGTGTAAATAACACACACACACACACACACATGCTCTAGACCAGTGGGGGCCCCCGCTAAAGAGGAGCCCCCACACACAAGCTAAGAAGTGGCCATCGGGCCCTTACCACACTGATCTGCTATGCGGCCTGCTAATAGAAGATGACCCCCACGAAGTCTCATGCATGAGGAGGGAGAGCAGGGGGAGGGCGGGCAAGCACAGAACGTGCGTTTGCCGAGGCCACGCCCCCCTCCCAGCAACGCTGACCCCTAGAAACGAGCACAGCAATCGCGCCAAAGAAGGGGGCGGGGCTACCGTGGCCGTGCCGAGAGCCCGGCCCCGCAGCCTGAGCGCAGCCGAACGCAGCCTGAGGGGGAGAAGCTCCCCCAGGCTGCCACCAGCCCTGTTATGCCAGTAAAGGCACTCTGCCACTCACACACACACAGTAAAAACACACTAACCACACAGGGACATAAGCTGGGGAAAACGAAATATCGGCCAGGCCAGGCAACCCCCCCCCCCCCCCCCCGGAGGGGAATAAGGGACCCGGAAGGGGGGGAACCCTGCCAGAAGCCGGCCATAAGCCTAGAGGGACGGGGCATCCCACACCATGATCACCAAGAACCCTGGATAACCGCCTACCCCATAGTGAGGTCTCGCGGTGGAGCAGTGCTCCTGCTGCACCCATAGGGTGCTCCTACCTTCACCAGGACCCGCAGCCTAAGCTGGGAGGCTCAATATAGGGGCAATTTAGAAGGGTCCTGGCAGTAATAGGGGCGAGCCCGGCTTACCTGTAAGTAAAGAAGTCTTCATCTTCTGTCTTGTCGCCTTCCCTGCAGAGAAGGAACTGGGGAATTAGTGGGAGGTCCCAGGTATATATGGACCGGGAGGGGCTTTCTTTTTTGCATATTCATCTCTGCAGAAGTTTGCCCTCTACTGGAGATTACCCACATGTCATGAAGATCGAAGTGGAGTGTATGGTACACTTAGAATACTTCAATTTTATCTATTCAAACCTGTAATGTGGCTCCCAACCATCCCAGTAAATCTGAAATCAAGGTTTCATGAAAACATGGCAGATTCAAACTCTATTTAGGAGTTGTAAAACAACTGGCACCTCAACACAAACCATCTTACAACACATCACACAACTTTTGCCCTCTTACAATTTTGTATTGCAGCTGTTTCCCTCATAATGGAATAAACCGAGTCTCACCTTTTTTTCCCTCCCAATAGAAACAATACAATTGAACGGCTTTCATTTCCTCTGCTAAACAGCAGTGTGCGGACTTGTAAAGTTACGGAATGAATGAGTTGAATATTTTCCAAAAGTTTAAATTTAAAGCCGTTACTCAGAGCTGCTACCAAGCCATCCCAGTAATTACAGCTTCTTTACCAAAGCTATAACTTTTTCTGCAACCATGAAATTAAAATTTTCGTTAATGCTAGTTAAAAAAAAAAAAAAAAAAGCCATTCAATAATTCACGAGAAAAAATAAATAAAATGATATATATATATATATATTTGGCAATTTGTAAAACGGTGGGAAAGGTGGGTTTAAAAAAAGTAAATTAAAGATCAAGCTTTGCTGGCAGCCAGGTTTCTATCGAGAGTTTTAAAACATAGGTCTTGATTCAGTAAGATGAAAACAAGTTCTTTTGGTAGTAAAGAATGTACTTTAGGTGAAAAAAAGCATGAGAATGTAATTGTTACTGAATCACCAGCTACTAAGGCAATGAAAGGCAATAGCACGTTTTACTACAATTCACTTAGGAATAAAAAGTATTATTGTCTTTCATTGTTTTCCTGCCTGGCGATTGATAAATTGTCATGCTTTTTTTGCCTAAAGTAATTTTTTTACTACCAAGTGAATGTTTTTTCAACAGTTACCAAATCGAGGCCCATGTCCTTTTTCGGGTCACTGCACGGTCAGGTCCTCCTGGGAATTTTTACCACCATGCCCTAACGGACCAGGTTTACAATACTGTGACCTGGTCCTGAGATTTGTCATTCACTGTGCTTGCCCCAAAACCCAGAATAGACAAAAGCTGGGTGAAATCCTTCCGTAGGGGGCACCACAAATCCATTGACCAACCTGCCCCACTCTAAAGTATACTTCGCTTCGTTCCAAGATTTTACAATAACCTGTAGTAACCAAAATTCTCATATCAGAGCAGGCAACAGCAATATATGTCCCCAGCAATGCAGCCGTGCCTCCATATCCTTACCAATATAGAAGCTATAGGACATTTCTAAGGCATCTTGTGGGCTCTATACTAACAACAGCCACAGGCATACACAGAGAGTTTTATGCAGGTGATACTCTGGGAAAGGACAAATCCTGTAGGCACCCAGTTTTGCATGTCCTAGGGAAGTTTTTTAAAGCAGAACAGCAAACTTTTGAAGGAATGGCAAAAGGATAATCCCTCTAGAATGTGGAGAAGAAAGTTATGCAGTGAAGTGTGCTAGTGGTTACACAAATCACCAGGGGACAATGGGGGAATCCAGTTATACAGTGTGTAAATTTAAAAATACATGGGTTTATTATTATGACAGGTAAAGAGGAAGGATAGAGAAACATAAATAATAGAAATAATTACGAGAGAAGAGACGCACGTCACTGACTAAACCCTTTGACGTTCTCTAGTCTGAAAGCAAAATACAGCAAAAATATTTGCTTTCCCATTATACAAATTTCCAGTGACTGGAAAGCCACACAGAGGATGATGAAATGAACCACTCATTTGGACTAAAAGCAGTACCAATATTTCAAAAAAAAGAAATTTGTATACTCACCAGTACATTTCTTTTCTTATCTTATCTGCTTCCATTCTGGGGCACCACTAGTAGCAACATGTGGAATTATCTCAGCCGTAAGCGGGGACTGCAAGATATAGGGCAGGCTGTGGCACGATATCCTAAGTTAAATGAAAAGCAGTGCAGCCACACTCCGGGAGGGGAGTAACGCTAACCTGCACATAATGTGCGCAACTAGAACAGTGCATCAAAACTAAAAACATGTAGAAGGCATCAACTGCCACCAACGCTGTTGTAACACAACACTAGGGCGGGTGTGGTGCTCTGAAATGGAAGCAGATGAGAAAAGAAATTTATGGCTTTGCTACTAGTGGTGCCCAGGGATGGAAGAGATGAAAAAAACAAATATTAGCAGTGATCTTGCAGGAGCTAGCCTGGAATCTAAAATATTCCAGGGCCAGCCACTGGCTTTTCACTGGGGCATCCAAAATTGGGATGCCCCATTGTGCAAATCTCCCCCCTAAAAAAAAAACTCACCTTTCCAGGCTCCAGCA
This sequence comes from Gastrophryne carolinensis, assembly GCA_027917425.1. Taxonomy (NCBI): domain Eukaryota; kingdom Metazoa; phylum Chordata; class Amphibia; order Anura; family Microhylidae; genus Gastrophryne; species Gastrophryne carolinensis. Next base: position 347,425,683 of record CM051238.1, on the reverse strand, counting down.
GTCCATGCACGGGCTCTTGTCCAATGAGAGCCGCCTGCCGTGACTGCTGTTACTCAGGCAGCTCTCATTATTTACAATGGGAAGCCACTGCTACATCCTCTGCATCGTGCGTGCCATTCAGATAGGCTGGGGTAGGAAAACGCGCATGGACAGGGAAGCAGAGGATATGGCAGTGCACGCTCTCCATTCAAAGTAGTGAATGACTGAACTACGTAGTCACAGCAGGTGGCTCTCATTGGAAGAGAGCCCGCACATGCCTTGCTGGACCCTGGAATGTTGAGTTTTTATGGGCGAACAGGGAAACATGGGAAAGTAAAATCCCCCTTTTTTGTTCCATTTTAAATGGTTCATGATTGCAGGACCCCCCCCCCCTCCGTGCGCAAACTCTGTTATCACTCAACTCTACCAGGATACCCTGGCGAAATACATCGCCACCACTGGAATTTCCACTTTTGTGCCCACTTATGGAAACGCGGACCATGTGCCAACAGTCTGTATGCTCTACCTCCCCCCAAAATGGTTACATTGCACTTTAACACCCACTGATATGTTTTGCCACGGACAGATGCTGACAGGAACAGATTTTTTTGCTCCAGAGAGGAGCTAAAAAAAATTTCCAGGACAGATGCTGCAAGACTTTGGACTGATACTGCAAGATACGGGGGGGGGGGGGGGGGGGGCTCACCCATCTAACTCAACAAAAAAGGGTGCTTTCTCTCTACCCTCAAATCAGAGCCATGGTGTGCAACATACCGTATCATCACCCTACCATGTCACACACGTGCTGCCTGTATTACCAAATCAGTACTGCACTCCACAGTGGAAAGCTTGGCAGTGACAGCAGTCAGCTAGAAGGGAAGTTGCCCTGCTGCCCCATGTGTCAGCAGGTCCTGTGTTTGCCATATGTGCTTCACCGTTTCTCAACCTGTGGTACATTTACCATAGGGGTACTCAGTGATGTTCAGGGGTGTCTTGGCTGCTCTGTTATATTCTAACAGTAAATCCTTATTTCTTCTTGCTTTAAAACTGCTACAGGACCAGTGTATTTTGATAACAGTTATACCCTAGGGGGGTACTTGGTTGAAACTTTTTGTCACTAGGGAGTGTAAAGGTTGAGCACCACTCAACCACTTTAGATCAAATTATAAACTGCACCAATCGTCTACTAGGAATTCCCTATCTGCAGTACGCACTGCTGTCAGTTCCAGCCTCCGGAGCTTCTACCCAGCTCACATCACATTTTCCCTCCTGATCCCTGCCAACTTCCTCCCACCTATACCTACTAAACCTAAACTCAACTGAATTTTTCCAGCCTACTTTTTTCCATATCACCTCTACCTGCCTCAATTCTGCTCTCCTTGCCATAAGAATCTGATGGCACTGGAAGATGGAATTGCTAGCTCCCAACCATCGGTAAGTATGAAGACGCTGTACGGTTTAGCATCACAATAACATGGGACTTTCAGCTCTACAGCTTTTCTGTAGTGAATAGCCCTTAGACCCAAAAAGCGTGTGCATTTCTGCTCTATACTAAATTGTGTATGAATTACTGTATTATTTAAATATGCTTTTTCTAATCCGATTCTGCATTTCAACTTTTAATATTTAACCAAGTAGAATCTTGCACTGGCTGTCATCCCATCCCCTGTGAGGTCTGTAGTTAGTGGGGCCTCAGCAGCATATCACAAGCCTCTAGTGCTTGCCAAAGGAGGACAAATGTCAGACACATACTGCACAATGCGAGACTTCCAGGGCCTCTGGCTGAAAGATAGTTTATAAACTCATAATGACCGAAGCCGCGATTTACAAACTGCACTCGAACGCCTGCATAAGGCCAGGAGAGCACTTACACAGTATTACATCAGCCATTGAGGAGGTTCAAAGGAGACAAATGCAAATTCAAACAGAGTTACTCCCGCAAATAGGCTGTATATGTAAAAAGTCATGGACACCTAATATGTCCTGGTAATGGTGAAGGCAGCTTGCTAGATGCTACCCCCTTTAGAGCAACTAATTATTATTTATTTATAAAGCGCCATCCTTCGCAGAACTGTACAATGTAATGTACCGATTTACTGACATGGGCTCAAAATGGGTCTAAAACATCTGCTTTAAAGCAAACCAAAACCCCAGATTTTACCGCAACTGCGCTAAATTGCACAGCTAAATATGGTGCGCGCTTGTATCAAGGAAAAAAAAATATTGTAAGAAAAATGTTTTCTCACAAAAAAGGTGAGGAAAAAAATGGAGCTGAATCAGCCCAATTAACAGATATGCAGAATTCACGTAGCTGCCTCTCTGATTGCTAAGTGCCAGCTACGTGCATTCCACATGGCTGCCATTTTCCCCTATTTGCAGCCAAGAAAAAATACCATTTTGTGAGTATTCACCTGAAAAATGGATATTGTCGGTGTGCCACACACCCCGCTTCCCCTTTAATTCTTACGATCGGGTTACTCCACCAGCAGGTGGCGATGTTGCAGAGAGAAGTCTTGAAAACGAGCCCCCTTCCAGCCCATATATACCTGGGACCTCCCACTTAACACCAGTGATTTAAAAAGCAGAAAGACAAGGTACCAGGAAATCCAATGGTAACCTCAAAATAAAGAAAAAGTTTCACCATATAAAGGAACCGGGATACAGAAAAAAGTGGGTGAAGCTGGGTGTGTGGCACACTGACAATATCCATTTTTCCGGTGAGTACTCACAAAATGGTATTATTCTCAGTGTGCCACACACCCCGCTTCCCCTTTAATTCTTACGATCGGGACATCCAAAAGCAGTGTCCACAAGGGATGGGTATCCGAAGGCAAAAATGAAGCATAACTTAAATGACTGCGGTCTGCAGAACTTTGCGGCCAAAAACAGCATCCGCTGAGGCCCGCACATCAACCTTGTAAAACTTAAAAAAAAGTATGAACAGAAGACCAAGTAGCGGCCTTACAAACTTGTTCAACAGAAGCTTGGTGCTGAAAAGCCCAAGACGCTCCAACGGCACGAGTAGAATGAGCAGTGATACGAAAAGGGGGAACTTTCCCCCTAGCAGAATAGGCTGCAATAACGGCCTGACGTATCCATTTGCTAATGGAAGATTTGGCCGGCACCAAACCCTTCCTAGGCCCCCAGGGCACAACAAAAAAGGCATCAGTTTTACAAAAAGGAGAAGTAACATTCAAATAGTACTTAACACAGCGTACTACATCCAAACAATGCAAAACCCTCTCCTTGTCATTCTTAGGCTTAGGACACAAGGAGGGAAGAACAATATCCTGATTCAAATGAAAAGCAGAAACAACCTGAGGAAGAAAGTCCGGTTTGAACCGAAAGACGACTTTACCCTGATGCCTCTCAAAGTAGGGCGCCTGAATAGACAAGGCCACCAACTCCGAGACACGCCGAACCGAAGTGATAGCTACCAAGAAGACAATCTTCTGAGTCAGGGTAGACAAAGCAATATCTTGCAAAGGCTCAAAGGGAGGAGCCTGAAGAGCAGAAGGAACCAAATTCAAGTCCCAAACAGGGAGCAATGGTTTCCTGGGAGGCCGCCGCATGCGTAACCCCCTGGAAAAAAGTTTTAACTAAAGGATGAAGTGCAAAACGCTTCTGAAAAAAGATAGATAAGGCAGAAACTTGCCCTTTCAAAGTACTCAGCTGAAGACCAGAGTCCAGCCCTGATTGCAAAAACTCCAGAATCCTGGAGACCGAAAAGACCCTACAAGGCAAAGATCTAATCTCCCACCAAGCGATATAGGCTTTCCAAGTCCTATAGTAGATGATAGAAGAAGACCTCTTCCGGGCACTGATCAGAGTCTTAACGACTGAATCAGAAAGACCCTCCTCCTTCAAGATGGAGGTTTCAGCAGCCAAGCCGTCAAACCCAGCGTTGGTAAATTGGGGTAACACAGCCGACCCTGAGTGAGCAGATCGGGCCGAAGAGGCAGAACGAGCTGGTCCACTGCCAGCCGAATGAGGTCTGTGAACCATATTCGCCTTGGCCACCTTGGGGCCACGAGAATGGCGGACACCTTTTCCAGAGCCAGTTTCCGTACTACCCTGCCCAGCATGGGTATCGGAGGAAACATGTACAGAAACCCCAGATCCCCCCAGCTCAGGGACATGGCGTCCACTGCCAGAGCCAGAGGATCCTGGGAGAGCGACACGAAGTTCGGGAGCCTGCAATTGTGACGAGAGGCAAACAGGTCCACCTCCGGCGTCCCCCCACCGGAGACACAGTGACCGAAAAACCTGAGGATGGAGAGCCCATTCTCCCAGACGGGAAGAGCCCCTGCTCAACAGGTCCGCTTCCTGGTTTTCCACCCCTGGGATGTAAACCACCCAGGTCAGGATCAGGGACACCTCTCTGAGAGCACCAAGACTGCGAGTCCCTCCCTGATGATTGATGTAAGCAACCGCTGTTCGATTGTCTGAACGAACCTGGACCGGAAGGCCCAGAACATGTTGAGTCAGAAGAGCAAGAACCAGACGGATGGCTCTCAGTTCCAGAATATTGATGGGTAAGTGGGCCTCTTGAGGTCCCCACTGCCCCTGGAACTAAAGATCCTTCCATAATCCCCCCCATCCCGAAAGACTGGCGTCCGTGGTGACAATTTCCCAAAGAGGAGTCAGGAAAGACTTGCCCCTCGAGAGATTGGTCGAGACCAGCCACCACTGGAGGGACTGCCAGACCCGGGAGGACAACTGGAAGGGCCGATCCAACGACCGTGGTCGCCGGTCCCAGGACGCCAACAGATAAAGCTGAAGCGTCCTCGTGTGAAATTGAGCGAAAGGAACCGCCTCGAACGAGGCAACCATCAACCCTACCAGCCTCATCCCCAGACGGATGGACGGCCGAGGATTGGAAAGAAGGACCCGAGCAAACTCCTGAATCAGACAAATTTTGGACTGAGGGAGAAACACCCTGTGTTGACAAGAGTCCAACTGCATTCCCAGAAAGGACACCACCCTGGCTGGAGCGAGGGAGGACTTGGGGAAGTTGATCACCCAACCGAAGCTTTCCAGCGTGGAGACCACCATCCTGGTGTCTGTCTCCGATTGATTGAGGGACAGAGCCATGATGAGAATGTCGTCCAAATAAGGTACGACACGAATGCCCCGAGATCTGAAAATGGCCATCACCCCTGCCAGCACCTTGGTGAACACTCTTGGAGCCGAGGTCAGGCCAAACGGAAGTGCCACGAATTGAAAATGCTGGTCCTTCATCACGAACCGAAGAAAACGCTGATGAGCCCGGCAGATGGGAACATGAAGGTAAGCATCCTTGATGTCTATGGACGTCATGAAGTCCCCCTGCCGAAGAGAACCGATGGCCGAACGCAAAGTTTCCATGCGAAACTTCCGAGTACGGATGAACCTGTTGAGCAATTTCAGGTCCAGGACGGAACGAACCGACCCGTCCTTTTTGGGGACTGTGAAAAGATTGGAGTAGAAACCGAGGCCCACCTCTAAGCGCGGCACCGGCCGGATGACCGCCATTTCCAAAAGATTCCTTACCGACGCCAGGAGCCCCTGTGCGGCCAAAGGATCGGTGGGCACCCGAGACCGAAAGAACCGTGAAGGAGGGCGAGACTCAAACTCCAGTTTGTAACCGGACGACACCACCTCCTGGATCCATCTGTCCGGAACCTCCTGGTCCCAGACCAGGGAGAAGTGTCGCAATCGTCCCCCCACCCGCACGGGTGAGGGCAGCCCCTCATTGCTGAGCGGGCTTACCAGCAGGTTTGGGCTTGGCACCCCAGGACTGACCGGGACGGCCACGGCCCCTCCCCCGGGACCAACCTGTACCCCTGGTAGCGGAAAAGGAAGCCCCCCTACCCGCTCTGACTCCCCAAAAGGAAGGATTAAAGGCACTCGCACCCCGAAAGGGGTGACGAGGCCTCTTGCGTTGAGGCAATTTACCACCTTTTGCAACTGAATCTATTTTATCACCAAACAGGCGCAAACCCAAAAAAGGGATCGCTGTAAGCGAGACAAAGTCCGCCGTCCACTGGTGCAGCCACACTGACCGACAAATTGCCACCAGCAGTGCCGCTGTCCTGCTACTCATCGCCAGAGCATCGTCCTGAGCGGTCAAGACAAAGGAAATAAACGACTCACACCATTTAAGAGCACTAAACTCATCACAAGCGGGAACCAATACCTGCGTACAGATCCTTAATCATGGACCTAACTGCCAACAGAAGAAGCGCCGAAGCACACACTGGCCACAGTGTCGATCCGGCACTGATAAAACCATGGCGAGCAAATTGATCAATCCGACGATCCTCACTATCCTTAATGGCAGTGGTGTCAGAAGAGTGTACCACAGCCGTGCTAGACAGCCCTAACACAGGGGTATCGACGTCAGGGGGAACTGACCAAAGTTTCACCAAATCCTCCGGAAAGGGATAGCGTTTATCCCAACTAGGAGGAATTCCAGCCAGTCGCGTGGGTTGTTCCCATTCCTTAAGGACAACCCTCACAAAGTGTTGTTGCCTGGGAAAAACCAAACGCGGCTGGGGAACATCAAATAACTCACCCTTTGGCAGGGCGACTGCCTCAGGCAGATCCAAATTCAAAATTTCAAACATTTGAGCCAAAATGGAAGGGGTGTCAAGGGGCACCCCTGTAGCCTGATCGCCAGCAGTGTCAATCCCTAGCTGGTCTGCAGGCTCATCCGAATCCTCAGGACAATCGGACCAATCCACTATTTCACACATCTCATCCTCCGAAGCAGGCGCTGCCGGAGAAAGGTGTTTCCGCTTCGCTGTAGCGTTCTGAGCTACTTTGGCGGAAATTATTTTCTCGAGGTTGGCTAATCGTGCACACACCTCGGATTGCGAATCCCCACCCTTGACAATGTCACATGGGGTCCGGAATAAGGGAGATGATGGAAGTTGCGAGGAGCCAGAAGCCGGAGCGACGGACTGGCCCGCAATGTTCTGCTTTGCACATGGAATGCATAATATGACATCATCGCCTGGGAGCGGAGCCCCACAACCCCCACACAGCCTGGATAGCCCCGAAGAGCCGTTTCCGGTATTGTCGGAAGCCTCCATATGGTGAATTTATGGTATTCGCAACAACCCAGGGTTTTACGCATTAAGCCACCCGGGATGCCCCTTTATAGTTAATGTCCCGGGTAAGGGAGCATATATATCAATAGAAAAGCCCCAAAGTGCTTTAAGAGTTAAACTGAAGGTCAGCAAACATACACGTTTTTTTACATGCTGAAGCAAACTTATAACAAAAAAGACGGCCCCACACGCGAGGTGGGGACCGTTTACCTGAACAACCATAAAGAGCAGCAGCAGCAGCAGCGGCCAGCTAGTCACACAGCTTCCTCCAGCCGAGTCCCCCGCACCTGACTCCTTGATTAGAAGGAGGAAGTGCGGCAGGGCCGAGCTGCGAGACAACGTGCCCAAGCCACGCCCCCACCATCGCGTCATCGAAACGCGGGCCGGGGCCCGCCCCCTCCAATTCAAACAGCGCGGCCCGCCAAATGGCGGAGCCGCATGCAGAGAGGGCACCCCGACGCCCCCGAAGTCAGTGGGGGGGGGAAACATGTAACACACAACACAGCCCTAGCAGTTCAGGCCACGTGAGCGCATACCCACGGCGCTGAGCCTGAGACTGCCATCACTCTTCATAGCACAGTAACATTAAACAACATGCACAAAGTATAAGTACCCCCCAAAAAAACACCCACCCCCCCATAGTGAAGGGAGAAGGGACCGTAACGGGAGGGAAAAAGCCCAAAGGGGAACCATGGGACAAGGGAATCCCAAATCCGGATCACCATGCCGGATAACCGCATTGCCCCACGTGTGAGGTCGAACGGAGGAGATAAGCTCCTAGGCACCTATAGTGCCATCTACCGTTGCCCAGTGAGCAGCCTGGGTTGGGAGGCTTCCATTAACCATCTAGGTAAACAAACAATCAAAACTGGGTAGAAATAGACCCAAAGGGGGTGCCGGGCTACCTGCAAGCAGGAGACTTCTTTCTTCTGTCTTGTCGCCTCATGCAGAGTGAAAACACTGGTGTTAAGTGGGAGGTCCCAGGTATATATGGGCCGGAAGGGGGCTCGTTTTCAAGACTTCTCTCTGCAACGTCGCCACCTGCTGGTGGAGTAACCCGATCGTAAGAATTAAAGGGGAAGCGGGGTGTGTGGCACACTGAGAATAAAATGCTCCCCTCTGTCGGGGATCCAGTCCCAGAGGTCGCTTCTTCTCCTGGGAGAGGTGCCTCGATCCCCACCGCCCTGGGGTCATCGAAGCAGAGAAAACCTGCTTCTGCCTTTTATACCAGGTATGTGTCGGTATAAAAGGCTCCTCCGGCAGTAGGAGTGGAAAGCTAGGTCAGGAGTGATCGGCGGTAGGGGGGCAAACAACTTCGATCCCCTGCCCCGTTACTGGCTTCCGCTGATCACTTCTGACTTTTCTGTGTGCATGTGTGATTTTTAGACTTAACTCTTTGTGAACAGGTAAGGGGTTCTCGAGACCCCTATACCAGTTTCACAGGGCAGCAGGGGCTGGCAAGTCATCTGCAGCAGGTGGGTGACTAGCCATTACCTGCATACCCAAAAGAGCCCATGGTCCATATAGGCTATGTAGGCTGGTAGCCTTCAGGGCAGGGGTTTGGTTGCTCGGCCTCCACACCCTGGTCTACCAGCCCCCATAGCTGGTGCCTGGGTTGGTTTTGCTTGATAGGGGGGACCCTTAAAAATAAAAAAGGCACAGGGACTCCAGACCTTTTTCTTTTAAAGAAACCCTTGATAGTGTGTATAATAGTTGTATTTTATTTGGAAATCTCATGAAGCACTCTTGAGTTTGGGGTGTCTCCTGGGAAGGCACAGGTGTCCAACAATACATATGTGATACCATTGTAATATAACGTTGGTAGGAATGGTGCTATTACAAGCAATATAATTAAAAAAAAAAAACATATATAAAAAATGCTACATTTAAAAAATATATATAATTCTGTGATTACTCACCTGTAGAATTGGTATTATGAGTATACAGTACGTCCTGCTCCAAATCTAATACTTACAGTTGGGATATACTTTGCCAGATGGTGCTGGACTGCAGAGACATCGAAAATAGGCTCCTCCCGGCCCCTCAAATACCCAGGGACCTCCCACAAATCCCCAGCATTGAAAAGCAGTTAATGAGAAGCCGGGAGAATTAAACAATCCAAACTATCAACTATAACAATGATAACAATCACCATACAGGGGATCCAAGAAAATGCAAACCAAGGGTGGGTTGGAGCAGGACGTACTGTATACTCATAATACCAATTCTACAGGTGAGTAATCACAGAATTGTATTATTCTTAGTATACAGTACGTCCTGCTCCGAATCTAATACTTACAGTTGGGACATCCAATAGCAGTGTCCATAAAGTAGGGTGGGATCCCCAAGAAAAATCAGCAGCAGGCAGTTTAAAGTGGACCAACACCCAGGGGTGATCGGCCCGGAAATCTATAAGATTCCCGGGCCGATCACCTCCCACCCCGCGGGACATCCGAGATCGGGATGTCCCGCGGGGTGAAACCCCCCCAAAACCCCAAAAAGATCTTACCTGATCCGCCACCTCCCGCGCGTCCCTCCAGACGTGCGCGCGCCCGCGCCGGCCCTCTGTGAATGGCCGCGCGCGCCGAGAGTGACGCGCGGGAGGCGGCGGAAGCGGCTTGGACGTTCCTGTCGGGGATTGGCTTCGGCGTTCACGTGGGAGCGGGGAGAGGTGAGTTTTTTGGGGTTTCTGGGGGGTTTCACACAGCGGGGCACCCCCGATCGGGGTGCCCCGCCGAAGTGGACCAAAACCCAGGATAGTCAAAATCCTGGGTGTTGGTCCACTTTAAACCACTGCCGCCTGCAGAACCTTTCGGCCAAAAAACAGCATCAGCTGAGGCCCTAACATCAACCTTGTAAAACTTTGAAAAGGTATGAACAGAAGACCAAGTAGCGGCCTTGCAAACTTGTTCAACAGAAGCCTGGTGCTGAAAATCCCACGAGGCACCAATAGCACGAGTGGAATGAGCAGTAAGGCAGAAGGGAGGATTCTTCCCCTTAGCAGAGTAGGTCTGAATCACAGCCTGACGAATCCACTTGCTGAAAGTAGACTTGGCAGGAGCCAAACCCTTCCTAGGACCAGAAGGGACCACAAAAAGAGCATCAGTTTTCCTGAAAGGTGCAGTAGTCACCAGATAGTACTTCAGACACCTAACCACATCCAAAGAGTGCAAAAGTCTCTCCTTAGCATTGCTAGGATTAGGGCACAAAGAAGGAAGAACAATATCCTGATTCAAATGAAAAGCAGACACTACCTTAGGATAAAAGTCAGGTTTGAAATGAAACACCACCTTGTCCTGGTGTCTCTCATAGTAGGGGGGCTGAATAGACAGCGCCGCCAACTCAGACACACGCCTGACAGAAGTGATAGCCACCAGAAATACAACCTTGAGCATAAGAATGGCCAAGGGAGCATCCTGCACAGTCCTGATCAGAGGGTGTTGAGCAAAGGACTTCTGTAAGAAAATAGCCAGGGCAGAAACCTGACCCTTCAGAGTACTGAGTTGGAGCCCCATCTCCAACCCATGCTGCAGGAACTCCAGAATCCTGGGAATAGATTCCAGAGCAATCTTGCGCAGAACCCTTCCCAGCAGGGGAATTGGAGGGAAGACATACAGGAACTAAAAGTCCTTCCATGACATTGCTAGCGCATCCGTGGTCAGGGCCAGAGGATCCCTGGACAGAGAGACAAAAGCTGTTAGCTGGGCCGCAAACAGATCCACATCTGGTTGGCCCCAACGGTGACACAGAGAATGAAACACCCTGCTGCATAGGGACCATTCTCCCTGGCGAGAGGTCGCCCTGCTCAGAGAGTCAGCCAGGTGATTTTCCACCCCCGGGATGTACACAGCTGAAATGCAGGGGACATTGGCCTCCGCCCAAGTCAGGATCAGAGATGCTTCCTGGAGGGCCCCCTTGCTCCGGGTCCCTCCCTGAAGATGAGTAGTCAAGCGAGCCAGAACTAACCTGATCACTCGCAGCTCCAAGACATTGATAGGAGTGTGGGCCTCCTGAGGGCCCCACCTCCCCAGGGACTTCCAGAAACCCCCCCAACCTGACAGACTGGCATCCGTGGTGACCATCTCCCAGGAAGGGGCAAGAAAGGATCTGCCCCCCAACAGGTTCCTTGAGTCCATCCACAAGAGGGACCTCCTGACCACAGACCCTGTCCAGGGACGCTGGGTCCTTGTCCCATACAGACAATAGGTGAAGTTGCAGAGGCCTCAAGTGGAACTGAGCATAAGGGACAGCTTCGAAGCACGCCACCATCAGGCCCACCAGCTGCATCCCCTGCCTGATGGAGGGATGGGGACAAGCTAGGAGGGACTGAGCCTGTGCAATCAGACTGTCTACCTTCTGCTGAGGAAGGAAGATCTTTGCCTGAACTGTATCCAGATTTACCAAGGAAGGGGACAGTGAGGACTTGGGGTGGTTGATCCCCCATCCAAATGACTCCAGAGTGGACACCACCAGCTGAGTATCCAACTCTGCCTGATGTAGAGACTTGGAAGTGATGAGGGAGTCGTCCAGACAGGGAAGCACGTGGACGCTCTGACATCTGAGCAGAGACATCACGCCAGCCAGCACCTTGGTGGACACCCTGGGAGCTGAAGTGAGGCCGAAAGGCAAGGCCACAAATTGGTAGTGTTGATCCATCAGAGCGAACCTGAGGAACCTTTGATGACCTGGGAACACAGGAATATGAAGGTAAGCATCTTTGATGTCCACAGAAGTCATGAAATCCCCTTGGCGCAGGGAACTGATGGCAGAGCGCAGAGTCTCCATGCGAAAGCGCCTGCCCCTGACAAACTTGTTGAGAATCTTAAAGTCCAGGATGGGCCTGACAGAACCATCCTTTTTGGGTACTGTGAATAGGTGGCAGATGACCCCCAACTCCAGGAGGCCTTGCACTGCTTGCACTAGCTCCTGAGCTGACACAGGGTCCTGAGGAATCTGGGATCTGATGAATCTTGAAGGGGGATCGACAGCAAACTCCAACTTGTAACCGGAGGACACTACCTCCTGAATTCACCGGTCTGAGACATGAAGCATCCAGACGTGAGCGAAGTGCTGCAGCCGTCCCCCCCACCCGGATGGGTGAGGGCGCTCCATCATGCCTGAGGGGGCTTGGAAGAGGATTTAGCTTTGGGACCCCAGGAGGAGCCAGGACGTCAATGTCCTCTGCCTCTACCCCAGAAATCTCCCCAGGCCCCAGGGAAAGAAACCCCCCTTCCCTGTCTTGCACCACGGTAAGGGGAGGAGAAGGAAACCTGACCCCGAAAGGGCCGAGATTGCCGCCTGCGCTGGGGTAACCTGCCTTCCTTAGCAAAAAGGTCCAGGCGGTCCCCAAACAGGCGCAGTCCTTTAAAGGGAAAACCAGTGAGGGCCTTCTTGGCAGCGTTGTCAGCAGCCCACTGGCGCAGCCAAACCGAGCGGCGTATAGCCACCACAAGGGCAGAAGTTCTGGCACACATTCTGATGGTGTCATCCAATGCCAATAGGACAAAATTTACAAAAACATCACAACCCCACAAGGCAAATCATCAGGGGCACTATCAAGCATATTTCTGATAAGGGTTCTAGTGGCCACAGCAGTAATGGCAGAGGCACAGACCGGGCGCAGCGCCGTCCCCGCACATGCAAAGGCGTGGGATGCCAGCTGATCAATATGCCTGTCTTCAGCATCCCGCAGGGTAGTAGAATCAGGGGAATGCATGACAGAGGTGTTAGATAGCCCTAGGATCGGGGCATCCACCTCGGGCGGGGGATGACCAACATTTAACCACCTCAGCAGGAAAGGGATACTTCCTATCCCAACTCCTTGGAACCTCGGGAAGTTTACTGGGGCGCGCTCCCATTCCTTGAGCACAAGGTTATGGAAATGTGCCTGCTCTGGAAATTCCAAACGTGATTTTGCTGTATTGAAAAGCTCCCCTCTTTGCCTGGGAGCCTCAATAGGGAGAGAGATAGACAGAACCTCAAAAGTCTGGTTCAATAATCTGTCAGTGTCATCCGGGGCCCAGGGGTCAGAGCCAGAATAGTCATGACCCCTCGGTCTCTCATCAGATGAGCCTGAATCAGAAAAGAGCTCCCCTTCATCAGAGGGAGTATAGCCACACAGATTCAAAAACTCCTCAGTCCCCATAGGGAAAACAGTAACATTAGGTGTCAAGTGCCGCTTCTTAGCAGGGGCCTTACGCGCTAAGGACTTCGCAAACAACTGTTCAACAGTAGCCAGTCTAGAAGACACATCAGGCTGAGAATCCCCACTAGTATGCAACTCAGTAGGAGTGAGGTTTAAGCTTGGGGGAGTAGGTAAAGTGAAACGAGGTGCAGCCACTGGCAGGCCAAATTGCAATGCAAGCACCGGCTCAGCACAGGGTACACAGACCCGCGCCTTGTCAGCGTCAGCATGAGGCTGCCCACACGCTACACACAGCCGGTGTGTGCTGGGATGCCTCCATATAGTGATTATAGCGACGCTATACACCGATAGGGAATAACGCTATGTAGCAACCCTGGATGCCCCAATAACCCGCTAGGGAAGTGGGAGTATAATTTTTACAAGGCCTACAAGCAATATACTAAAACAGGGCTGGGAGAAGCCAAGAAGGGTTCGTCCCGCCTGAAAGACATAAGCAGACAAGACCTTAAGTACATCGTAACCAAGGTGAAGGAAATAAAGGCGCCCGCGAGGGCACTTATGGACCGCGGTAGGTAGGAGTCCGTCGCGCATAGGCCTACCAAGCAGGAAAGATGGCGTCGGTATACCTCGAGGGGCGGGCCAGAACGGGCCCCGCCCCCCCGAAGAGCGCGAAGCCAGAACGGCCAACAGCCAATGATGGCGAACCAGCGCCTGAGGTAATGCTGCCGCCAAGCGCGGAACCAAGTCAGCGCGGGGACGGCGGCAAATTTAAAGGCAGTAAAGACAAGGCATGTGAAAAGCACAGACTGCATAACATACATATCTATACACATACACACCCCCCCTCTTTTCCCCCGAAGACTACAAGGAGGATGAGGGAGGGGCATCCCATAGAGGCTCACCATAAACCTGAACCGCCTACCCTTTGGTGGGGGATTGCGGTGGAGCAGCGCTCCTAAGCACCAACGGTGGTGCTGCCTACCTTCACCCGACCAGCGCAGCCAAGGCTGGGAGGCATATTACTAGTGGAACGGGTGGGAATAATTCTACAGGGCCGCAGGTTAATAACCCCGCTCACCTGCGAGTAGAAAGCCAATTTCTCGTCCTTCGCAGCCAGACTGCAGAGAAATTCTGGGGATTTGTGGGAGGTCCCTGGGTATTTGAGGGGCCGGGAGGAGCCTATTTTCGATGTCTCTGCAGTCCAGCGCCATCTGGCGGAGTATATCCCAACTGTAAGTATTAGATTTGGAGCAGGACGTACTGTATACTAAGAATAGATGTTTTTCACATATTTCACCTAAGATTATTAAGAAAGCATTAGAAAAAGTACAAACCAGACATTTCATGTTAAGGCCCAAATTGTTTCATTTGCATTATGGCAATACAAAAGTCATGAGCAGCAGAGCCCTTGCATACATACAGCATTTATATTCAAGACCAGTAGGTTCCTAGCCCACTGCATACACCTACCTTCAATGTCCTTATTGACTTCATGGAATATCACACTAGCACATCCTACCCAGTAGAGAAAGCCATCCATCAGCAGAAGAAGATGTATTTAATATAACCGTAATGAGAACATCAAAGGTCCTTAGTGACCGATTATGGCTTAATTTCCACCCCATGCTCTCTCTCTTGAGGCTTATAGTAACCCCGCACCACTGAATGAATGAATAAAATGAGACCTGCAGCCACTTTTTGAAACATACACTCATATGTTGGCTGCCACTGTGCGTTTATGTCTACATAGAAAATGAAATTAATTGCAGAAAAACCTTGGGGGAATTGACATCAGCCGTCTCATTAAGATCAGGTAGAAGTTCTTTTGTGTGAAATGCCCGCAAGCAGAGGTCTAGCCCAGACGGTTTTGTTAATAGCAGGTGATATTAGTCATAAAAGCGACAAAATAACTTCGAGCTATTATCTTACAAGAGAGGGCGTTCAGGGGCTCTGCTTCTGAAGCCGGCTGTGTGCACTTCATCTGAATATTGTGCAGTCACTTCAACACACCACATATCACCTTAAAACACAACCAGCTCAAATACCCCTCCACGCTCACCACCACCACCACTCTGCTTTCATAATCAAAAAATCAGTTCATTCTAAGAGTAGAAACGCTGGACAGAAATCACGTCTGCCAACATGCCTGCAGCACAGCCATGAAATTACAATTGAAGTGGATAGAACACTCCCCCTCCTCTCTGCCATACTGTGGGCCAAACACCAGTTTTTTTTCACTGAATCGTGAAATTTATCTCAAGCAAAAAACATTTTTTCTTAAATAATTGTCTATGCCACCACTGTGGAGAGCCAGATTGATCTGTGGCAATGAAATAGGCTGCTATACTTCTCTACCCCCCGCCCAGCTACATTGGATCATGAGGCACAGCAGGTCTTATGACATCAGCACTCTGGCTCTCTTAAGTGAGTGAGGAAGCTCCCCTGTGAGTGTGAAGCAGAGACTTCAAGTTGGACTTATGATGAGTTTGTCAGGGAGTTGGGTGGTGTCAAGTTAGTGTACAAAACCTGTGCTTTAATATAAAGCTGTCAAAAAGTAGTTAAACTAGGTAACTAGTTAAACTGTCCCCCCACCAAAACATAAGCTCTGTAATGGTCTATACAACGTGTAATATTCACACTTAGTCCACTCTTTCCCTCGATATTGCTCCATACAGGGGGAAAAAAGGAGACCCAGAAGTATATACTGCTTAAAGTGGACTGAAACCGTAGCAAGATCGGCCCGGGAATCTATAAGATTCCCAGGCCGATCCATTCCCTCCCAATTTTGGATGCCCGCTGTGTGAAACCCCCCAGGTCGCACGCAACACTTACCTTAATCCCAGTCCAACTGCACATGCGCAGGCTACGGCCACATCCCCGCTATCCCTCTTGCAGTAACTGGCCGACACGGGCACGCTCCCTGTTAAAGGGAAGAGTGATATGCGGCCGCCAGCGCCCTCGGAGCAGCTGAGCTTTGACGTCGGGTTAGACGTCCATAGCTCAGTGGCTCCGAGCGCACTGATTGGACGAGCGGCCACGCATGCGCCGTAGGACCGCGGTGAAGTGAGTTGAAGCTCGCGATCTGGGGGGTTTCACATAGCGGGGAACCCCGATCGGGGTGCTCCGGGGAGTGGACCAAAACCCAGGATAGTCAAAATCCTGGTTTTTGGTCCACTTTAAATTAATCCATTAATTGTAGCTTCAGGAGATAGCAATGGAGTACCATGTTTTTCGCCCTAAAAGACACATGCCCATAGGCGGCAGCTAGGATTTGGAGGAGGAAAATAAGGAAATATTCTGAACCAAATGTTGTGCTAAAACTCCATCCCCCCAAAAACCAAATAGGCACGGTGCAGAATCCCCCCCATCACAGGCAGAGTGGCATTCCTCCCATTCCATTCCCATAGGCAGTGTGCCATTCCCCCCATCCCATTCCAATAGGCAGTGTGGCATTCCCCTCTACCAATACCGATAGGCAGTGTGGCATTCCTCCCTCCCATTTCTATAGGCAAGGTGGCATTCCTCCCATTCTATTCCCATAGGCAGTGTAGCATTCCCTCCCATCCCATTCCCATAGGCAGTGTGGCATTCCCCTCTCCCATTACCCATAGGCAGTGTGGCATTCCTCCCTCCCATCCCATTCCCAAAGGCAGGGTGGCATTCCCCCCATCCCATTCCCATAGGCAGGGTGGCATTCCCCCCCATCCCATTCCCATGGGCAAGGTGGCATTCCCTCCATCCCACTCCCATAGGCAGTGTGGCATTCCCCCCGTCCCATTCCCATAGGCAGTGTGGCATTTCCCCTATCCCATAGACAGTGTGGCATTCCCCTCTCCCATTACCCATAGGCAGTGTGGCATTCCTCCCTCCCATTCCTATAAGCTGTATGGCATTTCTCCCTCCCATTCCCCATAGGCAAAAGGAAAAAAAAGTCCCCTTTCCATCGTAACTGTGCTGCTGGCAAGGCCGCCACAGCCATGGGAGGGCAGAAGGTGGAGGAGCGGCAGGCGGGCGGGCAGGGCAAACGATCCCTGCCCGTTGCATTCACTGCTCATGAGAAGAGGGGCAGCAGATACAGCAGTGACTGCGCGATCAGCAGTGGCAGCGATCGGTTGCCCCACCCACCTGTCTGCCGCTCCTCCATCTTCTGGCCCCCTGTGGTGCCTGGCCAGCAGCGCGGGAACGATTGAAAACCCCAATTAGCTTACCGGTATTAGGGTTTCTGGTAGTCCTCCAGGGCGGCCCAGCCAAGTAGCTCCTCCCTCCTACACAGGAAACACAAACTGGACATGATTAAATTCTTAAGACGATCTTCAGCAGGTAAAGTGGGTCAGGTCAGATAGCGATGTGATCTGGAAAAAATCCTAAAGTATGGCTCCTTGATGGACAAGGCCTGCAAATCACTAATTCTTCTAGCCGAATTAATGGTCAATATAAAGGCGACCTTAAGGGTTAAAAACTTAACCGCAGATTCCTTGATGGGCTCTAAGGGGGGGCCATGTGAGACCATTCAGTACAATGGAAAGGTACCAGAGAGGGAGGGCACTAGAATTCACGGGTCTTCCTCCAGACAGGGAGATTAAGAATCTTCCAATCAGATCCTCACGTCTAAGCCTACGGTCCAAGAATACCGACAGAGCCACCACTTGTATCTTTAAGGTAGTCCGATTTCTGCCCCTTCCTGTAAAAATTCCAAAACTGCAGCCAAACCTGAATGATTCAGATTATGAACTGCACAAAATTAAGAAAACCTTTTCCAAACCTTCTCCTAGATCCTACGGGTAACCATTTTTCTGCTTTGGAGCAGGGTCCTATTGACTCAACTAGAAACCCCCTTACCCCTTAGCAGGATCCATGTCATCAAGCAGAGGCTTTGAACCTGAGGGTGGAACATTGGTCCCTGATGCAGCAGATCTGCTGGGAAAGATACTGACGGTTTTAGTAAGGAGAACCAGAGTCTCCTGGGCCACCGGGGGCAATCTGAATGACCCTTGGCTGGTCCAATTTTAGCTTCCCTTTCGACTGAAGAAAGAATATGGAATGGGGGAAAGGCATAGCAAAGACTGAATGTCCTCTAGTTTTAACCCTTTGGGAAAAGTGAGTTTCCATTTTTTTTTTTATTTTCACATTCGCTCAATAAGAAGAACTATCTACCTATTTGGATGTCATGTCTCTTTAACCCATCTGGACCCCCTGAAGACGTTTTCAACTTTCTAACAATCAGAATGGCCATTATCTGAGTTCAGTGTTTTGTAGGTGCTGTGCTAGCATAGCACAGTGACTCCTATTTTTGATTGGCAGAAAAATAAGAAATTTTGATTGACCCCAGGTATGTAGCAACACTGAAGCATGCTTATATGGAGGTCGAAGGTCATTACATTTTAAAAAGTTAAGTAATTTAGCAGCCAAACTGCCCCCAGCATAGTGAGGACCAATACTGCATATAAGTTTATTAGTCACATGCAGACCTTTCAGCCACAGTAGACATGAGCTACTATTACAGCCTTACAGGACACTAGAAGAACAAAGAACTTTAGATCACCTTATGTTGCGGGACAGACTTAAAAGGGACAATTTGATTTAATCTTATACATACAACATCCCACGCAGCAAAAGCAAAGGACAGGTCAAAAGTGACGTGGGGTCTCCGGCAATCATCACAGCATTTATTGTCCAAAATTAACCTGGGCTGTAGATGAATATCAAACAGATTGGTTTTACAACCACAGCAGAAAAAAAAAAAAAAAAAGACGTTTCCGGCTCAGCTGACTTATCAGAAGCGCATGAAAGCCGTCGTTGTTCAAACAAATGCAAATTCTGAGGGCACTGCCACCTTCAAGAGTCAACCACAAACCAAACAGCCACCTCCGGGCAGAGCAGGCATCCCCCTGCATTCCTACACATGGGCAAACAACAGTAAAAGACATCTTTCTTTGACAGTGCTGCTCATCACAGAGGGCCTCAAATGAGCAGGTTTACAGTTCAATAATACACCTGTCTGGGACAAGGTTAAATGCTAAAATCTTCTCATTTTAAAGTGGCCATCCAAATATTTAACTATTTTGACTCTCCAGAGTTTCCCTGCTGTGTAAAACCCACTAGATCACCCATTAGTGCTCATCTATGGTGCATGCTCGGGCTCTCGTCCAATTAGAGCCGTTGTCTGTACATGTAATGTGCAAATAGATATGTTTGTGGCAATGGGGAGCGCAAGCTGGTACATCCCCAGTAGAGGGCGGGCTCCCGCACACCAAACTATCTGAATGGCTAGGGGTGGGAGTGCAAACATGCTGGAGATGTGGCCACCGGGGTTTACATTGGGAAGAAGGCCAGTTCTGCAGCATGTTCACACATTGGGGAATTCAGATTTGGGATGCCCTGGGGGGGAAGGCAAACAGCAAGCCCTGGAATCTTATTCTATGGCATACCCACAAAAAGGCAAATCTGTGAAACTCATCTGTAGAATTGCTTTTGGTTCCGATCCATTCCAGCCCGTCCAAAAGTCATCACGATTGGGAGTTTGCCCCAAGGGGGCGCTGACTGCAAGACCAAAGATGTAGCCCCTCCCGGCCCCCTATAAAGGCAACTGCCTCTCCACACAGCCCCAGTAATTTAAAAGCAGTACTCATAAAAGAGGCAGGCCGGGAAGGTCCAAAAAATAGGAGACCATGTTACCTCACATAGCCTCCTGCTTGTACTCTCTCGAATCAAAAAATGTAAAACTAAAAACCTGTATAACTAGTGTCCTATGAGCAAAAAAGGTTCAATCACCATAACAGGCATGCAGGACATAATAAACCTCAAGGGTGGGGTGGACGGGCTGGAATGGATCAGAAACAAAAGCAATTCTACAGGTGAGTTTCACAGAATTGCCTTTTTCTTTCCAATCCATTCCAGCCCGCCCAGAAGTCATCCAAATGCAGTGTCCATATGGGCGGGATCCCCAGTGCGGAACAGCAGATAGTTCATTTCACTACCGCCTGAAGCACCTTTCGGCCAAAAACAGCGTCAGCTGAGACCCGGACATCCACCTTGTAAAATTTTGTGAAAGTATGAATTGAAGACCAAGTAGCAGCTTTGCAAACTTGTTCCACCGAGGCCTGGTGCTGAAAAGCCCACGAAGCCCCAATGGCTCTAGTAGAATGAGCTGTGATCCGAAAAGGGGGTTCCTTTCCCCTGGCAGAATAGGCTTGTACCACAGCCTGTCTAATCCACTTACCGAGAGTGGACTTGGCTGGTGGCAATCCCTTCTTAGAACCTTCAGTCAAAACAAAGAGCAGATCCGATTTCCTGAAGGATGCAGTCGCAGCCGGGTAATATCTTATGGCTCTGACCACATCCAAAGAATGGAGAGTCTGTTCTCTGGGATTAGTCGGTGCTGGACCCAAGGAAGGTAAGACAACTTCCTTATTAAGGTGAAAAGGAGAAACGACTTTAGGCAAAAAATCCGACTTAAAATGAAAAACCACCTTATCTCTGTGCATCTCGAAGTAGGGTGGTATCATACCTAACGCGGGAAGCTCTGATACGCGACACACCAAGGTGATCGACACCAGAAAAACCACCTTGAGTGTCAGCATAGACAATGTAGCGCTATTCAATGGCTCGAAGGGGGGACCCTGGAGAGCAGATGGCACTAGATTTAGGTCCCACACCAGTAAGACTAATTTACGCAGTGGACGGACATGGGTGACCCACTGGAAAAAAGTCTTGACCAACCTATGATTGGCAATGGACCTCTGGAAAAATACAATTCTGTGATTACTCACCTGTAGAATTGGTATTATGAGTATACAGTATGTCCTGCTCCAAATCCAATACTTACACGTGGGATATACTCCGCCAGATGGCGCTGGACTGCAGAGACATCGAAAATAGGCTCCTCCCGGCCCCTCAAATACCCAGGGACCTCCCACAAATCCTCAGCATTGAAAAGCAGTTAACGAGAAGCCGGGAGCATTAACAATTCAAATTATCAACTATAACAATGATAACAATCACCATACAGGGGATCCAGGAAAATGCAAACCAAGGGTGGGTTGGAGCAGGACGTACTTTATACTCATAATACCAATTCTACAGGTGAGCAATCACAGAATTGTATTATTCTTAGTATACAGTACGTCCTGCTCCAAATCGAATACTTACACGTGGGACATCCAATAGCAGTGTCCATAAAGTAGGGTGGGATCCCCAAGAAAATCAGCAGCAGGCAATTTAAATCACTGCCGCCTGCAGAACCTTTCGGCCAAAAACAGCATCAGCTGAGGCCCTAACATCAACCTTGTAAAACTTTGAAAAGGTATGAACAGAAGACCAAGTAGCGGCCTTGCAAACTTGTTCAACAGAAGCCTGGTGCTGAAAAGCCCAAGAGGCACCAATAGCACGAGTGGAATGAGCAGTAAGGAGGAAGGGAGGATTCTTCCCCTTAGCAGAGTAGGCCTGAATCACAGCCTGACAAATCCACTTGCTGATAGTAGACTTGGCAGGAGCATCAGTTTTCCTGAAAGGTGCAGTAGCCACCAGATAGTACTTCAGACACCTAACCACATCCAAAGAGAGCAAAACCCTCTCCTTAGCATTGCTAGGATTAGGGCACAAAGAAGGAAGAACAATATCCTGATTCAAATGAAAAGCAGACACTACCTTAGGCAGAAAGCCAGGTTTGAAACAAAACACCACCTTGTCCTGGTGCCTCTCGTAGTAGGGGGGCTTAATGGATAGCGCCGCCAACTCAGACACTCGCCTGACAGAAGTGATAGCCACCAGAAACACAACCTTGAGCGTAAGAATGGCCAAGGCAGCATCCTGCACAGGTTCAAAGGGAGCACCCTGCAAGGCTGACAGAACCAAGTTCAAATCCCAAACAGGCACCATAGGTTTACGTGGGGGACGCACATGAGTGACCCCCTGGAAAAAAGTCCTGATCAGAGGGTGCTGAGCAAAGGACTTCTGGAAAAAAATAGCCAGGGCAGAAACCTGACCCTTCAGAGTACTGAGTCGGAGCCCCATCTCCAACCCATGCTGCAGGAACTCCAGAATCCTGGGAATAGAGAAGACATGACAGGGAAGAGACTTAGACTCACACCAGTCAATGTAGGAACGCCAAACCCTGTAATAAATGGAAGAGGAAGACTTCTTCCTAGCTTTAATCAAAGTATCCACAACTGAGGAAGACAGCCCCTTCTCCATCAAGATGGAGGTTTCAGCAGCCAAGCCGTCAAAGCCAGAGTTTGTAAATTGGGATGGCGTAGTGAGCCCTGAGTGATCTGGCACCAAGGGCAGAGCGTACTGATCTACTGCCAGCTGTACCACGTCTGCGAACCACACTCTTCTTGGCCACCTGGGGCACACCAGAATTGCTGGCACCCCTTCCAGAGCAATTTTGCGCAGAACCCTGCCCAGCAGGAGAATTGGGGGGAAGACATACAGGAACTGAAAGTCCTTCCAGGACATTGCTAGCGCATCCGAGGTCAGGGCCAGAGGATCCCTGGACAGAGAGACAAAAGCTGGAAGCTTGTGATTGTGGCAGGACGCAAACAGATCCACATCTGGTTGGCCCCAACGGTGACATGGAGATTGAAACACCCTGCTGCATAGGGACCATTCTCCCTGGCGAGAGGTCCCCCTGCTCAGAGAGTCCGCCAGGTGATTTTCCACCCCCGGGACGTACACAGCTGAAATGCAGGGGACATTGGCCTCCGCCCAAGTCAGGATCAGAGACGCTTCCTGGAGGGCCCCCTTGCTCCGAGTCGCTCCCTGATGATTGATGTAGGCAACTGCCGTCTGGTTGTCCGAGCACACCTGAACGGGCAGGCCCTGAAGATGAGTAGTCAAGCGAGCCAGAACTAACCTGATCGCTCGCAGCTCCAAGACATTGATAGGAGTGTGGGCCTCCTGAGGGCCCCACCTCCCCTGGAACCGCAGGGACTTCCAGAAACCCCCCAACCTGACAGACTGGCATTCGTGGTGACCATCTCCCAGGAAGGGGCAAGAAAGGATCTGCCCCCCAACAGGTTCCTGGAGTCCATCCACCACAAGAGGGACCTCCTGACCAGGGGGGAGAGCACACAGACCCTGTCCAGGGATGCTGGGTCCTTGTCCCATACAGACAATAGGTGAAGTTGCAGAGAACTCAAGTGGAACTGAGCATAATGGACCGCTTCAAAGCACGCCACCATCAGGTCCACCAACTGCATCCCCTGCCTGATGGAGGGATGGGGACAAGCTAGGAGGGACTGAGCCTGTGCAATCAGACCATCCACCTTCTGCTGAGGAAGGAAGATCCTTGCCTGAACTGTATCTAGATTCATTCCTAGGAATGGAGTTACCAAGGAAGGGGACAGTGAGGACTTGGGGTGGTTGATCACCCATCCAAATGACTCCAGAGTGGACACCACCAGCTGAGTATCCAACTCTGCCTGATGTAGAGACTGGGAAGTGATGAGGATGTCGTCCAGATAGGGAAGCACGGGGATGCCCTGACATCTGAGTAGAGACATCACGCCCGCCAGCACCTTGGTGAAGGCCACAAATTGGTAATGTTGATCCATCAGAGCGAACCTGAGGAATCTTTGATGACCTGGGAACACAGGAATATGAAGGTAAGCATCTTTGATGTCCACAGAAGTCATGAAATCCCCTTGGCGCAGGGAGCTGATGGCAGAGCGCAAAGTCTCCATGCGAAAGCGCCTGCCATACAACAAACTTGTTGAGAATCTTTAAGTCCAGGATGGGCCTAACAGAACCATCCTTTTTGGGTACTGTGAACAGGTTGGAATAAAAGCCCTTGCCTTTTTCTCTTAAAGGGACCTGGCAGATGACCCCCAGCTCCAGGAGGCCTTGCACTGCTTGCACTAGCTCCTGAGCTGCCACAGGGTCCTGAGGAATCCGGGGTCTGATGAATCTTGGAGGGGGATCGGCAGCAAACTCCAACTTGTAACCGGAGGACACTACCTCCTGAATCCACCAGTCTGAGACATGAAGCCTCCAGACGTGAGCGAAGTGCTGGAGTCGTCCCCACACCCGGATAGGTGAGGGTGCCCCATCATGCCTGAGGGGGCTTGGGAGAGGATTTAGCTTTGGGACCCCAGGAGGAGCCAGGACGTCCACGTCCTCTACCTCTACCCCAGAAATCTCCCCGGGCCCCAGGGAAAGACACCCCCTTCCCTGTCTCACACCGCGGTAAGGGGAGGATAAGGAACCCTGACCCCGAAAGGGCCGAGGTTGCCGCCTGCGCTGGGGTAACCCGCCTCCCTTAGCAAAATACAATTCTGTGAAATACTCACCTGTAGAATTGATATTATTTGTATACAGTACGTCCTGCTCCAGATATAGTACTTACACTTGGGTTATCCTCCGCCAGATGGCGCTGCACTGCAGAGACATGCAAGACAGGCTCCTCCCGGCCCCTCAAATACCCGGGGACCTCCCACAAATCCCCAGCATTGAAAAGCAGTGAATAAGAAGCCGGGAGAATAAACCACCGAAACTGGTAACTATAACAATGGTAACAATCACCATACAGGGGATCCAGAATAATGCAAAAACCAGGGTGGGGTGGAGCAGGACGTACTGTATACAAATAATATCAATTCTACAGGCGAGTATTTCACAGAATTGTATTATTCTTAGTATACAGTACGTCCTGCTCCAGATATAGTACTTACACTTGGGACATCCAATAGCATTGTCCATAAAGTAGGGTGGGATCCCCAATAAAAGGCAGCACCAGACAGTTTAAACCACTGGCACCTGCACAACCATGCGGCCAAGACAGCATGAGCTGAGGCCCTAACATCAACCTTGTAAAACTTTGCAAAGGTATGAACAGAAGGCCAAGGTAGCGGCCTAACAAACCATTTCAACAGAAGCCTGGAGCTGAAAAGCCCAAGAGGCACCAAAGCACGAGTAGAGTAAGAAGTAAGCGAAAGGAAGATTCTTCCCCTTGGAGGAATGGGCCTGAGTAACAGCCTGACGAATCCAATCGCTAACAGTAGACTTGGCAAAAGCCAAAAACCCTTACCTAGGACCAGAAGGGACCATCCCATCCAAGTAATGACCAGGGCAAAGCCGCTTAACTCCCGAAGGAGACAAGATCGGGCACATTCAGGATGGAGTGGCCGTAGGCCCAAAGGAACATCAGTTCTCCTAAGGACACAGTGACTACCAAGGAAAAAACTTCCAACACCTGTTCAAGGAATGCAGAACCCTTTCCTCAGGGTTGCTAGGAATAAGGCAGGAAGGAAGAACAACATCTTGAAACAATGAACATAAGACACCACCTTAGGTAGAAAATCCGACTTCAGGCGGAACACCACCCATCCTGGTGATCTCAAAGAAAGGGGGCTAGATAGACAGAGCCGCCCGCCAGACACACGTCTGACCGAAGTAACAGCCACCAGAAGGGCAACCTTGAGGGTAAGAACAGCCAGACAGTATCCTGAATAGGACCAAAGGGAAAAACCCTGCAAGGCAGACAGAATCAAATACAAATCCCAACAGGGACCATAGGATTACATGGGGGACGCATCTGAATACCCCCGAAAGAAGTCTTAACAAAGGAAAACTGAACAAAAGATTTCTAAAGTAAGGCGGCCAGGGCAGAACCTGACCCATCAGAGTACTGAGTTGGAGAATCAACTCCAACTCATGCTGTAATAACTCTAGAGCCCTGGGAACCGAGAACGTCCGACAGGGAAGAGACCTAGACTCACACCAATCAATATGGGTATGCCATACCCTATAACAGAAGGAAGGGGAAGAAGAAGAAGCTTGCTCCTAGTCTTCCCATAGTCTCAATCACCGAGACAGATAAGCCTGTCTCCATCAAGATGGATGTTTCAGCAGTCAGGCCATCTAGGCCAGAGTCTGTAGATTGGGTGACGTAAAGGGACCCTGAGTGAGCAGAGCTGGCACTCCTGGCAGAACGTACAGAAACTACTGCCCTCGGTACCACGTCTGCAAACCACACTCTACTAGGGCACGCGGGGGCCACCAGAATCACTGGTCCCCTTACCAGAGCAATCTTGCTCAGAACCCTGCCTAGCAGGGGGAATGGAGAAAAGACATACAGAATCGAACGTCCAGCCACGACGTTACTAAGTCATCCAGACCACGGCCAGAGGATCCTGGGACAGGGAAACAAGGTCGAGAGCTTGTGATAGTGACGAGACACAAACAGATCCACAACTGGTTGGATCCCATAGTCACTGATATGCAGGGAACATTGTCTCCACCCAGATTAGGATCATAGACACTTCCTGGAGGGTCCTCCTGCTCCAGGCCCCTCCCAATAATTAATGTAGGACACTGTCGTCAGACAGACCGAGCGCCCCCAAACAGGCGGGCCCAGAAGAGGAGTAGTCAAGCGAGATAGAACCAACTGAAAACGCTCACTGTTTCAAACATTGATAGGTGTATGGAGCTTCTAAGGGCCCCACCTCCCCCAGGACCGCAACCTGATAGATTGGCATCCATGATGACCGTTTCCAAGAAGGGGCAAGAAGGAACTGCCCCCAGAAAGGATCCTTGAGTACATCCACTCCAAGAGGGACCTCCTTACCAGGTGGGAAGGCACACAGACCCTGCTCCAGGGATGCTGTATCCCTGTCCTGTATTAACAATAGAAGTCGCAGAAGGGCCCAAGGGGAACTGAGCATAAGGGACCTCTTCTGAGCAAGCCACCAACGGGCCCACCAGTTGCATCCCTGCCTGGTGAAGGGACCGGGACAGCAATGAGGGACTGAGCCCATGCGACAAGGTTGTCCACTTTATTGCTGAGAAGGGAAGATTCTCGTTTGAACCGAATCCAGATTCATTCCTAGGAATGGAGTTACCAATTAAGGGGACAATAAGGACTTGGGGTGATTGATCACCCATCCAAATGGCTCCCAATGGACACCACCAGCCGGGTATCCAACTTAGCCTGACGTAGAGACTGGGAAGTGAAAAAGGACGTCCAGGTAGGTCATCGCGCGGACGCCCCTTGGTCTCATCAGAGACATCACCCCCGTCAGCACCTGGGTGAGCACTCTGGGAGCTGAAGAGAGGCCAGATAACAAGGCCACAATTAGCAGTGTTGGACTTCCAACACGAACCTGAAGAGCCTCGGTGTCCTGAAGGCACAGGGATGTGAACATAAGTATCTTAGAGCTCCACAGATGGCAAGAAGCCCCCTGGGCGCAAGGCGCTGATGGCCCATCTCAGAGTTTTCCTGCAGAAACTGCCTGTAATTGGAGAATTGCTGAGAACCTGTGAATCCAGAATGGGTCAGACTGACCCATCCTTTTGGGGGACTGTGGAAAGGTTGGTGTAGCGGCCCCTGCCTCTGCCTGTTAAGGCAATCTGCAAGTGAAGACCCCGCAGGCCTTGCACGGCCTGCGCCCGTACCTGAACAGAGGCAGGGACCAGGAGTACCCAGGACCTGATAATCTTGGGGGAGGCTGCGCAGCAAACTCTATCTTGCATCCGGAGGACACTACCTCCTGAATCCACCAGTATGAGGCATGATGCCTCCTGACAAGAGCAAAGTGCCGCAGCCATCCCCTCACCCAGACGGGCGAGGACGCCCCATTATGCTTGAGAGGGCTTGGTGGAAGATTTAGGCCTAGCCCCGCCAGAGGGGCCAGGGCGTTGTCTGCTGCTCCCGGGGCAGGAGTCTGCGCGAGTCCCCGCGAAGGACAGCCCTGGTTCTTGTTTAACACTATGGTAGGGGGGGGGTGCCCCTGCCCCTAGGGGGCCGAGACGGCCGCCTGCGTTGCGGTGACTTACCCTTCTTACCAAACAGGTCTAGACGGACCCCAAACAGGCAGCAGTTCTAGCAGCCACGGCAGTAAGAGACGCGGCACAGACCGGGCGCAGCGCCGTCCCTGCACAAGAAAAGGCGGGGGAGAGGCGAGCAGATCAATGCACCGGTCCACATCACCCCGAAGGGTAGTATAAGCAGGGGCTGCAATAAAGGGGCATCCACCACGGGGGGGGGGGGGGGGATGACCAACAATTAACCACCTCAGGGGGGAAAGGGTACTTCCTATCCCAGTCCCCAGGGACCCATGGCAGTTTACTGGGGCACTCCCATTCCTTGAGCAGAAGA
Organism: Gastrophryne carolinensis; assembly: GCA_027917425.1. Lineage (NCBI taxonomy): Eukaryota > Metazoa > Chordata > Amphibia > Anura > Microhylidae > Gastrophryne > Gastrophryne carolinensis. Next base: position 347,397,371 of record CM051238.1, on the reverse strand, counting down.
GTCTGGAAATGTGCCTGCTCCAGGAATTCAAAACGTGCTGTTGCTGTATGGAAACACTCCCCTCTCTGCTTGGGAGCCTCACCAGGGAGAGAGATAGCCAGAACCTCAAAGACCTTAATCAACAGATCATCAGTGTCACTCTGGGCCCAGTATTCATGGACAGAATCGTCATGACTCCCCGGCCCATCAGATGAGCCTGAGTCAGAGAAGAGCTCTCCTTCCTCAGAAGGGGTATAACCATGCCGAGTAGTAAACCCCTCAGTTCCCATAGGGAAAACAGTAACATGAGGCGTCAAGTGCGCTTCTTACCAGGGCCCTTGCGCTCTGACAACCTCGCAATAATCTGTTCAGCCGTAGGCCGTCTAGAAGACACAACGGGCTGCGAAACCCCACTTGTATGCGACTCAGCAGGAGTGAGATTTAAGCATGGGGAGATAGGGGAATTGAAATGAGGTACAGCCACTGGCAGGCCTGATTGCAGAGCCAGTGCTTGCTCGGCACAGGGTACGCAGACCCGTGCCCTGTCAGCATCAGCATGGGGTTGTCCACACGCTATACACAGCCGGTCTTGTCCCAGGGGGACCCTGGTCACATAATTCTGAGATGCCTCCATATGGTGATTATTTAGGCTCAATATGCCAGCAGGGATTGACGCTATAAGCAACCCTGGATGCCCCAAAGACCCGCTAGGGATTTTAGTGGGAGAATTTACAAGGCTCGCTATCAAATACACCAGGCCGGGAGAAGCCAATGGTGTTCACCAGTCTGAAAGACACAATGAGAAGAGAATGGTGTCAGAAACGAAACACTACAATGAGTATAAGCCGCCCGAGAGGGAACTTATGGACCACGGCAAGCAGGAACGTCCCACGCGTCGCACGCGAACAGACAATATGGCGCCATGTACCTCGAAGGGCGGGTCAGAGCGAGCCATGACGTGGAGTGCGCCAGAACAGGCCCCGCCCTCCCGAAGAGCGCGAAGTCCAACTTCGGCCAATGAGGACACAGAGGTAACGCCGCCGGGCGGCGCGGAACATCCAAAGGAAAAAACGCGCGCGGCGGCAGTTATACGAGTAAAACACAAAAAAGGAGCGGCGGCTGACACCGTATATATAAAAGTCCAAAGACAGACTAAGTGCCATATACGTGACAATCATACACAGACACTACAGGCACCCCCCCCCTTTCTTCCCCCCCCCCCCGAGCTATGGGGGGGAGCGAGGGAGGATGGCGACCCTTTGTACAGGGCCCACCGCTACACGGGGCATGGGCAATAATGCGGGAGGGGCATCCCCTAGAGGCTCACCATCAGCCTAAACCGCCTACCCTTTGGTGGGGGACTGCGGTGGAGCATGGCTCCATAAGCACAAGGTTATGGAAATGTGCCTGCTCTGGAAATTCCAAACGTGATCTTGCTGTATGGAAAAGCTCCCCTCTTTGCCTGGGAGCCTCAACAGGGAGAGAGATAGACAGAACCTCAAAAATCTGGGTCAATAATCTGTCAGTGTCATCCGGGGCCCAGGGGTCAGAGCCAGAATCGTCATGACCCCTTGGTCTCTGATCAGATGAGCCTGAATCAGAAAAGAGCTCCCCTTCATCAGACGGGGTATAGCCACACAGATTCATAAACTCCGCAGTTCCCATAGGGAAAACAGTGACATTAGGCGTCAAGTGCCGCTTCTTAGCAAGGGCCTTACGCGCTAAGGAATTAGCAATAATCTGTTCAACAGTAGCCAGTCTAGAAGACACATCAGGCTGAGAATCCCCACTAGTATGCAACTCAGTAGGAGTGAGATTTAAGCTTGGGGGAGTAGGTGAAGTGAAACGAGGTACAGCCACTGGCAGGCCAGATTGCAATGCAAGCACCTGCTCAGCACAGGGTACACAGACCCGTGCCTTGTCAGCGTCAGCATGAGGCTACACGCTACACACAGCCGGTCTTGTCCCAAAGGGACCCCAGTAACATTATCCTGAGATGCCTCCATATGGTGATTATAGCGGCGCTATACGCCGATAGGGAATAACGCTATATAGCAACCCTGGATGCTAGCGAAGTGGGAGTATAATTTTTACAAGACCTACAAGTAATATACTAAAAGCAGGGCCGGGAGAAGCCAAGAAGGGTTCGTCCCGCCTGAAAGACATAAGCAAACAAGACCTTAAGTACATCGTAACAAAAGTGAAGCAGATAAAGCCGCCCGTGAGTGCACTTACGGACCGCGGTAGGTAGGGGTCCATCGCGCATAGGCCAACCAAGTCAGAAAAGATGGCGTCGGTATACCTCGAGGGGCGGGCCAGTAACATCGATGACGTGGAAGGCGCCAAAGACGGGCCCCGCCCCCCCTCCGAAGAGCGCTAAGCCAGAAGGTCAACAGCCAATGATGGCGCACTAGCTTCTGAGGTAATGCCGCCGCCAAGCGGGGAACAAAGTCAGCGTGCGGCGGCGGTAACTTTAAAAGACAAGTCAGTGCGGCGGCTGACACAAGAATAAAGATATGTGAAAAGTGAAAGCACAGACTGCATAACATACATATCTATACACATACACCCCCACCCTTTTTTCCCCCCGAAGACTACAAGGAGGATGAGGGAGGACGGAGGCCACTTAAAAGACGGCCCACCGATAGGTAGGGGCAAGGGGCAATAGTGAGGGAGGGGCATCCCATAGAGGCTCACCATAAGCCTGAACCGCCTACCCTTTGGTGGGGGATTGCGGTGGAGCAGCGCTCCTAAGCACCTGACAGCGGTGCTGTCTACCTTCACCCGACCAGCACAGCCAAGGCTGGAAGGCATATTACTAGTGGAACAGGTGGGAATAGTCCTACAGGGCCGCAGGTTAATAACCCCGCTCACCTGCGAGTAGAGAGCCAATTTCTCGTCCTTTGCAGCCAGACTGCAGAGAAATTCTGGGGATTTGTGGGAGGTACCTGGGTATTTGAGGGGCCGGGAGGAGCCTATTTTCGATGTCTCTGCAGTCCAGCGCCATCTGGCGGAGTATATCCCACGTGTAAGCATTAGATTTGGAGCAGGACGTACTGTATACTAAGAATAAATGGATAAGGCCGAGACCTGACCCTTGAGGGTGCTCAGCTGGAGGCCCAAGTCTAGCCCGTTTTGTAGAAACTCAAGAACTCTAGAAACAGAATATTTCCGGCAAGGAAGGCTCTTGGCCTCGCACCAAGCGATATAGGCCCACCAAACTCTGTAGTATATCATGGAAGAAGACTTCTTCCGTGCCTGAATCATTGTGTGAATAACCGTGGCCGATAAACCCTTCTCCGTCAGGATCGAGTTTTCAAAAGCCAGGCCGTCAAAGCCAGCGTCCGTGAATTCGGGTGCCGTAGCGACCCCTATGTGAGAAGCCCTGGATCGTCGGGCATGATGTAGTGATCTACTGACATCTGTACTATGTCCGCAAACCAACTCCTCCTCGGCCAGCGAGGAGCCACAAGGATGGCTGGTACCCCCTCCTGGGCTATCTTGCATAGCACTCTGCCCAGGAGCGGGAATGGAGGGAATGCATACAGAAGGTTGAGCTCCGTCCAGGGGATCGCCAGAGCGTCTGTTGCTATGGCCAGAGGGTCTCTTGAGAGCGAGACGAACCTTGGGAGCTTGTGATTGTGTCTGGACGCAAAAAGATCCACGTCTGGTTGACCCCAGCGGAGACACAGAGCCTGAAAGGTCTCGCTGCTGAGGGACCATTCCCCAAAGGAGCTTCTGCTCAGGGAGTCTGCCTCCTGGTTTTCCACCCCCGGGATGTAAACCGCCGAGATGCAGGGAAAATTCTCCTCTGCCCAAGTCAGAATCCGGCTTACCTCCTTGAGGGATCTCTTGCTCTGAGTACCGCCCTGGTGGTTGATGTAGGTTACAGCTGTCTGATTGTCCGAGCGGACCTGAACCGCATGGCCTCTTAAAAGGGGAGTCAGATGTAGTAGAACCAAACAAATTGCTCTCCGTTCCAAGAGATTTATGGGTAACCGGTTCTCCTTCGGACCCCACTGACCCTGGATCTTCCGGGTCTGCCAAATGCCTCCCCAACCTGTAAGACTGGCATCCGTGGTAACTATCTCCCATTGGGGAGTCCGAAAGGACTTGCCTACCAGCAGGTTACGAGAGTCCAACCACCACAAAAGGGATTGCCTGGCCGGGGGGGGGGGGGGGGGACAGCAAAAATCCTTGTTCCAGAGATCTGGCGACAGATTCCAGCTGGTCAGCAGGTTCAGCTGTAGAGGTCTCATGTGGAATTGGGCGAAGGGCACTGCCTCGAAGCACGCCACCATTAGGCCCACCAATCTCATCCCCAGATGCACCGATGGCTGTTGACAAGCCAGCAAGGCCTGCACTTGAATCTGGAGTCCCAAAACTTTCTGCTGCGGCAAAAAGACCTTGACTTGACCGGTGTCTAGCATCATTCCCAAGAAGGATCTCACTGTTGACGGCGTGATAAACGACTTGGGGTAGTTGATCACCCAACCGAAGGCTTCCAGGGTTGATAGTACAATCTGGGTGTCGCTCTCGGCCTCATGAAGGGACCGGGCCAAAATCTGAAGGTCGTCTAGATAGGGTAACACAAGAATACCCTGACTCCTCAGGATAGCCATGATGCCCGCCAGAACCTTGGTGAACACTTGGGGAGCTGAGGATATGCCGAAGGGGAGTGCCACAAACTGGTAATGTTGATCCTCCAGTGCAAACCTCAAAAACTTTTGATGTCCTTGGAAAATCGGGATGTGCAGATAAGTGTCCCTGATGTCCACCGTGGTCATAAAGTCGCCGGGTCGAAGTGATCTCACCGCCAACCGCAACGTTTCCATGCGGAAATGTCTGACCTTTACAAATTTGTTGAGACCCTTCAGGTCCAAGATCGGCCACAGCGATCTGTCCTTCTTGGGGACCGTGAACAGGTTGGAGTAGAACCCCTGACCCTGTTCTTGCCGGAGCACATGGCAAATCACACCTATCCGCAGGAGGTGTTGCACAGCTGCTCTCAAAGCCTGAGCTTTTAGTGGGTTTCGGGATATCCTTGAACATAGGAATTTTGTGGGTGGTCTGGCTGCCAGTTCTATCTTGTAACCTGAGGACACCACCTCCTGAATCCAACGATCCGAGACGTGACGTCTCCAGTATGGAGCAAACAGCAGAAGCCGTCCTCCCACCCGTACGGGTGAGGGCGCCCCCTCATGCCTGAGTAGGCTTGGCTGGGGGTTTGGGCTTAGCTCCCCAGGCAGGGTTGGGCCGGCTGCGGGACCTACCTCTGCCCCAGGTATCTCTGCGGGCATCGGAAAATGAAGAACCTCTTCCTCCCTGAAGAAGAAGAGTGTCGAAAGGGCCGGGCAGACCTTCTTCTCTGAGGGAGCTTACCATCCTTAACCAAAAGGTCCAGTCGCTCCCCAAACAGCCGGCTTCCCACAAAAGGCAGACTTGTGAGGGACTTCTTGGCAGCTGCATCGGCCGACCACTGCTTCAACCACAGCGAGCAGCGTAATGCTACAAGCAAAGCCGAAATTCTGGCACCGAGCCTGACCACATCATCCATGGCAGTAACAACAAAGCCGATGAAATCCAAACAGGCCTTGAGTTCCTTAAACTCCTCCGCCCGTTTGCAAGATTTAGCCTTAGCCACAAGGTGTTTAACCTTTCTCCTGGTGGCTAGGGAAACAATTGCCGTGGCACATGCAGGCCGAAAGAGGGCACCGACAAAGGTGAAAGCATGGCAGGCCAACTGATCCATGCGTTTGTCTGCAGGATCGCGTAAGGAAGCATTGTCAGGTGATGGCATAACCGTGGTGTTAGACAGCCCTCAAACTGGAGGGTCCACCTCGGGAGGGTGAGACCACAACAGAATCAATTCGGCAGGGAAAGGATACCGTCTATCCAGGCCCTTAGGAACCGACGGTAGCTTGTTGGGCCTTTCCCATTCCTTAAGAATCATGTGAGAAAAATGCGGCTGCTCTGGAAAAACCCGCCGCTTTCTTTCAGGCCGAAACAAATCACCCTTTTTCCTCTTCAATGTGCAATGTGCAAGGTATCAAAAACGTAAGAAAGTAAACTTTCCGTATCATCTGGAAGGAAGGAATCCTCATCCGAGGAGGAGCCAGAAATGCTGTCATCTACGGTGGAGAGCAACTTAGTCACTGAAAGTGGGTCATCTGGCGACTCACCTTCCTCCGCAGATCCCAAAGAATCATAAAAATCATCATCCGAGTAAACCAGCTCCAAATGCCGCTTCTTACTCGAGGCCTTCTTAGGGGCTGCCAACGAGATCTGTTTCTCAAGGCTAGCCAGCCTGTGCGCAAAATCAGCATGTGTCCCCTTGCTGGCTCCCCCTTCACTAGGGGCTAACTGCAGCAGTGGAGGATCCGGAGAGGCCGGTGGTAACGCAGGGCTAGGGTCAGGAGCAACCGCCCACACATGGTTCAAAACAATGCCTCTGGCACAAGTGGAACAAATTGTGCTGAATCCACCAAGGGGATTCCGTCTGCACAAGGGGCAGAGCCTGTCCTGCCCAAGTGGGGTGCCCGGCTCACTATCCCCTGATGCCTCTATTATGGTGATTCTGAATAAAAATATTCAATAAGGCTAATAGACACTAATGGCCTAAGCCTAATAGCCAATCCCTCTTTTTAAAGTGGACCAACACCCAGGATTTTCACTATCCTGGGTGTTGGTCCACTTCCGCGGGGCACCCCGATCGGGGGTGCCCCGCTATGTGAAACCCCCCAGAAAGCCCCAAAAACTCACCTGACCCCGCTCCACCAATCATCGTCGACGGACAAGCGAGGTCCGTAGACGGACAAGGTGAGAGCGCCCGCCGCCGCCTCTTGCGCGTCCCTCTTACAGGGAGCGCGCCCGCGCCGGCCATTCACAAACGGCCGGCGCGGGTGCGCGCCCTGCTAGAGGGATGAGCGATAAGGCGGCGGCCCACACATGCGCCGTTGGAACGAGGAGAAGGTAGGATTTGTGGGCGTCCTGGGGGGTTTCACACAGCGGGGCACCCCCGATCGGGGTGTCCCGCAGGCAGGGAGCTGATCGGCCCGGGAATCTTATAGATTCCCGTGGCGATTAGCAGTGGGTGTTGGTGCACTTTAATAATGGGGACCGGGAAAAACCACAACCCTCAACCTTTAGCCCACAGTCTAAAATCAAAAAGAGAAAACAGAGCAATTACAAAATGACCCACAATGTCATGCATTAACACATAAAAATCATAAAATATACATGGCAATAAAAAATTAGCATACAGTGACAATACATTGCATAATACAGTATCCCCAGCCGCGCCAGCAAGGCCAGCAGCGCGCGCTTCCAGAAAAGTCCAGCCGGGGGAGCATCACAGGAACGACGGCCAGCCTGCGTGCCGCCGCCCGTGACTCCACCCCCCCCCCCCCCGGCGCGTCACATCCAGGCCTAGTTGGCATGGCGGCGCCCCCCCCCCCCGACCCACGAGGAGCCTGCGGGGCGAGTCTGCCCACATGCGGCCCGCGCCCCGGCGAGGAAGGCAAGAAGTGGAAGGAGCGGCATCGGACCGCTCCTCGCTGTAGCATGCTATAGCGACGGAGCTCTCCACCGCTCCCCATACAGTAGCACAAAGCACGCACATACACCAACATAATAAAGCATGTGGGAGGAGGGCATATATGAAATTATATATATATATATATATATATATATATATATATTAGTTCCCCAGCAGGCTCACCAAAGAATGCCTGTGGCCGACTGCTTTTTTGTTAATAAAGCCTGCGGCCCAGAGCCATGTGCTCTGCCAGAATGCCCCAGACCCCGGTGTTTCACCCTACCGGACACGGATCCCTGTTATCAGCCAAGGCTGGGAGGCAAGGATTGGTCAGAAGCGATCCGAGGAAATAGGGTCCTGCAGCAGCCGACAGGCTAGGTGGCCCCGCTCTGCTGCCAAAATTCTGAGAGAGAGTATAAGATCCTATGCAGTCAACTGTAAGAAAAAGAACTGGGGCTGTGTGGAGAGGCAGCTGCCTTTATAGGGGGCTGGGAGGGGCTACATCTCTGATCTTGCAGTCAGCGCCCCCTAGGAGCGAACTCCCAATCGTGATGACTTCTGGACGGGCTGGAATGGATTGAAAAGAAAACAGAACAGCCCAGCCACTTTCTAACCTTGCCCCAAGCTGCCACGGCCCATGCATGGATTCTTGTTCAATCAGAATTGAATGTTGTACATTGATTGGACAGTTTGGCAATCAACAATAAATGAAATGATTGCTGGGCACCTCTCACCGACTGTTGCTTGCACCCATCATCAGCCATTCAGATAATCTGCAACAGATAGAGGGATGGTGTAGAAGGTCTGTGCACTTGCTGTGGGATTAAATCCCCAGGAAACTATACTGGTGGACTAGGAGGTCTCACACAGCAGGGCATCCTAAATTTAAGGCCAACAGAGGAGGGATCAGATCATTGGTAACGAACATCTACCTTCTGCTATCAGAGTCATTCACTGCAATGGTTTAGGATTGGGATTATTTTTGTATAATCAACCCATTACTTCTTTCACCCTTTACAGGATGTGCAATTAACAGTAAATCCAGCAGGGGTCATCAAAAAAACTAAAAAGGGATAGGAAATTGTCTGAAAGACTTCAGGGCAGCCAAAGAGGCCCTTCTTTAAGGGGATTGGCCAGCCTTTAAAATCAATTGCCTGGCAGCTTACCTGATGCAGTGTCAGCCCCACATTAACTCTATGCTCTGGTCACAGAAAAGAAGGGGAAATTCTTATGCGGGCACTATAATAATCATATGTGGTGTCTGGTGGAGCGCGGGAGCAACAAACCCCCCCCCCCCCACCCTTTACTTTCTGCCCATCGTTTCGGGCCACTTTCTCTTCCCTTCCGCAATACATTAGTTTTAATGTTTTTTTTTGTTTTTTGTAACAATTCCCCTCGGTATAAGCGCAGTGGCAGTGTCTGACTGCCCACTGGCATGTCCCAGTGTCCCAGTATAATAGGCACAAGATAATGGGCGTACGGACGCCGATGCTGACCCGTGCGGACCCGGAAAAGACCATGGCGTAATATAAGTTGCGCTAATGGTAACAAGCACATGTCTCGTACCTCACCATATTTGCAATCATACTGTAGATTGTTAAACACTAGTTTGGTTAACTTGCAATGCTATGAAAAACGTATGTCGCTAGTTTTTTTCTTTTTTTTCTCCTCTTCTTTATACCTCCCCTGCGCGGGATGGCTGTTTGATGCTGTATGCTATGCAAAACTGTATCGTTGAAAACTTCCAATAAAAATATTGAAACAAAAAAAAAAAAGAAGGGGAAATTCTTATCCAGGGCCTCCCGCCAATCTGGACAAATTCAATCCCAAGCCTGTGTCAAGTTGACACCCCCTCAGTTAATGTGGAGAGGTCTATTTTATCACTGTCAGTCAAGCCCCAGCTCACTTCAATGCAATGCACTCAATGCCATGTGTAGCTCTAGACCTGCGATACTCAACTGGTGGACCAAGGTCTGAATGTGGACCTTGGCGCCAGATTTCCGGCCCCTTGCCCTGACCTGCACTCGGTTGCTTCTGTGTTGCCATGCTCAGAGCTGCCCCCTTGACTGGCGATGTAGTGCTTTATATCCCTGCCAGTGTCATGGCTCCCTTGCACTTAGCATTGCAATATGGAGTACTGCACAGGCGGGAAGTGTCACTAAAGGGTACACACAAACTTTGTTTCTCAGTCTCTTTGCCTCATACAATCCTTTCCCCCTGCCCCAGCTCAGCCACATCTATCCCTGTCCCACCATCTCAGCCCCATCCATTCCTGTTCCACCAGCTTTGCCCCATCCATCCCTTTCCCCCACGGCTCTGTCCTATCCGTACCTGTCCCCTCAGCTCTGCCTCCTCTGTACTTGTCCCCTCAGCTTTGTCCCATCGTGCCCAGCCTCTCTGCCCCATCCACTGCGGTCCTCCAAGCTTTGCTCATCCAATCCCTGTCCCATCAGCTTTGCCCTATTTTTTAGTTTTGCCTGGGAAATCTATAGCCTCTCCCCCAGTGTGCAGATTTTTAACTATCCACTCCCCGCGACAGCCCTCCGCTCGGACCTTCTCCTCTCACAGGATGCCTTTAAATGGACCTCTACAAGAAGTGCTTGAGTACCCCTGCTCTAGACAATGGAAATACTTGACAGTACAGTGACAATGACTTAAAATGCAACAATGTCTCATATGCTCAAAATGTCCATATAAACATCCCAGAAAGAGTCAGAGCAGACTATGATTTCCAGATAATGCATGCACAGTAGACTGGGTTCCATTTTTGCACTACACTCCAAAGCCAAACACAGTTTATAGTAGACGAAAATTAAAAGGTTGCAGTTGGAAAAAGAAAAAAGTCCTGCTGCAGTCTGGTGCCAAGCCGTAATACCTGGAGTGCAAAGGGACATCCCAACATGACAAGAGACCACTGTTGCAAAAAAAGTGGCCGTAAGAAAAGACACAAAGCTCGGATCCCATTTTCCTGGATACAAATCTGGACGAACCTTAATGAAGGCAACCAACTCCCACTTTTAATAAAATGTTGCAGGTGACTTGCCAGACCCAGAGTCTTGTGAACTGGTATAGGGGTCTCATAGACCCCTTACCAGTTCACAAAGGGTTAACAGTAAATAAAAACACCACACAGAAAAAAATGTCTTTATTAAAAAAAAAAAAAAGAAAAAAAAAAAAAAATCTCTCCTCCTCTCCCCGGCAATCATAGCATCTGACCCGCCAAGAGCCAGGATGACACCTGCAGGGGTGACATATTCTGCCCCACCCCAAAAGGGGGAAGGCAGGGGGAGATGGCCGGTCAGGCTCTCTCCTGAAGACTTAAAAGCCCCAGGGGGAGGGAATTGGGAGGACCCCCGGATCGAACGAGGGGTCAGGGGAGTGTTTTCTTTTACTTTTCTTTCACTGTTGCGTGGGGAGTCAGAATCAATACTAGGGGAGACTTTCTACCATGCATGATTACAAAACAGGGAGTTCATGTAACATAAAACCAGTGTTGTCATAGGGACAGAGCAGGGTTGAGTGGCGTGTCCACAAAAATAATTTATGACCAAAAGTTTTGAAAGTTTACAATACCACAGTGAGCCGAAAGGACAGAAGGATGTTCTTGTCTTCACCTTCTTCTGGTTAACTTGCAACGTGCAGCATAAATGAGTAATTCATTCTGACTCTAGCCATCTACAAGCAATGCCACAACGGAAGGAAACGGATGGTAAGAAAGAGCCAATTCAAATGCTCAGACTAGTGCTAGAAAGATGATTGCATTAAAAGGGAAAGGAAAATCACACATGTGAGGTTTCCTCACTGAAACCAACCAAAAAACCTATGAATTCTATGTTCAGGCAAAAAAGGGGGAAAAAATGTGATAGTTTACGTATGCAAGAACTATTCCAGAAAAAGCAGACACTTCATCACTGCCCTGCTGCATGCCAGAGTATCACTGTAGCTACTTTTCTGTGCAAATTGTCGTAAGTCAACTGTTTGGAATGAGGAAGTTCAGTAAAATCGTATCTACGATCTGCTGGAGAGCGAGAAAACCACCTCTTCACACGGGAATGAGAGATGCTTTCATTTAAAAATATTTGAGCTTTAAACAGAATGGGGAACGTTTTACTTTGCAGTCTTTGACCTTAATGGAGAGATTTTGCTTCACTTCAACCACACAGAACTTTTAAATAACATGAATTTGGGATTTGTTCCTCACTTTGGATTTGTGATGCCCCACTCTGTGCATTCCCCAGGTTCCACCATAAACTCATCTTTACCTCGCTCCCATGGGACATGCACGGGCACTCAGCCAATCAGCCCATTACATTTGGATTTCCTTTTGCCACCCTGACTTCAGTAAGCTCCAAGCAAAAGATATGCTGGGGATGCAGAAAAGGCACAGAGATACTGCAAGGTCTTGTGTAAAAGGTGAATGGATGAGCCAATCTGAGGGGTTTCCACACAGTGTGGAACCCTAATCAGTGATTCCCCAATAAAAAGGTAGGCGCTGTGCTGTATGCATGTTAAAACACAATCATTTACCCTAAGGAGAGATTACATTTGGTGGTTTTCAGCTAGATTGATCAGTTGCAGCCCCACCCCTCCTTAGGAAAAAAGCAATTCTGTGAGTACTCACCTGTAGAATTGTTTTTGTTCTTGCATGGCACAGCCTGCTTCTGTATTCATAACAGATGGGTTATTCCGCTACAAGGTGACGCAGTGGTACTGCAGAAAGCTGTGGCATCTCCCGGCTCCCTATAAAAACGGGATTAACCATAGAGTTCCCCAGCGTAGACAAGCAGTGAGACAAGAAGCCGGGAGAGAATAAAGTAAAAAATGTGAAAAAGGTAAAAAAACCCCAATTAACTTGGAACAATCACCATAAAGAGGCAACCAAGAATAACGATAACAAGGGTGGGGCGAAGCGGGCCGTGCCATGCAAGAACAAAAACAATTCTACAGGTGAGTACTCACAGAATTGCTTTTTATTGCATGCCACGGCCCGCTTCGGTATTCATAACAGTTGGGACATCCAAAAGCAGTGTCCAAAGTAGGGTGGGAGTAACGGGCAGTAGTTCAAGTCACTACCGCCTGAAGCACCTTGCGGCCAAAAGCAGCATCCGCTGGAGGCCTTAACATCAACCTTGTAAAACTATGAAAAAGTATGAACAGAAGACCAAGTAGCAGCCTTGCAAACTTGTTCAACAGAAGCTTGGTGCTGAAAAGCCCATCCTTGGCTAGAACATCAAGACGCTCCCCAAATAGCCGCAGCCCCACGAAGGGGAGGCCAGTGAGAGCTTTCTTAGCCGCAGCGTCAGCTGCTCACTGGCGCAACCAGCTAGAGTGGCGCATAGCCACCAAGAGCGCAGGGGCCCTACCACACAGCCACACAGCATCATTGATAACAGTAAAGATAAAGGCCACAAATCTTATAGATTCCCGGGCCACTTCCCTATGGGTGTTGGTCCGCTTTAAGCACCAAGGTGGTAAAATGCTCCTGCTCAGGGAACTCTAGACGCTGTTTACCAGGACGAAAATGCTCCTCCTGCTTTCTCTTAGCTACCTCAGGGGCAGCAATGTGCAAAATTTTAAAAATACAATTCTGTGATTACTCACCTGTAGAATTGGTATTATGAGTATACAGTACGTCCTGCTCCAAATCTAATACTTACACGTGGGATATACTCCGCCAGATGGCGCTGGACTGCAGAGACATCGATAATAGGCTCCTCCCGGCCCTTCAAATACCCAGGGACCTCCCACAAATCCCCAGCATTGAAAAGCAGTTAAGGAGAAGCCGGGAGCATTAACCAATCCAAACTATCAACTATAACAATGATAAAAATCACCATACAGGGGATCCAAGAAAATGCAAACCAAGGGTGGGTTGGAGCAGGACGTACTGTATACTCATAATACCAATTCTACAGGTGAGTAATCACAGAATTGTATTATTCTTAGTAAACAGTACGTCCTGCTCCAAATCTAATACTTACAGTTGGGACATTCAATAGCAGTGTCCATAAAGTAGGGTGGGATCCCCAAGAAAAATCAGCAGCAGGCAGTTTCAACCACTGCCACCTGCAGAACCTTTCGGCCAAAAACAGCGTTAGCTGAGGCCCTAACATCAACCTTGTAAAACTTTGAAAAGGTATGAACAGAAGACCAAGCAGCAGCCTTGCAAACTTGTTCAACAGAAGCCTGGTGCTGGAAGGCCCAAGAGGCACCAATAGCACGAGTGGAATGAGCCGTAAGGCGGAAGGGAGGACTCTTCCCTTTAGCAGAGTAGGCCTGACGAATCCATTTGCTAATAGTAGACTTGGCAGGAGCCAAACCCATCCTAGGACCAGAAGGGACCACAAAGAGCATCAGTCTTCCGGAAAGCCGCAGTGACTACCAGGTAGTACTTCAGACACCTTACCACATCCAATGAATGCAAAACCCTTTCCTTAGCGTTGCTAGGATTAGGACACAATGAAGGAAGGACAATATCCTGATTCAAATGAAAGGCAGACACTACCTTTGGCAGAAAATCTGGCTTAAAGCGGAACACCAGCTTGTCCTGGTGTCTCTCGTAGTATGGGGGCTGAATAGACCGAGCCGCCAGCTCAGACACGCGCCTGACCGAAGTAATAGCAACCAGAAAAACAACTTTGAGGGTAAGTACAGCCAGAGCAGCATCCTGAATAGGCTCAAAAGGCACCCTGTAAGGCAGACAAAACCAGGTTCAAGTCCCAAACAGGGACCGTAGGCTTACGTGGGGGACGCACGTGAGTGACCCCCTGAAAGAAGGTCTTAACCAAGGGATGCTGTGCAAAAGACTTCTGAAAGAAGACAGACAGGGCTCTGACCCTTCAGAGTACTGAGTTTTAAACCCAACTCCAATCCATGTTGTAAAAACTCCAGAATTCTAGGGATTAAGAATTCCCTGCAGGGGAGAGACCTAGACTCACACCAGTCAATGTAGGAACGCCATACCCTGTAATAGATGGCAGAAGAAGTTTTCTTCCTAGCCTGTACCATGGTATCCACCACTGAGGCAGACAAGCCCTTCTCCATCAAGATGGAGGTTTCAGCAGCCAGGCCGTCAAAGCCAGAGTTTGTAAACTGGGATGGCGTAAGGAGCCCTGAGTGAGTAGATCTGGCTCCTCTGGCAGGACGTACTGGACTACTGCCATTTGTACCACGTCTGCGAACCACACTCTTCTTGGCCACCTCGGGGCCACCAGAATCACTGGCACCCTTTCCAGGGCAATCTTGCGCAGAACCCTGCCCAGCAGGGGGAAAGCATACAGGAGCTGGAATTTCTTCCATGACAGTGACAGAGCATCCGTGGCCAAGGCCAGCGGATACTGCGACAGGGAGACAAAGGCCGGGTGCTTGTGACGGGATGCAAACAGATCCACATCTGGTAGGCCCCACTGGTAACACAGGGACTGGAATACCCTGTTGCAGAGGGACCACTCCCCCTGATGGGAAGTCCCCCTGCTCAGAGAGTCTGCTAGAAGATTCTCTACCCCCGGGATATAAACAGCCGAGATGCATAGAACATTGGCCTCCGCCCATGTCAGAATCCGCGACACTTCCTGGAGAGCACCCTTGCTCCGGGTCCCTCCCTGATGGTTGATGTAGGCAACCGCTGTCCTGTTGTCTGAGTGCACCTGCAGAGACAGGCCCTGCAGGTGATCGGTCAACTGCTCCAAAACCAACCTGACCGCCCGTAGTTCCAGAATGTTGATGGGTAAATGGGCCTCCTGAGGGCCCCACCTCCCCTGGAACCTCAGGGATTTCCAGAATCCCCCCCAACCTGACAGACTGGCATCCGTGGTGACCGTCTCCCAGGAGGGGGCTAGAAAGGACCTGCCCTTTAGCAAGTTCTTGTGGTCCAGCCACCACGAGAGGGGACCTTCTGACCAATGGGGGAAGCACACAAACCCCGTCCAAGGATGCGGGATCCTTGTCCCATACTGATAGGAGGTGAAGCTGCAGAGGCCTCGAATGGAACTGAGCAAAGGGCACCGCCTCGAAGCTCGCCACCATCAGGCCCACCAGCCGCATTCCCTGTCTGAGGGAGAGCTGGGGGCACGAGAGCAGGGACCGCACCTGCGTAGTCAGATCTTCCACCTTCTGTTGGGGAAGGAATATTCGTGACTGAACCGTATCCAGAATCATCCCCAGGAATGGGGTCACCGGTGAAGGAGACAGGGAGGACTTGGGATGATTGATCACCCAGCCAAAGGACTCCAAGGTGGACACCACCAGCTGAGTGTCCAGCTCCGCCTGCTGTAGAGGCCATGAGGCGATGAGAATGTCGTCCAGGTAGGGCAGCACTCGAATGCCCCCTGACCTTAGCAAGGACATCACCCCCGCCAATACCTTGGTGAACACTCTGGGAGCTGAAGTGAGGCCAAAGGGTAGATCCACAAATTGGTAGTGTTGATCTTTCAACTCAAATCTGAGAAACCTTTCATGCCCTGGAATGTGAAGGTAAGCATCTTTGATGTCCACAGACGTCATAAAATGCCCTGGTCGTAGAGAGCCAACGGCCGAGCGCAGGGTTTCCATGCAAAAGCGCTTGCTCTTGACAAATTTGTTGAGGATCTTTAAATCCAGAATGGGCCTGACTGACCCATCTCTTTTGGGTACTGTGAAAAGGTTGGAGTAGAAAACCTTCTCCCAATTCTCTCAAGGGAACTTTGCAAATAACTCCCAGCTCCAGGAGTCCCTGTACTGCCTGCATCAGGACCTGAGCTGATACCGGGTCCTGGGGTATCCGGGACCTGACAAATATTGAGGGGGGCTGCACAGCAAACTCTATCTTGTAGCCGGAGGTAACTACCTCCTGAATCCACCGGTCTGAGACTTGACGCCTCCAGACGTGCGCGAAGTGCTGTAGTCGTCCCCCCAACCTGGCGGGCGAGGGCGCACCATCATGCCTGAGGGGGTCTTGGGAGGGGGTTTGGGTTTGGTCCCCCAGGAGGAGCCAGGGCGTCGCCCCCTGCTCCTATGCCAGGAGTCTGTGCGAGCCCCCGCGAAGGACACCCCTTTTCCCTGCTTAGCGCCTCTGTAGGGGGCTGAAAGGGGGCCCTGGTTGCGAAAGGGCCGAGGCTGCCGCCTGCGCTGTGGTAACTTACCTCCTTTAGCAAAGAGGTCTAGGCGGTCCCCAAACAGGCGTAGTCCCTTGAAAGGGAGCCCAGTAAGGGCTTTCTTAGCAGCATTGTCGGCCGCCCACTGTCTCAGCCATACCGCGCGGCGTATAGCCACCGCCAAGGCGGAAGATCTGGCAACCAGCCTAATAGCATCGTCCGATGCAGACAGGATAAAGTTCACAAATACATCACATTTAGACAGTGTATTAATAGTATCGGCAGGCAACTCGTCTGGGGAGTCAAGTGCATTCCTGACCATAGCCCTGAGCGCCACGGCCGTAATAGCCAGAGCGCAGACCGGGCGCAGTGCCACCCCTCCAAACGCAAAGGCATGGCACGCCAATTGGTCAATGCGTCGGTCCTCAGAATCCCGCAGTGTAGTAGTGTCAGGAGAGTGCATAATAGAGGTGTTAGACAGCCCTAGAATAGGAGCATCGACCTCGGGGGGCGATGACCAGCACTTGACCATGTCAGCAGGAAATGGATACTTCCTGTCCAGACACTTAGGGATCCCGGGAAGTCTACTGGGATGTTCCCACTCCTTAAGCACAAGGTTATTAAAATGGGTCTGCTCAGGAAATTCCAATCGAGCCTTAGCAGTATGGAATAGTTCACCCCTTTGCCTGGGAGCCGCAACAGGGGGAGAGATGGACAAAACCTCAAAAATCTGAAGCAACAGCTTATCAGTATCATCCGGGGTCCAATGATCAGAACCAGAATCGTCATGACCCCTAGACTTCTCATCAGATGACTCTGAGTCAGAGATCAGCTCCCCTTCGTCCGAAAGGGTATGATCATATAGATGCGTAAACTCATCAGACTCCGTAGGGAAAGGAGCAGAGTCAGGGATAATGTGCCGCTTCTTTGCGGTAGCCTTGCGCGCTAGAGTACTAGCAAGCAATTTTTCAACACTGGCCAGTCTAGTAGCCACATCAGGATGAGAATCCCCGCTTGTATTGGGGGTTAGACTCAGGCTTAGGGGGGTAGGTGAAGTGAGGCGAGGTGCAGACCCAGCCCCAGAAGGGGCGGGAAGTACCAGTAACGCCTGCTGTGCACAAGGGACGCAGACCCGAGCATTGTCACCGTTGATAGATGAGACCCCACAAGCTACACACAGCCGGGCTTGTCCCGAGGGAACCCCGTTAACAATATCCTGGGATGCCTCCATATGGTGATTAATGGGCACAATAGGCCAGTAGGGATTGACGCTATAAGCTACCCTGGATGCCCCAAAGATCCGCAGGGAAGTGGGAGTAATTATACTAAGTCCAACTGGGAATTACACCGGGAGAAGCCACTGGATTCGACCGTCTGAAAGACATAATGGGAATAGGGATGTCAGAGCCATGCGCAGTAAGCCAGACAAATGAAAATCGCCCGCGAGGGCACTTACAGATCGAGGGAGGAGGACCGTTACCACGCACGCGTGCGATGAGCATCGAAATGGCGCCAAGCGGACCTCGAAGGGCGGGCCAGAGCGGGCTGTGACGCGGAGCGCGCCAAGCCAGGTCTCCGCCCCCCCCCTGAATAGCGCAAAGCTCTGAATACAGTAGTCAGCGCAGACAGTAAAGTGAATGACACACTACAGAAAGCAAAAATGGGGATTACTTCCAGATGCGCCCAACAACAAATACCAATAAAGACGCCGCAGCGTCTGAGGCGCCGCTGCCTCCTGTTCACGCGCCCGTCCAATAAGGGCAAGATAATCGCGCGGCAGCGGCGGCCGATAGAAATAAAGACAGCTCGGCTCTGACACCAGGTGTATGAGTCAAGGACAATACTAAGGCCATAACGTGTACTGAATAAACTAAGACCACCCCCCCTTTCTTTCCCCTCGAGCTACGGGGGGAACGAGGGAGAATGGCGACCCTTTGAACAGGGTCCACGGCAACACAGGGAATGGGCAATAGCACGGGAGGGGCATCCACAAGAGGCTCACCATCAGCCTAAACCGCCTACCCTTTGGTGGGGGACTGCGGAGGAGCATGGCTCCATAAGCGCACGTAGTGCTACCTACCTTCACCCGACTAGCGCAGCCCAGGCTGGGAGGCACATCACGAAGAGGACGGGTGGGAGTAGTCCAAAAGGGCCGCAGGCTTTAATAGCCCCGCTCACCTGCAAGAGAGTGACACATCATGTCTTCGCAGTCAGCACTGCAGAGAAATCTGGGGATTCGTGGGAGGTCCCTGGGTATTTGAAGGGCCGGGAGGAGCCTGTTTTTCCATGTCTCTGCAGTGCAGCGCCATCTGGCGGAGGATAACCCAAGTGTAAGTATTATATCTGGAGCAGGACGTACTGTATACTAAGAATAGATGGCGTCGGTATGCCTCGAGGGGCGTGCCAGTAATAGCGATGACGCAGAACGCACCAAAGACGGGCCCCGCCCCCCCCGAAGAGCGCGAAGCCAGAAGGCCAACAGCCAATGATGGCGCACCAGCAGCTGATGTAATGCCGCCGCCAATCGCGGAGCCAAGTCAGCGCGCGGCGGCGGTGGTAAATTTAAAAGCAATACAGACAAGTCAGCGCGGCGGCTGACACAAGAATAAAGAAATGTGAAAAGTGAAAGCACAGACTGCATAACATACATATCTATACACATACACACCCCCCCTATTTTCCCCCGAAGACTACAAGGAGGATGAGGGAGGACGGCGGCCACTTAAATAGGGCCCACCGATAGGCAGGGGCAAGGGGCAATAGTGCGGGAGGGGCATCCCATAGAGGCTCACCATAAGCCTGAACCGCCTACCCTCTGGTGGGGGATTGCGGTGGAGCAGCGCTCCTAAGCACCAACGGCGGTGCTGCCTACCTTCACCCGACCAGTGCAGCCAAGGCTGGGAGGCATATTACTAGTGGAACGGGTGGGAATAGTCCTACAGGGCCGCAGGTTAATAACCCCGCTCACCTGCGAGTAGAGAGCCAATTTCTCGTCCTTTGCAACCAGACTGCAGAGAAATTCTGGGGGGCCGGGAGGAGCCTATTTTTGATGTCTCTGCAGTCCAGCGCCATCTGGCGGAGTATATCCCAACTGTAAGTATTAGATTTGGAGCAGGACGTACTGTATACTAAGAATATATGTGACAGCAGATTATCAGTGTCCTCAGGGCACCATGATTCCTCTCCGGATGCAGACCCAGGGTCACTATCGCAACCCTCCTGCTGGTTCCCAGAGGAGTCAGAATCCTGGGAGAGCTCCCCTAACTCAAGGGGGTGACAGCCACCAAGATCATCAATCCCCACATACATCTCAGTAAGGGGAGCGGGCCTGGGATCCAGGTGTCTCAGAGGCCTTCTTAAGAACAGTCCTGGCAAGCTGCTTTCAATGTTAGCCACCCGCAGAGCCAAATCAGAATGTGACTCCCTGTCAACATTCCCCTCACTGGGGCCCAATTGCAGGAGCAGGGGAGTAGGTGAAGCCGAGTGAGGCGCAGAGCTGGGAAGCGAAGCAGGCAAACCAGCTTGAAGCGCAAGGACACTTTCAGCACACGGCACGCACACCGTGACACTGTTACTCACAGGGGATACCCCACACATGGAACACAGCCGGGCTTGCCCCAAAGGGCCCCCAAGCACGCTATCGCCAAAAGCCTCCATATGGTGATTAACACAGGCGCAATAAGCCAGCAGTGGGTACAGGCTTAAGACAGAAGCCACCCGGGATGCCCTCCCACGGGATGCCCCCAGAGGTCAATAAAGGGGGAATGAGAGGGAGGAAGGAGTGGAGCCGGGAAAAACCACAACCCAATGGTATCCAGCCTGAAAGCCATAAGTAAAAACACACGAGCATCCCGCAGCAAATACACCCCAAATCAACAAAAAAAAACCCCAAGGGGGACTCACGGACCAAAGACACCACGGGGTCACACAGGCACAGACTGCTGGATAAGGCGACCCACTGGAGGAAGCAGCTCTGCAGCCAAGAAGGGAAAAAAATCCAGACGCGCAGCTTGTCCAAAATGGCGCCGGCAGAGGTACCTTGAGGGGCGGGCCGCGGGGGGAACGACGCGATACGCGTCATCACCCCCCCCCCCCAAAGAGCACGAAAAACGGCGCTCACGTGACCTGGCTGGTGCCATGACAAAGCAAAATCACCTCAGGTTATAGCGCCCACAGCCGCGGAACACAGTACAAAGCAGCGCGGCAGCTAAAAACACCACAAAATACACCAAAAACATCAAAACACCACAGATATCACCACCCACACCCCCCCCCCCCCCAACAAAGTCATAGAGGAGGGGGAAGAGAGAGAGACGAGAAGGCAGCGGCGAGCAGCCATGGCCGGGGGGGGGGGGGGCAGGGGGAAAATAAGGGGACACAGTCCCCAAACTACTTCCTACCCCTCAGAAGCCAGGGCAGAAACTCAGCATGCCTATTAGGCTCACCATAAAGCCTATGGCCGGCTACCCTTTGTATTACAGGGCCTGCGGCTTGGAGCTGCGCTCCAGGAGCACTTGACCCTAGTGCTCTTCTACCTTCACCCGATCTGTCAGCCGAGGCTGGGAGGCAGTGAGGGTCCAGAAACAGGTGGAAATAGACTTGCAGGGCCGCAGGCTTGGTTGCCCCGCTCACCTGCGCAAGAGAGAGAGACATCTTCTAACTTCGCAGTTCCACTGCAGAGGAAACACCGGGGAACTCTTTGTTTAATCCCGTTTTTATAGGGAGCCGGGAGATGCCACAGCTTTCTGCAGTACCACTGCACCACCTTGTGGCGGAATAACCCAACTGTTATGAATACCGAAGCGGCCGTGCCATGCAATAAAGAAAAATTGCCAAAACTACCAATTAACCATTTGTGAACCAAATTCTGTCACTTTCCTGCACTTTGGAGACACTATAGATTTCCTCTGGAGGTTGCAATTGAAGTGAAATTGGGTTACCACATGACTGGATATCCCCTTTAACCTACGGCAATCAATAGCACTGAAGTACATAGACATGACACGCATTTCATCAAGTTAAAAAAAAAAGCTAAATGCAATAGACAAACTTAGGTTGCAAATAATCTCTTTGGTAACATTTTTACACCTTGTAAATGTATGTGTTCACATTAGCTTATCTTGGAGTAATGTGCTTTTAAATTATTTAAAGCCGTAAGCCCAAGTGTCCAGGTTTTAATAAATAAAATTTAATCTCAACAAATCTGTTGCTGGAATATTACTTGCTGGCAGTTTGTTCCTTCCAACACCCGATTAGCAGTTTGTCTCTTCCTGTGTCCATGTGGTTGCAGCCTTCTTCAGATATCCAGTCTACCCTCAACCCGCTCAACAACCTACAACAGACCAGGTTAGGTAGATCTCCACACACACAGCTCTATAGCTCTGTGAGCACCAATTACTCCACCTGTGCATCAGTGTGGAGATCTGCAAAACATGACCTGCTGGTGACTCTATAAGAAGGTTGGGCAACACTGAAAAACCCCAAACCAGACTCCTGGACTATCCTGGACTAGGATGGGAAATGCTGTCACAGTGCTGGAATACACCGGAAAGAAAGGGTTATCTAGGCACATTCACATGACCTGGAGTCAGATTGAGAGATTTGTTTTTAACCAAAGGTTTGCTCTTACACTTGTATTATTAGGCTTATTCTCCATTCATCCATGTACACAGCAAGTCACTCTGGATGCAGTTTACAACATTCAGGTATGTCAAAGATGCAATCAGCAAATCACATCTATTCCACAAGTGGCCTACTGGTGCAAATAGCCAGTGTTCCTGTGTGCAGTGGTATCCTGAATTGGGATGCCCTGCTGTGTGTACCCCCTAGGTTACCTTCATTCCGCTCCCATGAAGCAGACTTGGGCGAGGGCGTGTGCCCGGTTGGCTGAGTGGCGTGCTCAGCCAATCAGCGTGCTCGCTGTCACATCGCCAGCTGCATCTGTGCAGCCATGGTGTGCCTGTGTCGCCCATTCAGAAAGGCCGGGCACGGCTAGAGGCGAGCAGAGATGTAGCGAGGGCTCCAGAAGGTGAGTGAAACTAGCGATCAGGGGGTTTTACACAGCGGGGCACCCCAATTCGGGGTGCCCCAAGGAGTGGAACTCGGAAACTTTTTTAGACTCCATGGCTTCTGATGTTCCGCTTTAAGTGTGGTAATCGGTCATAAGGCAACCTCTGACCAGCTGCTCTTAGTTATTGCTCTTTGACCTACTTTATTAAACAAGGCCAAATAATAGTTGCTGATTCTGGAGAGGATTCATTTCTTTTCCAGCACTTGTAGCTCTATAGCTTTCTCTTCACATCACAGCCGACAGCAAACCCCTTGGGATTGGGATGTTAACTAAACCTATTAAGCTAAGTAAATTTTAGGTTAAACATACAGACCGGGTCTGTAACAGAATCCAGCAGCTCACAGCAGATATCGAAATAATAATATACCTATGATCCACAAACCAGCTGGCTTCAGCTTTCCTTTCCAGGACACACCAGGGATCTTGGCTGGCTTTTTTTATTTTTTATTTGGGGGGCCAGTTTACATGGTGGGCTACTACACCAAGCTGTTCCTTATGAAAAACATTTCAGTACAGCAGACCGAGTTTCTTTTTTTTAACCCTTAAACCTCAAGCCTGTAGAATCCACATTGTTGATTCTCCTACTGTTAACTGCCATGCCCGTTAAATGTATGTTCTTGCCATTTAAAAAAAGTTTGCAGCAAAAAAAAAAAGGGAAAAGGGCTCACTTCTGTCCAGGATCCAGTGCTGGAGGTCCCCAATTTCCCCCGGGGGAGGGGGGGGGGGGACTCTACCCCCTCCTCTCCCAGAGTCCTCAGCAGCCCAACCATTCCCTCCCCCGTGAGGCAGCTTCTGTCATCTATCTCACTGTGAAAAGGAGGGGTCTTTTATAGCAGCGAGTGAGCTGACGCCAGATCACTGATCCGCTATAAAAGGCTGCTCCCAGAGACGGGAGTAAGCAGAGAGCAAGAGTGATGGGTGGGAGCTAAGGACTCACTTTAATGACAGCAGTGGTGGATGGCGCAGGACAGTGATCTGCGTTGGAATCAGATTAAAAGCTGAGCTGGAAAGGGGTCATTGAGAACCCTATACCAGTTCACAGGACAGGAGGGGCTTGGCAGGGCAAGTGGGTGATTTGCCATCACCCCAGCCCCTTGCCTGCATCCCCATAGCCCAGGAAGGTGCAGAAGAGCCCACATCCCATATGGGCTAAATGGGCCAGTTAACCCTTGAGAGTGCCCATAGTAGTTGTATTTTATTTGAAAAGGTCATAAAATGCTCCTTTCAGTTTTGGAGTGTCTCCTGGGCAGGATCGGGTCTCTACCATTACATATGTGGTATCGTTGTATTCGGATGGAATTGGCTTTCGCGCAATACATTTCACATATTTCTACAAAAATATTGTGAAAGCACTGAAAAAATTAAAAATAAGACATTTCATGTTAAAGCCCAAAATCTGCAGAAAAAAGAAAAAATATATAATAATTTTCCTGTAAAATCCCTGCAAAACATACATAACACAAAATACTGAATAATGTCCTGGCATCAGAGTCACAAAACCTCAAGGAGGCTGTCAGAGTGATTCTTTAGTAGAAGATTGTTTAACTATATATCTACCCTTTTGCTAACTGTGGAAAAAAAACACAAGCCGAGCAGATAGTTTTGCTTTACCTGCAAACCTGCAGAAGAAATCAGATCTCATATCAGAGGGAAGATGGAAAAATAGGTTATAAAAGTTTGTTAAAGGTTTCAAAACAAACATGGGCATATTTTTTTAATAAAACTCAAATTTCCTTCTATAACCCAAAATATACTGGTGGGTTAACTGGTTTGTGGTAGGAGAGTCTGCATGTCAATTTGCCTCACCAGTGTTCTGCCCAAATAGGATATGAAGCTCTCATAGCGTTGAGGTCTGCAACGTTAACGTGCAAACAGGACTCCCAACATTTCTACTGGTGATGACGTGATCATCACATTTTGCTAACTCTTAATTACCAGATACATATTTTACCTAAAAGTAATCTGAAAAATCTATTTTGCAACACCAACCACATCCTCTGAAAACAATACCAAATATTTCCTTGTATTTTCCCAACCTGTCTGACAGACGACTTGCTCTTCACCTTGTGTTGCTTGCTTGCCCCTAACAATATGCTTTTGTGTGTGTTATTAATGGGATTGCACAACTGCGCTAACTTTTCTGTATGTAGCTCCTGTGATTTATCACATTCCATGCACAAGAATTTCAAGCCTGGAGCATAAGCTGCAGGACTGGGCCAACACTACCCATTAAAGTGGACCAAAACCTACACACCAATGAATCTGGATGCCCCGCTGTGTGAAACCCCCCTTTAAACTCCCCTTCTCACCCGAACAAATGGCATTTGCGCAAGCAGTGGGCGTGGCCCTGCTATAGCTTCAGCAGGGCGTGGGCTTGTGCCAGGCATTTCTGGATTGCTGGCATGGGCACACTCCCTGTTCAGGGCAGCGGGAGTGCAGCAGTCAGTGTGCTCAGCTCCACTCGACTGGAGCCGAGTCTTACACGAGCTAACATGAGAAGATCTGAGCACACCGATTGGATGAGAGTCATGCGACGTAGGACCGGGGAAAGGAGAGTTAGATTGGGTGACCTAGGGGGGTGTCACAGAGCGGAACACCCCAGATGTAGGTGCCCCAGGGGCAAGAACCAAAACCCGAGATAGTGAAAATCCTGTTTTTTGGTCCACCTTAAACTAGTTTTAATAACAACCTGGTCAACAAGCAACTCACAAATATCACACCTGTTTAAATTGGTGGTGCATCGCTATTCCACAGGTAACATCATTGGTTGTGGCCTGTGCTTGGACTCCTCGTCACCTGAAAGCCCTGCCCTGCTAGGACCAGCAAATCCAGTCTGGAACCCCCATTACCCCCCCCCCCCCTTCCCCCAAGTAACATATGGCTTTTTAAAATGGACCTGATTCCACAGCGAACCTTCCTCCAATTTCAGTGGATGTCGTTGTGGAAGCTGCCACCCTGACCAGAATTATCTGCATAGCCCGTCAATCACGGTGCACTGCACTGATTGGCTACGTAATGAGTCAGCACATCACTCTGTAGGTGCACTGATTGGCTACCTAAGCGTTCAGCACATTACTGTTTCCACCCATAATCCAGACATCTCACTCCCGTTCACAAGACTTCTCTCAAGCTACACCAATTCTTTGGAATGCCCAACCTCCAACAATTACATTAATTCCCAATATCAACAGTTTTAGACACTTGATAAAAATGCATCTTTTAGTTTAGCCTACCACATCTACTAATCTCTACTTAATTAACCCATCTTCAACTTCATTTTTATGAGCCTGATCCATCATCAAACACTATACACCACAATCCTGAAAAAAAAAAAAAAAAAAACTAAAATCGGCCAGTGGCTGCCCATACTGGTTGTTTTTGCCAACGTGAATAAACCATGCTACAAACATGTTTTCTTTTGTTTCATTCATTCACTGTTTTTTGTTTTGTAATGTATTTTTCTTTCTATGTATATGAACCCTCTGATTGCAAAGCACGGCAGAATATGTTGGCGCTATATAAATAAAGATTGTTATCATCATCAGGCGACTTATGCCATAAATGGCAAGGGTTTTATTTTAATAGGCCTTTTTTGGAAGGTGACAACTGATATGTACCACTGAATTACCCAAGATATGAAGAAAAAAAAATATTTGGAACCTCTGCATTAGGGTAATTCTGGGTAGGAGGGGAGATGCATTTTATACCACATGACCACTAAAAAATACTATACTCATTATCACTAGAAATTAACCCAGAGCTAATACATAATGGGTTTCCAGTAAAGGCCATGTGGTGGGTTTGTGGGGTTGGAAGTAATGGGAGGGGGCATTAACACTTAAATTATGGGTTTCCCAAGTCCTAAGCACTCTTTTAAACCTTATATAAAGTATAGCGGACCTTTCATATGAGAATCAATCTTTTTTAACCCATTTGTTAATTTTTTTTAGGCATGTGAGCCAAACAATCAAATATGAATGTGTTATAAATGTATTTCAAAAGCAAAGCTTCTCTTGGCAACGCCACCTCTCCATTTTCAGCAATAAGTTATCGTTTTAAGTAAACTTCCTGCTCTAATAAGCTATAAAAACATACATGATAATCCCCCTCTCCGCACTTCTCATTTTCAATATAAAATCCTCAGCAGTACTACCAGAGAAATCCAATCTATCCTTCATAAACAATTTTGTTCTATTGGTCCCAGATGCACACCTTCTTGCCAATCAAACCTGCTGACATGCCTCCTTGGTAATATGATAACACGGCTCACTGAGTACATTTTTATTTCAGACCTAAAATTGCAGTATTTAAGAATAGCAACAATAGGGCTCTTGTCACACCTTCATATGAGCATGAGGTCTGGAGCATAAAATTACACCCGAGATCTGGCAGTATCAGAAATAATGCAGCACTTCTCCAATTGTTGTGGTATCAACATAACCAGAAAATTAGTTTTTGTGATACTGACGATAATCTCAGTATTAAAAAAAAAAAAAAAAAATTCTGTGAAGTACTCACCTGTAGAATTGGTATTATACGTATACAGTACGTCCTGCTCCAGATATAATACTTACACTTGGGTTATCCTCCGCCAGATGGCGCTGTGCACTGCAGACATGCAAAAACAGGCTCCTCCCGGCCCTTCATATACCCGGGGACCTCCCACAAATCCCCAGCATTGAAAAGCAGTGAACAAGAAGCCGGGAGAATTTAACCACCGAAACTGGTAACAACAACAATGGTAACAATCACCATACAGGGGATCCAGAATAATGCAAAAAAACAGGGTGGGGTGGAGCAGGACGTACTGTATACGTATAATACCAATTCTACAGGTGAGTACTTCACAGAATTGTATTATTCTAAGTATACAGTACGTCCTGCTCCAGATATAATACTTACACTTGGGACATCCAATAGCAGTGTCCATAAAAGTAGGGTGGGATCCCCAACAAAAAGGCAACAGCGTGCAGCTTAAACTACTGCCGCCTGCAAAACCTTGCGGCCAAACACAGCATCAGCTGAGGCCCTAACATCAACCTTGAAACACTTTGAAAAGGTAT
This sequence comes from Gastrophryne carolinensis, assembly GCA_027917425.1. Lineage (NCBI taxonomy): Eukaryota > Metazoa > Chordata > Amphibia > Anura > Microhylidae > Gastrophryne > Gastrophryne carolinensis. The sequence continues at coordinate 347,369,651 of CM051238.1, read as the reverse complement.
GAACAGAAGACCAAGTAGCGGCCTTGCAAACTTGTTCAACAGAAGCCTGGTGCTGAAAAGCCCAAGAGGCACCAATAGCACGAGTGGAATGAGCAGTAAGGCGGAAGGGAGGACTCTTCCCCTTAGCAGAGTAGGCCTGAATCACAGCCTGACGGATCCATTTGCCGATAGTAGACTTGGCAGGAGCCAAACCCTTCCTAGGCCCAGAAGGCACAATGAAGAGAGCATCAGTCTTCCTGAAAGCCGCAGTGACTACTAGGTAATACTTCAAACACCTGACCACGTCCAAGGAATGCAGAACCCTTTCCTTGTCGTTGCTAGGATTGGGGCACAATGAAGGAAGAACAATGTCCTGATTCAAATGAAAAGCAGACACAACCTTAGGCAGAAAATCCGGCTTGAAGCGGAACACCACCTTGTCCTGGTGCCTCTCATAGTACGGAGGCTGAATGGATTCAGCAGCCAGCTCAGACACACGCCTAACCGAAGTTATGGCCACCAAAAAGACAACCTTGAGGGTAAGAACTGCCAGAGCAGCATCGTGAATAGGCTCAAAGGGAGCACCCTGCAAGGCAGCTAAAACTAAGTTTAAATCCCAAACGGGGACCACGAGGGGGACGCGCATGAGTGACCCCCTGAAAGAAGGTCTTAACCAAATGATGCTGAGCAAAGGACTTCTGAAAGAAGACGGACAGGGCAGAAACCTGACCCTTCAGAGTACTGAGTTTTAGACCTAACTCTAAACCATGCTGTAAGAACTCCAGAATCCTAGGGACAGAGAACTCCCTACAGGGAAGAGACCTAGACTCACACCAGTCAATGTAGGTACGCCATACTCTGTAATAGATAGCAGAAAAAGTCTTCTTCCTAGCCTGCACCATAGTACCTACCACAGAGGCAGACAAACCCTTCTCCATCAAGATGGAGGTTTCAGCAGCCAGGTCCTCAAAGCCAGCGTTTGTAAATTGGGATGGCGTAAGAAGCCCTGAGTTAGCAGATCTGGCACCCCTGCCAGATCGTACTGGTCTACTGCCATTTGAATCACGTCTGTGAACCACACTCTTCTTGGCCACCGGGGGGGCCACTAGAATCACAGGCACCCCTTCCAGAGCAATCTTGCGCAGAACCCTGCCCAGAAGGTGGAATGGTGGAAATACATATAGGAGCCGAAACTCCTTCCATGACATGGACAGGGCATCCGTGGCCAAGGCCAGAGGATCCTGAGACAGGGATACGAAGGCCGGGAGCTTGTGGTTGTGACGGGATGCAAACAGGTCCACATCCGGTAGACCCCAACGGTGACACAGGGACTGGAATACCCTGTTGCAGAGGGACCACTCCCCCTGATGGGATGTCCCCCTGCTCAGAGCGTCTGCTAGCAGATTCTCCGCCCCCGGAATGTAAACAGCCGAAATGCATTGTACATTGGCCTCCGCCCATGTCAGAATCTGAGACACCTCCTGGAGGGCACCATTGCTCCGGGTCCCTCCCTGATGGTTGATGTAGGCAACTGCCGTCCTGTTGTCTGAGCGTACCTGGACCGACCGACCCCTCAGGTGTTGGGTCAACCGCTCCAGTACCAACCTGACTGCCCGCAATTCCAGAATGTTGATGGGTAAATGGGCCTCTTGAGGACCCCACTTCCCCTGGAAGCGCAGGGATTTCCAGAATCCCCCCCAACCTGACAGACTGGCATCCATTGTGACCGTCTCCCAGGAGGGGGCCAGAAAAGAACTGCCCCCTATCAAGTTCCCGTGGTCCAGCCACCACGCAAGGGACTGCCTGACCGAGGGGGGAAGCACACAGACCCTGTCCAAGGACGCTGGGTTCTTGTCCCATACTGACAGAAGGTGAAGCTGGAGAGGTCTCAAATGGAACTGGGCAAAGGGCACCGCGTCGAAGCTCGCCACCATCAGGCCCATCAGCTGCATTCCTTGCCTGATGGAGGGCTGTGGGCACGAAAGCAGGAACCTCGCCTGCGCAGTCAGAGCTTCCACCTTCTGTTGAGGAAGGAATATCCTTGACTGAACCGTATCTAGAATCATTCCCAGGAACGGAGTCACCGCGGAGGGGGACAGAGAGGACTTGGGGTAATTGATCACCCAGCCGAAGGACTCCAGGGTGGACACTACCAGCTGAGTGTCCAACTCTGCCTGCTGCAGAGACCGAGAGGTGATGAGTATATCGTCCAGGTAGGGCAGCACGCGTATGCCCCTTAGCCTTATCAGGGACATCACCCCTGCCAGCACCTTGGTGAACACCCCGGGAGCCGACGTGAGGCCGAATGGCAAGGCCACAAATTGGTACTGTTGATCTTTCAACACCGGGACGTGAAGGTAAGCATCCTTGATGTCTACGGACGTCATAAAGTCCCCTGGGCGCAGAGAGCCGATGGCCGAGCGCAGAGTTTCCATGCGAAAGTGCCTGTTCTTGACAAATTTGTTGAGGATCTTTAAATCCAGAATGGGCCTGACTGACCCATCCTTCTTGGGTACTGTGAAAAGGATGGAATAGAAACCCATGCCCCTGTCTCCTAAGGGGACCTTGCAAATGACCCCTAGATCCAGGAGACCCTGCAAGGCCAGCAACAAGACCTGAGCTGAGGCAGGGTCCTGTGGAATCCGGGACCCAATGAATCTGGTGGGGGCCGTACAGCAAATTCTATCTTGTAACTGGAGGACACTACCTCCTGAATCCACAGGTCTGAGACGTGGCGCCTCCAGACATGCTCGAAGTGCTGCAGACGTCCCCCCACCCTGACGGGCGAGGGCGCCCCTTCATGCCCGAGGGGTCTTGGGAGGGGCTTTGGGCTTGGACCCCCAGGAGGAACCGGGACGGCGTCCTCTGTTCCTGTGCCAGGAATCTGCGCGGGACCCAGCGAAGGACACCCCTTTTCCCTGTTTAGCCCCACGGTAGGGGATTGAAAGGTTGCCCTGGCCTCGAAAGGGCCGAATCTGCCGCCTGCGCTGGGGTAACTTGCCTCCCTTGGCGAAGAGGTCTAGACAATCCCCAAACAGGCGCAGCCCCTTAAATGGGAGCCCAGTAAGGGCTTTCTTAGCGGCATTGTTAGCAGCCCACTTGTGCAACCAAACCGCGCGGCGTATAGCTACCGCCAGGGCAGAAGATCTGGCACACATCCTAATGGCATCGTCCGATGCAGACAGGATAAAGTTTACAAACACATCACAGTTACACAGTGCATTGACAGTATCAGGTGGCAACTCATCTGTGCCATCGAGTGCATTCCTGACCATGGCCCTGAGCACCACTGACGTAATGGCTAAGGCGCAAACCGGGGGCAGAGTCGCTCCCCCAAATGCAAAGGCATGGCATGCCAATTGATCAATACGCCGGTCCTCAGAGTCCCGTAGCGTAGTAGTGTCAGGGAAGTGCATAATAGAGGTGTTGGACAACCCTAGTATAGGAGCATCGACCTCGGGGGGCGATGACCAGCACTTAACCAAGTCAGCAGGGAAGGGATACTTCCTATCCACACTCTTAGGGATCCCGGGAAGTCTACTGGGATGTTCCCATTCTTTAAGCACTAGGCTATTGAAATGGGTTTGCTCGGGAAATTCCAGACGAGCCTTAGCAGTATGAAAAAGCTCACCCCTTTGCCTGGGAGCCGCAACAGGGGGAGAGATGGACAAAACTTCAAAAATCTGAACCAGCAGCCTGTCAATATCATCCGAGGTCCAGTGCTCGGAACCAGACTCGTCATGACCCCTTGACTCCTCGTCATATGACCCTGAGTCAGAGAACAGCCCCCTTCGTCCAAGGAGGTATGGCCGTAAGGATGCAACAACTCATCACACCCATTCCCAGTCAAACGCGATACTAAGGACATAAGCGTGTAATAGGGTACACTGAGGCCGCCATACTCACAAACCCCCCCCCTTTCTTTCCCCCCGGGCTAAGGGGGGAACGAGGGAGGATGGCGACCCTTTACACAGGGTCCACCGCTACACGGGCCGTGGGGCAATGATGCAGGAGGGGCATCCCATAAAGGCTCACCATCAGCCTAAACCACCTACCCTTTGGTGGGGGACTGTGGTGGAGCAGGACTCCATAAGCACGCATGGTGCTGCCTACCTTCACCCGACCAGCACAGCCCAGGCTGGGAGGCACATCACAAGGAGGACGGGTGGGAGTAGTCCAACAGGGCCGCAGGCTGTAATAGCCCCGCTCTCCTGCGAGAGAGTGATACTTCATGTCTTCGCAGTCAGCAATGCAGAGAAATCTGGGGATTTGTGGGAGGTCCCCGGGTATATGAAGGGCCGGGAGGAGCCTGTTTTTGCATGTCTGCAGTGCACAGCGCTGGCGGAGGATAACCCAAGTGTAAGCATTATATCTGGAGCAGGACGTACTGTATACTTAGAATAAAATACCATTCATGAGTGAATGCCGGCATTGGGGGGGGGGGGGGGGGGTCCAACACAGTGCCGCGTCCCAATTTGGGAAGGTCACATACATAAGTTATGCATACACAACAGTCGCTCATCCAAACTTCTGAGAAGTTTTTGTCCTTTCCCCTGCGGCACCCCATTGTGTGAAACCCTCCCAAGAAGGCTGAGGCAACTCACCTCGCCTCAAGCCCACGTTGCAGGTGCAGACGGTTTCCCAAGCAACGGCTAGAGAAGCTGAATGGAATCCCTAGCAGCTCACAGCATCACTCTCTCTCTTTGGCTGTGCACGGCCATGCACAGCCAGTCAAGTTGTGGCAGACAGTCATCAGGGGGAAAGCTGCGTGTTTACTGGGCGTCCTGGGGGTTGCACACAGCGGGACATGAAAGTTTGAGAAGCCACGGGGGGAGGGAGTAAGCCTGAACTGAGTCTCAGACTCCAGGGTGGGTTTTGATCCACTTTAAAGCCAAACCTGGCTAAGCCGGTTTTGGAGCAGCCCCCAGTGCGCATGTGAGTGTCCACCAATAGCAGATATCAGTGGTGGACGCTCATGCACTCCTGAAACCAATTAACTAGGATGCCTGCTCCTTTGATTAGCAGCAGGGATGCGCACAGAGCCAGCTGTGAAGAATGAGGTCATCACTGGAGCAAACAGGGCTATAACGAGGCTGTGCAGCCAGTGGGAAGGAGCCCTGTGGGTTGACAATTGGAAGGCAATTTTTTTTTGGATGGCTGGGCAGGAATTTTACATCACATTAAATATCTCGACTGAACATTTAAATCAGAGAAGGGGGGGTGTCTATATAGTACTTCAGACTCCACTTCCTGAAATCCACAATGGGAATAAGAGGACAGAAAAAAAAAAGGAGCAAGGGAACACCAGAGAGAAAACAAAAAAAAAAAACAGAGGTCAAAAGAGAGATTGTGGGGTGGACAGAGCAAGTGATGGACTCAGTGATTAGCCTACAAAAAGAACTTTATTACAAGTCCTTCCCAAGTTCGTTCCACGGAAGCCACACTTTTCCCAAATTCAGCATATAAGGACAAGATAGAAATTAAGATTTACTTGTATCGCTTTATGATCCCTGGAGTTCCTTTTTAAACTAATGTATTTCTCTGGTTACTTTAATTCTGTTTAGCCTGCAGATATCTACTGGAATGCCCCTCTTCCGACATAAGAGAGTAAACTCACCTTCACAGTCCCAGTGAATATTTACAACACAGCCCACAGTGTGTTTAATACTACCTGATATTACAAAAAAAAAAAAAAAACAGGAATAGGATCTGATTTCAATTTAAATCAAACGCTCCATGATATGGTTTATATCAGTGAGCAGTTCAAGCAGAATAATAACATTTATCTCCCGCTACATCTAAATAACTGCTGCTAATAAATTAATAAACTAAAATTAATGGTGGCTCAGTCCATTAAATCTTGTTAATTTTGTTTCTCCTATAACCCACAAGTTTACATTATAAAAACAATATATTTTTTTCTAATGATAATTTTAATTGGATCCCTGATGTGCCAATTCTGCGTGTTATGGATTTCTTAATTTCTTTTCTTTTTTTTATCCAAGCATTAGTCATTATAGTTATTAACTATAAGGTCCCGGCTTTAAACTGCCATCAAAAAATAAATACAGTTAATATGAAGGTTTCTTATGCTCAGAATACCATGGAAGAGGGGAGGTGTACGCCTATGTTATTCTCAGTGGTAGAATTTACGGGCTTTGAAAACGGCACACCCCAGATTTGACAATGCAACCTGTCAACTTTTCTGTATCAGATTTATTGGTGCCTTTTGTATACTTTACATACATTTAAGGAATTTGTTTTAGATACAGTATAGCGGGTATAGGCAGGTCGGGTTACTGGGAAGATAACTTCTACCTATACCAGGGACCCTACATGGAAGCCACTGCCATTACAGCATTTAAGTAAATAGCTAGAGGTTTGGATAAATTTGGAAATCTTCCTATACCAGAAGCCTCCCTCCCAGACAGCCATTTTGTGTGTTTGAGAAGAAGTTCTTGGCCAAGAAGCCAGGCGGTATTAGAAGTAGAATAGGGTCACCCATGAGGCTAGAAATTGGGAGCATGCATTCCTGGTCTAGAAAGGGGATGGAATAGACCTGTTGTCAATAAGTTAGGACGATAGGGCAGGACTGTAACTGCCAAATAAATATAACTGGTTGGTAAAAGGACAACCAGCTCTGGTAACTTTTCACAATCCTGGTGATGACTCCCCTTACTTGGAGTATCCAAATGTTAGATGCCCCAGTGTGCGAAACCATGCAAATTAAGATATGAATGTACAGCATACAGCTCTTTTTTCGAAAAGGATAGCTAAACGGGAGCAGCTCCATCCCCAATCTCCCTTGTAGTAGGCACCCATCCTAAGCCCATATGATTGCTGAAGAGCTCTCTGATGCCCAGCCAGAGAGATGCGGGTGATGCTGTATCCGCTGGGACCACTGGAAAGGTGTTTTGCAAGCGATCCCAGGGGTTTCTCATAGTGAGGCATTCCAAATTGGGATGCCCCGGGCATACGGAGAGCACTGGCCTCTAGGACCACTTATTGGTCCACTTTAAATCTATAGCATAAAATAGACTTCTGCCCCCCGATTTTTAGCCTAATGGGTGTCATCAACAAGTTAAGGCAATAGGGCAGGACTGTATATACCCACAATAGGCTGTGTGATGCGCCACTCTCATATTTGCCGACAAACTTACCTTTACTACAGCCCCCTCGTCCGCTGCCTTTGCTGGCATCCACATCTCCACCTTCCCTATAGTTGAGACGTGCTTCTGCCCCAGCAAAACAGGGAAGCTATGGATACGGCCAGCAGGCTGGGTTGATTCTTGAAAATCAGGTGATCTAAAAAAATCCTGTAAATCCTGAAACCCATAGATTTAAAAGCTGACCAATCAGCGGCCCTACTGCTGGGTCTCAGCAGAAATGGAAATTTGTATGGCTAATTTGTACTTGCTCATGTGACTATTAGATTATACTCTGTATGTAAAATGTTAGAAGAGAATTATACAACTGTTGGAAGACGGCCAGAAACTGCTGCCACACGCCAGATGAAATAGGATCCTTTCAGGGGCCCAAGGCAAGCCTTTTTGGACAGCAAAAGGTTGAAACGAGGCATAGAGACCCCGCTGCTCTTGAGTGGAGTCAGAATAAACTGTCTGCGGCAATGCGATACCTGCAAATGCCGCCTATTACTGTAACCAGCCTCCTTCTCAGACTAATTGCATTAAAGCCTGGAGCTCTCGCCCCCTATGCCGTCTGCTCTTTTTGCAGCACCTAATCTTGCTGAACCCAGGAGGACTGGCAAGTAATCAGTATGAAACGAACATCTTTACACACAGCTCAACACAAACCACACTGCTATATGAAAGCTGCTGAAACATACCAGTGCAAGCCCCAATTCATCTCACATTTACTGAATAAATAAAATCTTACCCCATAGCAATTTCAAGCTTCACTGTAAAAATATGGCGATTAACAAGAGGAATATGACTGACTAATGTGTGTTTTAGGGACAGCCTGGCTAAATATAACACAACAATACTCATCTTGCTACAGCACTATGCAGAACGGCAGCATTAAGGAACACAAACGCAAAAAATGGCCCAATGATAAAAATCCATATAAATATGCTGGATGGCGGGAGCAGAGGTCCCTTTTACAGCTAGCATCAAGAAATATCCAGCCAGGCTTGTTTTTTTATATTTTAATAGAAGGAAAAGACACCCGGGGTGTCACCCCTGGATTTTATTCCTACCATATGAAGAAAACAACAAGCTTAGCTGGAGTTTTATTCAGTTCATGTGTATAACTGACCCCTCCTCTCATTAGCAAACATGTTTATATGGAATTTTATTATTACACAATTTCGCGATAGTGCTCCTTAAAGTGGACCAAAACCCAGGATTTTGACTATCCTGGGTTTTGGTCCACTTCGGCGGGGCACCCCGATTGGGGGTGCCCCGCTGTGTGAAACCCCCCAGAAAGCCCCAAAATCTTACCTGTCCCCGCTGCCACGTGACTGGACGGTCCAATCCCCGCCAACGTCCAGGCGGGGATCAGGAACGTCCAAGCAGCTGCCGCCGCCGCCGCCTCCCTCGCGTCACTTTCGGCGCGTGCGCGCCCCCGCCGGCCATTCGCAGACGGCCGGCGCGGGCGCGCACGTCTACAGGGGCGCGAGGGAGGCGCGATTTGGGGTGTCTGGGGGGGGGTTTCACCCCGCGGGACATCCCGATCTCGGATGTCCCTCGGGGTGGGAGGTGATAGGCCCGGGAATCTTATAGATTTCCGGGCCGATCACCTCTCGGTGTTGGTCCACTTTAAAGCAGGCATCTTGGCAGTGTCCAGCAAGCAGAGCAAGCTTTGCTTACTACTCATACAGGTCTTCTTGCACTAGAAAGATTTTTCAAACTTGACACAGCATACACTTGTCCCCCTCTCTTCTGAGGCAAGATGGTGGCGGTCGTATCCTCAAGTCCTGAACAGAGTTGCAGCCCAGCAGGAGAAATAATAAGTAAGGGACTAAAAGCTAAAAATATATTAATTTTTAGCTGCTGGGGAATAGTTGGGGCCTTTTCATCAAATGATGCGGAAGGTCCAGTTTAAAGGGAGTATACTGTATCTGCCACACTGTCTTTCCAGTAATTAAAGAAAAACAATAGGCATAATGAATAATCTTGGTTTAAACATGGTCAAGGAACTGTCTTATACGTTTAAGTCTGACCCAACACCCAACCCAAGCACACACTTTATTTTGAGTGACTTTTGAAACCTTTTCTTAAAATGTATCAAGAAAATAAGAAGACATTTCATGCTTTACTGCATAAGGCATGAGTTGAAATAAGGCAGGATTCAAAAGAAGAGAGAACATCACACAGGAGCTTATAAATGCCTAAAAGTGCTCATATACTGGTAATAAAACATTAGAGCGGTACAGAAGCAGCACAGACCTGGATACTAAAGGATCTAAAGGCCGACCACTAGCCTGCCTCTAGGGCACCTGGAATCAGGGATGTGCCACTCTTGTGTTTTCCGGTAAACTTACCGTAACTGCAGCCCCCTCGTCGCTGCCTTTGCTGGCAGCCACATCTCTGCCTTTCCCTATAGTTAAGACGCGCTTCTGCCCCCAGCCATACAAGGAAGCCGGGGATGCGACCAGCGGGCTGGGTTAATTCTTGGAAACAGGCAATTGGCAATCTAAAAAATTCCAGTTTATTTTGAAAACCAGGCAACCATCAACTAGGTTCCAGTGCCCAAGGTACTGGGGGGTGGAGGGTGGGTGAAAGATGCAGGGGACCCCCATATGGGTTTTCTGCTGCTTTAAAGTCATTCTCCAACCTAGGGTTAAACCGGACCCTTACCCTGAAAAAGAGTCTATCTTATATCTTTCCCCCCCAACCTGTAAATAGATTGCCCACATTCAAAATCATCCTACCTGCATCTACTGCATTTTCTGAGACTTTAAACATCCAAGATGGCGGCCCACGGTGTGTCAGGCTGCCTGCAAACAGGAAGTGTCTTCTGACTGTGCCGCTCTGCATTCTGGGATTGCTGACCTTTTCCTGACCCCAGCTCTACTTTGTCTGTGCAAAGCACAGCTACAACCCCACCCCCCCCTGCACTTTTGTCCCCCCTCCTCTCCTCAATATTTGATGCTACTGAGGCAAGATGGTGGCGCCCGTATCCTAGAATGCTGAACAGAGTTGCAAGCAAGTCGGGAAGTAATAAAAATACCATTCTGTGAATACTCACCTTGTAGAATGGGCATTATAAGTATGCAGCACGCCCTGCTCCAGTAATGATTCATTACGTCTGGGATATAATCCACAAGAGGGCACTTTACTGCAGAGATGGCAAAAAAGAGGCCTCTCCCGATCCTTATATACCCGGAACCTCCCACTACATTCCCCAGTATAAAAATGCAGTAAGGGAACCAGGAGAAGCCAATAACAAGATTAACAAACGGTAACACGGGTTTGTGGGGAGGGCGCACATGAGTGACCCCCTGGAAGAAAGTCTTGACCAAAGGATGAAGAGCGAAAGACCTCTGGAAGAAAACAGCCAGGGCGGAAGCATGCTCCTTCAGAGTGCTGAGCTGAAAACCCATATCCAGACCATGTTGAAGGAACTCCGACAGGGAAAGGCCCTAGCCTCACACCAGTCAATGTAGGTCCGCCAGGTCCTGTAGTAGATGGTAGAAGAGGATTTCTTCCTAGCCCTGACCAGAGTCTGAACAACCGAATCAAACAGACCCTTTTCCTTTAGGATGGAAGTTTCAGCAGCCATGCCGTGAAAGCCAGCGTTTGTAAATTGGGGTAACAGAGCCGTCCTTGAGTGAGAAGATCCGGAACCAGGGGCAGAGGGAGTACTACTGATCGACCACCAGCTGCACGACGTCTGCGAACCACACCTGTCTTGGCCACCTGGGGGCCACCAGAACAGCTGGCACTCCTTCTTGAATCAGCTTGCGTAGAACCCTGCCCAGAAGGGGAAACGGAGGGAAGAGGTACAGGAGACCGAACCCCTGCCAGGACAGAGACATGGCATCCACCGCCAGAGCCAGAGGATCCTGGGACAGTGAGACAAATGCTGGAAGCTTGTGATTGTGGCGAGAAGCAAACAAATCCACATCCGGCAACCCCCACCTGTGACAGAGGGATAGGAAGACCTCGCTGTTGAGGGACCATTCTCCTCGGCGAGAGGCCCCCCTGCTCAGGGGATCCGCTTCCAGATTCCCCCGCTCCCGGAATGTAAACCGCAGAGATGCACGGGACATTGTCCTCGGCCCAAGACAGAATCAACGACACCTCCCTTAGGGCACTCTTGCTCCGAGTCCCTCCCTGATGATTGACGTAAGCGACCGCAGTCCGGTTGTCAGAGCGAACCTGAACCGGCAGGCCCTGTAGGTGAGGGGTCAGCTGCGCAAGCACCAATCGAACCGCCCACAGATCCAGAACATTGATGGGGCGTGAGCCTCCTGAGGTCCCCACAGCCCCTGGAATTGGTGGGCTCTCCAGTAGCCCCCCCCAACCTGACAGACTAGCATCCATAGTGACCGTCTTCCAGCACGGTGTCAGAAATGATCTGCCCCTAGAAGATTCCTCGAGTCCAGCCACCACAGGAGGGACCGCCGCACCAGAGGAGACAGAACAGAGAAGGCCTGATCCAGAGACAGGGGACACTTGTCCCAGGCTGACAGAAGATGGAGCTGAAGAGGCCTCATGTGAAATTGAGCATAGGGAACTGCCTCGAAGCAGGCCACCATCTGTCCCACCAGTTGCATCCCTTGCCAAATGGATGGGCGAGGGCTGGACCGCAAGAATTGAATCAGAGCTTGAAGAGAGTCCACCTTCTGCTGAGGAAGAAAATCCTGGCCTGAATAGTATCCAGAGTCATTCCCAGGAAGGCGGTCACCCGGGACGGGGAGAGCGAGGATTTGGGGTAATTGATCACCCACCGGAACCTTTCCAGGGTTACAACCACCGTCCGGGTGTCCAATTCTGCCTGTTGCAGTGAAGGGGACGTAATGAGAAGGTCGTCCAGATAGGGAAGAATACGAATACCCCGGGCTCTGATAAGGGCCATCACGCCTCCCAACACCTTGGTAAACACTCTGGGGGCAGAGGTGAGACCGAAGGGAAGTGCCACAAATTGGTAGTGCTGTTCCTCCACCGCAAACCTGACGAACCGCTGGTGCCCTGGGAAGACCGGCACATGAAGGTAAGCATCCTTGATGTCTATTGAAGTCATAAAGTCCCCCGGGTGCAGGGAGCTGATAGCGGAGCGCAGAGTTTCCATGCGAAAACGTCTGGTCCTGATGAACTTGTTGAGAAGTTTTAGGTCCATGATGGGTCTGATGGAACCATCCTTTTTGGGCACTGTAAAGAGATTGGAATAGTAAGACTGACCTCTCTCTCCCGGGGGGACCTGACAAACGACCCCCATGGCCAGAAGGTTTTGTACCGCCAGAAACAGACCGTGAGCTGCCCGAGGAATCCGTGACCTGAGGAATCTGGTAGGAGGCCAGTCTGCGAACTCCAGCTTGTATCCGGAGGAGACAACCTCCAGAATCCAATTGTCTGGCCGTTGAGCCCAGACCTGAGCGAAGAGCCGCAGCCGCCCCCCCCCCCCTCAAGGGTGAGGGCGCCCCCTCATTGCTGAGAGGGCTTGGCAGTGGATTTGGGTTTGGCACCCCAGGAGGATCCAGGTTGGGCACGGCCTCTGCCCTTGCCCCAGAAATCTCGCCTTTGTCCCGCAAAGGATACCGCCCTGCCTGACCTAGGCCCACGAAAGGAGGGAGTGAAGGACCCAGAGCCTCGAAAGGGTCGCGGCTGCTTTTTGCATTGGGGTAACTTACCTCCCTTAGCAAAAAGATCCAAACGATCACCAAACAAGCGCAATCCTTTAAAGGGAAGCCCATTGAGAGCCTTCTTGGCAGCATTGTCAGCTGCCCACTGGCGTAACCAGACCGAGTGGCGGATAGAGAAAACCAAGCCGAGTTCCTGCTACACATCCGAATGGTGTCATCTAAGGCAGAGAGATTATAGGAGATGAACAGCTCACATTGTGACAAGGCTCTAAATTCAGCACTGGAAGGAGCCTCATGGGAGCCGTCCAGAAGGCCCCTGACCAAGGTCCTAATAGCCACGGCCGTAATAGCGGAAGCACAAACCGGGTGCAAGACCGAACCTACACAAGCAAAGGCGTTGGAGGCCAGTTGGTCAATACACCGGTCCTCACTATCCTTCAAGGTAGTGCACAACAGAAGTATTAGACAGCGCCAAGACGGGGGCATTCACCTCGGGGGGGGGGGGGGGGGGGGGGAGAGAATGGAAAGTACCTCAAAAATTTGAGTCAGAAGTCTATGGATGTCGTCAGCATCCCAATGCTCTGAGCCAGCATCAGTGCCAAGGCAATGCCGACCGTCAGAAAGATCTGAATCTGAAAATAATTCCCCTTCCCCCCTCGACAGGGGTATAGTCAGACAAATCAAGGAAATCATCTTGTTCCATAGTAAAGGCCGGCGCATCGGGCGCCACGTGCCGTCTTTTAGCTGGAGCCTTTCGGGCTGCACAGCTAGCAATCATTCTCTCAATATTGGCCAGTCTGGCGGAAACATCAGATTGCGACTCCCCACTAGTGTTAATGTCACTGGGGGTCATAATCAGGCACGGGGGCGTGGGGGATGAGACCGAGGGTGCCATCTCAGGCACATGGGGCCCAGATTGCCGCGCAATCACTTGCCGTGCGCAGGGTACACAAACCCGCACATCATCGCCCCCAAGGGATACCCCGCACACCACACACAGCCGGGCTTGCCCCGAGGGGACCCCAAACACAATATCCTGAGAAGCCTCCATGTGGTGAATTTTTTTAGTCGCAATGACCAATGGGAATTACGCTGTGCAGCTACCCGGGATGCCCCTTAACCTTTCTATTGCCAGCCACGTAAATTTTACGTGGCTGCCTCTCCAACCGTTAAACGCCAGCCATGTAAAATTTACGTGCCTGGCTTTGCCCCCTGCTAGCACCTGCAAAATTAAAAAAAAAAAAAACACTTACCTGACCCCTCATTCGAACCGGCCGGGTCTCCTCTTCACCCTGGGGGGCTCCGATCCCCCGTCAGGGCTCCACCGGAGGAAGGGGAAAGCCCGGAGTAGGGCCCCCCCCCCCGTTTTTGCGGCCGCTGCCCTTGTGGCCCGTGGTCCGTGCATACCACAGTGGCTCTGAGCGCTCTGATTGGATGAGCGCTCACGCATGCGCCGTAGGAGCGGGCTGAGGTGAGTTTTTTATACCTTTCTGGGGGGTTTTACGCGGAAGTGGATCAAAACCCAGGATAGTGAAAATCCTGGGTGTTGGTCCACTTTAAGGGTTAGGGTTAGGCTAACCCTAACCCTTAAAATTCCCCCCAAAAAATGGGGTCCCCCCTGGGAGGGGGGATCCTATGTCATTTTCTTTTAATTTTAAGGGTTAGGCTTAGCCTAACCCTAACCCTTAAAATTCAAAAAAAAAAAAAAAAAGCCCCCCCCATGTCATTTTCTTTTTAAATTAACCCCTTATGTTTATAGTGTGAATAGTAGTAGTATTTTATTTGTAAATGTTATAAAGTGCTCTTTTCAGTTTGGGGGGTCTCCTGGGCAAGAATGGGGGGGCTATCGATACATATGTGGTACCGTTGTAATCGGGAGAAATGGGGCTATCACATGCAATATGGTTTTTATTATTAAAAAAATGTTTTATTTAAAATAAAGGAGACAATTGTTTAAAAAATATTTATTTATTTTTTTGGTTTTTTTACGCAAATATATTTAAAAAACAGTAGAAAAATTACAAACAAGACATTTAATGTTAAAGTGGACCAACACCCAGGATTTTGACTATCCTGGGTTTTGGTCCACTTCGATCGGGGGTGCCCCGCTGTGTGAAACCCCCCAGAAACCCCAAAAAACTCACCTCTCCCCGCTCCCACGTGAACGCCGCAGCCAATCCCCGCCAACGTCTAGGCGGGGGACAGGAATGTACAAGCCGCCGCCGCCGCCTCCCGCGCGTCACTCTCGGCGCGCCCATTCACAGAGGGCCGGCGCGGGCACGTCTGGAGGGGCGCGCAGGAGGCGGCGGCGGCGGATCAGGTAAGGTCTTTTTGGGGTTTCACCCCGCGGGACATCCCGATCTCTGATGTCCCGCGGGGTGGGAGGTGATCGGCCCGGGAATCTTATAGATTTCCGGGCCGATCACCCCTGGGTGTTGGTCCACTTTAAAGCCTAAAATCTGCTGCAAAAAAATATATATATATTTTCCAGGAAATTCCGACAAATATCACGGTTAAACATGGCGCAAAATGGGGAAAAATGACCAACAGAGGGTGACAAAAGTTCAAGTAGGCTGGGTTACTAGTACCTATGCATGTT
The DNA here is from genome assembly GCA_027917425.1 of Gastrophryne carolinensis. Lineage (NCBI taxonomy): Eukaryota > Metazoa > Chordata > Amphibia > Anura > Microhylidae > Gastrophryne > Gastrophryne carolinensis. Next base: position 347,354,304 of record CM051238.1, on the reverse strand, counting down.
GGGTATTGTTCTGCTCGGGGGACCTCGTGCTTTCAGATTTAGCTTGTTTTTTCTTATTTGCATATTGATATTTTAGGAAAAGGTATTTTTTATTCTGCTTTTTTATACATTTTTTTGTGAAACCCTGTGCAACCTGTGCAAGGGATTACTTCCAGAAAGATGAGCCCACGACAACAAGCTGGGTACGCTCAGAAAGCTTAAAATGTGTACTTTCAGGGAATATATGGTTTATGGGGGATATTCCAAATGTAAAGGCTTGTTTTGGTAGAAACAGCACAAGGTGCGCACTTTGTCTGCAGAGCTGAAATTTTGAAGTAAAATTGCTGTTACGCACATGCTTTACTTTGGTGTGTTTGGCAACTCTTCCCTTGACAGTAGCTATGCATGCTGGGTATTGTTCTGTTCGGGACATGTTGCTTTCTCAGATTTTCACATTTTTCTTGTTTGCATATAGTTTTTTTTAGGAAAATGTGGTTTTGATTCTGCTTTTTTATTCTTTTTTTTAGGGAAACCCTGTGCAACCAAAGAATATATTGAGGGATTACTTCCAGAAAACTGCACCTATGTCAACAAGCCTGGTACGCCTAGAAAGCCTGAGGTGTGTACTTCCCAAGAATATATAGTTTGTCGGGGGTATTTCAAATGTAAAGGGTTGTTTTTCTTGAAAAACTACAAGGTGCGCTTAGCGCGTAGCTTAGTTGTATTTTATCTGAAAATCTCCTAAAGCGTTGTTTCAGTTTGGGGGAGTCTCCTGGGCAGGAAAGGGTGTCTACCAATACATATGTGGCACCGCTGTAACCGGGAGAAATTGGGGTTTCACGTGCAATAAGATTTTATTGACAAACTTACAACTTTTTATTACAATAAAACACTACAAATTGTAAAAAATAGTTTTTTGGGGTTTTTTTTTAACATAAAATAAAAAAAAATGACAAACAAGATATTTCATGTTAAAGCCCAGACTCTGCTGAAAAAAAAACGATATATCACTTTCCTGGAAAATCCCTGGAAATCCCTTCAAAAATCACAGTTGAACAAGGGGAGCGCAAAATAGTGCAAAATGGTCTGGCAACAAAGGGTGACAAAATCTCAAGGTAGGCTGGCGGTTAAAGGGTTAAATGTCCGCTAGTGGGAGGATTTACAATTAAGCCCACAATTTAGGAAGGGTATAACCTAACCAGGACCGGGAGAAACCTCTAAATAGGTTGTCCCAGCCTGAAAGACATAAGCATAGAACACACATTCAGTATGGCATGTACAGTACATTAGATGACAATTGTACAAAAGGATAAGCATAACAGTAATAATAAAAAAGCCCGCAGGGGCACTCACAAAACCGCAGCTCACACTTAGACAAGCAGCCCAGCAAGATGGCGCCGATCATCTCCGGAGAGGGCGGGCCGGCTGCAGAGCACGCCAGGCGCTAGGCCCCGCCCTCCGGGGACTGAGCAGAGAGGCCAGGCAGCCAATAACCTGGCCCCCGATGACGTCACCGGCCCGCCGCCGCCACTGAGCGCGCGCGGGCCATTCAAAAAACACACACACACACACACACATGCTCTAGTAATACTGGAGGAGAGGAGGAAAGGAGCGCTGAGCGAGTGCCAGCGCTGGTAGCACAGAAAACACACACATGCTGTGAAAGACAATAGCAAAGTTGAATGCACTACACGAACACCGGACACCCCCCCCCCCCGACTAACCGGACAACGGGAGAAGGGGGATAAGGACCCTATTCACATTAGGTTATGTGCTGAGGGTCAAGCGGATGGGGCATCCCATATCAGGTTCCCCAACAGACCTGTGCCGCCTACCCTTTGGTGGGGGATTTGCGGTGGAGCAACACTCCATAACAAGCACCTCTAATAGGTGCTGCCTACCGTCACCCGACCATGCAGCCAAGGCTGGGAGGCAGAGTAACTAATGGCACGGGTGGGAATAGGACACAGGGCCAGGGGCTGTGTAGCCCAGCTTACCTGAGAGGAGAGAAGCCATCATCATGAACTTCGCAGCCCGACTGCAGAGACTAAAACTGGGGAATGTAGTGGGAGGTCCCGGGTATATAAGGACCGGGAGGGGCCTCTTTTTTGCCATCTCTGCAGTAAAGCGACCTCTTGTGGACTATATCCCAGACGTAATGAATCATTACTGGAGCAGGGCGTGCTGCATACTTGGAATAAGTAAGTGACTAAAAATGTTAGATATATTAATTACTATGCAGGTTTCCTGCCTGTAGTGCTGCCAACTTTCCTGTTTGCTTTTACCTTTAGTAGAAACACTGAATTCATTACCGGTAGGTATATCAGAGGGCAGATGGGAAGGCAGTAGTGTGCAGAAGTTTGGAGCAGGATATGTTATTGGCAGCACTGACTGGGGTTACTTAGCATGCTCAGGATTGTAAGGGCTTACTTCCACTATTTGGATAACAAGAGTATAGAACCAAACTAGAATTAGCAGTCCAGTATAAAGACAAACAGACCAGTGATAATGCTGTTTTAACATGTACCCCATTAATCATCTATACCATCAAGTGAACTTCATGAACCTTGATGATCTCATCGCAAATATGAGACAGGCTCCGCATGGTGAGGGGTCAAAGATCAGTCAAATCCTTTTCTACAGTAAACTATACATAAGGCGTGTTATTGTAATGCTTGTTACATGGTGCATGATGAAACATCGTAAATATTCTGGCAAAGTGCCATAGGGCCCTTGCTGCCATTAGCATACCTAACACTTGATGTATCAAGAGTGTTATTATTGTTGTTCTTATGCAAAATTACTTTAAAGCAGTATAGAAGACAAACTTAATGCAGCAGCTCTTGGGGTCACCATGTCTACCTTTCACCACCAGAAACCAATGGGATTAGCTGGGTGGGCACCTGTTATGTATGACAATGCACAGGACTGCCTGAAATGGTCCATTAATCAGGGCACCTATTTAACTAAAACCGACTTATAGAAAAATTGAATTTTACGTGAATGATATAATGATATAAAATTTACACCTATTGCTGAATTGACCTCCGGTCCTGGCCTGAAGCCACACCTAATCAACCTTAACTATCCCCATTATCAGTAATCCCTGCATCACACCTTTACCAAAAAGAGCTCCACCTGAAATACAAATGCAATAGTCATAGCTCTTTTACTGGCTTTCACATCGATTATCTGTGCTCCATCATAAAAAGATCCATGCTCGATTTTGGTTCACTAAGAAACTTTTATTGTATAGACATCCCAAATCAGGATGTTCCAGGGTGATTGTTAACAGGGGCACATTGATGCCCGGCAGTCTACTCTGGATGAATTGATTGCCAGGGAGCCTCCTGCTGGCCACCCCCTCTGGCTGTGTGCACCCAGGACCAGCTATTCATATATTCCGGGTGGGGCTGGGCACATCTGATGCCTTTAAATCTGCTGTGGATGTCGGGATGAAGGTGAGGATACAGCCGATGTAACAGGTTTTACACAGCGGGACATCCCAGTTAAGATGCCCCCTGAAGGGGAATCCAGTTTTGCCCAGCTCTGGAGTCTTTTAGACTGTAGGGCAAGGGGCATAGAGATTTAATCCTTTTTAAAAAGGACCTAACATAACTTTTGCTTCACCATGATTTAATGAAAAGCCCAAACTCTTAAAAAACGATTCCCCAGCATCTAAAATTAATATATTTTACATTTTAGTCACTAACTTATTATTCCTTCCCCCACTGGGCTGCAACTCTGTTCAGGAATTTAGGATACGGGCGCCGCCATCTTGACTCAGAAGCATCACACTTACTGAGGAGAGGAGAGTGGGATAAGGTACAGGGGGGCAGGTTATAGCTGTGCTTTGCTCAGACAGAGCAGAGCTGGGGTCAGGGAAAGGTCAGCAGTCCCAGAATGCAGAGCAGCACAGTCACTTCCTGTTTGCAGGCTGCCTGATAAAATGGCGGCTTCCATAAGCTGCCATCTTGGATGTCTAAAGGCTCATAACATGCAGTAGATGCAGGTAGGATGATTTTTAATGTGAGCAATCTGTATGTACAGGATGTGGGAAACATATAAGATAGACTCTTATGCAGAGTGAAGGTCCGCTTTAAGCCTAATTATGGGTCGTATGCAGTATTGGGTGGTATTGTGTTAGGCACTGAGAATAGTAGAATAGAAGAAATAAGCGATACCATTTGTAGGTGAACTGTGTATATTTTAAGGTGAGCTTTCTAGAATACAATGATCATAACATACAAGTCTTGGTGTGAAGACAGCAGCAAACACAATAATGTGTTCACAACACAAAGTGGCTTCAGATCTACGGTATCATCTCTTCCAGTCATTCTCCGGTGAGTTTTCAGATGAGAGAAGGACGGGATCAGTGTATACAGAAGGAGCTGTGTATGCACCACTCCCTGTGCACAGATTCCAAAGTCACATGGCTTGTGGTTACAGAGGAAAACTTTTTATTGCCTGAGCAATGGAAATAAGCTTCTGTTGGGGAGACTCAACCAACCACAAACCTGCTTAGCTATTTGAGGAGCAGAATTAAAAAGCCAGAATATCTTAGAATGAAAACTAAACTTCTGGGCTTATCATTACACATGAATTAACATTTTGCTAAAATATTGCTTTAGTATTCAATTTGCGTTTGAATGCCTGTGAAATGCTATGCCACCTAAAAAACAAAGCAAATCCTATTGGACACATTCATAGCACTTTACTGAATATGTGGCCCCATTCCTACCAGTGCTTGTTCTATACTGGCACATTCAAACACTGGTGTTTTGGGGGTGGGAACATAGCAAACAAAACACATGCAACACTAACACATGGAGAATTCATACTGCAAAACATTTTAGGATAATTCCCAAAATAAAAAATAAAAAAAGATCAGAGGGGAGGTAGCTAGAGTATTTCCTGCAATTTGTTTAGCTTATTTATGGGGGGTTATTGGCAGTGTTCCCACCTGGAGAGGTCATTACTGCTGCTTCCTTTAGCCAATAACGAGCTCACCTGTTACAGTGGGAAGATTCTGGGACTTGCAGTCATAAAGTATATTAAAGGCTTTACTAAAGACCAGGAAATCCACTCCTACTTTACCAACACAGAGCCACAGGAAATAAAAAAAAAAACGTGGAAACCGCATGCTAATAAGTAAATCACAGATATGGGGGCACAAATGTTTATCTTACATTCCAGAAGAGGAAAACAAGGACGAACACCAAACACCTGACAAAATGGGAATTTTCCTTTAAATAACAATGACCTTTTTCTGCATTCTTCTCTGCCCATGAGACTAAAAGTGGTCTAGGAACCTAAAAGCATGTTTGGGGGGGGGGGGGGGTCCCTAAAATTAATATATTTAACATTTTAACCACTTTTTATTCTTTCTCCCACTGGCCTGCAACTCTGTTCAGCACTCTAAGATACGGGCGCCGCCATCTTGGCTCAGTAGCATCACATACTGATGAGCAGAGGGGTCAAAAGTGCAGGGGGGCGGGACAGAGCAGAGCTGGGGTCAGGAAAAGGACAGCAATCCCAGAATGCAAAGTGGCACAGTCAGAAGACACTGGCATGTTTAATGTTGGCAATATGTATGTACAGGGTGGGGGGATAGGCTCTTATTCAGGGTGAAGGTCCGGTTTAAGTCATGTAAGATTACAGTCTGACCACTGGGTTTTACAAAGCAGGGCATCCCAAAGTTTGTTCACTTCACCCAAACATGCAAAGAACCTGGCTGAACACGTGTGTAGAGTATATATCATTATATATTACACACACACACACACACACACACACACACACACACACACACACACACTGTGCATCAGGTAAAATTGTGCAGGTACCCATTTTAACCTATTTCAACCTATCCAAAAAAATGGCACGGCATTCAATTTAAACTCAATTTTTAGGCTTTGGCATCAGGTTGCAGTCCCATTAAGAGAAGCAAAGGCATTAAAGGGATTCATTAGTAAAACTGCCATGCAATTCATCTGAAGGAGACCATGACTGATGTCTGGAAGCCACATATGTCAGCTGGATTTCAATGCACTCATAGGTCAATGGGTGAAGGATCTGTCAGTGCCTGCTCTGTACCCAGGCTTGACTTGAACGCGTGTTAAAAAATATGACTTCAGTTTTGGCGCTTTTATCTTAAGTTTACTCCAACTTATGCTACACGGATGCCAGGGCTGGCTTCTGATTAAAGTGGAATTCCACTGTAATAGAACTTATTTTCCCTCATAGCAACACAACTTTACACATTTTTTTTTATTACACTATGACCAAAGAAAGTTTATTGAACAAAAAACTATAGGTGTTCAAATGTTAGTTTCGATGATGCTCAAAGATTTGGGCCCTTATTTAAGAAGGGCTGTGGCTGGTTAGGTAGCGACAGGTAAACGCCGGACACGGCACGCAATTACACATTTATCAAGCAGAATCTGTTTAGCGGCTGGGATAGCGCCATGTAGCACCTGGTTCATCATTTTCACAGCCTCAGCGAACAGCGCCGGCGTTCAGCCTTGCACAGCGCCAGGTATGACCTCTCGCTACCTGACGCTCTCACATACATTTCAATGGACGAACCTTTTCTTCTCTTTAAAAGGGGTATTTGTTTGTTTGTTTTTTTTTTAAATCACAATCAAAATTCTGTGACCTCTCCTGGCATTGAAAAAGCATTTTTTTCAAAATGTTTTCATTTTTTATATATTTCTTCAGAAATTATATTACAGGTCTGCCATTAAAGTGTTCATGTTACAATGTTGCTACAATGTAATTCCATATGTTTTCACTTTGTTACTAGTTGATAGATGCTGAAAAACAGACTTTAAACACATCGCCCCCTGCGCTCTGGGCTTCAGATAAGCATTTTTCTGCGCCAGAGTTGTGTGAGGCTTTTTTTTTCTTGAATATGTTGTGAGTCGGTCGCTATGAGCAGTCGCTACCATGCGCTCCCATACAGCGCTGTACTGGTCAAATAGCGACTCCTCACAATGTATTCACCATTACTGAACAGCGACTGAATCGCTATAAACTAGCGACTCACGGCCGAGCACTGCGACTACTAGCGGGCGCTCTGAAAATGCCTGCTACAGACGCTCTTCTGCCGCTACCTGGCGTTAGTGATGAATCAGCCTGCCCGTTTCACTACACAAAGCAAGGCAAATCAGGTCCCACTCAACAAAAATAAAAAATACAGATATGGTTTGCAGTGACCTCCTGTCCACATTGTTGGGTCTCTTATTCTTGAACCGTGATTGGAGGTCACTTCTGAACCTGCGTACACTTTACTGCTGCCATAGAGGTCTTCAAACGTTCGGCAACATATATCTTAAACTGGGCTGATACCCTTTTTTTTTTACCCCATCTAGGTGTGGCCCCTTCAGCACGCCCCCCCCCCCCCCCACTTACATTTTCTTCAATTGCCCCTTGAAACTGAGCCCTGCTATTGGCCACCAGCAGTCATGTGGTTAGTGTGGCTTAAACTGGACCTTCAGCATGATTCAATAAAAAACCCAAACCCCTAAAAATATATCCCAGCATCTAAAATTAATATATTTTAAGTTTTTAGTCACTTATTATTCTTTCCCCCACCGGGCTGCAAATCTGTTCAGGACTCTAGAATACAGGCGCCACCATCTTGACTCAGAAGCATCACACACTGAGGAGAGCTGGATAAAGTGCAGGGGGTGGGTTATAACTGTGCTTTGCGCAGACAGGGCAGAGCTGGGGTCAGGAAAAAGGACAGCAATCCCAGAATGCAAAGCGACACAGTCAGAAGACACTTCCTGTTTGCAGGCTGCCTGATGCTCCATGCGCCGCCATCTTGGATGTTTAAAGGCTCATAACATGCAGTAGATGCAGGTAGGTTTTTTAATGTGGACAGTCTGTATGTACAGGGTGTGGGAAAAATAATATACATATAAAATATGCTCTTATTCAGGGTGAAGGTCCGCTTTAAGTGAAAGATTACTTTATGTCCACAATTATCCTGGGATGCTCCTTCATTTTAAGATCCCTAGCAAGCGTGGGGCATGTGTGAGTGCACAGGGAACAGATGCAAACTGCAGTTCTATATGCCTCCAACTGGAGGGTGTGCAACCACCTGTGGGTTCCTGTCCTAGGGGGTGGACAAGACCCCTCCGTTGCACAGGGATGACAGGGACAATTTAGGTCTGCTCAATTGTAAAAATTCCAACAACAGACTGCACTGCCTTGCATTTGCAACAGCTAATTTTGCCAACTTCAAAAAAAAAAAAAAAAGAAGATTGTCACGATGTGCTACAGGGCAAGCTGAACTGTCAACCTCCAGTCATTGTTATGTATGTATTCATGAGAGAATATTATAGCACTGAAAACACAACCAAATTGTGCTCAAGTGCTCCTAAATAAATAGTCTTAGACTGAAGTTACAAGACGAGTTCCTTTCTTCCTGCAAAGCAGCCGTTCTCTCCCTTTTTTAATTGCTCAGAAACAAAACCAATATAATTTGTAAACTGACACATTTAACCCTTAATATAAATTTTAAATGATCATTTAATGAAAATTCAATGTTTTAATTTGCAAAAAAGAGTCACCATTTAGCGCCTCTCTCCTGCATTCAAAGTTGAAGACTTGCTCATTGAGGCTGGAAATGCAGCTGCAGGAGGCAATAAAAAGGGAACACATCCAGACAACAGCTCGTCACCCCCTCTGCACTGCCAGGGCTCCGTAGTGAGAATAACATCTGCATATACAGAAATGCACATGTACAGATGGTTAGCATTAATTGAAAAGGGACTCATATTGCAACTGGATACATGAGAATGGGGGTTTAACAAGTCTGCAATTATACTGAACTTAAACATTCAGAAGTACAATCCTCCAACTAGTTATGGAAAGTTCTCAGGGGATGCAGGGACTGCTGATTTGCATTTGTTGAGGAGTATAGCTGTAACCAGAGCCCGCTGTTGTGCTCTGACTCTATGAACTATGTTGGTAAAGGACATGGACCTACAACAATGGCAATGGATTTTACAGAGGGGAGATCAGGAATCCCTGGTCCAAAAGGACATTAATTATTGCAGTGATAACATACTGTGCCTCGCAGTTAGGACCACACTACTCTAGCAGACATTGCTGACCATACACATAAATATTGGAACCTCTTTAATTTACTAGGTGAGCCCTCATTAACTAAACCGAGAAGCTTTTCAAATTTTCATTTAACCAGCTTGATAAATCTTCCTCCTTATTTTCTGATGACCACACAAGCTTAAAGTGTATTATTAACAGCTACAATATAAAGTGAGCCTAAATCCTCCTGGCAACTCTGCCAAGTAGGGTGCAAGCCTGAAAGGCCCTAAAAGAGAAACATCCTGCCCTGCTGTGTGATACCCCTGGATTGCCAGATCCACTAACCTGTTTCAAAAATACCATTTTGTGATTACTCACCTGTAAAATGGGTATTATAAGTATGTCTCACACCCTGCTTCGGAAGTATTAATTACACGTGGGTTTTGGTCCAGTAGAGGGCGAACTTCTGCAGAGATGACTAGAAAAAGAAGCCCCTCCCGGTCCATAAATACCTGGGACCTCCCACACATTCCCCAGTATAAGAAAGCAGTAAGGGGGACCAGGAAGAGCCAATAAAATCTATGAGAAAAAAGTTTCACCATATAGAGGATCCAAGATACAACGAAGCAGGGACGAAGCAGGGTGTGAGACATACTTATAATACCCATTTTACAGGTGAGTAATCACAAAATGGTATTATTCCAAGTATGTCTCACACCCTGCTTCGCAAGTATTAATTACACGTGGGACATCCAATAGCAGTGTCCAAAAAAGGGGGTGGGGATCCCAACAGGCAAAGTGCACAAATTAAACCACTGCAGCTTGCAGAACTTTGCGGCCAAAAACAGCATCCGCTGAGGCCCGCACATCAACCATATAAAACTTGGAAAAAGTATGAAAAGAAGACCAAGTAGCAGCCTTACAAACTTGTTCAACAGAGGCCTGGTGCTGAAATGCCCAGGAAGCCCCAACAGCACGAGTAGAAGGAGCAGTGATCTGGAAAGGGGGATCCCTCCCCTTAGCAGAATAGGCCCTAATAACAGCCTGACGAATCCATTTACTAATGGTAGACTTGACGGGCGCCAAACCCTTCTTGGGCCCAGAGGGCACCACAAAAAAGGCGTCCGTCTTCTGGAATGGTGTGTACTTTACACATCTAACGACGTCCAGAGAGTGCAAGGCCCTCTCCTTGTCATTGCTAGGTTTAAGACACAATGAAAGAAGCACAATGTCCTGATTGAGGTGAAAGTCAGAGACAACCTTTGGCAAGAAGTCTGGTTTAAAACGGAAAACCACCTTGTCCTGATGTCTCTCAAAGTAGGGGGCCTGAACGGACAGAGCAGCCAACTCAAAAACACGTCGAACAGAGGTGATAGCAACCAAAAAGGCAACTTTTAAGGTGAAAATGGAGGAAAAAGGAGGACCCTGAAGGGCAGACAACACCAAATTTAAATCCCAAACAGGTAACATGGGTTTGCGAGGAGGGCACACATGAGTGACCCCCTGAAAAAAGGTCTTAACCAAAGGATGAAGAGCGAAAGATCTCTGAAAGAAAACCGCCAGAGCGGACACATGCCCCTTAAGAGTGCTAAGCTGAAACCCCATGTCCAGACCATGCAGAAGAAACTCCAAAATCCGAGGAATGGAAAACACCCGACAAGGAAAAGCCCTAGCCTGACACCAATGAATGTAGGTCCACCAGGTCCTGTAGTAGATATTAGAGGAAGATTTCTTCCTAGCCCTGACAAGAGTCTGGACAACGGCTTCAGATTAACCCTTTTCCTTTAAGATGAAGGTTTCAGCAGCCACTCCATCAAAGCCAGCGTTTGTAAATTTTGGGGTAACAAAGCTGACCTTGTGTGATCAGATCCGGAAGCAGAGGCAGCCTGAATTGATCGACCGCCAGCCGGACGACCTCTGCGAACCACACCTGTCTTGGCCACCTTGAGGCCACTAGGATTGCTGGCACACCCTCTTGAGCCAGCTTGCCCACCATGGGAAAGGGAGGAAACAGATACAGGAGACTGAGCTCCCGCCAGGACAGAGACATGGCATCCATTGCCAGAGACAGAGGGTCCTCGGACAGAGACACAAATCCCGGAAGCTTGTGATTGTGACGAGAGGCAAAACAGATCCACCTCCGGATTCCCCCCGGTGAGAGGTCCCTCTGCTCAGAGAATCCGCTTCCAGGTTCTCCACCCCTTGAATGTAGACTGCCGAGGTGCACTGAACATTGCTCTCAGCCCAAGCAAGAATCATAGACACCTCCCGGAGGGCACACCGGCTGCGATTCCCTCCTTGGTGATTGATGTAAGCGACCGCTGTCCGATTGTCGGAGCGAACCTGAACTGGTAAACCCCGAAGGTGATGTGTCAGATGCGAGAGCACCAACCGAACCGCCCTCAGCTCCAGAATGTTGATGGGGATATGGGCCTCCTGAGGACCCCACAGCCCCTGGAACTGAAGTTCCCTTCAGAAGCCTCCCCAGCCTGACAGACTGGCATCCGTGGTGACCATCTCCCAACAGGGCGCAAGAAAGGACCTGCCCCCCAGGAGATTCCTCTGGTCCATTCACCACTGGAAGGACCGCCGGACAAGAGGGGACAGAACACAAGTCTGATCCAGAGACAGAGGACATTTGTCCCAAACCGATAGAAGATGGAGCTGAAGAGGTCTCATGTGAAACTGAGCAAATGGCACTGCCTCGAAGCAAGCCACCATCAAACCTACCAGCCTCATGCATTGCCTGATGGACGGACGAGGGCTGGACAGAAGAAAACGAATAAGAGCCTGAAGAACATCCACCTTCGGCTTGGGTAGGAACACCCTGGTCTGAATGGTATCCAGAGTCATGCCCAGGAACGAAGCCACTCTTGACGGGGATAGAGAGGACTTGGGGTAATTGATTACCCACCCGAACCTCTCCAGCATCGTCACCACCGTTCTTAGTGTCCAGCTCCGCCTGGTGGAGAGAGGATGACGTAATGAGAAGGTCGTCCAGGTAAGGCAAGATACGAATGCCCCGGACTCTGAGAAGACAGTAACTATAATGGGACAAGATGGAGAGTCAGCCCCCCCCCCCCCCCCCCACTATCCGGGAACGGGGAGTAATGGAGGGGAAGCCGAAAGCTACCTTTAATAATTTAGCGGCGGCAGAGATGCGGACAGGGCATCCCACGTCATGATCACTAACCTGACGACTGCCTACCCCTTGGTGGGGAATTTGCGGTGGAGCATGGCTCCTGTTCAAACACCTCTAAGGTGTGCCCTACCCTTACAGCCAAGGCTGGGAGGCTTAGGGACATTAATGAAATAGTCCAGGTGGAAATAGGAAAAAAGTGGCCGGGTGTACACCCGGCTTACCTGTAAAGGAAAGAGACAGCCATCTTCTTGACTTGCTTCGCCGTCTGCAGAGACTTATCTGGGGAATGTGTGGGAGGTCCCAGGTATTTATGGACCTGGAGGGGCTTCTTTTTCTAGTCATCTCTGCAGAAGTTCGCCCTCTACTGGACCATAACCCACGTGTAATTAAAGCAGGGTGTGAGACATACTTGGAATATAGCTCTCAGCACCCTGGCCATATCTCTCTAGCTGTGGCTTGGTGCCACTCCGGGCCTTTCTGAAAAGCCAGAGCAGGCATGCCCACAGCTGTAGGTGAGCAGAGATGCGGCCAATGGCACGCTCCCCTCGCTCAGCTCTGCTAGCTGTCTGTAGGAACCACGAAGAGGGGAGATTCCTGGGCAAACTATCGGCATGCCCCATCTAAGAGGAACAACACCCGGGAGAGTGGAATTCCAGGTGTTGTTCCTCTTTAAACCACATATATTCCTGCTGCATGGAGATGCTGACTTTTTTTTTCATGGAGCTCTGTATGACAGGACATAGGAAAGAGATACACACTGCAGTAAAGATAGTCTCCTATTGGAGTTGCATGACATACAGCGCTGTTTGGACAAGAGCTCATGCAGTGGGACTGCCAGAGGACCATGGGGGGGATCCCAAATTAGGACACCCTAGCAATTTAGTCCAAAATCCTGAATTCACTTTAAGGGGGCAGTGGCAGCATGGCAGTACAACCTGACAGCACCTAACCCCCCCACATCACATCCCAACGATTGTATTGGCAGCTGATGTAGCAGTTTCTCAAGTTGTGCGTTAGCTCATGTCTCGCCTGATCTATACCGAGGAGGTATCTGGCATTTGGTAGCACCAATTACTGAAGACTAATCAGCCAGAGGCCTTCCAAAACTGATTGGCCCTGCTCTTGTTGATCACAACTTCTATACATATCCTATGAACTGCTTTTCTCATTCATACCGCTCATAGTAAAATTTTCCTAGTAAATCTACAACAGGGCTAGCTGTACTTTTATTGAGGATGTTTTTAACAGTGATCTGATTGGCTCTCTCAATGTAGAATGATGTATTCCTTCATTTTGCTCCTGTTATCTGTACGGCTATATATACAGTATAGCCTATGAATAATTAAAAAGAATGATGTTCCTTGAGTTGAGCTTTAATATAGATTATATACCTGGTAAATAAAAGCTAATATCAGGCTGTGCTTGGAAATATGAGTTATTCCTATTTTTGTGTAAACTATAAATGACCAATTCCAGTCCTTTTTGTGTCTCAGCCTTGTAAGGGCTAAAGTTTATCTAATGGGCAAATGTATTCACTATGCTCTGGAATTCTTCGATTTCTGTGGAAAGGGATACAAATACCGGTGTCTAAGAATTACAGGAATAGCAGATATTTTTTAAGAGAGCCTAGACATAAAATGGCACTTAATCCTTTAAAACCACCAAGAGAAAACAAATTAATATTTAATACCATTAAAAGCTTTAATGAAATTGTGTCTTACATTTCAAAGTTAGGGTTAGTATTCAAAGGAAATATCCCCAAGGGTGTCTATATACAGTCCTATTTAAACAAGGCCTACACCTGTGTGTGGCAGCTTTGCCGCACCCTGTTACACATCACTAACTACACACGTCTGGTGTATGTAAACACACATCGGAATGTACTGTGAATGAGATAGTGACAGATAATATGAAAAACAATATCCGATTTGCTTGTGAATGAGCTGAAAGCAAACAGATAACTACACTGTCAGGCTGTACCTTTGGCACCATGGGTGTAATAATATGACCGGACTGCCAATTCCAAGCTGTAAACACAGAGAAGGGATAATAAACCACAGGCCTCATCAAAAGTCTTTCCAGGAAAATATGTAATCTTCCTTCATTACTGTTACACATGCTTAAACCGGACCTTCACCCTGAATAAGAACATATCTTATATGTTTCCCCCACGTTGTACATACAGATTGCTCACATTAAAAATTATCCATCCTGCATCTACTGCATTTTCGGAGCCTTTAAACATTCAAGATGGCGGCCCATGGAGTTTCAGGCTGCCTGCAAGTGTCTTCTGACTGTGCATTCTGGGATTGCTGACCTTTTCCTGACTCCAGCTCTGCTCTGTCTGTGAAAAGCATAGCTATAATACAGACCTCCTGCACGCCAGAGGGGAAAAGAATAAAAGGTGATTAAAAACGTTAATTACATTTTAGATGCTGGGGAATAATTTTTTAAGGGTTTGGACTTTTCATTAAATGATGCTGAAGGTCTGCTTTAAGTTACCCCAGCACTAGGGGTCATCTTAGGGGTCACTGCTGGCTGACTCCAGCCATCCTCCTGCCACAGCACCCACTGCTCTCGCTAGCATTCTTATCACCTCTATGCTGCCAGGCATCCCATCACCAAACCAGGATATATAAAAATAAAAAGAAAGCCATATCACTGGACCCAGCAATGGGCAGGTACAGTATTTTAGCCCCAAATCAAGATGCCAATAAAATGCCTTTTTTTTTCTAAGACTTCAGGACTGCTTTAATGAATTCTAACCCCAATGGCATTCTACATTTTAATACCACTCCTTCCTCTCCCCTGCGAACCTGAAGCAGCCGATCGGCTCGCCAGAGACATTCAGGACGGTGGTGAATATCAGCTACTGTATTGTTATATGACAAGGTATCTTGCATTGATTTTTCTGCACTTTATTATGTGGACAGGGCACTATTGAGAATCATGTTCACAATGACAGTCTATTCCTCCAAAACAGCGATCACAGTGTGCTGTGGCAGCTCTGATTATGCAATGAGAGTGTAAATAATCGAGGCCAGCAACTGGCAGCAGGACCGAAGCCCCAACAGCTTACTATCTACTATGAGATCAGGTGTCAAGCCAGGACCAGGTTAGTTTTTAGGATATAGATATATATATAGATATTATATATATATATATATATATATATATATATATATATATATATATATATATATATATATATTCTATACACACAAACCTGATCACTAGCAGGTTCTATCCTTGGCTCTCCTGTGAGTTTAATGCCTCCCCATCCAGATGTAGTCACCATTATGTAGATCTGACATAGGTATTTCTGCCTGCTGACTTTGGCCCTTATTTATGAAGGAATAGCGACAGGTAGCGACTGGTGAGCGGCCGGTAATGACGGGCACGCCACGAGAATGCCGGCTCCCCACCACAATCACACATTTACCAAGCCAATCCTGCTTAGTGACTGAGATAGCGCCATATAGCAACTCATTCATCATTATTCCAGCCTCAGCCCACAGCGCCAGCGTCCGACCTTGAACAGCGACAGGTATGACCTCTCGCTACCTGGCGCGCTCCAATGCATTTCAATGGAACAATCTTTAAATATTAATAATTAATTGTTATTAATGTTTTTTTGTTTTTTTTTTTAAATGTGAAAAATTCTGTGACCACTTCTGCCATTTTAGATAATTTTTTTAAGGGAAGGGTCTGATATTAATGTATTCATATTACTAAATTATTTAAAATATTTTTTTTTTTTGGTTTCCAAAATTATGGTGGTTTGGGGGTTAAAAAACTACTTTTAACACATCGCCTCCAGCGCTCTGGAGTTTAAACATGCATTTCACAGCGCTTGAATTTTTTTAGCGTGATTTTTTGATGAATATGGTGGAAGCCGGTTGCTCTGACCAGTCGCTATCATGCGCACCCATACATCGTGGAACCTGTCAAATAGCGACTCGTAACCTTGTATTCAACATTACGGCACACCGACTGAGTCGCTGTCAACAACCGAACCACGGCCAAGCACAGCGACTTCTAGCGGGCGCTGTGAAAATACTGCTACAGTCGCTCAACTGTCGCTACATGTCGCTATTAATAAATCAGCCTCCCCGTTTTAAGGTTCTTAACCTGTGTTCTGTATTAGAATAAAGATTTTTTTTTTTCCTTGATAGTTTAGTCCGTGTGCTGCAATTATGTAAAAAGAGTATATTGTGGTTGCTGTGTACTAGGGTAGATGGTTTTGCACCATAGCTATATATTTGGAAGTGGTATTTTGTTCTATATAGTGATCCGACTTGGAGGGTTAGCTGGTGGGTGCAAATGAGTGAAACTGTAAATGGGGTCCAAGTCCTCAGTCTTCTATTAAAAGCATTACAAAGCAGTAGAGCCACACACTCTGATAGGCCAGCTGTTTGAATATGATGCAACTCTGGCCATTCAACTTACAACCTAATTTATCCAAACAGTACTGCCATACCTCATGAACCCAAACTGAGGCCCTTATTTAAGAAGGGATAGCGTCAGGTAGTGGCTGGTTAATGAGAGGTAGCGACAGGTGAACGCCGGACACGGCACGCAATTACACATTTGTCATGCAGAATATGTTTAGCGACTGGGATAACCCCATGTAGCGTCCAATTCATATTTTTCACAGCCTCAGAGAACAGCGCCGGCGTTCAGCCTTGCACAGCGCCAGGTATGACCTCTCGCTACCTGCCGCTCTTCTTTACATTTCAATGGACGATCCTTCTCTTCTCTTTAAACAGGGTTTTTGTTTTTTATTTTTTTTTTCAAAAAATCTCAAATAATGCTGTGACCTCTTCTGGCATTGAAAAAGCAGGTTTTTGACAAATTTTTCATTTTTCAAATATTTCTGCAAAAATTACATTACAGGTCTGGCATTAAAGTGTTCATGTTACAATGTTGTTACAATGTAATTCCATATGTTTTTGCTTTGTTACTAGTGGATAGATGCTGAAAAACACACTTTAAACACACAGCCTCCTGCGCTCTGGGCTTCAAACAAGCATTTTACAGCGCCAGAGTTTTGTGAGGCTGTTTTTTTGCTGAATATGGTGTAAGTCGCAATGACCAGTCGCTAACATACGCTCCCATACAGCGCTGTACTGGTCAAATAGCGACTCCTCACAATGTATTTAACATTACTGCACAGCGACTGAGTCGCTATAAACTAGCGACCCATGGCCGGACACAGCGGCTACTAGCGGGCGCTCTGAAAATGCCTGCTACAGAGGCTCATCTGTCGCTACCTGCCCCTAATGATGAATCAGCCTGACCGTGTAGTTTAAAGAAAATGTTCATGGAGTAGTTAAAACAAAAGTTTGGTAAAATTATATGGCGATAAGTCAGATCAGTTTGTAAATCGCAAAACAGATTAGGATTGAGTCTTTGTCCTAAAAAAGAAACTTTTGTTTCTTTTGTAGAGGGCAATGCAACCAAAATTCACACATATAGTGCATGTGCATAACATTTGAAATGAAGAGGTATAGATGTCAGATAAATAATACACTAGGTGAAAACAGCTAAAACACAGCTTTACAAGTGTACTATTTACAGCCCTAAGCCTAATCATCCACCCCTCCCCCCGCACATCCCTATGCATGTACTTGCATGCCCTCCTTCCCTTCTTTCGTAACCTGCAGATTAAGGAGATGGTTTTCTTAGAGAATCATATTTATGGCTTGTAAATTGAACTTCTGCGTTCATAAAACTAGGTGTATAAAAGTTTCTTCATCCCCCAAAAAATGACTTGGTAAAAACAACTATTTTAGTGCAATATACAGTGCATATCAGCCATTCTCCTTAAAGTGCACCTATACTGAGAAAGGAAGTTTATGTGGTCACCTTCCATACCAGCCCCTGTGTTTCTTTTTTTCTTTCTTTGCCCAATATCAAAAACACCAGGAAAAAACAGGAAGTAGAATTATGGTGAATGGCATGCAATATGCTAATTAATTCAGTTACAACCAAGCTGTCACATAATGGCAGTTGAAGTGCTTCCCATTGCTGAGTTGTGTGTACTCACTCACTGGGGGCGTGGCTGCCCAGCCAGGGAGCAATAGGGCGACTGCATCCAGTTTGTGCTATGAATATTGCATTAGACGCAGGTTGGCCCTTGTTTAGAATCAACAGGCTAGTCTACAAATTAGGACATCAATACAAATTGACTAGGGTTTGGGCCAGAGGTCGTGCTCTTTTCCCCAAAAAGTAGAAAAACTCCCAGAATTTGAGGAGTATTTCCAGTCATGGTCCCTTCCCACTGGGCCTCCAGATTTGGGATTGAATTGGGGTGTCACAGGGGCAAAGATCAAAACCCAGGATAGTCAAAATCCTGGGTTTTGATCCGCTTTAAAGTGGACCAAAACCCACTTTGGATTCTATTACCATCGGAGCATCCCAATTCGGGATGCTCTGGTGTGTAAAGCCCCCCCGGTCGCCCAGTAAACTCACATATCAAATGGCGATTGCGCAGCAGCTCCCCGCTTAACCTTTGGCACGCTCCCTGTTAGTAATGGGTAGTGGGGATGCAGCCGCCGATGCGCTCGTCTAAGTTGGAACTGAGTGCTTGGACGAGTTAGTATCAGCGCAGTCGAGCGCGCCAATTGGGTAAGAGGCGTGCATGTGCCGTAGGACCGGGGAAAGTTGAGATGGAGTGGGTGACCTGGGGGGTTTCACACAGCAGGGCAAAGACCTAAACCCAGGATAGTCAAAATCCTTCATAAAATCCTCTTTAATCAATCCTCATTAAAAGACACAATCTATTAATAGTGCTAATGCTTCTTCCACAGCTACAGGTTTCAAGCCCCCCCCTCCAATTATGACAAGCAGTACAAATGAACAGGTAGCGGGGCATATCCTGGTGACCACTAGTACAACTACTTATGAGAAAGAAGCTTGCCCATGGGACTGTTGCCCCACAATGTAATTCCTAGGTAGATGGCATAGTTCACACTTCCCCTCTACCCCCACGTCACTGTTACAGAATATATATATGTAAGCAAATAAAATGTTTTTGACACAAAGATTGTATCACCTGTGTTTGTAAAAAACTATTAGCATGTGGTTTTTGTGGTAATGTAGTGGCCAAAATGTAACCAATCCTTCCTATTACTTTATTATGAGTTCTCTGCAGCAATATGAATCTTTGGTGGCCTGCATTTCAAGCTCACAACGTAACATGACAGCCCACCCTTTTGTTTGCAATTTAGTGTAAAATATAATCCGATTTTCTGCTCTGGCACTTCGCCAGGAGTTCCCCCTCCCCAAAGCAGCATCGTCCTAAGTTTTTTTTTTTTTTTTTTGAGCAGAGCAGTCCCATCAATTGATCAAAGTAGGTTACAAGTGAGAGACCAGACTGGCCAACTGCTTTTCAACAAATAAAGTAGACCAAGGCAGCCTTGTATCAGCCTGCTTCAGCTCTGTTCCTGAAGGAAAGCAATGAGCTTTCCAAACAATTTTTTTTCTGAAACGGCACAGATATGGGCTCAGTGTGTTCACTCTCACTAGGAAAACCACTGTTTGGGGGAGACCTGTGGCAATAAACTTGTGAGGGAGTGCCCTGGATAGAAGACTTAGGCTACGTTCACACCTGTCAGGTCGCATTTGCAGCATGGGTTTTGTGGCAGGGATTTTGTTTGCGTTTACATTCTAAAACAATTACTTTTTAATGGGATGTATTTGCCCCACGGCCCAGCAGGCAGGACTTCTTGCGGCCATGTTTTTCTCCTCTCTGCCGCACCAGAGAGGTGTGAAAGAGGCCACAGAGGTGCCATTGCTGGATTCTTTTTGCAGTACCGCAGAGTCTGCTGCAAACGCAGGAACGCATGTGGTATGGGACAGGTGTGAACGATGGTTGAATTTCTCGGAATATGAAAATGTTATATCTAAACCATCCTTGGCAACTCCAACCCAGCCACCTCAGTCGCCCCGAGAGCCGGTTTCATGTCCCTTATTGGATGGAGCTCTGCCATGAAAGGGTGGGTATCTAATGAAAGGCTCACAGATACTGTGTGGGGGTGGTTTAGGTCAGTTTATTGTTCCCGTGAATCAGGACTATCCACAACAGAGGCTCACTTTAATACTTAAACTGCAGAGTAGCAGTTCAGGTTTCCAATAAAAAAAAATATTTTCTTTCCTGCCTGAAAGTCAGGTTTAACTTTGTAGCCCCATGGAAAATGTTGGTACCCATTGTGTGTCCCCATAAACACCCGCAACTACAAATTGTTTAAAACATGGTTTGGGAGTCTCAATATGTTGAGACCTGACAACTATTTTAAAGAGGACCAAAAGTACAAAGATGTTTAGTCCATTCTCTTTTTCTAGGTTGCATTGACAATCGCTTGCAACAACAGAAGAGGACGCTGTAGAGAAGGGGCATCGTTGCACTCTTCACATCTTTGCCAAGAGTGCAAAAGGTAGAGGGAACAGGGATGCAGCTGAACATGGCGCTGACCTCACTAAAGAGCATCCCAAATCCCTTTAGAGATATTAGGAAGTGGACCAAAAACCTGTTTAGATCCACATTAAGTAACATAGCAGCAGAATGCCCAGGCAGCAGCAGTGATGATGTCATAAGCCAGTCTCCAAAGCTACAGCTTTCATTACTCGAGCACAGAGTTAAGCAAAGGTCAGCATCTTCCAACTACCCCTCTGGGAATAAACATTTGTAGAGCAAATAAATAGGTGTCAACTGAGCCTGATTACAGCACACAGAATGCATCCCCCTTACGTCAGCAAATCTGGACTCCACAACTAGTCATTGATTGTCAGGAGTCCCCTTGGCAGCAAGACACCCAGAAGACGACCATGTGACTGACAGGGGCCAATCGCAGCGCTCCATTCGAAATGCTTCTCAACAAAAAAAAAATTTTGGATGTCAGTATAGACCTTAGCTTTTCTATATATATATATATATATATATATATATATATATATATATATATATATATATTTTTTTTTTTTTTATATATACATTATTTTGTATACATTTTATAAAAGTAATTTAAAACAATAGAAGAGAAATATAGGACAATACTATATGCGTGTAAATGAGATCATCATAGGAAGTAAATACATAGACAAATTTTCTCAGGGCAAAGCTGAGAAATTTGTCCCACACTTAGAGACCAAGCTTTCCCTTATAACTCGGTGCCAGGTAGGGTCCTGATCAACAGGGACACTAAACTGTCACCTCCTAGCATCAGTGAGCCCTGCATTGGATAGCCCTGAGAGACTCATCTTTTCCTAATAAATCTTCATCGACAGGAAACTGCAACACACATGTGGCACCTATATAAAGCTACTAAAGGAATGGTCTGCATTTTTTTAATTTTTTGCATTGGCAACTTTTGGAAGCAGTTTGTTTTCTCTCTTCTGTGTTTTGTCTAATAATATTCACATGGGCGACGTGTAATTGTGTTAACACTCTTGCCAGGAAGTGTTTTGGTATCCTTTTCATGTGGACAAATACCCATGATTTTGACGCTCCAAACCAGGTTGTTGGTCGGCTTTAAAGAGGCATCCTGCTGCGCCAAACCCCATGAGCCGCCCCATCCAATCCTGCCATGGCACATGCACAGGCGTGTGGCCGCAGGGAGCTGCCATGTCATTAGCTCCAGGGGAAACGATCATTTCTGCTGCACCTGCCAGCAACCTTTCAAGTCTATGTGGCGCAGGGAGCGCACGGACCACGAAAGCAAGCAAGGGCCTGTGCATGCTCCATGGGGTAACTGCGACTACACAGCGAAAAGTTTCGCAAACCCCGAGTTAAAGCAAAACCCACCGAACTTGTGAAATAAATTTGGCCAAAACCCCTGCTAATACTCCCTTCTTAGATGGCGTAGGACTAGAAATGGATATTTTCGCTTTTTAAATCGTCCTTGAACATGGATTCTTTCACTGTCCCTCTCTTTAAGAGGGCAGGGGATCAGTCATTGCATATGTGTGGCAATGACATCATTGCCATACTCAACAATGGTAGTGAGTGGAGGAGGCGGAGCTTTACAGCTAAAACAAACACCGTTATCTGGGATTAGAGTGCCACAGGAGCACTAAAAATTGGTAAATGGTAGTCCTCATGGGGGGAGGAATGCAGGGGGGTTTTGGTCCACTTTAAACCCTAGATTCTACAGCAGGGTTACAAAGGTTTTGGCATGCTTTAATCGACCTAATATTTGAGTCTTCTTTTTCACAGATTCAAAAAAACATTTTTTATACAAAACAAAGGGGGGAGGGGGGGGTATGAGATCAATAATGTTTTCCAGCTGATCATTTTCTATTTGACAGGCTTACTTCTAGGTTACAATCCAGTCCCTGTCAAACTCAAGTGTACAACTGAATAACTGAAAGGCGACCTGAACAGCGGTTGCTGTGGTTATATAGTTATGGTTATAGAATGGAAGAGCCTCCCTTTAGCATAGCAGCCACACACAGACAGAGGTTGTGTCAGATCCAATCTGACAGATGAGCAGAACTTACTGATGAGAGCAGCAGTGTGCTGGATGGCAGAGCTAGGCCTTGGCATTGGCATTGGGGGGGGGGGGGCTGGTTAGTAAATGGTGCTGATGTGGTGGCAGAGGAGTGTGGGTGCTGTTAGGCTGGGTGCTCACCTGGGAATGGTGATACACTTGGTGGTGATGCTCTGGGTGGCCAGCGCCTTCTCCAGCTCGTCCAGCTGGCCGCTCTTCTTCAGCTTCTTCACCAGGCTCTTCACCGCCTTCTCACACCATTTCTCCTCCTGGCCGTTCTGCTCGCCCTTCTTCCAGCCCAGCAGCCGCTTCACGATGGGGGGAGTGAAGGGCAGAATGGAGGACATGGCAGCAGCAGCCCCCCTCACACACAGGCGCCTGGCTGAAGCGGGAAAGAGCGGCGGGCAGCGGCTTGCAGGGAGGGGGCACACGCAGCTCACTATCACCACACTCACACACCGGTACAGCAACCGGGCGGACGGGCGGCCACTCACTCAGTCACTAAGTCAGTCAGGGTTTCACTGCTCCTCTACCTGCTCCCGGGCTCCCGCCTCACTTTCTCCCCCTCCGCCTCCTCCGCTAACTTTTCATTCCCTCACCGCAGCCTCCGCCGCGTCACCGCTCCGCCCCCTCTGTCCGTGTTCCTCCGCCCTGAGCGCACGCCACGCCCACTGTGCCCCGCAGTTCCCCGCGAGTCCCGCCCTCTTCCCGGCACATCATAGGCCCACAGGCTACTGGCTGGATGAAGGGCAGGGCGGGCGCTGACTGACACGGCGAGCTGGATTAATCCGCCGGGGTGACGCGGCTCTGGTCATTTTCCTGTGCGTGGGCGCACGTCGTGGTTGCGCTTACCATTGCAAGCGACCCACAGCAGCGCCCGCTTATGGGCGCACGACTTCTCCCAATTTAAAAAGCGGATAACTCCTCCTTAGCCCCAAAGGAGCATAGCGCCTACTAAGACCCTCCAAAAACGTATATAAGTGGATAACTCCTCCTCAGCACCAAAAACATTCTAAAAGAGCATAGCTCCTTCTTAGCCCTATAGAATATATATAGCAAAACGCCTGTTAAGCCCAAATAAACCCACTTTAGCTCCTAAAACTTTATGAAAGAGGATAACTCTTCTTTAGACCCCAATAAAATCTTATAAAAGAGGGTAATGCTTACCATACGATCGTGTATGTAACTTAGTTGTTTTACCCTGTTTGTAATTTCACATGGGAGATGGGCACTTTAAAAATAAACTTTAATAATATCTCCTTAGCCCCAATGAAGCCTTATAAAAGTGCATAACTCCTAAGCCTCAATGTAACCCTATAACTGAGGACAACTCCTCCTTAACCCCATTAAAACCTTATAACTGAGGACAACTCTTCCTGAACCCCAATAAAACCTTATAACTGAGGACAACTCTTCCTTAGCCCCGATATAACCCTATAACTGAGGACAACTCCTGCTTAACCCCAATAAAACATTATAACTGAGGACAACTCTTCCTTAGCCCCAATAAAATCTTATAACTGAGGACAACTCTTCCTTAGCCCCGATAAAACCTTATAACTGAGGACAACTCTTCCTTACCCCCGATATAACCCTATAACTGAGGACAACTCCTGCTTAACCCCAATAAAACCTTATAACTGAGGACAACTCTTCCTTAACCCCAATTAAGGAGGATAGCTCCTCCTTAGCCCCAAATGGAGCCTTATAAAAGAACAGAACTTTTCCTAAGCCCCATTAAAACTAAACGAGGATAATGCCCCTTTAGTGCCCGATAAAAACTAATTAAAGCAGATAGCTCCTTCTTAGCCTCTAATGAAACCTCATTAAAAAGGATAGCTTCTCCAAAGCTCCCAATGAAACACTGTAAAAGAGGATAATTCCCCCTTAGCCCCCAATAAAACCTTATAAAAGAAGTTAGCTCCTCCTTAGCCTTCCCAATGAAATCTTATAACAGAGGATAACTCCTCCTAACCCCCAATAAAACTTTATAAAAGAGGATAGCTCTTCAGCCTCCAATAAAACCTTATAAAAGAGGATAATTACTCCTTACCCCTAAACAAATCCTTATAAAAGAGCATAAGTTCTCCTTAGTCCCCTATAAAACCTTATAAAAGAGGATAGCTCCTTCTTAGCCCCCCCCCCCCCCCATGTAATCTTATAATAGAGGATAACGCCTCCTTAGCCCAATGGCATATCATAAAAGAGGATAGCTCCTCCTTAGCCCCTAATGAAACTGTATAAAAGAGGATAACTCGTTCTTAGCCCCCAATAAATAATAAATAAATGCCTCCTTAGCACAAAATGTAGCTTTGTAACAGAGGATATTTTCTCCTTAGCCCCAATAAAATAAAGGATTACCCCTCATTGGCCCCCAATGAAACCTCATAAAAGATGATAAATCCCCCTGAGACCCAATACAATCTTATAAAAGAGGATATCTTCTCCTTAGTCCCAGGGGCCTTTTTTTGAGAAAAAAATATTTTTTCTCATGATTTTTCTCTCATTGCAGTTCAGCACCATACTTAGCTGTCCACATTGAAAAAAAATGCACAGCTTATTCTGGTGCTGAATTCTATAGAGGAAATAAATTGCGAGAAAAAAGGAAAAAAAAAATACGGTGTTGAATCAACCCTTTAGTGATCTTTTGTGACTTTTGGATCATTTAAAACTTTTCTTTTAAACATCACTGGAATTTATTTTGGCTGCAAAAGCTGGCAACCTGTCAGAAACTTTTGGAGAGACACCCCTCTACAGCAACTGACTGCACTGTATAGCCAAGGTACCTGTTCATATCTGTTCATATTGGCGTGTAAAAGTAGAGAAAAAAGAGAAAGCTTATGATGCTGGAAACTTATCTGCGGTAGTTTATCAGGGGCTCTGGGCACTGCTGGATAGCGGCCTAAAGCTACATGGATTCTTTACTCAGTTATAAGCTGCCAGTTTGGGCAGATAACATTTATCACAGTGGCCATCCCAGTTTCTCTTTTTGTTTTGATCTATACATCTGCATAAATAATTTAAAAGGGGTTCTCAGCAAATACCACCAGCCCCTTACCCCCCTTATGCCTTTATTTGCTTTTATGAAGCTGTAGCCATGGAGCCTATTTGTAGCCTCTGCCAGCAGCATCTGCTGAAGTAGTCAGTCAAGAAACCCCATAGTGTTGATGGGATCAACTACCTATTCAAACAATGGATCAGCTTCTGGCATAAATGACTGTGGAAAGGGGCTCCTTTACCTAAATTTCAAAGGGGAAGATAAAGTACAGTATATTAGATCAGATGTAGTATTTCAATAGCACCCTAAAAGCTGGCTGACATGTCTGGGTGTTTGAAAGTGCAGTAAATGAATCCAGTACCACCATACCTATAGTATCATGTAAGAATAGTTCAGTGCCCAATCAAAACAGACAACAGTTGAGATCTGTAATATCAGAGGGATTAATAGGGAGAGCAAAAGTGAAAGTTTATTATTGTTTCTCAGTAAAGCGCCATCATCTTCTGTAGTGCTGTACAAGGTAGAAGTTACAGACCGTGTAAAACAGAATATTCTTCTATTATTATTATGTTTCAGATGTGACAGAGGGTGGGGCCCTGACTTGTAGGTTACATTCAAAATGATGTAAGTAGATGTTACAATTGTGTAAATATAAATTCCTAAATGTAAAAGCTGATTTACAGTATATTAAGTTGAAAGAAAAAAGACCTTACAATCATTTTCAAACCAGGAGTCACTTATGGCAAGCTTCGTCCTTAGGTCTGGCTGCCACTCATCTCTGCAGCAGCAGCAACAAACTTTTACAGTGGTTCGGTGGCAGCTGTTAAATGATCCCCTCAGCTCAGGGATGCGCAACCTACGTCCCACTCTTAAGTTGTGGCCCCCAGCACCCATATGGCCATCAAAGCAAAGGCTGCTTGCTAATTCCCAAAGCAGGAAATGAGGCAGCAATGAACTTCTCTATAGAGGTGGGTCACACAAATGTGCTAGTACTGTGTTTCTCCAAAAAACAAGAGTCTAATATTCATTATTGTTATAAAAGATGTGCTAGGGCTTATTTTCAGGGGATGTTATTTTTTCTTAAACAATCTACATTTGATCTTTATTTTTATTTAAAAATTGATAAAGCTACAGTAATATGGCCGCCACATGTTCCTGGCGAGTGTCACTCTGTAAAAAAAAGTTTCATATTTATCATGGGCGCCACTGTGGGAGAACATCATCACAATCAGGCAATGCACTACCTGCCAAATGTAGTGTGGTCACTTGTAAATCCAAATGAACAGCCAAAAGAGGGTGTGTGGACCAAATTCCAATACCAACCTTAAGAATGGAGCACCACAACAATTTTTTCAAATAATCTAAATGTTTTATTAGAAAAAATGGCACCAAGAAATACACCAAAAAATACACAAAACCTCCAAACACAACACATTATACACGTTAAAAACAAGGCTGGACCTTACCCTAAAAAATATATATATGTATACAAATCCAATTAATCACTCAATTAATTAGTAAATGGACGGAGGACCCCCTAAAAATGTGTAAAAATCCTGGCTCCTGCATAGTGTGGCTCCCCAATATGATACAATACACACCTGTGTCATATTGGCATGCCAGGTCCCTGACAGGGGCCTTCTGGTCCTGCTGCAACAGGCAGTTGCCTAATTTGCTCCCAACAATAAGCAGAGTGCAGTCAAAAGCTGCTACCGTGTTTCCCCGAAAATAAGACCTACTCCGAAAATAAGGCCTACTGTGCTTTTAGCATGAAGGCTAAATATACGACCTCCCCCGAAAATAAGACCTCCCCCCCGCAGCAAGAGTCCTCAGTCAGCTGCGGCCGGCTCTCTCTGATGACGAGTGACGCCCCTGACGTTGCGCATAGGGGGACGTCACTGGGGGACGTTACTCGTCATCAAAGCGGCCGCCACCAAAGTGAAAGCTGCTGTCTGCTGCTCGCTCTCTGACAGTAAGTTAGTGAGTAGGGGCAGCAGACTGTGAAGAAGAAAAAAAAAAGAATTTCTATGGGGGAAATGCCAGGTGAAGTGAGGGGAGGGGGGGATGGAAACTAGAGAATTCCCTGGATTCTCTAGACTCTACCCCCACCTCCCCCACCTTCACCCACTGATGATGAGGAGGGGGGGTTGTATGTTTTGGATTCCCCACATATGCCACTACCGGTAGTACAGGAGAAGGGGGGTAAATTGGGACAGGAGGATCGGGGGGGGGGGGGGAGGTAACATGAAATTTTGACAGGAGTCACATTTTGTCTGGTTATGCTGGTTTGTGATGGCAACTACTACTGTTTAACAGTTAATACATTTCCTTTTTTTGTGAATGCATGTGAATTCTTCTTCATGGAAAAATGTAAGACATCCCCTGAAAATAAGACCTAGCGCATCTTTGGGAGCAAAAATTAATGTAAGACACTGTCTTATTTTCGGGGAAACAGGGTAGCAGTGTGCCGTAAATCCTTATAGCCCAAATCCATGTTTTACGTGGGAAAGGGCTAAAGCCAATTTAAGGATGTCTGTAACCTTTGAGCTGTACGCTGTACTGATGTCTGTGACCAGTGGGCACTGCAGACACAAAGTGCTTAATGGTCTTTATTCTATTTTTTTTTTTTATATATTCTTTATTTTTCCATTTTCAAAGAAAAAGAAACAATTTTACATACAATCAGAAGAAGGGGTTAAACATATCCCCCAGGACAATCCAAAATACAGGTAATGCAAAATTTCATCGGGCATGTACAGAAAAAAAAGAATTTTAACACTTCAAATAGAACCGATAGGAAGCCCTCGGGCCCCCACTACAGGCGGCCCGCATCGCTCTACATGAAGGAGGAGTCCTCCCCCCACGCCAGATACGGCACATCCAATGGCCAGGGGAGCAGGCCCCCCTGAGCTAATCATAAATCCCACCAACAGGCACCCAAGTGGGGAGCCCGGCACGCCCCCACTATCACATAATATGAAGCCCTGGGAGTGTACGGGAAAGGGCTAGAGTCGTCCCAAGATCTGGGGGAAAGAAGGAGAGGAAAGGGAAGGAAAAAACGTAGGGTAGATCTCGCACCAACCTCTAACCGGCCCCCAACAATGTCTGAAATTCCTGAGATTCTGAGAAGATATACCAGCTGGTCCACTTGATGCGATGGTTCTCGGAGGAGTCGTTGCTCGCCGCAATCATCCCCTCGAACCTCTCTATCTCTGCCACCTTACTTAGCCACAGAGACATGCCAGGAGGGGTAGGGCTCTTTCACAGCGAAGGGATGCATGCCCGCGCAGCATTCACCAGCTGACTAAGAACAGATTTTTGGTATCTTTTGGTGGGCAACTCCGAGTGGTGGAGAAGGAAGAACCCCGGGTCCTCGGGAATCTCCCAATCAGTCACATGTTGTATCGTGGTCCTGACCTTAGACCAGAAATCCGTCAACAAAGGGCAGGACCAAAACACGTGCAGGAGATCACCTCTAGCCCCATTGCAACGCCAACACAAGGGGGACACAGCAGGAAACCATTTGTGAAGTAATGTGGGGACCCTGTACCACCTTGTTAGTATCTTAAAATTACACTCTTTGTATCTGGTGCAGGTGGCAGTTTTGTGCGCCAAGCGTATAATGCGGTTTCTATGGTTGTCAGAGAGAGTAATTCCCAAATCCTCTTCCCATTTCGCCAGGGATGGCAGGGGGTCTTGATTTGGGGGGTTTGCCAGGATTTTATATGCAAAGGATAACACATGTTGGACTGGTCCCCGTTCCTCGCACAGCTTTTCAAATACTGTGGTATCTCTAAGCTGCCTAGCCTGCTATTTCAGAGTCGCTAGGAAATGGTTTAGCTGCAACTGTTGCCAGTCACCCCACCGCGGTAGCCCCCTCGAAGTCGAGATTGAGTCAAGGGGTTCCCAGCCATCACTGCTACAGAAGTGCTTAATTCTGTCTATCCCCGCCCTTAACCAACCCTCTGCTGCCCCCCCCCCCCCCGTCCCCGGAGGAAACTCTGGGTTCCCCAGGATTGGGTACAGGGGGTAGAAGGCCGAGGAGACACCTCCTCCAGTGGGAAGTATTTTTAGCATATTCTGAGTGATGCCCCTATGGTCGGGTGTTTCAATTCTGCGTTCAGTGTCTGCTTGGCCAGCCAAGGGAGCAATGAAAGGGGGAACAAAGAACTTCCCTGCTCTATTTGGACCCATTGTTTATATTGCGAGTGCCTACACCAGTCTACGACCCTCGTCAGGTGTGATGCTGCATAGTAAAGATTTGGATGTGGAAGGCCTATCCCTCCATTGTCTCTAGATCTCGCCAAACTCCTCCTGCTGATCCTAGGAGTCTTTCCTTGCCAAATAAACTTTGAAAAATGGGTGCCTACTTTCTGCATAAACCCGCTAGGGATTACCACCGGGAGCGCCTGCATAATGTACAGAAGACAGGGGAGTATATTCATTTTAAGAGTATTACACCTCCCAAACCAGGACAATTTTTTAAGGGACCAAGCATCAAGGTCCTTCGAGAACGTTTGGAGAAGAGGTGGAAAGTTAAGGGTATAAATCTTATCTAAGGATCTACCCAATCTTATACCGAGGTAGGTGAGGTATTCTCTCACCCACTTAAAAGGAAAGGATTTTTGGAGGTTTTCCGCCCTGTCCGCCGCCAAGTTTAGGTTTAGAACCTCTGACTTTTGCATATTGACTTTATAGTTGGACAATTTCCTGTAGAGCTCCATCTCCTTTATTAGATTAGGGAGCGACACCTCAGGGCCTGATATAAAAAAGAGTAAGTCATCGGCAAAAGCCGCAGTTTTGTAGTGGCCTGAGGGAAGTGTTATCCCCTGTATGTCTGGGTTCCTCCGCACTCTACACAAGAAGGGTTCCAATGTCAGGATAAAAATTAAGGGGGAGAGGGGGCAGCCCTGTCTCGTCCCGTTTCCTATGCCAAATGATTCAGACATCATACCGTTGACCCTGACTGAGGCAGTGGGATGCTGATAAAGGCTTGAGATCCAAGATCGCATGTTGGGTCCCAGACCAATATGTTCCAGGACTCCGTGCATGAAATCCCACCGTACCCGGTCAAATGCCTTTTCGGCATCTGCTGCCAGGAGGATTGAGGGAAGCTTCCTACTTAGGGCAGCATGGATGAGGTTCAGAGCTTTTGCCGTGTTGTCCCGTGCCTCTCTAAGAGGCATAAATCCCACCTGGTCTAGGTGTATAATCTGAGGTAGATGAGGGGAGAGGCGGTTAGCAATCATCTTAGCGAAGAGCTTAACGTCTGCATTGAGGAGGGATATTGGTCTATAGCTGGAGCTCAGAGTGGGGTCCTTCCCATCCTTCGGTATTACCGCTATGTGGGCACGTAAGCTATCCAATGGGAGGGCACCGCCCGCCTTAAGCGAGTTGAAAACCTCCAGGAACTTAGACGAGAGGGTACCCGCGAATGTTTTGTAATACAGTAGGGGAAGACCATCCGGCCCCGGTGCCCTCCCATTGGCTGACCCTTTAATGGCCAACGCCAATTCCTCCGGGGTAATTGGGGCCTCTAAGTCCTCCGTGCCCGTGGAAATTGGGGCATCCCCGATTGCTGAATATACTCAGTGATTCCCAATCTCCCTGCATCCGAGTTAGTATCAGGGATATTATATAGGGAATGGTAGTCATTTCTGAATACCCCCACTGTATCTCTATCCTTATGAACCATGTTTCCCTCTTGATTCCGGACTCTAGGAATGTAGGTCTTGGCCCTTTCCCCCCTCAGAGCCGAGGCCAAAAGACGACTTGTCTCCTGACTCGTAAAAAACCTTCCTGGTTTTCACCAGCTGGAGACTGTGTCTGTCATTCAAAATCCCCTTAAGCCGCTCCCTGAGGGAGGTCAGGGCGGCCAAGTGTGTCGCTGCCAAGGACTGCTTGTGAAGGGATTCCAACCTCCGGATTTCTCAGAGAAGGTCCAGTAGTTGTTTATTCCTTTCCCGCTTAACCCTGGCCCGTGCTTAATCAACAGTCCTCTGATGACACACTTGTGCGCTTCCCATATCATGGGTAGGCTCGTGTCAGGGGTGGTGTTTGTCATGAAATATTCCTGGAGATTTTTCGTCAAGTCTTCTTTAATTAAAGTGGACCAACACCCAGGATTTTGACTATCCTGGGTCTTGGTCCACTTCGGTGGGGCACCCCCGCTGTGTGAAACCCCCCAAACACCCGGAAAACTCACCTCTCCCCGCTCCCAGCGCCGACGGACAAGCGATTTGACAGCCGCTTGTCCGTGGCTCCTCCGCCGCCGCCTAGAGGGGCGCGAGGGAAACTAAGGTAAGGGGTTTTGGGGGGGTTTCACCCCACGGGACATCCCGATCTCGGATGTCCCGCGGGGAGGGAGGTGATCGGCCCGGGAATCTTATAGATTCCCGGGCCGATCACCCGAGGGTGATGGTCCACTTTAAAGGGTCTTGTAGAAGGGCACTATTTAGTCTCCAGGTCCAGGGTCGTGGCGCCTGGTCGTCTGACCGGAGCGTGGTCCGAGATGGCAATATTACCTATTGACGCGTCTGTTACCCGCGCCAAGAGGTAGTGTTGAACTAAAAAAAAGTCTATTCTGGAATACATATTGTGCGTGGCTGAATAAAAAGAATAATCCCTTGCGCTAGGGTTAAAGACTCGCCACGCTTCGGTTAGCTGGTTGTAGTGTAGAAGTTTCTTGATTCTCCGGAGCTTGGAATATGAAATATAGGAATGGCCCCGCAATGTATCTAAAATGGGTTCCATGGTGAGGTTAAAGTCTCCACCTATTATCAACTTACCTTCTGCAAAGCCCACTAGCTTATCCAAAACCTCTTCGAGAAAAGAGATCTGCCTTGTGTTGGGTGCATAAACATTCACAAAGGTGAACATTTCCATTCCAATCCTACCCTTAACAAAAAGCCATCTGCCCTCTCCACCACTCAGAGCGCCCACCTCTTCCCACGGCAATGATCTGGCTAGCAATACGCTTACTCCCCTGGATCTGGAATCCGGGGAATAGCTGTGATATGAAGTTGAGAATGATCTGTTCCTGAGAGCCGGCAGATTAGAGGCCTTAAAGTGCGTCTCCTGAAGAAGAGCTATCTGCACCTTCGTTGCCCTAAGATTATTCAGGACCATTGACCTCTTCTCAGGGGTATTTAGGCCCTTCACGTTGAAAGAGACCAAGCTGAATTCTTTCATCGCTGTAAAAGTGGACCAACCAAGGGGGCGAAAACCCAGAACGTCTAAGTGAGCAAGACAGTGATAGCACCAGCGGCAGGAAGAGCACCCACCACTAGATTGAGTATCACCTTACTACCACCTCAGGGACGGGGGCAAGGGGGTGCGAGAGGCGGAGAAGCAGGAATAGGTACAAAGATAGCGACAACGGAACTCTCTTTCCGGGCTTGGAAGAACCGGAAAAGAAAAGAAGAAAAAAACAAAAAAGGGGGGGTGGGGGAAGAACACAAAAGACAGGGGCAAAACCTGAGCACGAGGGCAATCCCATGACCAGGGGGGTAACAATCTAACCAGCTACCGCTCTAAGGTTCAGATCACCTCCCCGCGAGAGGAATCTGAAGCCGGCCTAAGTGGGGGACTGTGTCAAGCGATGGATCTGGAAGTAGAAGCCGCCTGGGCCGCCAGGGCAACACATGTTTCCTGGGCTACTGGTTTTCAGAGGCATCGTGAACATAAACAAGTAAATACTGAATTTTAGGCAAAAAATAAGGCATATAGAAATAATGCTGTGACTCAGGCTAATTGCCAGTCATCGACCCCCTCCGCGCAGCAAGGGGAGCGGGCCCGAGGGGCAGACCCGCCACTAGCGGCCTTAGCCTCAAGCTCGCCCCGTCGATGGCCGACCGCGCCCAGCCACAAACAATCAAACCGCAAAAGAGTAGAACATATCAATGTAAGGCAACGTGTGAATGCTAGACACTAGACAATAATAAGGCATATAAAAATATTGCTAAGGCTTTAGATAAGTTGCCAGTCATCGACCCCTTCCGTGCAGCGAGGGAGCCATATGCAAAACTGCCTCTATGCCGGGACCAAGCGGGTCCGAGTGGCATTCCCGCCACCGGCGACCCTGGTCTTTATTCTATTGCTAGCTTTCCCAGTCACCTCTGCCCACCTCTGTCCTACCTCTTCCCTCCTTGACTCACCTTCCCTCTCTGCTCACTTCACCTCTACCTATCTCTACCCACTTTATCCATCTCACCGCTGCCCATCACTTCCCTTCTGACCTCTCTTCACCCCCCACCTATATGCTCACTTTACCACTGCGTACCTCTATCCACTTTTGCTCACCTCTCCCCAGTTCTGTTAACCTCACACGTGCCCACCTCTCCTATGCCCGACACATCTTCGTCTTCATCTGTCTCACCTCTCCCCACTGTCAGATCAGAGTTGCTAATGGCATTGACAACTCTGGAATCAGTTCAAAGTGAAGTTCAAAGCAGTTCATTGAGAATAAAGTCAATACAGATTCTCAGTATGCAAAAGGGTGCAGCACAAATGGCAACATATATCCTTTCTATCCGGGGTTAAATTCAAAAACAAGATGGGTTTCCACCCAGTAAAGTAAGTTCAAAGATTAGAAGGCATGCCAACATAGGCAGAGTCAGGTTCTGTCTCATCACACAGCTTTCTCCTCACTGCTTTGCAATGCAGCCCTTTTTCAGCTCAGCAATGGCTAACCTCAGCCACCTTTTAGGACTGAGGAGCAAAGGTAAAACCCATGCTGGATGGATGGCAACGGCAAGTCCCACTACCAACCTTTTATTGAGGTGCCTTGAAGAGGAACAGTAACATATTTTTGCTCTATAAGACACACAATTTTTTTAAATGTCAGTGTGTCTTATTGGGCGAATGTAAAAAAAAATTAAAAAGTATGCTTACATTACACGCCCGCTGTCTCGGCTCTGTCACCGCCGCCCCCGGTGACTCTCTGGCTGAGCGGCGGTGGCGAAGCTGGAAGTCAGAGCGGAGACAACGTGTCTTTCGTGTGTCAGTGCACTCTGACCTGAGCAGCGGTGTCGGAGCTGGAAGCGAGAGTATATATATATATATATATATATATATATATATATACTTATATATATTTTTCTCGGGAGTTGGGGGAATACCCGGAATACCAGAAGAAGGGGGAATGGGAGGGAAATGCCACACTGCCTATATGGGGAATGGGAGGGGAATGCCACACTGCCTATATGGGGAATGGGAGGGGGAATGCCACACTGCCTGTATGGGGAATGGGAGGGGGATTGCCACACTGCCTATGGGAATGGGGTGGGGGATGCCACACTGCCAATATGGGGAATAGGAGGGGGAATGCCACACTGCATATATGGGGAATGGGATGGGGGGAATGCCACAGTGCCTATATGGGGAATGGGATGGGGGGAATACCACGCTGCCTATATAGGGAATGGGAGGGGGATGCCACACTGCCTATGGGAATGGGAGGGGGGAATACCACACTGCCTATGGGAGGGGGGATTGCCGCACTACCTATGGGACGGGGGGATGCCACACTGCCTTTGGGAATGGGAGGGGTGGTGCCACACTGCCCATGGGCTGGGGGGAATGCTACACTGCCTGTAATGGGGTGTTTTAGCACAACATTTAGTTTAGAATATTTTTCTTATTTTCCTCCTCCAAATCCTAGGTGCGGCTTATTGGCAGGTGCGGCTTATAGGGCAAAAATACGGTAAGCCATTGCGACCCTTAGACAAAAAAGGTTTGACACTCCTAACTTAGATGCTATAGGACTCCAGGCTTTGTATTTTTTATAACTATTTTGGAAAGGGGGTGGATGAATAGATGGGATGGGCACCCTGTTATGAATATGTTAGGTGACTGCACTGAGGGCATCCCTTCAATGGGTACCCTTCACGCTCACTTTTTCCTACCTGGTGTGGTCCCACCCCCTCCCGAGTCGTTCTCCCTCTGCAGCAATTGGTTGGCATACTCCAAGCGCTTCTTGTGCTGACCAACCCAGGCCCCACCCACAAACTAGTAGTGGGTAATACCCTACCGGGACTCATCAGGTTTGACTACAATGCAGCAGTACCATCCAGGATTGGTACCACTTTATACATCCTAACTGTCCCTGATTTGGAGGGACTGTCCCTATTTTGAGTCCATGTCCCCGTGACCCTTGTTGTTTTTCTCTGTTCTTTGAGGTTTAATATGCAGATCTGCATCAATAAATGATTGAATGAGGAAGTGTTTATATTGTTGTGACTGTTGCACACTATCTCCTATTCATCAATCAATGATGGGCGTGGCTTAGTTTAACAATTGTCCCTCTTTCCCACCCTGAAAAGTTGGAAGGCATGCCACTTGTGTTGGACACAGCTGGAATGCACAGCCAAATGTGCATGTGTTTGGAGAGACTGGTGGACCAGGCAGAAGCTGCTGCTGGGAAGCAAGGCTACCATTTGCCCTTGGAGCAAGGAACTTGAAAAGGGAGAAAGAGGCTTATTTCTAAGTTAGAGCCCTTAACCTGCGTGAGCTTTAAAGTGGACCAACACCCAGGATTTTGACTATCCTGGGGTTTGGTCCACTTCTCCGGAGCACCCCGATCGGGGGTGCCCCGCTATGTGAAACCCCCCCAGATCGCCCAATTCTACTCACCTCACCCCGCTCCTACAGCGCATGGGTGGGCGCTCGTCCAATCAGCGCGCTCGGAGCAGCAGAGGTATGCGCGCCAGAGCCGTGTCTAACCTCAGCAGCTCCGCGCACGCTGACGGCCACATTGCACGCTTCCCTCTAACAGGGAGCGCGCCCACGCCAGCCATTCACAAATGGCCGGCGAGGGCACGTGCCCTGCTAGAGAAAAGCGCGAGATGCGGCCGCGGCCTGGGCATGCGCTGTTGGACCGGGAGTCAGGTAAGGTCTGCTCGCGTTCTGGGGGGTTTCACACAGCGAGGCATCCCGATCTTGGATGCCCTGCAGGGAGGGATTGCATCGGCCCGGGAATCTTGGGCTGATAGGGCTGGGTGTTGGTCCACTTTAAGCATGAAAAGCAGCACTACCTTACATATGAACATGTTGCTAAACTGACTTTATTTACTGTATGCTTTGTTGAAGAAACCCATTTAACATTTTGTGCCCAGATATTAACTTGTCACAACTGGCATACTGTGTGGGCATAGGAGCAGCCACAGGCAAAGGTAAAATACCAGCGTTATATGCCTGGGAGGGATTTTCAGGGAAAACAAAACTGGTAAATAATTGATAAACCAGAGTCAGTTAAGGTTAACCCATAGAGAAATATGCTAATTGGAAGCCATGATATAAAGGGAAAGAGGCCCAGAAATGTGCAGTACCAGGTCAAGCCATGGAGCAGAAAGGGGGAGAAGCCCTGTAAAAAAGTTCAGTGCATGGAATGCACCAGAGGCACCTTACAAGCTGTGACTTACCTGCCCCTCCCAAAAAAATGCCTGGCAAGGGGTTAAACACCATGGAGAGGCATTATCTGTTTATTGTGGATCTCCATGTAGCTGTTCTATAGCTCTGTGTAAGTACTTATTACTTCACTTGTGCATCTGTTTGAAGGTTTGCAAAACCTTTGGTGGCCATTGAGGATACACTGCCTGGGAGGTTTACAGTGATGCTGTTCTCCCTCATCTCTAAGGCCCACCTAACAATTTGCACCCTCCATCCTATTACATACCACATCATTCCTCATCCCTCACGCCTGCCCTTGCATCTCTCTTTAACTTTTCCTTCCCAAATGGGAATCTTCCACTCACCATTTAAACATAGTAGTAGTAATTATTATGTAGTAATAACCCTGCTGCTAAAAATCCCTCCTTGGTCTTATCTGACCTCACCTACTACTGGCTTATCTCACTGCTTTCCTTCTCCTCTAAACTTTCAGTACAGCAAGTTAACACATTATGGCCTTGATTTACTTAGCCATATTGAACACATTTTCGGTAGGGGCTAGGTATGCCCCCACCAAGGTAAAACCTTTGAGTCCAACCACGCCTTTACAAAATTACATAAGACATCATTTCATTTAAAAAAAAACTGTTAGTTTTATTAGAGAAAATATTTTTACCTATACCCCCAATTGCTATGGTACCTCTGGTGTTACCACATCCCAGAGGTATCAGCAGTGGGTTTGTATGCAATTAGATAAAACAGTTACAATCAACAAACATCTAAGACAACATGAACATTGTTACAAAGAATTCCTATAACACATTACGCACAAACTACTTTGACAATCCATAAAAGATCAGTGGCTACTGGCCTAGTTGATGGGTTAAGGGCTAGTTTCGCCCCACTCGGGGCTTTTTCAACGCCAGATACTGTTAGGATCTTACCTTCTCCTGGCGCCCGGTCCCGCGGCGTCTCTGTGCGGCGGCGCGCAGGTCCAGTCGGTGGTCGGCCTCGCCGGTCAGCTGCCGCGGCGGCGGCGGTCTCGCCCGCCGCCGCTACTTCCGCCTCTTCTGCTGCCTCTGTGGCCGGCGCGTCTTCCCCTTCCATCTCGGGGAGCGCGCCCGGCCCTCTGTCACGTGCTCGCGCGCGCGCGCGAGCACGAGTTCTATATGCCCCTCGGCGGCGCTGCTCCCTGCGCATTCGCAGGGGGCAGATTCAAATGGACCAGTCAGGTCCATAGCCTGGGTGGGAAGGAACCCAGGGACTGGACAGCCTGACTGGCCAGGGCGGTCCAGTCCCTGGGGATGCTCCAATAGGGAGCTACATCCTAGTTGCACCAAACACTACATTTCCCCCCAAATCACAGTTGCACCAATCACCAGTTCCCCCGTCCCATTGGCCAGTTCCCCTTTAAATATGGTTCGGCTCCGTCCATTAGTGCCCGTTATAGCCTCTGGGTTCTGGATGTGCGTAGCTGTGTCTTAGTGTATATTTTGGATTTGGACTTCGACTATTCTCGCCTGCTGCCTGCCCTGACCTCCTGCTTTGCCCGACCATTCTTTTGCCTGACCCTCCTGTACCTCGCCTGTGACCTCCTGGATTTGACCTCGGCTACCCTCGACCACTCTTCCGTTATCTCCCTTGGATACCTCGCCTGTGACCTCCTGGTTTGACCTCGGCCTGAATTACGGACTTTCGCACCCGGCATCCTCATTCGGGATTCCCTGCCAAACATCATTCTGCACCTTAAGCCGTTATCCTTTGCGCCTGTTAAGTCCTGGGGGCAACCGACTGGGAGAGACATTACCCGTGTCTCCTACAAGCGGGGGCTTGTCTATAGGCGGAAGTGGCGGTGGAGATTGGGGGATACCGGCTTAAGACAGACGGGTGTTTGGTATAGTCCTAACAGTATAACGGGCCCAAGAAAATGGACCAGATATTGGAACAGGTGCAGGCCTTAACCGCGGCCGTTGAGCACCTGGCCCATCGTGTGGCGGCCCAGGAGAACCGTCCAGCTCCGATTAACATCAGCCCTCAAGGGGCTTCGGCCGCATCATCAGTGGAACCCAAAATTCCACTTCCAGATAAGTTCTCTGGAGACAGAGCCAAATTTGCAAATTTTCGGGACTCGTGTAAGCTCTATTTCCATCTTCGACCAACCTCGTCCGGGTCACAGGAGCAGCGCGTGGGTCTCGTTATCTCCCTCCTTCAAGGGGATCCACAATCATGGGCCTTCAGTCTGTCGCCCCAGGATCCAGCTCGTCTTTCTGTGGATAGTTTCTTCTCAGCTATGGAGATTCTGTATGATGATCCTGACAGGGGGGCCACAGCAGACGCAAAGCTCCGTACCTTACGCCAAGGACGACGGCCAGCTGAAGAATATTGCTCAGAGTTTCGACGATGGGCGGTCGATTCACGTTGGAACGACCCAGCACTATGCGGTCAGTTCAGGCTAGGCTTGTCTGACTCCATCAAGGACATTCTTGTGAATTATCCAGTTCCTCAGACCTTGGACGAAACTATGCATTTGGCCATTCGCATTGATCGACGTCTGCGGGAGAGACGCCTGGAAAAAGGGTCACATCCCGACTCCAGCTTAAGAGCCGAAGTTCCAGCCTTGCCCTCCTCTGAGGAGCCCATGCAGCTGGGCGCCACCAGGCTCACTGAAGCTGAGAGACGTCGGCGCTTGTCAGAAGGTCTCTGCCTCTACTGTGGCGGAACAGGTCACATGGTCAGAGCCTGCCCCAAGAAGC
Organism: Gastrophryne carolinensis; assembly: GCA_027917425.1. Classification (NCBI taxonomy): domain Eukaryota; kingdom Metazoa; phylum Chordata; class Amphibia; order Anura; family Microhylidae; genus Gastrophryne; species Gastrophryne carolinensis. Next base: position 347,314,497 of record CM051238.1, on the reverse strand, counting down.
CGTCGGGAAACTTCAGAGCCTAGGGGGAATCGAGGGGACCCACCTAGGCTGTAAGGTATCTCCTCGTGTATTATCCCCATTTTTGATTCCGGTCCAGGTGAAACTTGACCCAAAATGTATTAGTCTGGAAGCTCTCTTAGATTGTGGTGCAGCGGGGAACTTCCTTGACTTTGATTTAGCTCAAAGCCTAGGAATTCCGCTCCAGTCCCTTCCTGTAGCCATTCGGGTCTCTGCCATTGACAACACACCCATTGCGGGGGGGCTCATTCATTACAGAACCTCACCAGTCCTGCTTAGAGTGGGAGCAGGGCATTCTGAGTTAATTTCCCTTTTAGTTCTTAAAATGCCTTCTACCCCTCTAGTTCTGGGACTACCTTGGCTACAGAAACATAATCCCCAAATCGATTGGGTAACTAGGCAAATTGTTAAATGGGGTCCTCTGTGCTTTCATTCCTGTCTGGAACTTCCAGTGCGAGCCACTCAGTTATCCCCTGAAGAAGTGCCTAGCCCATATCTAGAATTCTCTGATGTATTCTCTGAAAAAGCGGCGGATAAACTTCCCCCCCATAGACCTTGGGATTGCCCCATCGAGCTTCTCCCGGGTACTATGCCGCCTAGGGGGAAGATCTTCAACCTAACACGAGCCGAAAATCTTGCTATGCGGGAGTATATTGCAGAAAACCTAAAGAAGGGTTTTATACGGGCATCCTCTTCTCCGGCAGGGGCAGGGTTTTTCTTTGTCGAGAAAAAAGATGGGGGACTCCGGCCCTGTATCGATTACCGGGGTTTAAACAAGATAACGGTTAAGAATAAGTATCCCCTGCCATTAATTGATGGGCTGTTCACTCAGGTGGTTGGGGCCCAAGTATTCTCCAAATTAGATCTCCGCGGGGCCTATAATCTCATTAGGATCCGACAGGGAGATGAATGGAAAACTGCTTTTAATACACATGAGGGGCATTATGAGTACCTGGTAATGCCATTCGGCTTGTGTAATGCTCCCGCAGTCTTTCAGGATTTTGTGAATGAAATCTTTAGGGAATACTTGGGCCGTTTTGTTGTAGTGTATTTGGATGATATCCTGATTTTCTCTTCCTCGCTATCAGAACATCGTAAACATGTTCGTCTGGTTTTACAGAAGCTCAGGGAGAATCATTTATTTGCCAAACTCAAGAAATGCCAATTTGAGGTTACTGAAGTTCCCTTCTTGGGTTACATCATTTCTAATACCGGCCTTTCCATGGACCAATCCAAGGTTAAAGCGGTACTAGAGTGGGAACAACCCAAAGATCTTAAGGGTTTACAAAGATTTTTGGGGTTTGCCAACTTCTATAGGAGATTCATTAAAAATTTTTCCACCTTAGTAGCCCCCCTCACTAATCTCACCAAGAAAGGGGAGTATCCTGCTGTTTGGCCAGAGCAATCCGTCTTGGCTTTCAGGAAATTAAAAGAAGTTTTTAGTTCCGCTCCTGTGTTAGTGCACCCGGATTGCCAATTACCCTTTATTGTGGAAGTGGATGCCTCTGAACTTGGTGTAGGAGCAGTGCTTTCGCAATATAGCGGTTCCCCTGAACGCCTCCATCCCTGTGCCTTCTTCTCCAAAAAATTTACCCCTGCCGAGAGAAATTACGATATTGGGAATCGGGAACTATTGGCAATTAAACTTGCGTTTCAAGAATGGAGGCATTGGCTGGAAGGGGCTCAATTTCCCGTTACTGTCTTTACCGACCACAAGAACTTAGAGTACATTCAGTCCGCTAAAAGATTGACCCCAAGACAGGCTCGCTGGTCTCTGTTCTTCTCCCGGTTCAATTTTTCTATTACTTATAAACCGGGATCCAAGAACATGAAGGCGGATGCCTTGTCACGTTGTTTTTCTTCTTCTACTATACCAGAAGGGGAAAATTTACCCATTTTGTCCCAGGCTCTGGTAGTAGCTGCTATCCAGCCAGAGCTTCCTGATTTAACCCGGTTCCAGTCTGAAGCCCCGCCCGAAAAACCTAGTTATGCCCAATTTGTGCCCGCTGCCTATCGGGCTGCGGTTTTGCACCAGTTCCATGACTCTAAGTTGGCAGGTCATCCTGGTGTCAAGAAAACCATCTCCTTGTTGTCTCGTCAGGTTTGGTGGCCGTCCTTTAGAAAAGACGCACAAGGGTACGTGCGAGCCTGTAAGATTTGTGCCCGCAGTAAGTCATTAAGACACTCCCCTGAGGGTCCTCTACTTCCATTGCCCATTCCCTCCCGCCCCTGGACCCACCTGGCCATGGATTTTATCACCGATCTTCCCCCTTCCCAAGGGTGCACTGTCGTCTGGGTGGTGGTAGATCGGTTTAGTAAGATGGCTCATTTCATCCCATTAAAAAAGCTACCTACTGCTCAGGTCCTGGCCCAACTTTTTGTGACACACATATTTAAAATCCATGGTATCCCGGAGGATGTGGTGTCAGATAGGGGGGTCCAGTTTGTTTCCCGTTTTTGGAGGGCTTTTTGTCTCAAGTTGGGCTTCACTGTCTCCCTATCATCTGCGTTTCATCCTCAGTCCAACGGGCAAACGGAAAGAACGAACCAATCCTTGGAGCAATATTTACGCTGTTTCATTTCTGATGTTCAGACGGATTGGGTGTTGTTTCTTCCATTTGCTGAATTTGCCCTTAATAATGCCACACATTCCTCCACCGGGGTATCTCCGTTTTGTTGTGTTTACGGTAAAGATTTGAAATTTTCGGCCTTGTCGGACCAGCCTACCAGAGTGCCTTCCCTTGATGAATGGATGTCCCAGTGGCCGAAGTTATGGGATAGGATCCAGCAACACCTGTCTAAGGCTGTGCTCCAACAAAAAAGTTTTGCCGATCGTAGGCGATATAATAATCCTGATTATTTGGTCGGCGATTTGGTTTGGCTTTCGACCAAAAATCTGGCCTTACGCCAGCCATCTGCTAAGTTGGGTCCGAGATTTATTGGCCCCTTTTCCATTCTGCAGAGAATTAATCGGGTTACCTATCGCCTGGATCTCCCGCCCTCTATGAGGATTTGTAACTCCTTCCATGTGTCCCTTTTGAAACCGGCCAGAGGTATTGAGCCTGATAATCTTCCGGAACCTATTTTAGTTGATGGGCAGCAAGAATTTGAGGTTGCCCGGATTTTGGACTCACGATTTTCCCGAAATTCTCTTCAGTATTTGATAGATTGGAAGGGTTACGGTCCGGAAGAGAGGTCTTGGGTTCCAGCCAGAGAGGTTCACGCGGAGAGGTTGATTAGAAGTTTCCACAGGGAAAACCCTCAGAAACCCAGGTTGGAGGGTCCAGTGGCCCCTCCTCAGGGGGGGGGTAATGTTAGGATCTTACCTTCTCCTGGCGCCCGGTCCCGCGGCGTCTCTGTGCGGCGGCGCGCAGGTCCAGTCGGTGGTCGGCCTCGCCGGTCAGCTGCCGCGGCGGCGGCGGTCTCGCCCGCCGCCGCTACTTCCGCCTCTTCTGCTGCCTCTGTGGCCGGCGCGTCTTCCCCTTCCATCTCGGGGAGCGCGCCCGGCCCTCTGTCACGTGCTCGCGCGCGCGCGCGAGCACGAGTTCTATATGCCCCTCGGCGGCGCTGCTCCCTGCGCATTCGCAGGGGGCAGATTCAAATGGACCAGTCAGGTCCATAGCCTGGGTGGGAAGGAACCCAGGGACTGGACAGCCTGACTGGCCAGGGCGGTCCAGTCCCTGGGGATGCTCCAATAGGGAGCTACATCCTAGTTGCACCAAACACTACATTTCCCCCCAAATCACAGTTGCACCAATCACCAGTTCCCCCGTCCCATTGGCCAGTTCCCCTTTAAATATGGTTCGGCTCCGTCCATTAGTGCCCGTTATAGCCTCTGGGTTCTGGATGTGCGTAGCTGTGTCTTAGTGTATATTTTGGATTTGGACTTCGACTATTCTCGCCTGCTGCCTGCCCTGACCTCCTGCTTTGCCCGACCATTCTTTTGCCTGACCCTCCTGTACCTCGCCTGTGACCTCCTGGATTTGACCTCGGCTACCCTCGACCACTCTTCCGTTATCTCCCTTGGATACCTCGCCTGTGACCTCCTGGTTTGACCTCGGCCTGAATTACGGACTTTCGCACCCGGCATCCTCATTCGGGATTCCCTGCCAAACATCATTCTGCACCTTAAGCCGTTATCCTTTGCGCCTGTTAAGTCCTGGGGGCAACCGACTGGGAGAGACATTACCCGTGTCTCCTACAAGCGGGGGCTTGTCTATAGGCGGAAGTGGCGGTGGAGATTGGGGGATACCGGCTTAAGACAGACGGGTGTTTGGTATAGTCCTAACAGATACCCACTATGTTCATTTCCTAGAAAGCCAGGGTTGCTGAATGTCATAATTAATTCATGCTCCTAAAGAGTTTAAAAACACTCATGGTAGTAAAAAATTACATTCATGAGAAAAAAACATGAGATCACCAGATAGGAATACAATAGAAGTCAATGGAACTTGTTTACTCCTGAGAAAGGTTTTGAACTTTTAACTCCTTTTTACACTGTAGTAAAAAGTGCCATTGACTTTCACTGTCTTCCTATTTGATGATTCACTAACAGTGACATTCTAATGCTTTTTTCTCATGAATTTAATATTTTACTACCATTAGAATTTTTTTTCAACTCTTAGTGAATTGAGGCCTATATCTCTGACAACGCACTACCAGATCCCCTCCAATCTGGATTCCACTCTAATTACTCCACTGCCTCCACCAAAGTCTTCCCTTCTGTCTTGTATTCCAGACTGTCTAACAGCTATTTCCTCATTCATGTCATCATTCATGTCATCTTGCTAAACATAGACAAAACCAACTATCTATGCCTGTCTCCAAAATAACAATATCTGTTAATGATCTCACTACCTCTGCAGCACCCCCAAGAACAGTGTCTTGGTGTTATACTGGACTCCTCTATTTCATTTACACCCCACATTCAGCCACTAGCCATCTACTGTTGTTTTCAACTCAAAAACATTTGCTGCTTCCGACTCTTTCTCACGCCTGACACCACTAAAACTCTACTGCATGCTCTAATCAAATCCCAGCTAGACTACTGTAATACTTTCCTCTTTTGCCTACCAGCTAGCAGAATGGCACCCCTGCAATCTATTCTCAACTGTGCTGCTCGCCTCATTGATCTACCCCTCCACTGGCTCCCCATTTCTGAAAAATTCAGTTCAAACTTCTAACTATTACCCACAAAGCCCAAGCCCTTTCCTACGTTGCATTGCTAGTCCATAAATACCTACCCAGATGTACCTACCCAGCGGTAGCTGTCCTTTACCCTAATCACCCCCTCCCACTCTCATCTTAAGGACTTCACACAAGCTGCTTCACTCCTAGGCAATGCCCTTCCTCACACACTTTGCACTCTACAACCGTTAAAGTGGACCAAAACTCCCTCCATACTCCCTCCCCTCCATATTCGGGATGCTCCGCTCTGTAAAACCCCCAGGTCTACCCGTAAACTCACCTACGCCCAGTTATAGGGTAGCAGGATTGTGGCCGCTGGTGTGCTGGGCTCCACTCAGTTGGAGCCGAGTCTTAGACGAGTTTACATCAGAGCAGTGGAGTGCGCTGATTGGATGGGAGGCCACACTTGTGCTGTAGGACCAGGTAAAGTGGACAACCTGGGGGGTTACACACAGCGGGGCATCGAGGTGCCCTGGGGGCAAAGACCAAAACCCGGGATAGTCAAAATCCTGGGTTTTGGTCCACTTTAAAGCCTTCTAAAGAAACCTAAACACCCATAAGCTGATGAGATCACCTGTCTTCAGAACCCCCCCCCCCCCCCCCACACACACACACACAGTCTTGTCACCCTTTAGAGAACTCACCATGCTTGGTATATATTGTTTCTGACCCAGCCTCTTATTAACACCCTTTTTATTTTGATGTAAGCTTACAAGGGCAGGACTTTCTTCACTATTGTACTTCTGTATCAATGTGTTTTTGTTGCATTTCTCCCACTTCTAACCCATATTACTGTATGCTTTTAACTTGTCTTGCCCGTCTGTAATCTTAAACCTTGTACAGCACCACTAAACATGATGGTGCTCTATAAATAAACAATAATAATGATAATAATGCTGGGAAAATTACGACAGCCCCCCTGCCTTTAGTCACTAAAGTGGTTAATATTTTCTAGGACACAAATGACATGGTTGTCTACAGGTTTTGTGATAATAATCCACATAACCATAATGCAGGTAGTGCATTATGCAGTCTGCTTGCAGCACCGAGGTAGCAGCTACAATACCTGTAGAAAACATAACTGAAATCTTGAAACTGTAGTCTGTATAATCCACGTGCCCTGCCTCCCTCCCCTGGGGGATGAGGGGGTGAAACCTTGCTAGTCATCCAATATACTTACCCTGGCACCAATCCCATGGTGCAGGTGGGAGCCTAAAGCCAATTAGTTTTTTTTAGCCATGCATATAAATTAACTGCAAGGATGCTGAAAGGTAGTATATCCGCTGGATGCGCTCCTTGGCTATATGTAACCATGCCACCCATTCAGAAATGCCTGGTTCGGGTGCGCGCATCAGCCAGAAGTATGCTGGGAATGCCGCTGGCACTACATCATGGGATTGGCACTGAAGGAAGCATACTGTGAGGCCAGTGGATCTACACACAGCAGGGCATCCCAAATCAGGATCCCCCAGAAGCAAAGCAGTAACCTGGCCCTGGAGTCCTGTAGACTCTAGAGCCGGGTTTCAGGGGGTTTTGTTCATGTTTAACACAATAGTTTCTCTTCTTCTCATAATCCCCAGTCAGGCAGGGAGAGACTCTGTTCTGGAAAGTGTCCAGGAGCAGTCAGTCCAGGGTGCATTGATTGGCTGACTAAGCAGTCAGTCACGGTTAGTCTGGCAGCCAGTAAAGCAGAATCTGGCTGTATGAAAAACCAACATGAATACAAGCCTTATATATGGATAATATTTCTGCTTTTGTCTTCGAATGGGATCCCATTGGCCAGTATGCTGTCAGAACTTGTTGCTAGATATTGAGAAGCATTTTGCTGGTATCCTCAGGCCTCTAAGCCTTAAAGTGGACCAAAACTCACCCTGAAGTCCGCTTGATTCCCCTCCTGGGGTATCTAAATTTGGGATGCCCTGCTGTGTAACACCCCCAGGTTGCCAAGTGAACTCACATTCTCCCTGATCCAATGGCGCTTGTGTGAGCAGAAGCTGTTCCCTGCTATACCTTTAGCATGGCCTACGCCCGCGCCAGCCTTTTGTGAATGTCCGGCACTGGTATGCTCCATGTTAGAGGGTATGTGGCTGCCGGCGCGCTTTGCTAGAATCAGCAGACTCGACTGGAGCTAGGTCTCAGATGATTCTTAGACAAGTCAGTGGGAGCGGGTCCAAGCATGCGGATTGGATGAGAATGTGCCATAGGACCAGGGAAAGTCGAGTTGGAGTGGGCGACCTGGGGGGTTTCATACAGTGGGACATCCCACATCGGGGTGTCCCTGGGGGCAAGGACCAAAACCCGGGTCTGGAGGTTCAATTTAAGAATGAAAAATCGCTAGAGCAATTGCATATGTGAAGCCCTGAATTATAAGACGACTTGCCTTGGCACATGGAAGATTTGTCTGCAAATGTTTGTTGAAGTGATCACCAGTGATTTTGACTCCCTGACTCCCTCTTCAATATGTAGCAGCAGGGCAGCCTGGGTCAGACTGTCCCGCTGTACATCGCCATCACTAAAATAAAGAACAGAGCTGCCCGGATACTCACCTCTTCCGGGCTGCACATCCCATGTGACCGCAAGCAACCTATCAACGCAGCTGGTGGCCGAGCATGTTACTATGCAGTCGCTGGCCGTGCGAGCTAATGGGCTGCCATAAAAGGATCAAGAATCAAGCCAAATTATCTTTCATCGCTTGATCGAAGTGATTGTTTCCACAGATCGATTATCATTAAATTGCGGCCTATGTGGTTATTTTTGTTTGATAATTGCTTGGTGCAAATGATGTATAAGAGCTTAAAGGAAAGACTGGTAAATCAGTGGGAGTGGTGACCCTTCAGTGACAAGATGGAGTATTTAAATGTTCAGCCTAATCAGGCCCAGATGCAGGCTAACTACCCCAGGCACCTACTAGTGGTCAGGTATTAAACATTGGGAGCCCAGGGAAGCGAAGCCGCCACCATCAGGTGAACCAGGGGAACTGCTTATGCCTGTGGGGTTCCTGAGTACTAACTTCCATTGGCCGGCCTGGAATCTAAAATATTCCAGGGCTGGCCGCTGGCCCTGTAGCATCCCGAATTGTGATGCCCCACTGTATGAAACCCTCTATGACTCCAGTAAAAACTCACCAAAATTTCCCAGTTCCAATGCCGCATGCGCTGGCTCTCATCCAATCAGAGCCGTTTGCCCTTCTGATTGCTTACAATGGACGCGCTGCCAGCGATACTGGGGATGCAGCAGCACGTGTTCCCTACTGAATTCATTTAGAGCCCCTTGCCAAATGACTTAGGTCCTTATTTAAGAAGGGATAGCGTCAGGTAGCGCCTGGTTAATGAGAGGTAGCGACTGATAGCGACTGGTCAACGCCGGACACGGCACGCAATTCCACATTTATCAAGCAGAATCTGTTGAGCGACTGGAATAGCGCCATGTAGCGTCTGATTCATCATTTTTACAGCCTCAGCAAACAGCGCCAGCGTTCAGCCTTGCACAGCGTCAGGTATGACCTCTCGCTACCTGTCGCTCTCCCATACATTTCAATGGACAATCCTTTTCTTCTCTTTAAACGGGATTTTTTTTTTCCAAAAAATCACAAATAATTCTTTGACCTCTTCTGGCTTTGAAAAAGCAGTTTTTTCATATTTTTCTCATTTTTTAAATATTTCCTCAAAAATGACATTACAGGTCTGGCATTAAAGTGGACCAACACCCTGAGGTGATCGGCCCGGGAATCTATAAGATTCCCGGGCCGATCACCTCACCCCCCCTGAACACCCTTAAACCACCTACCTGGTCTTCGGCGGCGGCCGGCCGCCGCCGCCTCCCTCGCGCCCCTCTAGGCATGCGCGTGCGCGCGCCGGCCGTCTCTGAATGGCCGGCGCGGGCGCGCACACGTCAAGAGTGACGCGCGGGAGGCGCCGACGGGCAAGCTGCTTGTACGTTGCTGTCAATCAGCTTGTCCGTCGGCGCCGATTGGACGGCGCGGCCACGTGGGAGCGGGGAGAGGTGAGTTTTGGGGGCTTTCTGGGGGGTTTCACACAGCGGGGCACCCCCAATTGGGGTGCCCCGGGGAAGTGGACCAATACCCAGGATAGTCAAAATCCTGGGTGTTGGTCCACTTTAAAGTGTTCATGTTACAATGTTGTTACAATGTAATTCCATATGTTTTAGCTTTGTTACTGGTGGATACATGTTCAAAAACAGCCTTTAACCACACAGCCTCCGGCGCTCTGGGCTTCAAACAACTATTTTTCAGCGCCAGAGATTTTTGCAGCTGTTTTTTTCCTGAATATGGTGTGAGTCGGTCGCTATGAGCAGTCGCTAACATGCGCTCCCATACAGCGCTGTACTGGTCAAATAGCGAATCCTCACAATGTATTCACCATTACTGAATAGCGACTGAGTCGCTATAAAGTAGCGACCCACGGCCGAGCACTGCGACTACTAGCGGGCGCTCTGAAAATGCCTGCTACAGACGCTCATCTGTCGCTACCTGCCGCTAATGATGAATCAGCCTCCCCGTCACGCTCATGCACCGTTGGAGCAGGGAGAGGTGAGTTTTAGTGGGCAAACTGTTGGGGGTTCCAAACAGCGGGGCATCCCAATACAGGATACCCTAGGGATACAGAACAAAAGCCTGGAAAGTCAAATTTATCAACGCCATAAGGCACGATCTTGGAACAGGTATGTTTTTGAAATCCAATGTAGGCAGCAGCTACAGGACTGACTGTTTATTTAAAAAAAATCCTTTTGTTTTCAACCTTCAGATGCCCTTTAATGATTTTTCAGGTTGTTTCAGGTTGTTTTCTTGATCACATAGATGTGTCATTAGTCTGTGAATAGGGAGACATGATCTATAGTTAAATGGTTGAATGAAATGTGTTTGCATTAGTATGTAAAAATAACAGGTCAGTGCGCAGTCAGACCTGCCTGAACAGGCAATAACCCTGATGGGGCCAGACGCTCTGTTTATATAAATAAAAAAGTGTAAAGTTTTTTTTCTTTTATTCCACCTGCATCCAACCATTAAAGCAGGTCATCTGAATAAGCTGTTTTTCTTTAATATTTCCCTGTGTGCAGTCTGGGGGGGTTCACGCTCATCTACCTACAGCTGAATACAGTACAGTCCAAAAACGGTGTACCATAAGTACAGTTTCTGAATCACTTCAATCTGAGAACCAATGTGGTGGTCTTTTTTTTGATAGTTGGCGAAAACCTGACATGTTACTATTAGTAGTAATTTATTCTCCACTATTGCTAATAAACATCTATCAAGGCTTCTTGTTAATTGGCTTGCACTATATTATGGTTTAAAATCAGGGAGGCCAAGGCTTCCCGATGTTTTTAATTTACTTTTACAGTTTCTGGTTCCACACTACTGGTTTCTTAAACCAGCTGAGGGCACAATCTGCCATTTTTTAGAAACTCTGCATGTATGATCTCAATAGCTTTGTTATGGCCATTCTGTGGTCCTGCTCTACATCAATATTGCCTCCTTAAAGTGGCAAACCATAACCTGTGACTCTTCTATTAAAGATACAAATCTAGTGCAATCCAGGTCTTTAAGAACCCTAACACACATGCTTTCTTTACCTGTGAACCTTGACTTTTAGAGATGTGTTTATTTTCCGCATGGAGCTCTTGCATGACAGAGGACCAGAAAAAAAGATGCACGCTGCAGTGTCGCTTGACTCTTATTGCAAGTGGCATACTGCTGCCAGTGTGTGTTTACCCATTGGACTGAGCTGTGCTAAGAAAAGCCTTAATGGGTGGAGCGGACAAATCCCTGATTTCTCTGCAGTCTGCAATGTGCTCCTGTCCCCAGCCGATCTAAATGGCTGGATATGGGAGCGCACCTCAGCCACAAGATGCCAGAGATGTGGCTGCATGCATCGTGGAACTGACCAATTGGATCCCAAATTCGGGATGCCCCAAGAGTATGTAATTGACCATCCCTGGTGTTTATTCGACTTTAGGGCCAGCCATCATGGTGATAGTGTCCACTTTAATAAAGATCAAAGACTACACTTGCTCAAGTTATTAAACAATCTGTGCTTAGAAGTTAAGTGTTTTTGTGTCATTATGGCATTCATCATGTGGTTTGGTTTGTCCGGGCAACAACCAAGTCCTTACTCATCGCTGCCTCATTTAAATGGTTTACTGAACAATGATAAAGGTGATAAATAAGATAATCGTGTTTACTTTTACTCATATTAGGTTTACAGATGAAGGCCTCGATTCAAAAAGAGTTGAAAAAGATTCTCATGGTAGTAAAAAAATACAGACAAAAAAGCCTGAGAATGTTGCTGAATCACCAGCTAGAAAAACGATGAAAGTCAATCGTACTTTTTTACTCATAAGAAAAGTAGAAAACGTTTTACTCTTTTTTACACTGTAGTAAAAAGTGACATTGATAAATTGAAATTGTGGTCGGACAGGTTCTGCTCTCCCTGCTCCGCTGGCCACTTTACGGCCACCATAATACCCCAGAACTGGCATCCTCAGCTGACCATCTCTGCCCCTTGGCTCTGTTCATCCTTATGCTGTGGTACCGCTGCTGCCAGAACCCAGACCTACTTACTGTAGGCTAGGAATGGATCTGTTACATAAATAAAAGTACTATTTGTGGATTTCCCTGCCTAACCCATTCTGTGCTAAACAGGTTTGGTCACCAGACAATCCCCTGCATTGCTAAACTCTGTACCTTCCCTGTGCTGTGGACTCACTTACTGTTGTATTACCCCCTTGCCTTACCTATTCTGTGCTGGACTATTGTGTGCCCCTTGGTCAACAGACCACACTAGTGTTGCTGTACCCTGTATCTGCCCTGTGCCCTAAAATCTACCACGGTCTCTCGGGAGGGCCTCGTGGCAGCCCCAGTGTGTCTTGGATGGACCTCTGTAGGGAGAACAGAAAGGGTTAGTAGGGGAGGGCATAGTGGGTTCTCAGGCCTAGAAGGGTGAGACAGGGAGTGTGCTTACCTTGGCTAAGAACGTGCAGCCTCCATTCTAATCCCGGTGGCCCTGGTCCTTGTTGCTTTGGCAGGGGTTGGCGGGTGATGCCACAGTCCTGCGGGGATGCCACGGGGGTCCCTGTCTCCAGATGGTCTCCTTTCTGGCCGGTTTCTGCGTGGCCTTCGTCATGCCGTCCCCTTCGCTCCTGGCTGGGAGGGCTAGATTCCCCCAGCTCTTCCCAGTTTGGGATGGCTCTCTGTGGTTCCCACCTCTGCATTAGGAGGTGGGTAGCCTTGCATGGCAGTGGTCCTTTTCGGCAGGCAGCCCCCTCCTATTTCTGACGCTGTCCTTCTTTGTGACTGGTGGGAGTGAGGGGATGGGAGGAGCTACCCAAAAAAAAAACAAGTGGCCATAGTTATCTTATATCTGACAGTGGGTGGAGTTAGTATTTAACCAGAGAGAAAGGATGGGGGTTCCTCTTAATAAGAGAACAGAGTGTGAGAAGTTATACTTTAGGCTTGAGGGAAGAGGGTGGAGTTTAGCCCTGGTAGTATAAATTGGGTGGAGTCTCCATATATACTGGGGTTATACTGGGTGGGGCCCATGGTAGGTCACTGGGTAGGTCACCTTTAAAAGCCCAGTTTCGTGCCAGACTGGGAGAGTGGCGGGAACAGATAACACAATGCAGTAGAACATACTGCTTCATTGCGCAAGGGTTTCAGGATGCCTGGAAAGGACCTGGTAGGGAGAGCTACAGAGCCCCATAGGTGCCTTTGGAATAGACTTTTGGTCACTTGGAATTGGGAGTGTGCAAGGCCTGCGAGAGGTACCAGGGGATGTGTAGAACCTGGTTTGGAGCGTTGTCCCTAGACATGCTGTCTGCAGCTTAACTGGAACTGAATCAAGTAAGGCATAGCCCTAAGGTATTACCACTGCAGTCTGTTTCTACCTGTGAGCTGGGTGGTCCCCTCCAATGATATTGCAGAAAGTGGGGCAAGGCTAATGGGTTGTATGAAGTTATAGGGTACAGGGCCTTCTCATAAAAATTGGGCAGTGGGCAGCAGCTTCCAACTTGGAATGATCAGCTGCAGGAAAGGTAATGAATGTATCCTTTGAAAAATGAACGCTGTGGGGGTTATGGGAAATAGTATAATCAATTTCTGATACACAATGTCACCCTTTTCATAACAAGACACCTCAGGACCAAAAGCCTTTTCAGCAAGAGGAACAACCATTTGGCCGAGAAATTGTCAGACCATTAGAGATCAGAAAATCCACTGCCTCACAGGGAGGCCCCATTTCAGCGACTCCTTGCTAGTGCAACTTACACCTCTGCTGATCCACCATTAACAGTGTAGTCTGGTAGGATGTCTCCTGCTGTGCGCTGAGCCTTACAGGAAAGCTTAAATGCCCCAGGTGCACCAGAACCAAGAGTTTTTGAGAAATTACAGTGCACAGCCACATTGGCAAGTCATAATGCATCCGCCCATATCTTGAAAACATCTCTTAGGTACCCAGGGACTGTGTTAATGGGAATCAGGCATAGAACCATGTCCAACAGTTGGGTTTGGACTCCTCAGATGTGCTGCATCTGACCCAATCGTTCAACCCTAGGAATAGCGTTCTAGGAGCTTCCTATCAAAAGCTACATCCATAAAGGTTTTTGGAGTTTTGGAAGCTGCAAGCCGACAGGGGAGGAGGCAAAAACTCCTCCCAATGGGGGTCAAGTGTCATGTGGTAGGAGTCTGACTAAGGTACTGTCTGTAACCTACTTACCTGTAACTTGCCCTTTAGACCTGTATATGAATCAGTTCATTGCTTGTATATTGTCCAATGTGCACTTACCGCAAATAAATATATAACTTAATCTAGGGCTGCTCTTTTACCTAGATCCTGAACTCACATTTGTGTCTTTTCGGTCATATGATACGCTACTAGGGCTGGCTACTGGCTTGGGTGTTCCATGGGTATCTAACAGAGCTGGTGGCAGTTAATTATGGCTGGCAGGGCTTCATTTACTATGGTGCCAGTAAAAGGGTCCCTTGGCTGGTTAGGGTGTTATTAGACCAGTATTAACGAAAATGTATAGCGTGTTTCCAGGGACACTGACGTCAGCCAGACATGCGTGATATGGCTTTCCTCACAAAGGCTATGAAGTTTTGTCTAAAGTCTAGTTAAATATCACTATTCACAATGGAATCAACATTTGAAAACTAAAATATGTTCTCTGCTCAAAGTTTTTGGATTGCTCATAGTTATCTTAACTTATGCATGTCTCATTTTTGTTTGAAAAGCAGATGTTTTCTAATAAATAAAAAACTGCCCAAAACTCTTTAACGACAAACATACATTTCTTAAAATGTGGCAGCCTTGGCTTACTCTTAGCTCCCTTTAGACTCATGTGGCTGCTCTATGTATTATGTTTGATGTGGCTGGTCTCTGCTTATTATATATTTCCAGGCTTTCATCCTCTGATTCTTTAGCTGGAGGCTGTCTTTCCTTTCTTAAACCCCTTCTTCCTGCCTGTTTTATTTTCCTATATCTGTTCCAATTTCAGATTTTTTTTGTATTTCCTTGCTCACCTGATTTGATGGAATCAGGTGATTCAGTAACATTTACACCAGGCAGGTTTTGGTTAGTCCATTGGTTTAGTTATATGTGTTTTTCATATTATCTGATAAATCTGTGATAATTGCTTATGATGTATTATAATATAAACACTTAATATCATTTTAAAATGGAAAACAAAAAAGTGGTAAAAGCTATGTGCTAATACAAGTGTGGGGGGGGGGGGGGGGGCGGTGCATGGAACATAGAGAAGGTGAGCATAGCCAGAAAGACTATAAAACTAGAACATGCAGTTCATGTATTAAATATGACCTTTTGAAAGACAAACAATGAGATTATTCCAGTCTAGACATTATATCGTGGTGATATTCTCCATCAAGGCCAGTCTAGCAGTGGCCATTTTAATAAGCCTAGTTTTACCTTTAAATTTTACAGGTAGCAATACTATTGACTTATATTCTACTTCTTAAAATATAAAGTTTGTTTTCAATGTGTGGTGACCTTGGACTAAATGTTTGTATAGCATATTTCCCCTTGACACTCAAAAACCCCTGTTTTCTGTTGTGATGAAATCCGTACCTCATTGCCTTGACTGATGTCACTGAGGTCACGCAGTACGGTACCTTAATACAGGCCTTCAAGGCCCTGACAGGTTTCAAGGCTTCAGAGCCCTGCCAGCCCCATATAATTGCTTCCTGTTTGATTACATTGGGCCAGAAGCCAGCCAGTAGAGAAAAATCGAGAAGCACAGACAAGTGAGTTTGGGATCAAGATAACATAGCAGCCCAAGATTAAGTTATATATTTGACTGCTTTAAGAGGATACCAGACAAATTAATTACATACAATGAATAGATGCAATACAGGTCAGAATGGCAAATACAAGTGAGTAGTTACAATCAGATAATATATATATAATATATATATATATATATATATATATCAGTTGCCTTTTGTAGATAGATGATAGCCACAGTGCGCTAGTAGAGCCTATTGAATACTGGTTTCCCCTCTACATGTGACCAGGTGGTCTGGGGTCTCCTGACCTTTACATACAGGTGGGGTACTCCCCACTCCCCTTCCCTCAGGAATGAGCCTCGATCTGTGCCTCTTAGCAATGCTAACTAAAATGTTAAGGTCCTTAACCTTTTGATTGGCATTGTAGGACCCTGGTTCTGATGCCAACAAACTTAGTTGGGTACTGAATACCCTATGAGACCAAATACTGCTGTGCTATGTGGCTCCTAACCTAAACGCCTGGGAATGGCAGGAGATACATGTAAGCATGTGTTTTTATCTACGGATTCCAAAAATGTTTTTAGTTTATGATTAATGTGCATGGTGGCTTCCTAATTCTTAATGAAGTACTGGCCTCAACATATATGTAATTACCAACAGTAAATGGGCCCCGATGGTTCTGTGTCTGTAATTACGCTTTGAAATTACCCAGTCAGTGAGACCAACAGCAGAGGGTGGGTCTGGTTCTAGACCTTCTGTCTTCATTCCTGCTTAGGTGTGATTTTCCCTATATCCAGTCCAGGTCGTCCCAGAAGTAATGACATGTGGGTATTCCGCCCCCAGGGGGCGCTCGACTGCAAGACTGCTGTCGCTCCTCCTGGCCCCCTATAAAAGCAGGTGCCTCACTATGATTTCCCAGTGTTCATCTTGCAGTCTGGCTGCTGAAGATCGTTGGATACTCTTTCCTGGATTGTGCAGCTGAATGCCGTGCGGCCAGCCCCTCGAGGAACGCTCCGAGCTGCTCCGACGTGGATTCCCCCAACACTATGGTTATGCCGTCACCTGATACTGCTTCCTTACGTGATACAGCTGACAGGCGCATGGATCAGCTGGTCTGTCATGCCTTCACCTTTGCTGGTGCTTGGTTTCGCCCTGTGTGTGCCGCGGCTATTGTCTCCTTAGACATCAGAAAGAAGGTGAGATGCCTTGTGGATAAGTGTGCTAAGTCTCGCAAGCGGGCGGAGGAGTATAAAGACCTCAAAGCTTGTGTGAATTTTATCGCCTTCGTTGTTGCTGCCATGGACGATGGTGTCCGGCTCGGTGCCAGGGTTTCGGCCCTGCTTGTTGCGCTTCGCAGCTCGCTCTGGCTGTGGCAATGGTCGGCTGATGCCGCGGCCAAGAAGTCGCTCACTAGTATCCCCTTTGTGGAGCACAGGTTGTTCGGGGAGCATCTGGACCTCCTGGTCAAGGATAGTAGACTCCCTCGGCAACGGAAGCCTGCGCGGCCCTTTCAGGGTTCTTCTGCCTATCGCACCTTTCAAGGAGGAAGAGGCTCTTCATTTTCAGGTGGCTGCAGAGATTTCTGGGGATGAGGTAGGTCCTGCGGCCTACCCAATCCCTCCTGGGGATACAAGTCCAAGCCCCCTGCCAAGGCTCCTCAGGCATGAGGAGGCGCCCTCACCCATCTGGGTGGGGGGACCACTTCTGCTATTTGCTCATATCTGGAGACAGCGCGTCTCGGATCGGTGGATTCAGGAGGTGGTGTCCTCCGATTACAAAATAGAGCTGGCAGTCAGGCCGCCCTCAAGATTTCTTCAGTCTCGAATATCCCCGGACCCAGTGAAGGCACAGGGCCTGTGAATGGCCGTGCAGCACCTCCTGCGGTTAGGGGTGATTTGCCCGGTGCCTCGTCAGGAACAGGGCCAAGGCTTCTACTCCAATCTGTTCACGGTTCCCAAGAAGGATGGAGCGCTGAGGCCTATCCTGGACCTGAAGGGTCTCAACAGGTTTGTCAGAGTCAGTTTCTGCATGGAAACCTTACAGTCTGCGGTGAGCTTGCTTCGGCCCCGCGATTTCCTTACCACGGTGGACATCAGGGATGCCTATATGCACATCCCGATATTCCAGGGTCATCAGAGGTTCCTGAGGTTTGCGCTGGAGGACCAGCATTACCAGTTTGTGGCTCTGCCATTCGTGATATCCTCAACCCCCCGGGTTTTCACCAAGGTGCTGGCGGGCATCATGGCTATTCTGAGGAATCAGGGCATTCGTGTGCTGCCTTATCTGGATGATTTACTGATTGCGGCTCAGTCCCTTCAGCAGGCCGAGGGCGACACCCGGACGGTGTTATCCACTCTCGAGGATTTCGGATGGGTAGTCAAAAACCCCAAGTCTTCGATCACTTCCTCAATGGTGAGGTCCTTCCTGGGCATGACGTTAGACACCTCTCAGGTCAAGGTATTCCTGCCACAGCAGAAGGTGTTGGGCCTTCAGGCGCAGGTGCAGGCCTTGCTGTCTTGTCAGCGGCCATCGGTCCGTCTGGGGATGAAGCTGGTGGGCCTGATGGTGTCATCGAGTGCTTCAAGGCAGTCCCCTTCGCCCAATTCCACATGAGACCAATTCAACCTGTTGACCGGCTGGGACCGGATGCAGGAGTCGCTGGAACAGGAGTTTTCACTGCCCCCCCTGGCCAGACAGTCCCTCTTGTGGTGGCTGGACTCCGGAAACCTGTTGATGGGCAAGTCCTTTCTGACTCCCCGGTGGGAGATAGTTACCACGGATGCCAGTCTGACCGGCTGGGGAGGCGTTTGGCTGACGCACAAGATCCAGAGTTCATGTTCCTTTACGCATACCCTCCGTTTCCACTCCTGGGCCGAGTGCTGCGCAAGATAGCCCAGGAAGGGGTTCCAACCATCCTAGTGGCTCCTCGCTGACCAAGAAGGAGTTGGTTTGCGGACATAGTTCAGATGTCAGTGGATTGCTACATCATGCCCGACGACCCAGGGCTTCTCATGCAGGGGTCGCTGCGGCACCCCAATTTACAGACGCTGGCTTTGACGGCCTGGCTATTGAGACCTCAATCTAGATGGAAAAGGGGCTGTCAGCCACGGTTGTGCATACCATGATTCAGGCACGGAAGAAGTCTTCTTCCATGATATATTACAGAGTTTGGCATGCCTACATTGCTCGGTGTGAATCCAAGAGTCTCCCTTGTCACACATTCTCTATCTCTAGGATCTTGGAGTTTTTACAACACGGTTTAGACTTGGGTCTCCAGCTGAGCACCCTCAAGGGCCAGGTCTCGGCCTTGGCCATTTTTTTCCAGAGATCCTTTGCCAATCATAGATTGATCAAGACCTTTTTTCCCAGGGAGACATCCATGTACGTCCACTACGTAAGCCTGTATTACCGGTGTGGGACTTGAATTTGGTACTTTCTGCTCTCCAGGGTCCTCCCTTTGAGCCCTTGTGCGATGCTGCATTGCCTATTTTGACCCTCAAGGTGGTCATTTTGGTAGCGATCACCTTGGTTCGTCGCGTGTCAGAGCTGGCCGCGCTTTGTATGAAGCCTCCTTATTTTGAGCGGCATAAGGATAAGGTGGTTTTTCGCTTTAAACCTGATTTTTTGCCTAAGGTCGTTTCTCCCTTTCATCTTAATGAGGAAGTGGTCTTGCCTTCCTTTTGTTCAGCACTGACTAATTCTAAGGAAAGGACCCTCCATGCCTTGTATGTGGTCAGAGCCGTTAAGTATTACCTGGTTGCGACTGAATCCTTCAGGAAATCGGATTTGCTCTTTGTCCTAACAGAAGGTTCTAGGAAGGGCTTGCCACCAGCCAAGTCCACTCTTAGTAAGTGGATCAGACAGGCGGTGTTGCAAGCATATTCTGCCAAGCAGAAGGAACCCCTTTTTAGGATCACAGCTCATTCTACCAGAGCTATTGGTGCCTCTTGGGCTTTTCAGCACCAGGCATCTGTTGAACAAGTTTGTAAGGCCGCCACTTGGTCTTCAGTTCATACCTTTAGCAAGTTTTACAAGGTTGATGTTAGGGCCTCAGCTGATGCTGTCTTTGGCCAAAAGGTGCCAGCAGGGGGTCCCATGTTGATTTGGCATACCGGGTGGCCAACGGCCCCTAAGAAGGCCACGAGTAAGAAGCGGCACATCGAGCCCGTTTACTCGGATAATGATGATGATTATCTTTTTGAAGGTCTGGGCTCCATGGAGGAAGGCGAGTTGCAGGAGGACTCCATTTCCACTGTGTATTATTCTGCTGGCTATGACAGCGGGCCTGTTTTTTCCTCGGACGAGGATACGTGGCTCCCTGATGATACGGAGAAGTCGCTGGCTTCCGTGTTTGAGACGTTGCACATTGTCCCTCCAAGAGCGGCTAAGAGGAAGCAAGGTGATTTGTTTTGTCCTGAGAGACAGAGGCAAGTCTTTTCTGAGCAGGCCCATTTTTCTAATATGATTTTCAAGGAATGGGAAAGGCCTAACAAGCTACCGTCGGTGCCTAAGGGCCTGGACAGGCGATATCCCTTTCCTGAGGAGCTGGTCCGCTTAAGGTCCCGTCCCTCCGAGGTGGATTCCCCCGTGTCGTGATTGTCCAACACTCCGGTTATGCCGTCACCTGATACTGCTTCCTTACGTGATACAGCTGACAGGCGCATGGATCAGCTGGTCTGTCATGCCTTCACCTTTGCTGGTGCTTGGTTTCGCCCTGTGTGTGCCGCGGCTATTGTCTCCTTAGCCATCAGAAAGAAGGTGAGACGCCTTGTGGATAAGTGTGCTAAGTCTCGCAAGCGGGCGGAGGAGTATAAAGACCTCAAAGCTTGTGTGGATTTTATCGCCTTCGTTGTTGCTGCCATGGACGATGGTGTCCGGCTCGGTGCCAGGGTTTCGGCCCTGCTTGTTGCGCTTCGCAGCTCGCTCTGGCTGTGGCAATGGTCGGCTGATGCCGCGGCCAAGAAGTCGCTCACTAGTATCCCCTTTGTGGGGCACAGGTTGTTCGGGGAGCATCTGGACCTCCTGGTCAAGGATAGTAGACTCCCTCGGCAACGGAAGCCTGCGCGGCCCTTTCAGGGTTCTTCTGCCTATCGCTCCTTTCAAGGAGGAAGAGGCTCTTCATTTTCAGGTGGCCGCAGAGATTTCTGGGGGCGAGGTAGGTCCTGCAGCCGACCCAATCCCTCCTGGGGATACAAGTCCAAGCCCCCTGCCAAGGCTCCTCAGGCATGAGGAGGCGCCCTCACCCATCTGGGTGGGGGGACCACTTCTGCTATTTGCTCATATCTGGAGACAGCGCATCTCGGATCGGTGGATTCAGGAGGTGGTGTCCTCCGATTACAAAATAGAGCTGGCAGTCAGGCCGCCCTCAAGATTTCTTCAGTCTCGAATATCCCCGGATCCAGTGAAGGCACAGGGCCTGAGAATGGCTGTGCAGCACCTCCTGCGGTTAGGGGTGATTTGCCCGGTGCCTCGTCAGGAACAGGGCCAAGGCTTCTACTCCAATCTGTTCACGGTTCCCAAGAAGGATGGAGCGCTGAAGCCTATCCTGGACCTGAAGGGTCTCAACAGGTTTGTCAGAGTCAGTTCCTGCATGGAAACCTTACAGTCTGCGGTGAGCTTGCTTCGGCCCCGCGATTTCCTTACCACGGTGGACATCAGGGATGCCTATATGCACATCCCGATATTCCAGGGACATCAGAGGTTCCTGAGGTTTGCGCTGGAGGACCAGCATTACCAGTTTGTGGCTCTGCCATTCGTGATATCCTCAACCCCCCGGGTTTTCACCAAGGTGCTGGCGGGCATCATGGCTATTCTGAGGAATCAGGGCATTCGTGTGCTGCCTTATCTGGACGATTTACTGATTGCGGCTCAGTCCCTTCAGCAGGCCGAGGGCGACACCCAGACGGTGTTATCCACTTTCGAGGATTTCGGATGGGTAGTCAATTACCCCAAGTCTTCGATCACTTCCTCAATGGTGAGGTCCTTCCTGGGCATGACGTTAGACACCTCTCAGGTCAAGGTATTCCTGCCACAGCAGAAGGTGTTGGGCCTTCAGACTCAGGTGCAGGCCTTGCTGTTTTGTCAGTGGCCATCGGTCCGTCTGGGGATGAAGGTGGTGGGCCTGATGGTGTCATCGAGTGCTTCAAGGCAGTCCCCTTCGCCCAATTCCACATGAGACCAATTCAATTCAACCTGTTGACCGGCTGGGACCGGATGCAGGAGTCGCTGGAACAGGAGTTTTCACTGCACCCCCTGGCCAGACAGTCCCTCTTGTGGTGGCTGGACTCCGGAAACCTGTTGGTGGGCAAGTCCTTTCTGACTCCCCGGTGGGAGATAGTTACCACGGATGCCAGTCTGACCGGCTGGGGAGGCGTTTGGCTGACGCACAAGATCCAGAGTTCATGTTCCTTTATGCATACCCTCCGTTTCCACTCCTGGGCCGAGTGCTGCGCAAGATAGCCCAGGAAGGGGTTCCAACCATCCTAGTGGCTCCTCGCTGGCCAAGAAGGAGTTGGTTTGGGGACATAGTTCAGATGTCAGTGGATCGCTACATCATGCCCGACGACCCAGGGCTTCTCACGCAGGGGTCGCTGCGGCACCCCAATTTACAGACGCTGGCTTTGACAGCCTGGCTATTGAGACCTCAATCTAGATGGAAAAGGGGCTGTCAGCCACGGTTGTGCATACCATGATTCAGGCACGGAAGAAGTCTTCTTCCATGATATATTACAGAGTTTGGCATGCCTACATTGCTTGATGTGAATCCAAGGGTCTCCCTTGTCGCACATTCTCTATCTCTAGGATCTTGGAGTTTTTACAACACGGTTTAGACTTGGGTCTCCAGCTGAGCACCCTCAAGTGCCAGGTCTCGGCCTTGGCCATTTTTTTCCAGAGATCCTTTGCCAATCATAGATTGATCAAGACCTTTTTCCAGGGAGACACCCATGTACGTCCACCACGTAAGCCTGTATTACTGGTGTGGGACTTGAATTTGGTACTTTCTGCTCTCCAGGGTCCTCCCTTTGAGCCCTTGTGCGATGCTGCATTGCCTATTTTGACCCTCAAGGTGGTCATTTTGGTAGCGATCACCTTGGTGCGTCGCATGTCAGAGCTGGCCGCGCTTTGTATGAAGCCTCCTTATTTTGAGCGGCATAAGGTGGTTTTTCGCTTTAAACCTGATTTTTTTCCTAAGGTCGTTTCTCCCTTTCATCTTAATGAGGAAGTGGTCTTGCCTTCCTTGTGTCCAGCACCGACTAATTCTAAGGAAAGGACCCTCCATGCCTTGTAAGTGGTCAGAGCCGTTAAGTATTACCTGGTTGCGACTGAAACCAGCTTCCTGTCCCCCAGGGAGAATCAATTTAATATGAGGAAGGACCATCTAGGGAGTGGTGGGAAATTATTTTTTTGCTTTCAAAGGAAAGTGTGTCTGGCTGGGGCAGATTCCATTGATTGGTGAAAATTCTCTTTTAAGTGGACCAGTACTCATTTTAACCCTTTAAGTGCCAAGCCCGTAGGTACTACGGGGTTTCTTCTCCGACCCTTAAGTGCCAAGCCCATAGTACCTACGGGCTGGCCTTCCCCACTGCTAGTGTAAAAAGTAAAGTAAATTAACACTCACCTGACCCCTCGTTCGAACCCACTGGGTCTTCTCTTCATCCTGGGGGTATCCGATTACCCCCAGGGGCTCTTCTGGCTTCAGGAGGGGGCAAACAATAGAATGCCCCCCCCCCCCCCGCTTCGGCAGCCGCTGCTGCTAAGAATAAAAATAAATGTAAAAAAACATAATGACATTTACTCACCTCTGTGCCTGATCCCTTGGGCCGGGTCTCCTCTTCACCGGGGGGGTGCTCCGATTGCCCCCCCGGGCTTTTCCATTGTGAGGAGGGGGCTCAAGACATGCCCCCTCCGACCTTCTTGTCGCTGGCGACACCCCCTTGTGGGTGGGGCTTATTTAGGGTGAAGGACCGGTTTAAAGGGTTAAACAAAATGCATGCTGATTTAAGGGTGGAAGGGTGCTGATGTATTCTTGAACACTGTAGTTCAGACTACTTTCACCAAGAGTCCAGACAATATGACCGCTGAAGGCCAGGGGAGTTTGGTGCAGCAATCCTGATGCTTCTCCCCTAAACTTGGGCCATTTCAAACAGGTTAAAATGAAAAAATGTAGCCGTAACTAGGCAGGAGATATCTTCTGATACAGCAACTTAGCAGAATTCAGAATCTGGAAGCCTATACATTTCTGCTTTCATTTTACGCCTAGCCAGCCTGGACAAGTTCTTTGATTCTGTATATATCTGAACACCAAACCTGACTAGTGCCTGTTTAAATAAATACAGGAATCCTACTTTCAATCTGAAATCCAGTGTCCTTAGGGGGGAGTACCGAGCAGATGGTATAAGGCACTTTATTGACCCTTGGGTTACCTCTAATTGTAATCCACAGAACAAGGGCACAGTTATACTTATACCACTGATATATGTCATGGCTACAGCAATCCAACAGATAGATGTGATGATTGACTGAGAAACAGACATACACTTCAGCTCTGTCTTAACCAGTGTAGCTCCTTTTTATTAAACTTTCAGCACAGTTTAACACTTATCATAGATCACAATCCCATGCTGTAGTTCCACACAACCTAAACTGCAATGGAGGGAGGGGGGCATGGCAGCTAACCATGACGGATGGCGGGGGTGTCGCTGCGTTGGAGGAAGACTGGAAGACTCTGGTGAGCAGAGTGGTACTGTGAGGGACTTGGATCTAGCCTTTCAGGTAAGTGCTCCAGCCCCGGACTAGGAGCGACGGTCTGCATGGGAGAAACTGCTTGAAACTGCTTGAAAATGTTCTTTAACGTTTCCAATCGTCCCACTGGTTTAAGCTCCAATCAGGGAATGTCTAGGGACAATAACCCCGGCAGGGCTCAAGGCATCCCCAGGGTTTAAGGGTTTCCAACGCGAGGGGCATCCGTACCTTACAAGATTCTAGGCTCTGCCTCTTCTACTCACACAACAGGTGGCTCCTTACTGTTAAATCCACGCCAAAAATCCTTGCACACAAAAAAAGTATATTCTCCTGAGTTGTGCTAGCTGTTTCAGCAACACTCTATTTCCCACCTCATCTGTCTTACATGGGGTGAGGGCTCCAGATGACGATCTCCCTGTCTATCCCTCTGGCTTCTCCTTGTGAATCCTCTGCCTAATACAATGTTGCCTTCCATTTTCCCTTGCCTTCCAAAAAGCTCCCAACCAGTATCAACAGTTTCCCGTTGTGCAGTGAATGTTTCTCATGCATCCTAAAGGGCAACTATGAGTTATAATTCTGAGAGTCTTATACTTCAATCTAGTGACCAAAGTGAGAATAGCAACCC
The DNA here is from genome assembly GCA_027917425.1 of Gastrophryne carolinensis. NCBI lineage: Eukaryota > Metazoa > Chordata > Amphibia > Anura > Microhylidae > Gastrophryne > Gastrophryne carolinensis. Next base: position 347,289,670 of record CM051238.1, on the reverse strand, counting down.
CATTTTCACATTAATGGATAATTCCCCAAAAAATACCCACTTTTAATCAATCCCTTTACAAGCACATGAATGTGGAAGTGTGGTCTTTCACCCTACAACGAGAATAAAAAGTGTCAATTTGGAGCTAAGCTTTAGGATTAAGGCTGAGTCAAGATAAAGACAAGAGAAGCTCTGCACTCATTTGCATAGCCTTTCTATGCAGTGTCTGGCTTTCCATTTGTCAATTGAACCTTACTAGGGACCAAAGAATCTGCCCATGTGGTCTTTTCATGTTAAATGTGGCTCCTGACCAGTGATGGGCTTCGGATCTGGGTCAAAGCTAGATGAAATCACTGGGGTAATCTCCCTCTATGCACTACTCTCCAATTATATCATTAGTCAAATGGGGGTTCCACAGAGCCCAGGCTGTAAGGTCCAAGTACCCTCTATACCAGTTCAAAAGTTATGGTGGCTGGAGCTATTGAATCCGGCATTTGAGAGTACAGAATGCCCGATACCAGGCACTATCTGGACAGAGGGCTTCCGAACTGGATTACCCCCTCTGCACTTCATCCTTACTCCTGACCATCTCTTGGTGCTGAATGTAGCTGTCAAGTCCTGAAAGGCTGGGGACCCCAGCTTTAAATTTGACCAAAACCCTTACAAAAAATAAAAAAAATCGTCCTATGGAGCTGCCAGTAGCCTGCAAAGAGAGGTGCTGCTGGGTTTTCTGCTGCTATGCATTGTGGGTTATATCCAGGCAAGCAACACAACTGGGAAGGAAGCCTCCGGGGCTTCAAAGATGGCTGCAACCAGGAGAAAATTGGTGAGGTGGTGATTCAGCTTTGAGTGATGCAGGAGCAGTGCTGACGATGATTCAGTATCATGCATGCAGATGGAGCATTTTTTTTTCAACTGTGCAAGGCTGTTGGTCCAGTTTAGGCGCAGCAAATATGTGATTTTGACCATCCCCGGTTTTGGTCCATTCCCCCAGGGCATCCCGATTTAAGATGCTCTGCTGTGTAAAACTTCCTGGGATCGCAGGTAAACATGTGCAGGTTCTAGTCTAAACAGTGTGTGCCATGCATATTAATGACAACCCACTGCCATTGAGAGTGCTTGCACCCCCAGTCCCGCCCAGGGAGTTTCACATGCCTTAGGGATGTAATATTAGGCTGGAGTCTTTTAGTCACCAGAGAGAGCTGAATAGGGTTTTGATTCTCTTTAAACTGGATTAAAATTCATTCCCCCCCACTTTTTTTTTTAAAAAAAAAAAGGATTTTTCCACTGTCGAGGCCATGCTCCCTAGCAATTTTGATATCACCGATTGGCTGATGACCTAGACCAATGAGCTGGGCACATCTCTGGGAGGGCGCGCAGCTACAGGGATGCCGGAGATGTGGCGGCCGACAATCACAGCATCGTGGGAGCCACCGAAAAAAGGCGGGTTTACTAGCAATCCCGGGGGGTTTTAACAGCGTGGCGTGATCCGTTTTAAGAGTTTCTTTATGCTTTGTTAAAAAAGCCATGGTAAATCACACATTTTCCCTTTATGGCTCACCATGGCTGGCCTTTACTAAACCAAGGCCAGCCATAAAACACAATGTGAGAGTTCAAGATTAAGCACAGTGAATAAACCTAAAGAAACTTTTTATTATATGCATAAGCCTGGCTGGAACATTGCAGTGATGGCCACATTTGTTCATGTTGTTTTGGATTAAAGGGCAGCAGTTTTTAGCTACTTGTTTCCTGTATACCTGTTTTAGTAGCACATCTGTAACTACTACTATGATGTTTTTCTTGTACGGTTATTGTTGTCTAATGCTTTTAATAAGTGATGTCCTTGCAGGTTGTGCCTGGGAGCGTATAAGTCACTACTAGAATACATGAGTCACGCAGAATGCCTCGTAACTTGCTGCCTGTGTCAACTTTTGTCTTCTCACTTCTGCTTCTAAAGGGAAATTCTTGCTCGGGGACTGAAAAGTGAAATCAGTCGAGGTGATCCATAGCTTACACTGACTATGCTCTTAATAAAGTTGTCACACTTATAGCTGTTGAAATGTAACCACCGCTAAACTGAAGAATTTCACTATACCACTTTCTAACAAAAATAGCTAAATCGAGCAAGTGTGCGAGTCATGTGCGATTGTACAACTTGCGTTCTGATGTGGACGATTTGTCGGCTAATGGTTCATTTTAGCGTTATTTAGATCTTCCGTGTCAGGAATTTGAGGCAGTATGGGTGGGTGATTGAGGTTGATTTCTGTATCCCCATGCCGACCATAATACGATACATATATGCCATTCAAAATGATGCAGCACTCTATCAATGAGCGAATTCTCGCTCATCGCCCAACCATCACAACCATTTTTTCAAAGCAATTATAGAGGTGTTGTTCCTCTTTAAATCATGCTCATTGTCTGCCATTTGCCCCCCTGTCCAGTCCCAGTCACTGACTAACAGTTCTTGTATTCCTTTTCTAGGACATTAAAAAGCTGGCTGATTGTAATTCTGTGGTGTGGCTGGGGTGTGTGAATCATTGGAAAGTTTGAACAGAAATACAGTTATAACAATTTAGCAGGTAAAGACTTGATTTATCTGCTTAGAGATCCAGATTTAAAACTAAATATGCTTCATCATATTTATATGCTACAGAGTAAGCACCTCTCTTCTGCTTCCTTCTCAAGAATGCAGAAATTAAATTGTCAGAAATGAAGGGGACACTACACTATCCACCAGTGCCGCACACTTGCTCTGCTTTAAAATGGATCTTTCAGCAGCTCTCCTGGCTCTAAAGTCTAAAAGACTTCAGGGAAGGCTAGAAACGTGACCCTGGCACATCCCTATTCGGGAATCCCAACTGTGTGAACACCCCACAGTGGCCCGCAATGCCCTTACCTTTCTGCCGGTCCCTTGCAGTGATCGCTAGTCACGACTGCATCTCCGCCGTCACTGCAGCTGAGGTGTATTTCTGCCCCCAGCCATTCATATAGGCTGGACGTGGGAGCACTTGCTCCACAGGAAACCAGGGATACCACTGCCCCTGCTCCCTATGCTGGTGCTCAGTCCAAAACAATAGATTTATGCTGTACATTTGTATGCGCGGCATAAAGCGATGAGTGGATGAGAGTCTGCACGTTCACTGTGGGAACAACGGAGGGGTGAGTTGAGTGGGCGGGTTATGGGGGTTTCACACACCAGGGCATCCCAGGATTCACAGGACCAATCAACAAGATAGTGAAAATCCTGTTGGTTGGTCCACTTTAACTCTATCATTCTGCATCATGGTGACACCCAGCAATTTTAGCAGCTTCACTTCCTGGTCATGTGGGCACCTGTAACCAACTGATACCTACATGGCTAAAATGTTGGGCAGAATGTCAACTCTAGTGCTGGAGCAGGAACGGTGATGTCTTGGAAACGTGAGGATCTGTATAAGAATTGGAGACTGTCTTAGGGTAGCCTTGACAGCCTACCTATAAGGATCTTTTAAAGGGGACCAAAACCCACTGAACTTGTAAAATACATTTGTCCAAAGCCTCCGATGATACTTCCTTCTTAGGGTGTAGAACTAGAAATGAACATTTTTGCTTTTCAATTTGCTGTCCCTCTCTGTGAGATAACAGGTGATCAGTCATTGCATAGATGTACCAATAACATAATTGCCACACACAACGACACACAATGACAGTGGCCATTTTCTGGAATTAGAGGGAAATAGAAGCAGTGAAATCGGCAAAATTTACTCTCCATAGAGGGAGCAATTCAAGGGATGCTAGTTAAAAATTTGGGATTTGGTCCGCTTTAAACACAGTGTGAGAAAGCATTCTTCCATGGTTTCTGGTGCAAGAACATTTGTGTCTCACATGATTCAGCAGCCTTTTACAAGTACTTTTTTAAGTGTAAGCAAGGACTAATGGCCCAATGATAATAATCTATATAAATATGCTGGATGGCAGGAGTAGGGGTCACTTTTACACCCGGTATCAAGGAATATCCAGCCAGGCTTGTTTCTTTCTTTTAATAGAAGGAAGAGGAAATCACTTAAACCTGGCACCCCTGGTTTTTAATGTTTTTACTTTTAAATTTATTTAATATTACTTATATAGTGATATTTTTTTACATTTTAACAAAAAAAGGGTTCAAGTTAAAATGACTATAAACTACTAATTATATATGTTTTTTTTTAAAGCGGACCTTCACCCTGAATAAGAGTCTATCTTATATGTTTCCCACACGCTGTACATACAGGTTGCTCACATTAAAAATCATCCTACCTGCACCTACTGCATGTTATGAGCCTTTAAACATCCAAGATGGCGGCTCATGGAGCATCAGGCAGCCTGCAAACAGGAAGTGTCTTCTGACTATGTTGCTCTGCATTCTGGTATTGCTGTCCTTTCCCTGACCCCAGCTCTGCTCTGTCTGTGCAAAGCACAGCTATAACCTCTCCTCTCCCCAGTATGTGTGATGCTTCTGAGTCAAGATGGCGGAGCCCGTATCCTGGAGTCCTGAACAAAGTTGCAGCATGGTGGGGGGAAGTATAATAAGTGACAACAAACTTGAAATATATTAATGTTAGATGCTGGGGAATAGTTTTTTAAGGGTTTTGGGCTTTTCATTAAATCATGCTGAAGGTCCGGTTTAACAATTATGGATTTGTGTTGTTATTTAGAAAAGACAGAGGAAGTCAAGTCATAACATACTGTATTTTTTGCGCCATAAGACCCAAAAGCTGGTGGAAAATGCCTGTGCGTCTATGAAGCAAATGTAAAAAAAAACATTACAAGTGCCGCAGCAGCTCCCGCCCGACACACACAGACACACACACACCTTACCAACATCAGGCCAATCTGCCACCGCCATTGCTGATACATACAGACATGCACAGACACACACACATGCACAGACACACACGCACGCACAAAAAGCCATAACTCACAGGCTCACCCGCTGCTGTTCCCGTCCTTTGATGAATGGGCGTGGCCTATGTGTTGGTGGGCATGGCCTATGAATGTCCGGTGTAGTAAATAGGCCATGCCCATCTGCCGAATCAATGTGATCAGCAGTCTTGGAGCCTGTAGGTATGGTGGTGTGTGTGTGTGTGTGTCTGTGCATGTGTGTGTGTCTCCGTGTGTGGGTAGCCCTGGGCATTGGAGGACTGGCAGACAGCAAGTGGGCAAGTTTATCTGCTCACACACGTGATTGAAGGGGATGCCGCACACTGGATGTAAAGAAGGAATGAAAGATGCCACACACTGGCTGTAATGGGGTGCCACACACTGGCTGTAATGGGAGATACCACACACTTGCTGTAATGAGATATGCTGCACACTGTCTGTAATGAGGGATGCCACTCACTATCTTTAATGGGATGACTAGGGGGGATTCTGTGTACTGTCTGTAATGGGGCAATAGGGATTTTAGCACATCATTTGGTTCAAAATATATATATTTTTTTAAATTCTGCTCTAAACCCTGGGTCCATCTTATGGGTCGAAAACATACTAAAATACATAAAACTATAATACTTTTCGACAAATCAGTATGGGGAACAAATATTCTCCAAAGTAAAGTAGGGGCAGCAGCCATGGATGGGATAGGGAGCTGGAGGTGGGCTTTAAACAGCATTTTTAGACATACAGTATGTAAAGTATATGTAAATTCTTCCTCACAAAGCACCATAGGAGGCTAAAAGCTGGCTACTGGACCCTACCTCGAAAGCTAGGGGAGCAAAGCCATATAGGCTACTGACATTTCCTTTGCTTTAATTTCTGGGCCGTGGCTGAGCTGGGATGGACATGTCATGGCACAGCTTTATGAGCATGCTCTGCTGTGGTCAGAAACAGCTGCAAGACCACTGTGGCTTGCCGTACTCACCTGTACTTAGAGCAGCAAGAAACAGAGTGGCTGTTGGACCACTTTTTTGTGTGGTCCAGGAGCAACAGAATTAAAAGGAGGGTCAGACTTTGGACCCCAGCTAAGGCTTCTACCCAGTGCTGCAGGAAACTATATGGTGTAATGGTATAAAGTGATCTGCTTGCTCGGTTTAGATTCCTTTAAGTTAAAAAAAAGGATATAAGAAGTTATAGCCAGGCCTTGATTGAACAAGCAGGTACTGTATTCTGAAACAAAGGAGACCAAAAATTATACAAGCTATAGTGTTAATAAACTAAAAGGATACTGTAGAAATAGATGGTGCTTTGTCAGTTTGACGTAGTGGGTCATCCCGAAATGTAGCTTTCTGGGAGTAGTCGCTTTGCTGCATTTTTTTGAGTAACTATTACATGTGCATGCTCTGTTGATGTCCTGGAAGAAAAAAAAGGATGGCAAATATTAGAGCCTGCTATAGCTCCTAACTTGAGCAGCAAGAAATGGAGGAGAGACACATGGGTCAGGCATCAGGTGAGCTGCTTGCTGCCTTATTAATGCAATTGAGTTTACAGTCCCTTTAACCTGGCTTAGCATTTTTATATAGTGTCAGATCTAGAGCAAAATGCAGCATCATCTGATCCTACAGTATCCTTTTATTTAGATCAATATTATAGCTTGTTTAACTAATATCCGATCTAGTCTTGTTTCAATATGGTAGAGACATGGCTATCAATTCTTGTATTTTTATTTTGCACTTAAAGTGGAACAAACCCCACCATCGACCGGCCTGGAATCTAAAAGATTCCAGGGCAGGCCGCTGGATTTTTCCAGGACACCCGGAATAGGGATGCCCCGCTGTGTGAACCCCCCAGGAAGCCTGAAAAAACTCACTTTGTCACGCTCCAGAAGCACATGCGCAGGCTCTTGTCCAATGAGCGACACCTGCTGTGACAACATCTTTAGGCAGACAGCGATCATTGCTTACAATCTAGAGCATGCGCTGCCGCATATCCTGCATCACCACCGTCATGCTCATGCTCCTGCCCCAGCCATTCAGATAGGCTCCCCATCGATTTGGATGAGAGCTGCCTGTCGAATGAGGTTGTCACAACAGGCGGCTCTCTTTGGATGAGAGCTCGCACATGCACCAATGAAGCATGGCGAGGTGAGTTTTTTTGGGATTCCTGTGGGGTTTCATACAGCAGGATATCCCTATTCGGGGTGTCCCAGGGGCAAGAAACAAAACCCTGGAAAGTCTAATTCACGTCCTGCTTCAAAATGGACCAACAGCCTTGCACATTTGAAAACAACTTCCCAAAACTCACCTGTCCCATCTGCATGCATGATATCCACTCCTCCTGCATCCACTTAAAACTGAAATGTCACCTCATCAATTTTCTCCTGGTTGCAGCCATTTTGGAGCTCCCGGAAGGCTTCCTTTCCTGGCATGCCAGTTGAGATGCTGCCTAGATTTAACAGAAATATCCCACAATGCCCCATGGCAGGAAACCCAGCAGGACTTCCTCTTTGCAGGCTACCTGCAGAACCATAGAACACCATTTGGGTGGTAAAATTGGCCATGGCAGGAGTTACAAAAAGCTAAATTCATTTTAATGTTAATCTAAATTGGCCCGTTTCTTGTGTTGTGGGACACATAAATTATGACAACTTAACAAATTTCTAGGTTAGCGATAGCACTGTATGATGTGTGACCATTGTCGCTATCAATAATCAACCTAGCGATTTGTTAAGTGTACCAAATTTGTCCCTCGGAAAAAATGGTCGGCTTAGTTTAATACATTTAGTACCAGCTGACATTTCCTTTAATAAAAATAAACAGAAAAAGGTAGAAACTCAACTTTGTATGAAATTCATCTGGACGGGCCTTCTCTTCACCCAGGGGGTCTCTGATTCTCCCCCAGGCACTTTGGGTGACAGGAGAGGGCCCTTATCTGACAGCACTGCCGGCTGCTGCAAGCCCAGCCTTTTATTGAAGGAGCCGGATTACTTCATCCTGCTCCTCTCGGTATAAAAGCCAGTGATCGGTGGAGGACGGTGGTGGAGCGACAGGGGACTGCAATCCGGCTTGCACCGATCACTACCGGCTATAAAGTGACAGCGGTGATCGGCACAGGACAGATGAATGGAGGAAGTAAAGAAAAAAACATTTTTTAAAATAAATGGTATTTTGCTTTGCTGTGTATGTGTGTGTGTGTGTGTGTGTTTTTTTACATTTAACCCTGGACTGGTATGGGGTCCCCGGGTTGGTTTTTCTGGGTAGGGGGGACCCCAAGCCATTTTTCTTTTAATTTGTAAAGGTTTTTAGCTCTTACAATTTTTTTAAAAGCTTGCCCTCCCCCCAAGAGGGGGGGGGGGGGGCTATGTCATGGTTTTAAATTAACTCTTGATGTGCTCTCACTCAACCGGTGTAAAAGGCTCCTTCTTGCAGCAGGAGTGAGAGCAGAAGCCAGATCGGTGGACAGAGTGATGAGGATGGATCAGAGGTAATTATATATAAAAAGAAATAATAAAATACTTTATTTTTGTGGCAGGGTTTTTTTTTTACATTTAACCCTTTGTGAACTGGTACAAGGTCTGTGAGACTGGGCCGGGGGGCTGGCATGTTACCTGCCTGCCAGCGGGTGACTTGCCATTAACCCCTGGCCCCATTACCTGCCTCCCCAAAGCCCAGAAGTGATACAGGTCCTTTGAAAAATGGGCGCTCTTTCTTCTTGTGTATATTTAGTCCATTGGTTTAAAGTTTCAGGTGGGCAAACTTCTTTACAGTCCTTTGTATTCAAACTAAATTGACATTTTAGGGCCAAATTCTGCTGTTTTTCTTAATGATTATTTCTAAAATAAAATTTTCCGATTATGTGAAAATATTATTACGTTTTTGAATGGCGTTTCATTGGGAAGTTTCATTGAGAAAACAGCCAGCAGCTATAGAGTGCAGCCAACCGTGTGTGAAATGATTGAAATCTAAGTGTATATTTAGGTAAACACGGGCAACAGTTATGACTGGGGTGGTAGCACAGTGTCTACTTTTCCTGATGTGCACATGCCTTTATCTGCCGTCATGTGACGTCTTAGTCACCCTTTGCCATCTCTCAGCTTTGTTCAAAATCGTTTGAAGACATGAAGTCATCAGTTCTGTACACAGAAATGAAAGATAAAGCACGCTATAAAATCTCAGCAGGAATTTCAGGCAACATTTTCTGTGTTTTTTTTTTTTTTTTGCTATTGTTTGATCAGGCACTTCTTCTTTTTGGCAGCTTTAACCCTTTAACTGCCAGCCTATCTAAAGATGCTGTCACCCTCTGTTGCCAGGCCATGTTTCACCTTTTTGCACTATACATGTTTAACTGTGATTTTTGAAGGTATGTTGAAGGAAAGGAATATATTGTTTTTTTTCAGCAGAGTTTGGGCGTTAACATGAAATGTCTTGATTGTAATTTTTTCAGTGCTTTCATAATATTTCTGGGTAAAAAAAAGCTTTGTTGCATTTTTTTTAAAATAAAAAATGTAATTTTTCTCAAGAAAACCATATAGCCCCATTCCTCCTAAATATAATGGTACCACATAGGTATTGGTAGAGACACGTTCCTGCCCAGGAGACCCCCCCCCCAAACTGAAAAGTGCTCTTTTTGACATTTTTAAATAAAATACAACTACTATCCACACTATAAAGGGTTAAACCTATAGATATTTTTGAAAAATTGCCTTGGGTTCCCCTCTCTCCGGGGGGAATGTCACGCTTTTTACCATTTTTTTGGAGGTTTTTAACCCTTGATAATACACATAGTAGTAGCTTGCTGCAGGTGACTTGTCAGTCTATCCTGCCTTGTCATTGGTATAGGGGTCTCAAGGACCCCTTACCAGCTCACAAAGGGTTGAATGTGAAGAAAACACATACAGTGTCACTTATTAACAAGACATTTTCTTCTTTACCTACCTTCAATCCTAGCCTGGTAAGGGTTCAGAGTCCCTTGCCCTCGTATCCTCCCTCCACCGATCACTACCAGCTTTTTGGCGCCCGAAAGCAGGCTTGTATATGCAAGGAATGAGATGTCAGAAATGGGGTGAGGGGAGGGAACAGGTCCTCTCTGCTGGAAATGGAGGAGAGGCACATGGGACAGGCATCAGGTCAGCAGCGTGTTAGCTAATGAATGCCTTTAGATCTACAGTTTATTAGGGGGATAGTGAATTGTTTTGAGTAAGTTAACGCTTTTAGACGATTGTCTATTTTTAAAAAGGAGCAAGAATCTCCCCACAGTCTATAAGACTAGTGCTGAGGGCTTCTCTCCCTAGGGTCAATTCAGCATCATTTACTCACTTTTTTTTTGAGAGAAAACTCTTTTTCTCCTGCTGAAAGCTGCCTCAAAAAACTAGTGTGAAACACTCTAATTTATATCATGTGTGTGGCTCATCAAGTCCACCTGAATCATGTCACGGGGACCTCGCACTCACCCGGCCTTCGGTCCCACGCCGGCTGCACTCGGTCGGCCGGAGCGCAGGCTGGGCGGCGTCTTCGGCAGGCGGTGGCTCGACGGCTTCCGTCCCCGGTCGCCGCTCGGCTGTTTCCGCCGCGAGCAGCCGCTCGGCTGTTTCCATCGCGAGCGGCTGCTCGGGCGGCTCCGTCACTGGCGGCGTCTGGAGCGGCCGCATCCCTGGCATCGCGGCGCGCTCCTGACGCTCGGGATCGTGCTCGCGCACTCAGGCTTTATGCCCTCCGGCGGCGCTGCACACAGCGCGCCCGCCGGAGGTAATCAGTTCTGGGCCAATGAGCCCAAGGTTGCTTTGGCCGGAACGCCCTTGTGGTTTGAATGAGGCAATCAGCCCCAGGTTCCTAAGTTACACCAATCATGTCCCTCAATCTGGTCGGCCACTTCCTTTAAAGGTGTTCCTATTGCATTTGATCCTTGCCCGTGATAGCGTGCTGCTGGGTGTGAATTGGTGTCTGTTCCGTTTACGTATCTTGCCGTGTATGACCATCCTTGATTGCTGCCTGGACCGACCTTTGCCTGTTTTCCTGACCACGATTTCTGCCTGCTCCTCTGTACTGCGTATCTGTGATTCCCCGGGGTGACCTTTGGCTTGACTCGACCATTCTTCTGTCTCATCCTCCTGTACCGCGCTTCATTGGATTGATCTGCCGTGTATGACCTTTGCCCATTTGACCTTACCCAGTCTCGTTCCTGGTTCGTTTGCCTTCCCCTGCATAAGTCTGCATCCTTTGTGCTAAGAAGTCCTGGGGGCAACCGTGCCCGGTGAGGCGTGTCCAGCGTCCCGGCAAAGGGGGGCTTGTCTATAGGCGAAGCTAGCAGTGGAGATTGGGGGTTGCAGACTTAATTGGAAGGTGGGCGTCCCACGGGACCTGACAAATCAGTAGTAAAATTTGCGAATCGCAAAATGCAGTAGTAAATATTTCGATCCACTAATTTATTTCGCACTTTTACAATCGCAATCGAATTTAATTCGAGTGACTTGTGTTTTACAATGGTTCCAGGTTGCTGAATCACTCGTAAAAAAACGATTGCAATATCGCAACTTTTTAAGCACAAAACAAACGAAAAATCAATTTTCTACCTTTGTTGAATCGAGCCCTATGTCCTGGAGTGCAGCCTTGAACCTGGGGAAGTTGGCATTTCTAAAATGTAGTGTTTTTAACCCTCTCAAATAAAGAATGTTTTTACAGTTTATGTTGAATACAACTATATTCAACATCACTGTTACCAAGATTTTCATGAACTGTTACAGTACCTAGCAGGTCATTGTGATTTGATATTACCAGATCCAATAGAGCATCACCCCTAGTAGGTGCCTCCACCAACTGGCTCATAAAGTTATCTTGCAGCAAGCTCGGGAATGCTCTCCCCTTGCAGTTCAAGCAGATCCGTGGCTCCAGTCAGTACCTGGGTAGTTGAAGTCCCCCATTATCACCATTATACTAGCCTGTGCTGCCCGCTCTATCTCTTTATGCAGTCGGGAGTTTATAGATTACACCAAGATGTATTTTAACATTGGCCCTTATTTAACAAGGGATAGCGCCAGGTAGCGAATGGTGAGCGAACGGTAGTGACGGTCACCTCCACGAGAAAGCCGGCTCCCCTCCGCAATCACTCATTTATCAATCCGATCCTGCTTAGCGACTGACAGAGCGCCAGATAGCGAATCATTCATCATTATTCCAGCCTCACCCCACAGCGCCAGCGAGCGACCTTGAACAGCGACAGGTATGACCTCTCGCTACCTGGCGCTCTCCAATGCATTTCAATGGAGCAATCTTTAAATATTCTTAATTAATTGCTATTAATGTATTTTTTTTTCACTTCTGCAATGTTAGATTTTTTTTTTATGGTTAAAAAAAAAATTTGTGCAGAATTGATATTACAGCTCTGATTCATATTACAAAATGTTTTGAAAAACTTTTTTTTTTTTCAAAAAAATATGGTTGTTTGGGGGTTAAAAAACTACTTTTAACCCATCGCCGCCAGCGCTCTGGGGTTTAAACAAGCATTTCACAGCGCGAGAATTTTTTGAGCGTGATTTGTTAATGAATATGCTGGGAGCCGTTCGCTATGGCCATTCGCTGTCATGCGCTCCCATACAGCGCGGAACCTGTCAAACAGCGACTCCTAACCCCGTATTCAACATTACCGCACACCGCTGTCAACAACCGAACAACGGGCAAGCACAGCGAATACTAGCGGGCGCTGTGAAAATAACGCTACTGTCGCTCATCTATCGCTACCTGGCGCTATTAATGAATCGGCCTCATTGTTTACATCACCCTGCACTTCTACCCACAAGGATTCTACATCTTCACAACCCTCAGTTAGTATCCCCTCATTAATATATGCTTTAAAATATTGTTTAACATAAAGACACACTCCGCTCCCTTTCCTATTTGCTCCGTCTTTCCGAAAGAGGGTAACCCCTTGTAGATTAACAGCCCAATCATGTGTGGAGTCTAGCCATGTCTCAGCCACACCAATTACATCAATGTTTTTTTTTAGTACCAGAGCCTCAAGCTCCCCCACTTTACCAGCCAGACTTCTGGCACTTGTGAACATGCACTTCAAGTTGCCATCCAGTTTAACACATTCAGAATTAGTGTCATTAACTCTTGCAGTTTATAACACATGAATCTCCTTATCCAATATAGCAGCCCCACTCCCCCCTCATATTTCTCCCCCCACCATTATATGCTGTCCCTTAAAGCGGACCTTCACCCTGAATAAGAGTCTATCTTATATGTTTCCCACACCCTGCACATACAGATTGGTCACATTAAAAATCATCCTACCTGCATCTACTGCATGTTATGAGCCTTTAAACATCCAAGATGGCGGCTTATGGAAGCCGCCATCTTATCAGGCAGCCTGCAAACAGGAAGTGCCTCCTGACTGTGCTGCTCAGCATTCTGGGACTGCTGACCTTTACCTGACCCCAGCTCTGCTCTGTCTGAGCAAAGCACAGCTATAACCTGCCCCCTGTACCTTATCCCACTCTCCTCTCCTCAGTAAGTGTGATGCTTCTGAGTCAAGATGGCGGCGCCCATATCCTAAATTCCTGAACAGAGTTGCAGCCCAGTGGGGGAAAGAATAATAAGTTAGTGACTAAAAACGTAAAATATATTAATTTTAGATGCTGGGGAACCGTTTTTTAAGAGTTTGGGCTTTTCATTAAATCACGCTGAAGGTCCAGTTTAAGTAACCTGTCTTCTCCTTTGCTTTCACTCTTGTCCTCCCCGCTCATCTCTAGTTTAAATGCTCTTCCACCCCTCTAGTATCCTCTTACCCAGCACAGCAGCCCCCCTTCCATTCAGGTGCAAATTATTTGTAGAATACAGTTTGTACCCCAATGAAAAGTCAGCCCAGTGCTCTAGCAACTTAAATCCTTCTGGCATGCACCAGGACTTGAGCCATGCGTTTAACTTTCTATGCTCCCGCTGTCATTCATGTGTAGCACATGGAAGAGACAGTATTCCAACCTTGGAGGTCCTTCCCTTCAACTTGGCGCCTAGTTCCTTAAATAAATGGTTCTCACCTGGGCCACGACAGCTGGGTCATCCCCAGCCCCTCCCAGTAATTTATCCACCCTTTCCACCACATGCTGAACCCTGGCACTAGGGAGACAGTGAATCATTCTTTTGGCGACAAATTGTTCTATCAATGTGCACAACTAAAAATTGTGCTAAGATGCACAGAGGAAACAAATTATGAAAACAGGTGTTTTCTCTAAAAAAAATGTGAGTAGAAAAATGATCATGGTGCTGAATCGACCCTCCTATGGAGCACCCCAAATTGTGTATTTCCTGGGATTGCCCAAAAACTCAACTTTCTTTCGTTCTGACATAAGCAGATATTTCTTGCCGCTCAGAACTCTGTCATGGACATGGCTAGATGTGCCGGGATGCGGCTGGCGATGCTCCATTCAGCTTTTCTTGACGCTCTAAGCTCAGAATGGCAAGAAAAATCTGAATGGAACTGAGCAATCCGCACATGTGTCATGGTATCTTGGGGGATACACACAGCGAGCATCCCAAATCAGGATGTCCCAGAAAGAGGAACAAAACCCAGGATAGTGAATAGCTATGGTTTTGTTCCCTTTTAAAGACATTCTGCAGGTAGCCAAATAAAGGTAAACAAATCTTTTTATCCCCCAAAGGCAATCACGGATATTCCGGCACTGAGGCACTTGCCTGATCCAGTCCCCCGCCTCCCTCCTCCATTGCCATCTTCAAGCTGCTTGCATCTATTCAACACCTGTGGACTGCCTGGTGTCAATCATCACAGGCACTACAGAACACCCCCCCCCTATTTAATGAAATGGAAGGGGGTGTGCCAAAGTGTCTGTGAGGAATTGTGCAGGACGGTCCATCTGGTGTTGAGCAGCTTGGCAATTGCGGCAGCTGAGCAGGTGCATGGTACTGGGATCGGGTGATCCAGTAAGTGTCTGAGCGCCAGCCATTGCCTGAAGGGGATTAGGTGAGTATAGTGTTTTTTTTTGACTGCCTGCAGAATGTATTTTAAGTAGTTTTCCATTAATTGGGTTCACCTGGTAAACTAAATCACTAGGTGTGATTGATTTCAGTGATTCTTAGGCTGCTTTCACACTGGGGCTGCAGCCACCAGTGAAATGCTGGCCATAGTAGCCTATGGGCAGTTTCACATAAATTTGTGGGGTGATCACAAAAATTGCTGCATGCAACTATAATGTTTGTGATCGCACACAATAGAATGGTGAAGGCAAGTGCCATCAATTGCAAATTGAGTAAAACACTTGCGCTAATGCGACACCCCAGTGTGATACCAGCCAAAGAGCCCTGAGGAACAATACCATCAATGAGTTTAAAGTGGACCAAAACCCAGGATTTTGACTATCCTGGGTTTTGGTTCTTGCCCCTGGGGCACCCCGATCAGGGATGCCCAGCTGTGTGAAACCCACCAGGTTGCCCAATCGCACTCACCCTTCCTCGGTCCTATGGCGCATGCGCAGTCACCCTTCTTCAGTCCTACGGTGCAGCATCCAATCAGAGCGCTCTGCTCACGTCAGCTCGTCTAGGAAAAGCGTCTCTGATTGTGCCAGTGGCCGCATCCCCTATTTCCCTCTAGCAGTGGCGGCCATTCACAAATACTTGGCGCAGGCACCCGTTCTGCTAGAGGCATAGCGGGGATGTGGCCGCTGCTCATGCATGCGCCGTTGGGCCAGGAAACAAGGAGAGTTTATGGGCGACCTGGGGGGTTTCACACAGCGGAGCATCATGATTCTGGATGCCCCAGGGGGAGGGAATCAATCGGTCAATTAATCTTATAGATTTCTGGGCTGATCTCTGTGGGCTTTAGTCCACTGTAACTGGAAAACAAAAAAGACATCTACAATATATGACACTTTTCCTAATAATATAGAACGCGGTGTATGGATGATGAGGCAAGGTGATTTGATTTTCTATTTTTATGGTAATTTATCTTCCAGGAATAAAACAATTGCTGTAATCAGAATATTATTCAGTGGTTATATATGTTACATAACTTGATCACGCCACATCATTGTAGGTTTAACAATAAGCGAGTCATAACACTTTCATTCATTTTGTTTGTCTGTGTCTCTATGGTAATGGAGAAACTTGTTTGTTCAAGGGCTGTGACTTTTCCTGTGGGTATACAGCAGGAGACGGGGTCCTAATATGGTGTCAGAGGCTGTGCCCTCTCTGTATCCATGACTCACCCGATTCCCTTCAGTTGTCATTGTGTCTGCATTGTGGAGTGTGTTGTGACTAATCACTCATTGTGAGTCATTGTGTATACATTGCATAGATAAGCTTTTTAGTGTGTTTTCATACAGCAGATTTCTGCATCCATGTAATAAATGTACCTCCTCCCCACACACAGAACTCATTGCCCCTATTCCACTAAACACATCATCATGGCTTTCCATACGCTCAAGAAGATCTACACACTTGCCAATGTGAAGAAAAGCTGACATAACACAATCGCAGCTTAGATGCTCTCAAAATGTCATTGCTGCCATGTTAATAATAACCTCTTAAATTACAAACGTAGCAGCACTGAATTGCTGCTCTTATAGAGGCTAAAGCCCGACTACAATTACATGTTTTGTTCTATTTATTCCTAAAACAGCGTTCCTTTTGCTGATGATGCAGAAAACAAAGTTAATTCAAAAATCCTGGGTGTCACAATGATGTCACTTCCATAGAAACCGGATATTTCTGGTCACATCCTATCTGCTGTTGCTTGTTGACACCTATATTATTCTGTTAAATGCCTTTGCCCTGTCTAACAGCCACCCTGGCTTTTGTTGCTCGCCACATGAGTGAGCACAGCAAGCCACATTGGTCCCACAACGTCTCTGACTACAACAGAGCATGCTCATGACTAATAAAGCTGCACCATGATATGCCCTTCCCAGCTCAGCCACAAGAGAAATTGAAGCAAAGAAAGAGGCTTTACTTGATATTTTGAGATGCTTTGAAATGGCTTTTGCTACACAGTTCCCAAATAGGATAAGGTGAGAGGAGGTAAGTGTGTGCCTGGATAGAAACCTAAAACTGGAACAACCATTTTTCACAAGATGCTCATAGTGCTGGGGGCTTCCTAATTGCCGGTGCACCCCTGTGCATTAAACCCGAGAAATCGTAACTTTCTCCCCTTGTTGCTTGGCAAAATCGAGCACTGCGATTGGCCAGTCAGAGTGCTTGGTGGGGGACCATAGAGGGATTTAAGATTTCTCAGGTTTACCGAAGGTTAATGTGCAGGTGGTGTAGTGTTTTCCACCCACAAAATGAGTGTTCCATTGTGGGTGCATTTCTATTGACTGTCTTTTCTTAATGGTCTTGATGCAATAAAATACCACAAAAAATGCACAAATAATCAAGGGACCGCATGTGCACCAAATTCACTTGAGTGTGGGGATGCAGTACCCATTCCCAAATTTGTTTTCAGCGAATCTAAGCATTTCAAATGCAGTTGCTGGTATGAAATGAATAAAAGCATCTCAGGGCTCAGAGGTTGAATGGAAAGTTACTATCCACAGGTTTGGTGCTTTTCCAGTGGTGCCAGGAATAAGCTATAACCGGCCCTTTGAATCTTTTAGATGGTAGAGCAGGAGTCCCCAACCTGGAGCATGGAATCCACATGTGGCTCGCAGACCACTGCTATGTAGCTTGTGGGCTGTCTGCTCGACCAGAACACTTATGTAGTTATTTTAAAGTAGACCAAAATGCAGGTTTTCACTCACCCGTGTTTTGGTCTGCTTAACGAGGGCATCCTGAATTGGCAACCATTGGAAATCTTTCCACACTCCACACTCCCATGGCACATAAGTGGGCATCTAGCCCATCAGAATGGATTGACGTGAGTATTAGGCAGTCAGAAACCGAAGGGAGAGGGATTCGGCCAGGCTGTGGTCTGCTTTACTGCTGGGAAGGTGCAAAGTATTGCCATGCATGGGGTTAAGGCAGAATGTAGCAGGTGGTGAAGCATGACAGTTTACTTATTTCATCAATTTCTGGTACTGCTTTCCAGCCATTAGAACACTGTCTAGGTTTTCATTTTGGCTTTTAAAGCGGACCTCCTGCCATGAAAATATAGTTTAGTCATTTGTTCCCCTAAAGCCCCCTTTGATGATCAGTGGCGTATGCTGTTTGAGAAGGATTAAACCCATGCAGATGTTGTGGAATAGCTGCACCCCTAGAATTACTTGGTAGTGGCCATCTTGGGTCGCACCTGAGAGACCTGCTTTCACATAAGCAATGAATGAGGGGTTGAGAAGAGCGTTTGGTAACACACAGATGCAATATCATTTGCAAATAAAAATATATTTATATAAGGATAATGCACACATCCATATTATACATATTTGTAGGCTATACAGAAAAGGATACACAATGCAGGTATTTTGGTATGCAGATATATGTTTCATCTCCAGGATCGTGGGCCACCTCAGGATAAAGAATATATGTAATGTAACACTAGCATATATAGATCAGCAAGGCTATGATATAGGTAAAACATTACTAATAAGTCTAGTGAGGGGTTATTGCACAGGTCCTGAAGAGCAGAGTGATTTGTATACTGACCAGGATATAGTAGGTTAAGGAGAACAATCATCAGAGAGAAACATAATACAGTACAGTAGTCTATTCCTGGTCAGCTTGCTCATATAGGTTAACACATCATACCAAGAGTAGCAAGATTAGTGGTACCATACAAATACATCAACAAGCATAGGTAATCATGATGTCCGTCATACAGAAAAAATGTCATTACCAGATTATAGAGACTATGATCGCATAATGAGTAGCCCATGTTTCGGAACCTCAGGTCCCTTTCTCAAGGCTGCGATAGAGATCCGTGCATCCAGTAGTGTTTAAATACCCCTACCTTCTCCCCCCTGGCCGGCCAGTGTGGCGTTTCCGGAAAGCTCTTGATGAGCGCCTTCCGGAACGTCACTTCCGGCAGTGAGGTCCCGACCTGCGTCACATCCGGGGCTGGATGGCATACGTGATGTTGCCAGCCAGCTTCCAGTTGGCGCAGGCGCACGGGGCCTCGCTTGCCGAACGCTGCTTGTTTTTTACAACTAGCTTTATTGAACAATGTTTACAGTGCAATTGCGTTGATTCACTGTATACAGCGGCGGCGTCCACTGCAAGCGCTCTCATAGTGCTTTTTGAATGTACAGCAGCTGGGAGATATTTGCCCTCAGGGAGAAGATCTCTTAGCTATATTAAAATAAACAGGAAGACAGAAGAACAAATTAGAAAGGTGAATTAAAAATGATCTGTCTCTCTTTTTCTTCTTGTTTCAGCACTCAAATTTAGATGAAATCTTTAGACTGATATAATGCAAATATGGTCCAGCGTACCTTCATGCTGAGACTTATTATCCTATGTGGGTCTGGAACATGCAGGACCGAAGATATAGAGTCTTAGAACATGCTGTGTAAAGTATATGCATATATGTGTTTCCAGGTAACAGTGTATTTTATGCAGGGATCAGTCTGGGCCAGACAGGTGCACTTGAGCTAAGTATGTGAGATGTGCATTCAAATTGCCTTATAGGGTAGTCCCATTCCAAGTTAAGAAGGGACAACAGTGGGGGAATCCCCATGTACATGTATATAGATTTGATTCCTTGGGTATAAGTTAGGTCTCATAGTGACTCCCCAACTGATGATCCTGTAAAGGCCTGTGTTTAAAAGATGGCACAAATCTCTTCCTAATAAACACATGTTGTATAGGATAGTAGAACCATCTTGTGTATTAGTTACCTGTAGCTCAAGTGTAGACTCTCTCTCAGGTTCTAGATGTGCCAGCTTGGGCAAACGATGTGAAAGTAGGGGAAGTAGACCTCATAGATAGTACTGCTTATGGAGTCCTTCTGATGTTGGAGGCCATGGAGAGCACAAAAATCTATGACTAGGAGATAAAGACAATTGTGACCAAATCAGGTTTTATATGAATGGTGTATAGTCAATTTCTTCATTCAGACCTCTAGGCGATTTAGTTTGTAGCGTGTGTATCCAGTAAAGTTCCCTTCGTAGGAGTAGTTGGTTCCTATCACCCCCTCTAGTTGGAGGTTTAACCTGTTCTATGGCCTGGAATCGTAATTATGTCACCTGATTACCCGCTTCTATGAAATGTCTAGTAATTGGGGAGTCAAGGTCGGCCCTACGCATTGCACTGCGGTGCTCGCAGATACGTATTCTGACCTCTCTAGTTGTTTTCCCCACATATGAAAGGCCACAAGGACATCTAATCAGATAGAACACAAAACTGGAGCTGCAGTTTAAAAAGGTCCTGATAGGAAAGCTTTACCTGTAAGAGGATGTGAAAAATAGTTGCTTTTGGAAACTAACCCACATTGGGCACAGTGCCCACATGGGTACATACCTTTTAAGGGGGGTAGAGAAGTAAGCCAGTTTCCCGATGGTATGCTATTGGTAACTGTTGTGGATTCTGCCTTGATTAGTCTGTCGCGAAGGTTCTTGGGGCGTTTTCTAACAAACAATGGGGGGTTCCCAAAGACTTCAGTTAAGCGATCGTCATTGGCCAAAATGTGCCAATGCTTCCTAATGATTTGCTCTACCCGTGGGGACATCCTGGAGTATGTCAGTATAAAAAGTATTCTATTGTCAGTTTGTTTCGGTCAATGTTAGAGTAGTTTTGAGCGTGATTGACTAAATGCCTTTAGTTTGGCAGCTTCTAGGAGTTGTTGTAGGTACCCTCTCGCAAGGAACTCTTGTGTAAGTGTGTTAGCCCGTTCCAAGAAAACTTCGTCATTGGAAATAATTCTTCTTAGTCTAATATATTGACTATATGGAGTCCTTGTTTCATCCTAATGGGGTGGAAGCTGTTGAAGTGAAGAAAGGTATTTCTATCTGTCTCTTTTTTATATAGATCGGTCATGATGAGGTTGTTTTCAAGGGAGACCGATACATCCAAGAAGTGGACCCTAGAGTCACTGTGTTCCAATGTAAATTCTATAGTGGGCTCAGCTGTATTTAAGCGGGTAACGAAGCATTGGAGATCTTCCAGGGAACCATGCCATAAGAAAAAAATGTCATCAATGTACCTGACCCAGTACAAGACCTTAGTCAGGAAGTCTGGGTCAGTGTACACGTGTTGTTCTTCGAATTGATTCATGAAAAGATTGGCATATGCCGGTGCCACATTGGACCCCATGGCGGTCCCCTGGAGCTGTAAATAGTAGTGTCTATCATATCAAAAATAATTCCTAGTCAGTACTATTGTTAATAAATCAATGCACAATTCTATGGTATTTTCAGTGTTTTCCAGGGCCCGTGTAAGTGCTGTTATTCCAGCCCTGTGTGGTATTGATGTATACAGGGAGGAGACATCCATACTACAGAGGATCACCTGATCCAGAAGTAGGCCCAGGTTACCTATTTTAGTAAGAAAGTCTCCTGTGTCGAGGAGGTATGATCTGGTGGCCATGATTATAGGTTGTAGGATTCTATCCAAAAAAGTCGCTATACTCTGGAACACTGACTCGGTTCCTGCCACTATCAGGTGACCGGGTGGACATGTAGGATGTTTGTGTATCTTGGGTAGGATGTAAAAAACTGGTGTAATAGGAAAATGTGTAACCATATAGTCATGTAATTTTTTTTATCTATGATAGAGTTATTGTAAGCCCTGTCTAGAAGAGAGTCAATTTCAGTTTTAATTGTGGGTAGTGGGTCCCCTTCCAGTCTTGCATAAACAGTAGTGTCATTTAGTTGGGCCATGATGGTGGTGTGGTAATAGGTTTTGTATATCTTGGTTGATATACAAGACAACTGAGGTGTGCTTTAAGCTTACAAAAAGATTAACCATGTAACACACAGATGCACAATGGATGAGCTGAGAGCATCCTTAGGATAAGCCCAACCAACCAAAGAGAGATTGTATCTGTTTCCATACAGAACCTCTCTAGCTGGCATTGATGCAGCATGACGGCAGTGCGTCTGTGTAATATTGTTTCTTCACCCGATGCAAGCTGTCTGGATTTTGAGATTTTGCTATAGCAAAACCAAACTGAGAGAGAGATTTACCTCAGAAAAGGGATCAGCATGTCTGTCATGTTACACACACTCACTGAATCAACAGCTGCTGGAGGGGATGAATGTAACTATGTATCAATGTAAGTTAATGGGCTTAGCTGTCGAGAGTTGTTTACAATGTCGCTACAATGTTTTAAGAGCCTTCTGAACAGTGCTGCGTCATTATAGCTGATGGCTTTTTACTTCTGGCTAGAAATAAAGCATAATTTCAAAGAGATTTGGGTTAATTTTGACTGTAGGACTTTTTTTTTTAGAAACAGGGCTGGCAAAATTGGGGCAAGCTAGCCCCCAGCATGCATTTTACATTACAATACAGTATCTAAAATGATTGCATAGATGACCCTAAGGATCTGATCAGTAGTTTTCTTGCTTACTCATGTTTGTGCCAAAAATTAGAACTTGGCCAAACCAGGATTTTCCCATAATAGAATGTACAGTATTTGGCAGTTGGATAGGCCTGAGATCAGCTGGAGCTATACAGGACTTGGGCAAGTCTAAGGTAACAGTGGACACAGGTTTGGGAACATGCGACTCTTTAAAGCTGATACAGTCTCACCATGCCTGCAGGAAGTATCTGCCAGATATATATGTGACCACGTTTACTTCATACAAATACAGACACAGGCAAAGCAAGTTATTTCCTCCTCTTTTTTTAAGCCATTACACTACTACTGGTAAGATGCCTGAAGAATGACACCATTTGATGTTATCAGTAGTAAATGGTTAACCTGACTCTAGAGCCAAGTTCCTATGAACCAGTAAAAAACACTTTATCAGTCTAGACTTAAGAAAAGCTGGTCAAGCAGCACTCAGAAGGTTGTATTCTCTCTGTCTTAACTCATTTTAAGAAAATGTGCACCGATTTCAGTCCTGAATGTTAAACTACTTTAGATTTTTGTGAAGAGGTTTGTAAGGGAGACCAAGCCCCTCCTACAGCCTTATTGTGGCTACTAGGATGGGCTTCCGTGTCGTTCAGTGTTTTAAACACACTGGGCAAGGAGTGCTTAGAGTAATTGCCCTCTTGTCTTTATAGTGCCAGCAGAAATGGTCTGGACATAGGGAGACCCAGGCAAATTTTATGTGGGTCATTCTGATTTAGTGCCTGCTGGGCAGCTGCCTTCAACACCCCAATCCACTACTTTCTCTTTTAGTCTAATCCCCATCTCCAACTCCAGTGTACCCCTACCCCTATTTCTGCTCCAATGTGATAGCCTTTACATCTTAGCTGTGGGGGCCGTACCCACCCTGTCCTTTCACAGAATGTGCCCCTACTAAGGTTTTAGTATGCAAATAGCTTTCCCCCACATTCTTTTGTATTGCTCTGTTATATATTATTATTATAATTGTGCCATACAATGTGGAATTACAAAGAGGGTAAATAAACTCACGATACACAAGCATTATGAGTCAGGTGTGACAGAAATGCACAAATACATTGTCATACTGAAATACATTAGAAGAGATATATTTATTCAAGTTTATCATGCCCCCCCCCCTTAGGTGACTCCTCTGAAGACTGAATACATTTAAGATACGCTTTTAAAGTCAATAAGTGTTAATGGTTTGATCACTGCGTCTCTCTATAACTAATTTAGGACATAGAACAGAACGCCCTTTACAGACAAATTTATGACTTTTCACAGCACAGAGCAGGGCTGTTGTATAAGTCATGGCTATCATAGATTTTATTTTTAATAATAATAATATTAATAATAATAATTTACAATACATGACAGAAACGCACAGACAGACAGTCATACTGAAATACACTAGGAGAGATGGACCTGCCCTTGTAGGCTTAGAATCTCAAGGATAAGGAGTGGAGACAAAAGGTAGGTCACAAGTCATATATACTTAGTATGATGGCAGGTGATCTGAAGTGGCTCAGGCAGACTTTTATTTAGGCCAAGTGATATGCTCGTCTGAATAGGTGGGTGTGAGTGGCAACTTGTATAGGGGAGGGCATACAAGAATAATGAGGCGGCACGTGGAAACTCGTGTATGTGGGAGTGGGAGGAGGTATTTATGGTTGAGAACAGGATGAAGTGCTTTGTATGTTAAGGTTAATATTTTAAATTGAAATCACTCAGAAATTGGCAGCCAGTGGAGGGACTGAAATAGAGGAGCAGCACTAGAGAAACGAGGAGAGATAAATGTGTCGAGCAGCAGAGTTGAGAATAGATTGAAGTAGTGCCAGTCTGTTGGGAGACCACAAAGGAGAGTGTTGCAGTAGACTAGTCAGGAGATGATCAGGGTATACACATGGTGGTATCAGGTGAGCGGAAGGGGCGTATGCAAGAGATATTTTTGAGTTGGAGAGGACAGGAGGTGGCTACTGACTGAATGTGAGTCCAGTATAACACATCATCATGCTTTGGGGGTTGCAGTAATTGTGAGGTCAGTGGCAGATATAGTTGTTGTGGAGGCAGTAGGAGAGTTTGATGGTGGGAAAACAACAAACTCAGTCTTGTCCATGTTTAGTTTTAGGAAGCGAAATGACATGACTGATGAGATAGCTGTCAGACAGTCAAGAACATGGGATAGGAGAGATCTGGGCCCAAGAGGTGCTAAAGCCTAATCTAACATAGAGCTAGAGGGTGCTGAAGTCTAAGCTAACATAGAGCACAATGAAAAAAAGGAAATACGGTAGTTTGTGTAACATCAAAAATGCAAACACATGATTTAGATGTTGACAACTTCTGTTCTTTTACAAATTGTCAAATATCACTTTTCATGATTTTCAGACCAACGTGTTCATCTATCATCAATATCTAAATATGGTTACAAACACACTACAAAGATAGACACATTTTTATCGCAACAGTGTTTTTTCAATTAACTTTAATCATATTATAGCAACCAGTGCCTATTCGATCAACCGCCAACCCCCTTTGAATCTTAAAAATGAGCAAATATGGCATGCAGCGTCAAGAAGTTGGTGCAATGGAGTTGCTCACACTGTTGCTGTTATATCCATAAGGGCCAATAGGTACACAACCAGGCACTGACACTGGCTGGCCTGTAGGGAGAAACCTGATGCACCAATGCAAGCTGATTATTTAAAACGATTAAGCAGGCATAGGAAAAAACAAAAAGGTACTTACCTTTTGTCCTGTACAGCTAGCCCACAATCAGTAACTTACCTTATCTCTGATCTGAGTACCAGCCGCATCCTGTCCTGTCCATGGGGTTGGATATGATGGCAAGTCGAGCTCACGACATTACCCATAGAGCGCTGCCACATCCTCCTCATTTATTGCAATGGAGGGAGTGTGCCAAGGCATGACATGTCCCCTTGCATTGTAGTGAATGTAGGGGGCGTGTGGGACCCAGCCTCCAAGTGTTGGTAAATGGTATTTAAGGCCCAGATGGTTCAAGATGTGGCAAGGGTTACTGATTGTCAGACTAGCACCCATTAGCTGTGCAGGACAAAAGGTAAGTACCCTTTTGTTTTATTCCTATGCCTGTTGAATGACTTTAACAGCAAACATTTTGACTTATTACACCATTCAATGCACACTTACTGAAATATAAGAGCGCCAAATGAAAAACAGGACGGGTGTGCCAAGATGGACACTGGTGGCAACAAAATGACACAAAATGAAAATAACAGAAGCAGTTCATAATTCAGGATCCGCATTCCTGTAATCTGTCTTCATAAAAAGATCCCTCATTCCCTTTTTCAGTTTGGTGGCTATCCTTTGCACCCTTTTCAAAATCAGGCCATCCTGTTTCTGAACTTATGTCCAGTATTTTTTTTCCATATTAGTAAACACATTCTTCCCTTGAGAGACTCTGCCTCTCTAAAATGCTCTTTTTTTATAATTATATTTATATATATATATAGTAAGCCCCCACCTCCTTCAACCACTTTACATTCAATACATACAACTATAGAGATTTTCTTGAAAACATTTTACATGTTTACTAAAAAAGATATATATATATATATATAAAATTACCACTGTACATGTTCAATAAATATAATTACAGAGCATATAATACATAGCTGTTTTTTGTTTTTCGCTTAAAGTTGCTTTCTCAGGGAGGACCATATCCAGCTCTATAATAATAAACATGATCGTTAATCATTTATACAGTTTATAACCTACACATTAAAAAGATTTTTTCTATATGAAAACTTTAATTTAATTTGTTTATTGGGGAAAACCTGCTGGGTGGGACCAGTAATTATAGCAAAAGATTCCTTTTAATGTATATGCTCTTTTTATACACAATAATGTAACATAGTGACCGTCTAGCTGGTTTTCATTAACCTAACTTACTTTTCCAGTCTTTTGCTATCCCTGTCCCTGTTTTAAATGAGTTAATATTTTCAAATGAAATGACTGAAGTAATAAAATGTCCACCTTTTATCTTTTTATATAGGTTCCTGGGTCTATGATAAATTCAATGTGGTAATATGAGATTTCCAAATCATGGCATTCTTTATTTGCTTTCTTTTACACAGCGTCCCAACTATTTGAGGTTGTAGTAATTTATAGTTTGGTTATTATATGTTTGTATGCAACATGTCAAACTATAATTGTGTGTGTGAAACTTAGGCTGTACCACATGGCAAATTTAAAATTCGAATCTCACCTTTGCTTAGGCTGCAATGGATGATGAATGAGTCATAGCTAGGCTTTCTGGCACTGAGGCTAAAGATTTAAAATGGCACCCATTCATTCCATGCCCATTATGGAGTTGGGGGTAAAACCAATCGCCTTGTCCCTGTGACAGCCATGACAGAAGATAATCTAAGACCTGACATGGACTCTGACTTTGTCATTTATAGCTGCACCAGGGCACCTAAACGAGCATTGCCCCAGATTTACATGCCAATGCAGGGGATTTCCACAGATTAAACGGAGGGATCCCCCGATTGAGAGGAACAAAACCTTGGATTGTGAAAATCCTGTAGTGTTACTCTTTAAACAAACAACTCACTGCACACGCAGAAATTATAAAACACACACATACCATGAAAACCTGACATATTGCAGTGTGCTTCCCAGTGCACATTCAGAGCAGACTGGAGTAGCTGCTTATATGCTGGTGTTGCTGGTCGGGTCCGAGCTTCCATTTCTTGTGCTG
The DNA here is from genome assembly GCA_027917425.1 of Gastrophryne carolinensis. Lineage (NCBI taxonomy): Eukaryota > Metazoa > Chordata > Amphibia > Anura > Microhylidae > Gastrophryne > Gastrophryne carolinensis. The sequence goes on along the minus strand of CM051238.1, from coordinate 347,262,630 downwards.
CACTGAGGAAGATACAGGAGGAGGGCTCTGCCCCCAGGAATTCTTCTCACACAGCTAGGGCTGCTGATGCTGCACACTCAGCCTTGGAGGGGAGAGCTGCTGGGAACCTGCAATCCTTCCACACATAGCATGAGCATCATGGAGCTCTCCTGACACCCAGCCCTGCCCCCCCCCCCACCCCTAACAAAAAGTCCTTTGTGAGTAGACTGGCTTCTTTCAGAGAGGTGACTTAGCAGCCCACTCTCACCCCCCCTCCTTGCACCATAAACATGATCTGACCCCCGACAACTAAAATCTCCTGTGCCTTGTCCATCTGCCACTGGGACTGCACCTATAATTAACCCCTGAGCCACCAATAACTAAGAGTGGCCACAACACAATAGTGAGTGTGAACTTAGCTCTGGGACCCCAACTCAGCTTGCCACCTTTCCAATTCCCTTGACTGAAGAAGGAAGATAGATAAGGCTGCTTCCCACTAGGTGTTTTACACCAGCTGCCCCTGCTTGATCAATCTGAGATGCTTAGGCCCTCTTTTGGCGTCCCCCTGACCAGCTGCAACCAGGGCACGGGAAGCACCTGCCCCTCCCTAGCTATGTCCCTGGGTTAAGTGAGTAAGATTATAGCCCAGTCCAGGTCATGACCAGGAAGACAAAAAAATAAAAAAAAAACCCTGACTGCCTTGAGGATATCTTTCAAATCACATAAAAATAGCTTGTACAGTTTGTGCTTAGAAGAGTCACTGTGTTGCTTTGCAGCTAATTAAATTGTTTTTTAAGATAGCACAGAAAATACTATACTCCTGTCAAACCTTCCAACCCCAAGAATTAAGCATCTTCAGACAGCAGTTTAAGATGATTCAATGGAAATATGGAACTCGCTTTTCTTTAGTGAACATGTCCACCCACATGTTTGACAATTTATATTTTGTAAGCAAGCGCAAATAAAATGTAGTGTGGGATGTGGGGAGTGAAGATTATATGAACCAGTTTTATGCAGAACCTACAAATAGATATATTCTTAATAAAACTTGCTTTCTACCACTCTGCTCTTTCCCTAGGGAGAGGGAACAGCTTGCACATACCATCTGAGTTATAAAAAAGAGACATTTCTCTCCGGTTTTCCAGAAATTGCTTTAATTTTAGTAAACGGAATGGCGTGTTGCTCATAGTTCATTGACCTGGTGCTGTACTGCACCATCTGGAGACTCCCGAAGTTCAATGGGATACCTAAGGAGCTTTTGGTAATCAGAGGCTGAGAGCATTGCCTGCACACACGCCTCACAAATAACATTGGCAAATGCTCTACTCCCAATTATTATACCGCACCAATTTGCCCTTTTAGTTGTAAACACAATGTTTGCTTGGAATAAAGAAACTCTCTGGTCTGATGAAACATCTCAAACAGGCAAGAGAAAGAATCACTAACAATTATAAAATATGAGGTGGTCAGGGACTTTTAGACCTTGACAAGATCCACATGTGTACTTGAAATCAAATCACTTAATATTGTCAAGCTAAGGCATAGAGATCCCACTAGAAATTTCTTGCGGCTGGTTACAAGGGTTGGAATGTGGGGGGTAAAATACTAAATACATTAAAAGGGGATTCTATCCAAAGTATAAAGTGTTGGAGCTTTATAGTATACAAGACTGTGAACCTATTACACAGTTCATAGGTACAGTAGTTCTTGATGCGTTAGGTAGATGATACATGATAGAGATGAAATTGCATTTCAGAGCGTTACTAGTAGTTTCCTAGCTAGGACAGCTAGGTGCTGAGAGTCTTAGAAGGTAGAGCCTGAGATGGGTTCTCATTAGGAAGAACTATGTAGTTCCAGGAAAAGCTGTCAGTGATAATGACGCCTAGGAGTTTTCCTGGACTCTTTTCATCTCTGCCCTCCCCTCAGGTCCTTCTGAAGTCTACCACTAGCTCAAGCATCTTTGATTAGTTACGAACAGGTAAGTGGTGTTGTGTGTGCAACAAATGACCACTTTCCTTATTTTCTTACTATATGCTGATCCATTCCTGTTGCTAATAAGGCCCTTGACTGTGGTGTCATCAGCGACTTTCAAGACCTTGATTGAGTCTACCTTGGATGTGCAGTCATTAGTATGCAGGGAGAACAATAGGGAGTGAAGGACACATCCTGCCCCTTTAAAAAGTATGCATACTCATTGAACTATTCCAACTTTTTTTTAAATTCTTTATTTTTCAAATTTATACAAGTGAAAATATACAACCAGTACAAAGATAAAGAAGTAGGTACAGTACCATGGACATATAAGGCCATCTAGCGGATTACATTCAATGAGCATACTAGTGCAATAATTAGATGTTTATTGACGCGCATACATTCAGAATAAAGGCAGAGGACACCAGGTTTCGACTATGGCCATCGTCCGCCAAGACCCGTGCGGCACCCCGGCGGAGGCCAGTAATGTGCTATTCCACCTTTTTAATAGTTACATACACAAGCATGTATGTTTTTTTTATGTACTTATGTGTTTTAGAGATACCCCTAAACAAAATCCAGTGTGACCAATAGCCCTTAGAATTCACCGAATGAGTAAATAGAATCCACCTGTATGTTATTTATCATACAACATAACTACAGCTGTGAAGGCCTCAGAAATTTGTTAGAGATCATTAGTGAACAAAAATCATGAATACACCAGACAGCTCAGGGATAAAATAGTGGCAATGTGTATTGCAAGGATAGGATACAAAAAAAACAGTCCAAGCTCTGAACATCTCACAGAGCACTGTTCACTCCAGCTTCCATAAAGGGAAGGAGTATGGCACAACTGTAAACTTACCAAGACATGGCCGTCCACCCATACTGACTAGCCTAGGCAAGGAGGCCACTTATTAGAGACACAGTCAGGGTAACTCTGGAGGAGCTTCAGAGACACATGGCTCAGGTGGGAGAATCTGTCCAAAGGAAAACTAATAGTTATGTACTCCACAAATCTGGCATTTATAGAATGGCAAGAAGAAAGCAAGCCAATAGAAGTTTTACAGTTTACCTCAATCTATGTAGGGGGACACGAAAAACATATGGAAGTACTGTAGGTGCTCTGGTCAGATGAGACCAAAGTGCAACTTTGTTTGCCAACATGCGAATGCAAAAGGCTTGATTCTGCACAGTGCGATTTTGGTTTAAATACTTTCTTCAACTCTCATGTGGAAAACATACAGGTTCTGGGTGATTCAGAGAACCCCCCAAATATTTTCCGCACATGCAAGATGTTGTATTTATTGACTCATTTTTCATTAGACTCTCACATTACCAGGAAGCAAATGAATGACAACATGCAAGTTGTGGATTTATTTCATTGACAGAAGCCATGCCGCACATTCTGGCATGTTTTTCAATAAAAGAAGAATGCAGTACATTTTCTTTTTTTGTTTAAAATAAAATTGTGGCTCCTCATCCCTGAGCCATCCAACCAGGGACAAGGCATCTGGGCTGGTAAGCCAGCGCACAGGGGCCAAAGATTCCACGGAGGCTCTATATTTGTAGTATAAATGCTCTGCTTCCCCGGCTCCTGTAATTACCTGTGGCAGGAGGGTTGGAGGAAGATGAGAAAAATAAAGGAATTGCATGGATCCATGGCTTATTCACATTTATAGAAGTAATGTATTTTTGCACAGTATTACTTCATACTATGATTAATAAATATATACAGATGAATGTTAGCTTTGCAATTGTGACAAAGCAACAAAGATTCATAATGCAAAAAACTGTTGTAAGTTGGTATGTTGATAGATCTGTTGAGTTGTGCACACTCAACATGTTTCACCCTGGGGTGGGCTTCATCAGGAGCTTAGTCCCAAAAGGGAAGATACCCGTTTGTGGGAAAAAGGATTCAGTAACTAAAGGGAACTGGATCTGATTCCTATCTAAGGGGCATCCCAAATTGAACTAATTGAGGGCTACTTACAATGTGTGTGTGCCCACACAGGGAAACCGTATAACCCAATGGTGGGGGCTCCGGAGATAAAGATCAACCTTGGTCTCAAGAGTGCCCCATGCCAGCCCCAATGTATTCATCCAGGACCTCTGTAGGGAGATCAGGAAGGGCTAGCAGGGGAGGGCATAGGGGGTTCTCAGGCAGCCTCCATTCTAATTCTGGTAATACCGATCCAGGGTGGGTTGGTGGGCATTGCCACGGGGCCCCTGTCTCCAGATGGCTGCCTTCTGGCCTTTAGCGTGCTGTAGGGTTTTGTCTGGAATCCCTCAGCTCTTCCCAGTTTGGGATGCCCCTCTACAGTTTTGGGTCCATGTTAGGGGACAGGTAGCCCTGCCAGGCAGTGTCCATAATGGCGGGCCACCCCCTCATTTCTACCACCGTCTTTCATTGGGACAAGTCTTCATGAGTGGCGGGAACAGCTAACAATGCAGGAGGATGTACAGCTCCGGCGTACAAGAGTTTCAGGACGTCTGGAGGACCTGCTCGGGAGAACTAGAAAGAGCCTTGTAGGTGCCTGTGGAGCCCCTGGGAACTGTGAGGGTGTAAGGCTAGTGGGGGGGGTGCCTGAGCTCCAGTAACATGTGGCTGCCCCTTTTGGAAGCCCTTAAGCCCCGGGGGAGTGTGGAGCCCAGTTGGGAATGTTGTCCCTGAACATTCTGCTTGACCATAGAGGAACTAAGTAAAAAAAATTAAGCCATTGCCCTAGGTGGAGAAGGTCTCTTAGTCAACATTGTAATGTTCTGCACAGTCCCCTGCCTTGAAGAAGAGTTAATCAGGGAGGAGTAGTTGTATCGAAGGGGATGGTCTATGCCCATATTACTCCCATTGCTAAAGTGAGCTAAGTTATACAAGCATTAATTGAGCCCGATTTGGATAAACTGAATGCTTTTGACCTTCACCGATACTTGTTCCTTGTCTTGGGAGGTAAAGTCTGCTTACTTTTGTGGATGTGACTGGAGCTTTTGTCTTTCCAATAATTGAATAAAAAGGAACTTAAGAAAATAAAGGAGTTGTGTACCGACCGTGACATACCTTGGCCTATTGGATTACCACAACATACTTGTGAGTGCACGTGCTGGACCCATGACATATGCCTATTGGAGTATAAGAAATCTCCTTTTGACTGCGTTTTGTGGCAAATTCTATCTGATCTTTATTCTGCCACTACAGTTAGTGATCTGGGAGAGAGGGGTCCCCTGCAAGTGAGTCAATTGTAGTTTTCATTCTCCCCATCCTTAGTTACCCTTACCACCTCCTATACATTGATCCCCTTCCCCTCCATAGTCACCCCAATGACCACCCTTGTGCATGGATTCCAATTCTCTCTACCCCATCCTTTGGGCCTTAGGAGCCTTCCTGGGTTTGCACCAGGGCAGTGATAAGCAGATTTAGTGGCGATAGGAGTTCTCTCCCTAGTTCCTTAGACTTTGTGTCTTAATGTTGTCTCAAGGCCCTTAGGTCATACTTTCCAATGGCAGCGAGCCAGTTTCTGTATTGCTATTACTAGCAGCCTGTCACGGGGCATCCATGGAGCCTTGTTTACAACTCCAATTGCAATGGAGTGGCATCACAATCCAGATCACATCTGGCCTCAGCATGTCTGCTCCATTGCAATAAATGGAGTAGGATTGTTAGGGGATGTCACCATGTCTGTCCAGTGATGGATTTGTTATTGTGAAGATGCCAGCACTGCAAGGTAAGTACCTTTTTATGCTTTTAATATACTTTAAGGGCATTCCAGTCAAATTATTAAATTATCAGAAAATGTACTTTGAGCAAACTGTCACACTGACTTATGCATGGATAAGTCATCCTCTGCTGCTGAGGTGGCCCAATAGGAGGAAGTTCATTAGGTCTTAAATATAAAGCAGGATAAAGACAAGATAGTCCCTCACATTCAGAAAATAGGCCATTTTGTGGACCGAGAGAGTCGGCATTATTTTTAATCTGGTTGATGTTTGTTCCAATATGCTGTGTGCAGCTGTACAACTAAACTGAGGCAGTGATCTAGTCCACAGCGTTTCCCGCCATCAATGCTATGACTGAGGCTCCAGAAAGATGGTTGCTGCTCCCATGAGAGGACACTGTCAGCAGCACTTTTAGTACCAGCTGCCACTGTTCACTCATGGGAGGGCCAGCCATCTTCCGAAGCCCTGGCTGATTTGACAGTTAAATACCGATGAATCACAAGCAGGTTGTACTACCCCTTCCTGATGTGCACTCTGAAGTTAGTTTAAAGCACCTGCCTACAAGTTTTCTGGGGCCCCAGAGGCAGAATCTTGTCCCAAAGTTTCGTTCCCCATCGACTTCAAGAGGGGTTGAGTACCCAGCTTTGTTCAGCTGAACCTCTAAGGGGCTCACTAACACCAAGAACTGTTATGACTTTGCCCCAAGGCAGCCATACCCAATTATGCCCAAAGGTTGGGATGTCCAAGAATGGCTACCCACAACTAGACCAAGCTATCACACAAGGTTATGGGCCCAAACCATAGTCTATATATATTCACACCCATGCTTGCTAAAGGAATGTGGCCCAACCATTACAGATTATATGGGGCCACAGGCACTATAGCTGCCCAAACCATAACCTTTATGTGACAACTGAACCCAGTGTTTAAAGATTGGGTACTGCTGACATGCAGCCCAGCCACCACAGGAAGTTTATAGAAGAACTATAAGATAGTAAAAAGGTTATGGGGTACAATCCATTCAGTCTTTGCCCAAATGCCCCATAAAACCCAGGATAATCAAAATACTGGGTTTTGTTTTAACATTACTGCAGATGTTAAATTGGATACAGAAACCTAGAAGCCAAAAGTAGGATTTTTTTTTTTTTATTTCTCACTCAAGTGTTCAGTGACATTTGCATTTTACTTCAAAATCAACATGTAAAAGGTCAAATGGTAGACAGACCATTTAAAGGATGGCTATACAAAGTCCTGTATGCAATGTGGGTTGATTTGGTCACCCTATTCTCCAGTTATGAGGTCTCCGCTAAGCACCAAGGGGTAAGCCATGCCAGTGCAATCTTCCAGCACAGATTAACATAAGGGCCAGTTCCTAGAAGCATTTGCGGTGGACAATTGAAGGCCCAGATTCATCATACTCTTGCTTACTAATCCACATCTGCTGGAAAGTGGAAAGCGATGCCAGGATGGAGCCTCCAATCCAGACAGAGTATTTACGTTCTGGTGGCGCTATAATCTGGGGAAGAAAAAAGATATATAATCATTCATACAGATCTGGCTTTAAAAACATTTATATGGGGCACTGAAGTTATAAGATGAATTCTTGTTAAAACAGGAACATCCATTTTCACAAAATTGAGTTGCACAGAGAGGCATCGTAATTATGTCCCTGCATGTAACAGGAGAAATCTTAACTATGGCTCACTGTTGAAATCACTGATAGGCTGGTGCTAAAATGAAACTTGTCCATCCAGCATCCATGTCAGAGCACCGTTTGTCCAGGGGATTGAGGAGAAAGGTAAGATTTCTCTTGTGCCGTTAACGCATGGGGGCATTAATCAGGATGTCTTGTGCCTGGTACACCACACATTTGTGAACATGTTGACAGTATTCCGACATGTAATCCTTGTGGAATAAATCTATTTCAACAGTTTCATCCTATGAAATGATCGGTTGAAGCATGCAGGTGGGTGGGGGGGTGGTTTAGCTGGCAGCCCTAGTATATTGATTTTTTCAAACATGCCAATTGAAGGTATAAGGTGGAGAGTGTTGCACCTGGATTTGCAGCAATTCTGAAACTGCTTATGTCCCTTGGTTAACATTTGGACTACCACACACTGCTACTTGGTAGAAGTGCTTAAGTGTTTGGCAAGTCCAAAATTATGCGCTTCCATCACGCTGTTGCCAAGCATGCAATCAGCAAATACCTAATGCTCTAATACTTCTGACTAATCTCTAGAACTTTTGAAAACTGATTGAAGTATAACTTTAAGGGTTGTTTGATCATAAAAGGGGACCACCATTGACAGTAGCTAAGGCAAATCGTATAATGAGTGCGGCATGGATGCAAATGCCTAAATCATTTAACCACTACACATACTAGGTTACCAATTTGTGTCGTCAAGGACTGTATTGTAGAGTTTTAAGTTAGTAAGACAGGACAGATCTTGGCCTCAGTTCTGTCAAATTTTGACTTTTAAAAATGACACCCAAGCTAGATAAGGGAAAACTGCACATGGCTGGTTGTCCTCTTTAGTGTCATCTAAACTGTCATAAGTTAAAGCCATTGTTCAGGCTGACTCAAAAGTCATCCCCATTGTGTATGAGCTACACATTAGTGGTCTTTCCTTTTGAAAACAAAGCTATATTGCCAGAGTAATTAGAAAATGTTTCACCTCATGTTGTGCATTTCTTTGATGTGAGATGCATGGGGGGGCAGAGCAAAGGGAGCATTGGGGCGATACTGCACTGCATCATTTAAGCAGTTGGTTTTGAATGCTTAATCCCTTACACATGTTATATATCAGATCAGTGCTCAACCACCAACAGGCTGGCAGAAGAGCCAATCATGGCAAGCTTCATGTAGGTGGCATGGGGTGAAAGTGAATATCATGCAGGTCTTTAGTGGCAAGAATTTCAGCAAAACTGTCGATAGTATATCCACTTAGCTAGCTCTAGCTAACAAAAGACTGGAGGATATTCCCCATAAAGCAAGTACCTTTATTTTCATTGTGCTTGGAGCCAGTGCAGTTATTTCTTTCTGCATCCTGTCTGCAATTCCTGGATACATGGTTGTTCCTCCAGAAAGAACTGTATTTGCATACAAGTCCTTTCGAATGTCAACATCACATTTCATTATAGAATTGTAGGTCGTTTCATGGATACCACACGACTCCATACCTAAGCAATAACATTTAGTTAGAGAAATTTGTCAAGAGAAATATTTGGCAAGAAAGAAGAGAATCTGAAGCCCTTTATTGCTTACCAAGAAAGGATGGCTGGAAGAGTGCTTCTGGACACCTGAATCTTTCGTTACCTATGGTAATCACCTGCCCATCAGGCAATTCATAGCTCTTCTCAAGGGATGAAGAAGTTGCAGCAGTAGCCATTTCTTGCTCAAAATCTAGAGCTACATAACACAGCTTTTCCTTAATGTCACGCACAATTTCCCTTTCAGCGGTGGTAGTAAAGCTGTAGCCCCTCTCAGTCAGAATTTTCATGAGGTAGTCTGTCAAGTCCCGTCCAGCCAGGTCAAGTCGCAAGATAGCATGCGGCAGGGCATAGCCTTCATAAATTGGCACAGTATGAGTGACACCATCACCAGAGTCCATAACAATACCAGTTGTACGGCCGGATGCATACAGAGAAAGTACAGCCTGAATAGCTACATACATCGCTGGAGTATTGAAGGTCTCGAACATTATCTGAAATGAGATGTTAGATTTCAGCATTTATCACCAATAAGACACCCCAAACCATGTAGGTAGTTGTGCTAAATCATTTGTCTCACATCCCCCACCCTGAGAAGTTAAAAAACCCATACATATACCATTAGGAACGGAGCCACTACAGACTGGCCCATTTGCACTTTATGTTGCTGTGATGCAGTCTCCACCAACAGCACTGCAGAAGGAAGCCCACCAGGTCCAGCTATAAGGAAGACCATTAGGGGTGGGAAATTATACATTTACGGCTATAAAATTAGATAATTCTTACAAGCAATATACTACAAGGAACAAACCAGGGGTTTAAGAGCCAGGCCAATGGCGTACCAAAAAAAAAAAAAAAAAAAAAGTTTCCTGCTTTCGGTCCTCCCTGTGCCTCCCTCCCCAGGGCATCACAATTTGAAAGTCCTCTTTAACTGCCCATCTGTTGTAGTTCCAGGTCCTCCAGCTCAAAAGCATCCAACATGGGAGTACGCCAACTGTAAACAAGACCATGTTGCTAATTCTGTGCAGTTATTGTGCCCTTATTCACCACTTGCTGCCACCAAGTGCCATCAGCAGACATCCCTGAGCTGCAGAACCCTGTAATCCTAACACCATACCCCAACCCAAACTGTAATCCTTGGATTCTGACAGAGCCCCTCTGGTGCTAGGCACAAGCCACGGGTGCTAATATATTGTCTCCCGGCAAGGCATGGGTCACCCCACCGCAAATTCACTGCTGACAATTGCTTAGACTTCTACTCAGGGTCCCCACTTCTCATAGCACCAAATTCCAGGGGGTGCCAGCCACCCCACAAGTCACTTTCACTTCCCCTTTGTTACTTCAATCAGCAGTAAAATCACCCTCATGGCTGGGACTCACTTTCAGTAACAGGCTGGAGCAAGCAGCTCAGGATGGCTTCTCCCTACACGGCTAGAGGACAGCTCACATTAAGATCACTGGGTCGGGCAGGGAGGACCTCCTTGGGCACATGCTGATCTTGGGGTGTACTGGGCCCATCCATATAGGCCCGGGCGCCAGCCCCTCACCCTGCTCCAGAGAGGGCTTTTCTGCCCTCCCACAGCTGTGGCTCTGTTTCTCAAAAGTCCTTCTCTAGCACGTGGTAAGCAGGCCCTTTATATATCTCCCACAGGGCAACACCTAGTGGTCTTTGTATATTACATATGTCCCCCCCGAAAAAAAAAAAATAAAAATCCATGCCTGAACCAAGCAGCTAGCTCCAGTGTGCAGAACCATGCCTGAAAAGTAGTCACTGGACCTAGCTGCATGGTTCACAGGGGCACAAGCTCTCTAAAGCTCATCCTGCACAACCGTTAGAAGCACAAGTAGAAAAGTAAGAAGAAAAAATCCAAATACCTCATAAGTCTGTATGGACAGAAAGATAGACGATAAAATATTCTAGCAACTGAAACCAAATTAAATTTACCTGTGTCATTTTTTCTCTGTTTGCTTTGGGGTTAAGGGGAGCTTCAGTAAGTAGCACTGGGTGCTCTTCTGGGGCAACTCTCAACTCATTGTAAAAGGTATGGTGCCAGATCTTCTCCATGTCATCCCAGTTTGTTACAATTCCATGTTCAATTGGATATTTTAGGGTCAAAATGCCTCTCTTGCTTTGGGCTTCATCACCTACATAGCTGTCCTTTTGGCCCATTCCAACCATCACACCCTATATAGGAATAAAACCAAACTTTCACCAATTTTGAAATGACAGCCACTACGAGTTTTGCAAGCTTTTTGTAGTTCATGTGTAAGACTAAAGACTTTTCAGAGGCCGTCAACTCATTTTGACAGAACTCTGATTTCACAAACCTGATGTCTGGGCCGACCCACGATTGATGGGAACACAGCACGGGGAGCATCGTCTCCAGCAAAGCCAGCTTTGCACATTCCAGAGCCATTGTCAACCACCAAGGCAGCAATTTCGTCATCCATTGTAATCTAAAATGTAAGATGACTGAACGTTACTACTAGTGGAGTACACTGTATATTGGCAAGTTATCCTGCAGATGGCAAATGGGAGAGAATTTACAAAGCAAATCAGTTACATTAGCCTTAAAGTGGACCAACACCCACCGGTGATCGGCCCGGGAATCTATAAGATTCCCGGGCCGATCACCTCCCTCCCCGCGGGACATCAGAGATCGGGATGTCCCGCGGGGTGAAACCCCCCCAAACACCCAAAACTCCTTACCTCAGTTTCAGCCTCCCTCGTGCCCGCACCGGCCGTCTGAATGGCCGGCGCGGGCGCCAAGAGGGACGCGCGGGAGGCGGCGGCGGAGGAGCCGCTTGTCCGTCGGCTCGGGGAGAGGCGAGTTCGGGGGGGTTTCACACAGCGGGGCACCCCGATCGGGGGTGCCCCACCGAAGTGGACCAAGACCCAGGATAGTCAAAATCCTGGGTGTTGGTCCACTTTAAAGTGATAGCAGGCAAAGGTAATTGTTACACCATTGTGTCGTGCTACATTTGGCATCCTAAATGGTTTTCAGTTTTTAAATTGAAGCTAAAATGACCGAGAGAGGTTTACAGCTTCAGCCAACAGGATTGCTGGTCCCTCTGCCTCCAGATTATTAACATTACTGATTATGCAGCATCACAGATCCAAGTGCCATGCCTACTTTTTCAGGAGAGGATTCATGGGGAGAGATTAAACCTCGATAGAGAACATTTAATGAAAGGAAAAGAATTTAGAACAGTGCCTATTGCCCGATGCAATTGCCTGCAGTATCAATTTAATACTTATTTAAGAATGAAGCATAAAGTTATACAAAAGACAAGCCCGGATGTAGTCTTATTCTCTCGGGCTACACATTGCCCTGCCCTTTACTTCAATCAGTTTTCAAAAAAGACCCTGTAGTTCCTATGTTATTCAAGAGTATTAGCGCATTGGAGATATATATATTTTTTCTTATAACAGTTGGCGTGGCAACAGCAATGTAATGAGCACTGATGAGTTTGAGGGTGGAGATCCAGAGCTGCAGAGAGGCAACTCAATATCAACATGAATGTTGAGCTGGGAAGGGGGGGGGGGGGGTCACAAGCTGAGGATTTGTTTACCGGAAGTTAATTCTCCATACAATTAAGGGAACGCCAGGGAATTCTCACAGGTGTGGTTTCCCAGTTTGAGATGTCCTGCTTTGTGTGTCCCATGGGTCACCCAGAAATGCTTTATTATATGAATCAGTAAATGCTAGGATATCTTTTAATGATCGCAAAACAGGGCTGTATCAAGTGTGGTGGCCCCTGGGCACAAAATCTGGTGGGGCCCCAGATACAGTATATTTTCCTTAAAAAGTGCAGTGGGCCCCCACTGCCTTCAATTGCTTCATTGCCAACCCCACAGTCCGTCAGACCAAAGACTGAAAATCCTCCTGAACTAGACCATAATCCAAAGGTTGTTGGACGCCCCGGGACACATGCACGTCTCAAAATCCAGCCCTGATTGCAAGTTACTTCATATTAAGTGACATCATTGATGGTTATGGGGGGGGGGGGGGGGGGGTCTATATATCCATATAGGTCCACTTTATGGTGACCAAGTACAAAATGAATTAGTTTAGTGGATGAATTGTGTGTCTTTGCTGAAGTATCAAGGCAGTTTTAATAAATGAACCAAACTATATAGTACAACTGCATTAATGGGTTTCATACCAATGTAACTACTAGGTGATAGAAGGGATTCCTGATTCATCAGGATTGTAATGTGTACGGCACCAAGGAAACCCACCTTTTTGGTGTTCCCACAGTGCAGCCGCTCAGCACTCTTGTTTGCTTGGGGATATTCGGCTTTAACCACACAGCCGATGCACGTCTAGCAGAGGCGAATGGAGCCGAGTACACGTTTAGAAAGGCCCGACAGGGGTATGTGCCACAGATGTGGTCAAAGCAACAATCCTGGGGGATTCAAACAGCAGGGCATCCTATTTGGGGATGCCCTAGAGTGTGGGACTCAAACAGCCCTGGAGTTTTAGACTCCAGGGCCTCTGATTTTACCCTTTAGCAGAAAAACCCTTAGATATTGTGCAGAGTCACAGAACCGCCATGGAATTAAATAGGTTCTAGCACAAAGGATGTGGTTAGAGAAGCCACTTGTTTTGCCTCTGTTAAATACATATGATTTAAAAGTTGACCTATCCCCAGGATTTTCACCATCCTGGTGATAGGTCCCCGTCATGTGATGTGAAACCCCCCCCAGATCAGCCACACAACTTACCTTTCTCCCATTGCCTGCTCAGGATTTTATACTGTGCATACTAACAAACAAAGCATTGACATAGGGAGCAAGATAAAACACATACCCAATTTCCCTGCAGAGCCAGGCACATGCAGACTATGAGAAGGTCAGGGCGTGGGAGCACACCACAGGTGCAAGGATGAGGCCATGGCCAGCAATCATAGCACAGGGCCACTGGAAAGATAGGGGGAGTCACACAGTGGGGCACCCCCTGGAGGGTAAGCAACAGCAGTGATAGGGCCACTAGAACAGTAGGGCTGTATGACATTTACACAAATATCAAAAACAATAAAAATATGAAACAAACAACTAATGCAATGTTTTAGTTACCTTTTACCCACGAGTACTTTCTGTGTAGACCTCAAAGCAATGCAAACAATCACTAAAGCAAAAAAGCTCTCTGCACCGGTTTTATGCTGCCCAGTCAGAGCCGGCACGGCCATATAAGGCATGTTCCAGAAAGCAGGCTCCTGATTGGTTAAGTGATTGCAGATATCTGCTAAAGAGACAAAAAAAAAAAAAACATTGAGAGAAACCTTTGATGTCCATAAACAGCCTTTAAAGCAGTATTTCCCAACCCTCCTGCTCAAGGCTGGCAACAGGCCATGTTTTGTGGATCTCTACATAGTCAGATCTATAGGTGCTGCTGCACTAAGTACTTCACCTGTGCATGAAGATTTAAAAAACATGACCTGTTGGCGGGTCTTGGGGAGGAGAGTTGGGGGACGCCTGATTTAAAGTGGACCAAAGCCCAGTGCGATTCCCTCCCCCGGGCCATCCAAATCGGGACTCCCCAGGTCGCCCCATTCACTTACCTTGCTTCCTGGGCCAACAGCGCATGCACGAACCGCATCCCCGCTATCCCTCTAGCAGGGCTTGTGACCACGCCAGGCATTTGTGAATGGCCAGTGCGGGCATGCTCCCTGTTATGAGACGTGCATGTGTCCTGTTGGTGGGTCTTGGGGAGGAGAGTTGGGAATGCCTGATTTAAAGTGGACCAAAATCCAGCGTGATTCCCTCCCCCGGGACATCCAAATCGGGATGCCCCGCTGTGTGAAACCCCCCAGGTCGCCCCATTCACTTACCTTGCTTCCCGGTCCAACGGCGCATGCGCGAGCCTCACCAGCATCCCCGCTATCCCTCTAGTAGGGCTCGTGTCCACGCCAGGCATTTGTGAATGGCCAGTGCGGGCATGCTCCCTGTTAAAGGAAAGTAGGGGTTGCGGCCGCCAGTGCGCTCTGAGCCGCTGGCCTTAGACGAAGGCTCTGAGCGAACTGATTGGACGAGCAGCCGCGCATGCGCCGTAGGACTGGGAACAGGTGAGTTGCGCTCGGTGATCTGGGGGGTTTCACACAGCGGGGCACCCCCGATCGGGGTGGACCAAAACCCAGGATAGTCAAAATCCTGGGTTTTGGCCCACTTTACAGTGAAAGAAAATGTGATTTTTGACTATCCCGTGTTTTGTCCATTTCCCTGCCATGGAGCATCCTGATTTGGGATGCCTCAATGTGTGACACCACCAAGATTGCCCAGAAAAACTCACCTTTCCCGGGTGCTACAGCGCATGTACGATCTCGCAACCAATGAGAACCGTTTGCCATGCATATGTAATATTCAGCAAAGGGCTGTATCTGGGCAAGCAGGAGCAAGTGCGGGGGGTTCACACAGCAGGGCATCCAATTTGGGTATTATTTAGATTCCAGGGCTGGTCGCGTTGGGTTTTGTTCTGCTTTAAGGAATAGAGTAATATAGGAGAATAGCCGCTATCTTTAAATCAGATAGTATTGTGCAAAGGTCGAGCCACACCCTCGAGTGATAAACCAAGGCTTTATTACGCTGGTAATTTTATGCATTGTACAGAAACTGCAGAAAGAAGAGAGACGCCCCCTTTGGATACACAAACTTGATACTGAACTGTAATCTTTCTTGATGTGCACAATAACACATGCCGCATATATTAAAGCTCCACAGAATCTTTCCAAGGATCCTGTGATAATACAGGTAAAGCGATTGCTCTACTGAAAGCAGCAATATAAGGAAGCGTTTAGGAAAGTACTGGAGCTGTAAAACGCATGCATGTTTCTATAGGGTTCATGGTATATGTAATGCTTTTTAGCCATAAAAGGAAATATGAGTGATTATATTACTCACAAAGGTTGTTTATGATTACTTTGAGGTACACAAACATTACCTCAAAGCAGGGCCTCCATCATACAGCCTCAAAATATGGGCCCTCCTTGCAATATAGTTTTACTAAAGACTAAAAAATACGTTGATCAAAATGTTTTAAGTCTGCCACCATGTTTTGATCAGGGGCGGACTGGGGATAAAAATCAGCCCTGAAGTTTACTGGCCCTGGCCAGCGTCATCCCTGCTGAGCCACCTGAACAGGTTGCCCAGTTAGTCAGTCAGTGTGTTCCAGGGCTGAGGCTATAGCCAGTGCTGTGTGTAACCACCACACAAACCATACAAATGTTTGGGGCCACCACCTGTCAGGTGGCCCCCAGAGGCCCTCAGATCAGTGGCAACTTTTTGTTTAAAAAAGTGGGGTTGCATCCCCACTCACCTCTTGTTGGGGGTGTACCTGGGCCAGCCAATCAGAAATGGCTGCCCCATGGATGCATCTAGCCAAAGGTATAGCGAGGTCACCTGCACATGCATCAACAGAATGAGGTTAGGTGACTGGGTGCGGCGATCCAATGAGGTTTTATACAGTGGGCATCCTAGGTTGGGATGCCACAGGGAGTAGAAATTGGACGGCCATATGGGCAATTCCTGGACAATTCCGTATGACATGGACAGACAATGCCAGGATTCCCCTCTGTGTGAAACCCTTTGGGTTCACTTGCACTACCACAGCACATTAGCAGGCCGTGGCTACATCCCCAACAAGGTGCGTTAATATTGTATTTCACTATACAAAATTTGTCTATGATTAGGGCCCCCAGACACAACTTTGCATGGAGCCCTAGAAATAATGGGTATAGCATTGTGTGGAGTCAATCATGGGCATAAAAGCATGTGCCCAAACATACTGTAAATGAAGCTTTAGTGTTGTGGGAGCAGATAATGTGGCCAGGGTGGGTATGGCCCAACAGATGTAATGCTGAGGCTGTAGCATTGCAGAGGCAGAAAAGGGGAGGGGTATAGTAGGGCTGGGGAAAGAACTGTAGTAGTAACAAAATAATGTGAAAAACAACCCAAGCAGGTAAAAAAAAAATCCACACCAACTTTTCTAGAAATAAGGGATTTATTGGACATGAGGGGAGGAAAGGGCTAAAGTAGTCCAGCTGGGGTTCTTTCTCTGGGTCTGTGAAGGGTTGGAGACGCCTGTTAGTGGGAAAACAAAAGGGTTCAGTTACTAAAGGGAACTGGATCAGATTCCTATCTAAGGGGCATCCCAAAGTACTAATTGTGGGCCACTTACTAGGTAGGTAAATATAGGGATGTGTGGGCCCAAATGGGGAAGCTGTACACCCTGATAGTGGGGGCTCCAGGGACAAGGATCAGCCGTGGTCTCTTGAAAGCCATCTTTGAGCAACCACAGTGCATCAGTCCAGGACCTCTGTAGTGGAGAGCAGGAAGGGTTTGTAGGGGAGGGCATGGAGGATTCTCAGACCTAGAAGGGTGAGACAAGGGGCATGCTTACTTTGACAGAGAACATACAACATACAACCTCCATTCTGATCCCGGTGGCTCCAGTCCTGGACTGGTTGGCAGGGGTCGTGGACGACGCTACAGTTCCACAGGGATGCCACAGTGGCCCCTGTCTTTGGGGAGGCTGTCTTTCAGGCCTGTTGGACGCTGTGGTCCTGGCTAGAAGGAATGGGATCCCCTGATCTTCTCAGTTGGGATGCCCTTCTGTGGGTTTGGGCCTGCATTAGGAGGTGGGTAGCCATGCGTGGCGGTGTCAACACCGACGGGTGGTCCCTTACCCTCTCTACCACTATCCTTCATGCTGACTGGTGGCTGAGAAGGGCTGGGAGGAGTTACTCTATTAAAGGGGAACAAGCGGCTGTAGTTACTATATATCTGACAGGTAAGTGGGTGGAGGTCGTGTTAAACTAGAGAGAAGGGGTTTGGTTTCCCCTAAAAATAGATCAGAGTGGGTGAAGTTAGATTTTAGACTAGAGGGAAAAGGGTGAAGTTTAGCCCTGCTAATATAAAGGGGGAGGAGTTCATACATATACTGGGGGGGGGGGGGGTTAATGGGTTTGGCTCATGGTAAGGCACTGGGTAGGTCACCCTTAAAACCCCAGTTTCACTCCAGTCTGAAAGAGTGGCGGGAACAGCTATCGCAACGCAGGATGTGTGCCTTCAGCCCGCACAGCTCGCAAGGGTTTCAGGATACCTGGAGAAGGACCTGGAGGTAGCGCTAGAGAGAGAGCCCCGTAGGTGCGTGGATGTGAAGCTGGTAAGGTGTAGAGCGTGAGCAGACAAGGATGGAGTGACAAAGAAAGAGCAAGAACAAAGGGTGTGAGGAAAATAAAACAATGGAAAAAATAGACCTAAAGGAAGGAAGAAAAGGGAAACATAAAAATAAAGGGTGGAAAAGTGAAAGAAGGCAACCAATTAAAGGGAGGGAAAAAGAAAGTGAGGAGAGAGAGAGAGTAAGAGAAAGAATGAAAGAAAAGGATAAGGGAGGGAGAGAGATATAAAGTAAGAGGGAAAAAATGAATGGGACGGAGAAAGAAAGAAATTGAGAAAATAAAAGAAAAGGAAAAAGAGAGGAGGTCCCAGCTCTCCCTCACACACACAAACACAGGCAGGATATCCCAAGATCACTGAGCAACACAGCTACCCAGCCTGTACTAAATACCAGAAATTGTCCTGGGCAGTCAATGGCCGGGTAAATGAATGGGTAAATGACCTTGGCGAGCGATACATTAGTTTGAGGACCCCCGGTTGTAATGTGATTACTTGGCTACATGGCAGACACAACCTGAAAGCACTGGGCCCAGTCATCACATACACAATACAGCAGCCCAGCACAGCAGTGTCTGGGCCCCAGATAACCGATAATGTGATAACTGATCCCCATGGTAGGAATGCCTGATAATACTTATGGGATCCATCCACGATGTATATCTCATAGGGGGCCCAGACCATACAGCATATATTGTATAGACTCCCCATAGACTATAATGGGATGATAGAGGCTATGTCAGCCATGCCTGATCATGCTCGGACCATGGGGCTAGCAGTCACACATAGGTTATATGGGACCCAGACTATACAGCCTATAGTGTCTGGGCCCCCATAACCTATATTGTGATGACTGGGCCCAATGGCAGCCATGCCCAGTAAAGCTCGAAAAATGGGGCCCAGTCATCACTGATTAAGTGAGGGCCCAGAAGAAATGGCACAAACCTAAAAAGTAATGAAAACAAGCAAAAGTGGACCAAAACCCAGGATTTTGACTATCCTGGGTTTTGGTCATTGCCCCCAGGGCACCCCAATCGGGGATGCCTCACTGTGTGAAATCCCCCAGGTCGCCCAGTCTAACTCACCTTTTCACTGGTCCTATGGCGCATGCGTGGCCTCTCGTCTAATCAGCGTGCTGGGATCGGCTGGTGGCCGCATCCCCCGCTACCCTTTAACAGGGAGCGTGCCCGCCCTGGATATTCAAAAATGCCTGGCTCGGGCACACATCCTGCTAAAGGGATAGCGGGGATGCCGCCACTGCTCGTGCATGCGCCGTTGGACCGGAAGATAAGGTGACCGGGCGACCTGGGGGGTTCCACCCGGGGCAACCCGATTCTGTATGACCAAGGGGGAGGGAATTTAGCGGCCCTGGAATCTTATAGATTTTTTATGGTTTGGCATGCTGATTATTTGGTAAAGCAGTGTGTACCAGTGGTGTGCCTTGTAGTGTGAATTGCAACCTGCATCTCTGTGAGCTTCCAAACTTCCAAAAAAAATATATTCTTACCTCAAGAATGATGTACTTCACCTTTAAAAATGCCCCCTTACATGTGCAGGTAAAATTTTGCGGAAAAATGGAACAAAAACTTTTGATTGCACTGCTAAAATGAAAAAGCTCAGCAGGATGCAGATTGCAATTCACACTGCAAGGTAAACCGCTGGTGCATCTTGCTTTACCAAATGATTAGCATGACTAGCATGATTAGCATCAGTTTCAGGGGGATGCCTGGTTGAGGAAGATATGTACCAAATCTGGTGGCTATGCCCCAAAGTGTGAAATTTTTGGACAGTACTAACATCACCATACAATTAAATCTGCAGCAGATGTTATTGGGTAGCCTGATTCTGAGACTACACAAATAGTCTCAGCGATTAGTATTTCCCATGTTCATAGCAACACTGGTAGCCACAGCGTGGAAAGCTCCTATATTAACTAAAGCCAAAGTAACTCATAAAATGTATTATGGCAAATAAAAAATGACATGAGATTGAAACGGATAAGCTTTATTTTGAATAAGTGTGGCTTCCTTGGTAGAAACATTACAATATCTTGATTAACAAATGGATTTCCTACCCACAGTTGAAACCACAGTACGACCCTCCAAGCATCCAGGTTTAATCTCTGTTTCTTTCTTTTTATTCCTCTGTCTTAGATTTCCTCCACCTTTACTTTAATTTTCTTTCTCTCACCCTGTCAGGGAAACGCGTATCACGTGACCACACTAAGAGCCCAGCACCCATGATCACGCAGCCCGCTTTCCTAAATCACCATCCGTTTCAGCAACCCAGGGGACTACAAGGCCCAGCAAATCCATAGACACAGATTCATGGCTTAAGAAAAAAAGATTGCTTAAGTTAAATATAGATTTTAATGCAATACGCACACTCTACAGTTATTACAATCATTTGGCTAAGATGGAATTAATACAAATGACGTTCTGAGTAGTGGGATACAGTTTACAGGTACAGTGAGTTACAAGCAGAGATACAACAACAGTCAGAGTTCTCTGAAGAGATGTGAGGCAGAGCAGCTTCCAGGGGCGTGAAGCAGCTTGTTGTGATGTTGGAACCTCTCCTGACATGTGCTTGGTGACCCCTGGGATGAAGAACCCTTGCCCTTGGTTGAGATCTCGGATTAACCCCCCAGCCAGACACTCCCAATGCCCCTCTGGGCAGAGGATCTAGCTCCACCTTTGCTATTTTGGGCTTAATTTCTAAACCGAGGTAGATGCCAGCACAGTTCTAGCATCAAACTAATGGGCTAGCCGTGCCACATTTTTCGGTTCCAAGAACCGGGGTGTAAGCTGGCCCAAAACCTGAGTTCTCCATTTCCTCCAGTTCCCGGGTCAGCACCACCGGACACCCAGCAACCCAGCTTCAGTCTGATTGGTGTTGGTGCTGGATGTCTGAGGGACTGGTGTTTGAGGAGAGGGCGCTCTCTCCAGGGGTTGTCCCTGTCTCAGACTCAGTGGGGTCTTCCCAGCCCAGAGGTGTGAGAGAATCAGCAGGGAGTCTGTGATCCGAGCCAGTGTTTGGCTCAACTCACAGATAAGAGCTAATTCGCCTTTCTGGAGAGTTTTAGGTGTGTGTTTATGGCTGGCAAGCCAAATGTTACAGGGGACAGTAAAGGTATCCGGGTGTTCAGGCAATTTTATATGATTAAACCGGATATGCCCATCACATACCCTTTATGTAATTGCATATAATGGGATTTGGAAAGCTTGGTAGTTGCAAAAACCTCTAAAAGCCTATCAGGCAACTTTCTTCATCCTTGCCAGGGATATTTAAAGAAGCAAAACAGTCCATTAATTATACTAAAATGCAAAAGGTATATTGTACTTTGCTGAGTTAGTTTAAACCCATATTCTATTGCAAAATATGTATTTCTATTTAATCAACTCAATATAAATTTATTGAATGTAAATAAAAAGCATATGTTGCATATAGCTGTACATAGAGACTTCTCACATATCCTGCCTTGTACTTGGTTGTAGGGGTGGCTCTCTTACAGCAGTAGACCATATTTAACTTCTCAGAATCTTTAATAAAGGGACACTGTATTTAATTAATCACTTCCACATTCAAATATTTGGCAGCAAAATGGCAGCCAATCGTGACCACCAGGAACCATTCAGGTTTGATGGCAATCCCAGCGGTTAACAGAAGTCACATGATTGGCAGCCATACAATGAATGAGGGAGTTAAATGAGGACTTGACTATAGTGCTACTTTAAAGGATACTTCAGTACTCAGCATCATTAGAGCACATTCCACAACAAAATTCCAATGCACTCCCAGCAGCTTACTTTTCACTAGCACAGTTGGCCCCAGTTCCAAAGATGTTACTCCAGTACCTTATTTCGTGTGCCTGGGCCTTGAAGGAAAAGTCTACTTTACTGAACTTTTCCACAAACCTCCGACCAGGCAAGTGCTAAAGGGCACAAGGTGACCTGCATACCTAATCACTGGCCCTGTTGCCCCCAACCAGCCTCCCACATGTCTGGTTTGTGTAGCAGGCTGGCAGTGCCCAATGTACAGCCAGGTCCCATTGTTTTCAATTACAAACATAACAAATCCAGAGATGTGTAGTGTCCTGTATGTAAATAGGAACATGCCAGTTAGCTAATTAGGATCCTCTTTAGATAGCGGTAAAAAAGGCTTAGACCTTTTTATATTTCTTGGCCATAGAAATGCCTTGTGGTTGTAGTACCCATGATTAGACAAAAGATGTCAGCAGTGGCAATGGAGAATATTCTAGAAAGGTATATAGAAAGAGTTAATGTTTGGAGCATAAGAGAGCCGGATAGAAATAGTGTAACAACAGTGAGGATAGCCATTGATTGAAAGGTTTTGGAGCAAACTGACCAGCACATGTTTGGTATGCGAAGGTGCAAAGGTTCTAGAAGGTAGCTAGAGGTTATATAAGGGAGAGAGACCCTGTAATCAGTGTTCTATACCATTTGAATTGTTGAGGAGCAGTAATGAGAGAGAGCAGCACCTGTAGATCCAGCAAGTGAGCAGTGGATTCCTGTGGGAATCCAGTGGAGGAAGGTCCTGGTTGTGCATAGACAGGGAGTAAGTCCAGCTGGCTAATACTTGGCTGTGAAAGGGACAGGAATTGGCTGCATATGTTGATGTTGGATTTCTGTATTGCTACTGTGCCTTGTGTCATCATGAAGGTGTTAATAAAGAGGAACTCTGATTGCGTCTATTTGGATTGTCTATTGTCTCAGTGCACAGTGAGTACCAACATCCCCTGTGGTAGAGCCACAGTACCCCACCCACACAGACACACTTGGAGCACCCTGGGCCCAGAAGAATCTGCTCCCTGCTGTACTCACCAAAAACCAGGTGTGTGAGGGCAACAATGGTCAAGATCCTAGCTTTGCTTCCCCCTTTCTCCTGAAGCTTATTTAGGCCCTACACATACATTGTTGGTTGGTCCATGCCTGCAATGGCACAACATACAGGAGTACTCACATCCCTTTGCTCTGCTAGAAGCAAATGTTATACTACTATATATAACCCCTCGCGCCCCTCTAGACGTGCGCGCGCCCGCGCCGGCCGTCTGTGAATGCTCTTGACGCGCGGGAGGCGGCGGCGGAGGAGCCGCTTGTCCGCGGCTGTCAAACTGCTTGTCCGTCGGCGCTGGGAGCGGGGAGAGGTGAGTTTTTGGGGTGGTCGGGGGGGTTTCACACAGCGGGGCACCCCGATCGGGGGTGCCCCACCGAAGTGGACCAAGACCCAGGATAGTCAAAATCCTGGGTGTTGGTCCACTTTAAATGTGTTTGCTAAATGTGGCAAACTTGCATAGACCCGGCGAATGAACAGCAAAGCAGTTTGTAAATCACCCCCTAAATGGGGTAAAGTTGGATACAATGAACATGAAGTAAAACCTAAGTATCCTGAGTAGCACCCACTGCTAATCGGCCACAGCAAAAGCTAATATATGGGAGCAGGGAATTGCAACTTGAAATGCAGGTACAAAATTCTAACGGTCATTTGTAAGCCCACACCTTGGATATGGGGTGTAGTCTTGGGCTCCTCTGGATAAAGGATATGAGCAGATAAAGATGGTGCAAAGGAGGGCAACAAGCTCATTAATGGGATGGGAGGTCTTTCTTACAATAAAAGCTGAAAGAAGACATCTTTTTTCTAATCAATACATTGAGGGACAATAGGGCATCATAGGAGTCTCCGAAGGACAATAGGGCATCATGTGTGGATCGACCAGAAGCAATGATATCATCAGGGTAGGAGAGAGTTCTTTATATAAATGGTAAACTTTGGAATGCCCAATCAAGTCCAGTCTACCTATAACATTACAACAGTCTACCTATATGGTATTTTTCCATCCCAATGGAGCTACTTGTGTGGGTTAAAGTTGAAGCAGCACTATAGCTAAGTCACGTCAGCCAACTACCTCATTCGTTGTATGGTTGCCAATCACCTGACTGCTGGTGACCAGTCGGGTTTGCCTAGTGGGCTTTCACATCAAACCTGAACTTTTGACCCAAAGTATTGCAGATGTGTGTCAAAGAAAATATCTAAGGGGTTAATTCATCAAGAGATAGCGGCAGGTAGTGCCTCGTAGCGACAGGTAGCGAGCGGTGAACGCCGGGCGCTGTATGCAATACCACATTTATCAAAGCGATTCTGGTGAGCAACCCTAACAGCGCCATGTTGCGTCTGATTCATCATCACAGATGGCTCAGAGTATAGCGCCAGCGCTCTGGCTTCCAGAGCGCCTGGTATTACCTGTCGCTCTCCCATACATTTTAATGGACGTAACTTTTCTTCTCTTTAAACAGGGTTTTCTTTTACATTTTTTTCTTATATGAAATCATTATGTGACCTCTCCTGGCCTATTAAATGTCATTTTTGAAAACTTTTTTTATTTTTTTATATTTTTATGCAGAATTGTCATTACAGGTCTGGCATTAAAGTGTTAATGTCACAATGTTATAACAATGTCATTCCATATGTTTTCGTTTGGTTACTAGTGGATAGTTATAAAACAGACTCACACAGCGTCTGGCGCTATGGGCTACAGCAACCCATTTTTGAGCATCGGCATTCTGTGAGTGTGGATTTTAGATGAATATGGTGTGAGTCGCTGAGAGTCGGTCGCACTGAGCTGTCACTACTGATAAATAACTAGCAGTGTCTACACATGTTTGGCCGTGTAGGATATACATCTAGGGATGTATGTCTTTAGCTTTACTATTACTATAAAAAAGACAGGTAAGTATAACAGAACAGTCTTCTTTTTTTTCTGAACAAACAACAGTAACAATAATCTACTATGAATTAAATATGTAGTGTATTTAGCTAGTTATTATGCCTTGTCTGCTTATGTTTTTTCCTAGCTTGTAAAATTCATTTGAAGTACATAAAATGTTATAAGTTCATTTACAATCAGTAAATTACAGGTAATAAATAAGTACGTTGTCTCTGCTAATCTCTCGTACTATGGAGCACATGCAGTAAAACTTCATAAAATTTGTATCAGTATTAATGTATTTTTTTGTTTTTGTGCAAAAGTGCTACATGCTTATTAAAACATTCCATCCTGGTCAATAAAGGGTTATATAACCACATTGCCTACTTCATTGTACATTATAGAAGTTTCCCACATGCTGGGAGAGTCATTAAAACATAATTTTTTAACCAAGTCTTTATTTTTTATTCCATAAATGCAATTATATAAATATTACCTTTACAATTACTAGTAATTAGGTGTCTAGTTTAAAAAGCGGCAGCTCATTTACCCTAACTGAGAAGTCTATTAATACATCCATCCACGGCAAAGGCTTCTTGTGCAATTAATGACTAAATATACCTTAAACCCAATACACGCGTTCCATTGTGTATTTATATGTATGTATATATTTATATATTTTTTTATAATAATATACCAATAATATTCAGTATCAAGCAAACCTTAAGTCATATACAGTAGATTCATGTTATATACATACTTTATTATATAGTACCTAAGGTTATATATATATATATATATGCTTACAAATTGACCAAATAAAAGATGTCCTGTGTTAAAGCAGGCCTAAAGTCAAAAACCCAGGATTCCCACTCTCCCAGGTTTTGTTCTCCATCCCTTCTTTGTGAACCCCCCTAGAACGCAGGGGCTGCTTACCTTTCCAGCGATCCCATGGAACATGAGAGGGCTCTCCTCCAGTCAGTGTTCTGGGGAATGTCAGGGAATCCCAAATTGGGATGCGCCACAGAGAGGGAGACCACCCACCCTAGAGTCTTAATGACTCTAGGCTGCTGGATCTTACTTTAAAACAACAACACCAGAGCATCTTGATTTATTTGGGTTACCCTTCTGTATAATAGCCCCTAGAAAGCCAAGGTGTTAATACTTACATTTCCAGGTTTCTGAGCTGTGGCCTATGCATCCTTTGGCTGATGGCCAACTTGGTTCACTAGGCAAGCATGCACAAACTGTTCCTTTGATGAACTCCATTGGCCCCGCCATGTTGGCACAAGAGCGAGGCATGAGAGCATAAGTAATTCAGCCGGTTAGGGGTTTTTGCAGTACCAATAACCACCCTGCATGAGCGATAAGCATCACAGTACACGTGGGTCTCCATTTACAGCAGGTTGACTAGGTGTAAAACCTATAGAAATTATGTATAAATCATGTTTTTTACATGATTTAGATTATGATACTTTTTAGAGCAAGCTGGTGGACAGAACCACCCCCACATATAATTTACTGTAACAACTGCCTCAATTTGCTCCTGCCTCCTTAAGTTGGAAAAATATTGAAGATCTGGACATCGAGGCACCTTCATCAGTGGGGAAAGGTGACTTTAGAATCTCTATAATGGACATTTGAGGCAACTGGCAGCTGCAAAATTGGTCTGGAAGCAGCCCACCTGAAGCCTGTCCCATGCACCTCTCCTTCATTCCCTAAAGCACCTGCAGAAGCCATAGTAGGGAACCAAAGTTTTCCCTCCGTTTCATTGCATATCTCACATCCACACACCAAAGTAGTTGCACAGCCACTCCTTTACCTTGACTCCCTTCACCTACCCTTCACCTACCCTACCCTACTCTACACCATGACAAGCTCAGCTACTTTCAGGAATGAAATCCAAGCCAGTGGCTTTGCTAAGAATACATAAGGTGTTTACATATATTTAGAGATTTTGAGACTTTGAAATGGCTAAATTCCTACAGGGGATAAGGGGGAGAAAGTTGTTTAAAGAGTGCCTAGGGCAATAATGAAAAAGCTATCAAAGAGTTTATTTATAAAAAATCACAACATCTGTAACCCCCTAGTGGAAAAGTCCTGAATGGTGTGTATTTTTCCCCTGCTATGCTGTATCAGGCACGGCCCATGCCGGGTTTTCAGGACCCAGGTCACATTCCTCAGTCCTAGGTTTGTTCCCTGATCTCAGGCCTTGCACAGCTGATCAGACTGATTGCAGGAGAAAGCCTGAACTAAAAGCTGCCACTGAGCCTGTCAGTGGTCTTTTGACCAGCCTGAAGGAAGGAGCCCAGGCTGGACTGCACATTGGTAAATAACAGTAATGGAGTATTGGAGGCTGACTCTGTAAGTGACTGCTTGGAAGTGGTGAGTTAAAGCAGGATCTCCTGTGGTAAGCTTGGGGAAACTGAGCTCATTTGATAAGTAAAATATAGCAAACTGTGTTTGTTTTATTTTTGTGAATCAGTGTGTTAATGCTGGCACAAATGTAAACAAAAGGAAAAAAAAAGGGGGGGGGTTCTCACTTTCTCTCTCTTGGATTCCTGCTGAGGCCTAATTGAAGCAGGTGTGTTATAAGGCAGCACACAACTTGTGGAGCTTGCTCTTGGAGGCTGACTCTGTAAGTGGCTGCTTGGAAGTGGTGAGTAGAAGCAGAATTGCTGAAGCTGTAAGTATCTGCCTTTGATTTCAGATTGTTATTTTAAGTGTTAAGTGTTGTAAATTCTACACTTGGTGTTCCCACAAATTGATACAATGGGTTCCATGCCTAACAATGCTGTCCAGTGTACATCTTGTGCTATGTATGCACTTTTTGATCAATCGGTCGATGGTGGATATATATGCCCCGGATGTCTGCGAATCGCTGATTTGGAAGCCGTCATTCACGATCTAAATAAGCAGTTGGCAACACTGAGAGACATTGTTATCATGCAAAAGAGTCTGGATCTCACTGAGCTGGAACTCAATGGGTCAGGGAAGGGGGAGGGTGGTAGTATGGGGGGAGAGGAAAAGCAGGAAAATAAGGCAGCTAGCTGGATAACAGTTAGAAGGCAGGGTAGGGGTATAAGTTACAGGAAGGCTAGCGCTGAACAGGCACCTCCAAACAAGTTTTCCCGGTTGGCAGATGAGGAGGATGTTAGCTCAGGGATGGCACAGCTGCAGCAAGACACATCTGTCGGCTCCAGTAAGAAAGGGAGGGGAAATGGGAGAACAGGGCAGGCAAGACAAGTGCTGGTAGTGGGTGACTCTATTATTAGGGGAACAGACAGGGCAATCTGTCACAAAGACCGGGATTGCCGAACAGTGTGTTGCCTTCCTGGGGCAAGAGTACGGCATGTAGCGGAGCGGGCTGACAGATTGTTGGGAGGGGCTGGCGTGAACCCAGCGGTCATGGTGCATATTGGCACAAATGACATAGGAAGAAGTAGGTGGAAGGTCCTTAAAAATTATTTCAGGGACTTAGGCCGTAAGCTTAAGGCAAGGACCTCAACTGTAGTATTCTCAGAAATACTACCAGTACCAAGAGCCATGCCAGAGAGGCAGCGGGAGATTAGAGAGGTAAAAAGGTGGCTCAAAAATTGGAGTAAAAAGGAGGGGTTTGGGTTCTTTGGCAGGGATGGGTTGCACCTCAATGGGGAGGGTGCATCTGTTCTGGGGGAGAGGATGGCTAAAAGGTTAGAGGAGTGTTTAAACTAAGCACTGGGGGGGAGGGTAAAAGCAGTTACAAAGGGGAAGTTAGGAAAGAAAGTGACAGTGGGTGTAGACATGAAACTGTGGGTGGAGAGGGGGGAGGGGTTAGCACATATAGCAGGAATAAGGGCAATATACAAAATTATCAAAATTGTCATAAGCATTTGAAATGCATGCTTACAAATGCTAGAAGCTTGACTAATAAAATGGATGAACTAGAACTGATAATAACAGAAGAACAATATGATATAGTGGGGGTAACAGAGACCTGGCTGGATGAAAGCTATGACTGGGCAGTAAATTTACAGGGATACTGTGTGTTTAGGAGGGACCGTAACAAACGTAAAATCCTCTCCACAGCCTGCTCTGCGGGAGGATATATGTGAGGGGAATGACCATGTGGAGTCTGTATGGGTAGAAATACATGGAGGGAGAAACAAAAATAAAATACTGATGGGGGTTTGCTATAAACCTCCAGATATATCCGAATCCATAGAAAATCTGATGCTAAGGCAAATAGATATAGCCGCTAAACTAAATGAGGTAGTGATTATGGGGGGACTTTAACTACCCAGATATAGACTGGGATGCTGAAACATGTGTTTCGCATAAAAGTAATAGTTTTTTATCTAAAACAAAAGATGGCTACCTTTCCCAACAAGTACCAGCTCCAACAAGGGGGAAAGCCATATTGGACCTAATACTAACCAATGTACCAGACAAAGTAATAAAGGTACAGGTTGGGGGACACCTTGGAAGCAGTGAGCATAATATCATTAATTTCCAATTAGCAGTCACTAGGGTGCCTTATCAAGGAGCCACAAAAACGTGGGACTTCAAAAAGGCAAGTTTGACCAACTTAGAGATGCCCTACACTGCATTGACTGGGAAAATGTCCTTAAAAACAAAAGCATGGACGCTAAATGGGATACTTTCAAAGGAATACTTAATTTTCATTGTGACAGATATATACCTTACAGGAATAAAACTATTAGACACACATGTAAACCGATGTGGCTAAATAAAAAGGTTAAGGGGGCAATAAACAATAAAAAAAGGAATTTAAACGTTTAAAGCAGTAAGGGACAGCGGAAGCGTTAAAAAACTACAAAGAAGAAAATAAACAATGTAAACAACAGATAAGGGCAGCTAAGCTGGAGACAGAAAGACTGGTCGCGAAAGAGAGTAAAACTAACCCCAAATTATTCTTTAGCTACATAAACCGTAAAAGGTACAAACCTGAGGGTGTAGGCCCCCTGAAAAGCAAGGAGGGGACCCCTATAGAGGGAAACGAGGAGAAAGCAAATTTGCTTAACAACTTCTTTGCTTCTATATTCACAAAAGAATTTGACATGCCGAGTGAAATGCAGGGGAATAACCGAAACCCTCCATTAAATGTCACTGGTCTAACCAAGGAAGAAGTCCAGCACCGTCTCAAGCAGATAAAAATCGATAAATCACCGGGACCAGATGACATACATCCTCGTGTTTTAAGGGAGTTATGTACAGTACAAGCCATTATTTCTAATATTTGTGGATTCCATAACTACAGGGTCTGTTCCGAGGGATTGGCGCTTGGCAAATCTGGTGCCAATATTCAAAAAGGGATCTAGGGGGGAACTTGGGAACTACAGACCGGTAGGCTTAACATCTGTGGTGGCCAAGCTGTTTGAAGGTTTCTTAAGGGATACTATCCTGGAGCACCTTGGGGAAAATGACCTTATTTCTCCATATCAGCATGGATTTATGAGGAATCGCTCCTGCCAGACAAACCTAATCAGCTTTTATGAGGAGGTAAGTTCAAGATTGGATCAGGGGGAGTCATTGGATATCATATATCTTGACTTTTCTAAAGCATTTGATACTGTGCCACATAAAAGGCTGGTACAAAAGATGAGAATGCTTGGACTGGGGGAAAACGTGTGCAGATGGGTGGGAAATTGGCTTAATGATCGGAAGCAGAGGGTGGTTATCAATGGTACACACTCAGATTGGGTCACTGTTACTAGTGGAGTACCACAAGGGTCAGTTCTGGGACCAATTCTCTTCAAAATATATATATATATATATATATATATATATATATATATATATATATATATATATATATATATATGACATTCGGTATGGATTAAACAGTAAAGTCTCAATCTTTGCAGATGATACTAAGCTGAGTAAAGTAATTAAAACAAAAGAGGACAACAGGCAGCTACAAACATATTTAGATACATTGGAAGCATGGGCAATTAAATGGCAAATTAAGTTTAACACAGACAATTGTAAGGTTATGCACATGGGAAGGAGAAATCTGTGTCATGATTACACACTAAATAAAGAAACACTTGGTAGAACAACAATGGAAAAGGACCTAGGGGTTTTAGTTAACAATAAGCTCAACTGTAGTAATCAATGCCAGGCAGTTGCTGCCAAAGCAAATAGGATCATGGGGTGCATCAGGAGGAGCATAGGTGCTCATGACCAGAGCATCATTTTACCCCTGTACAAATCACTGGTCAGACCCCATATGGAATACTGTGTACAGTTCTGGGCACCTGTGCTTAAGAAGGACATATCAGAACTGGAGCACGTTCAAAGAAGGGCAACAAAGTTAATAAAAGGAGTGCGGGGGCTAGAGTACCCTGAAAGAATGTCCAAGTTAGGTTTATTTAGTTTAGAAAAAAGACGATTGAGGGGTGATCTAATAACTATGTATAAATATATTCGGGGTCATTACAAAGATCTGTCCCACAATCTATTTATACCCCGGAGTGTAACCATAACCCGAGGGCATCCACTAAGGTTAGAGGAAAGGTGCTTTCTCCACCGACATAGGAGGGGATTCTTCTCTGTAAGAGCAGTGAGACTATGGAACTCGCTGCCAGAGGAGGTAGTAATGATGGATACAGTAAAAACATTCAAAAGTGACCTTGATGCCTTCCTGGCATGTAATAACATTTCCAGCTATGGCTACTAGACCACTGGAAGGAGTTAAACAGGCTGAACTGGATGGACTTAAGTCTTTATTCAGCCTTACATACTATGTTACTATGAGTTAAGCCGAAGGACTTGGCTTTTGCGCCCCTAATCTTGGACTTGTGGGGGGTGAGCAGCGGAGGGCTTGTTTGCCCTGCAAAGTGGACTGGACTTACCCTGGAATTGCAGCTTGCTGGAGTATCCAGCCCTGGACTTACCTTGATTTGGTGAAGTAACCACTATGATTTACTGCATTGATGCTGCAATCTCTAAAGTGAGAAAGATTTTTCGTTTGAATACTTTATTTTCTCAATAAACCTGTTTTGCTGTTGAAGAACTGTTGTCCGTGTCACTGCCGTTTGCCCCCAATTGCTCACAATTGGTGGAGGATGCAGGCATAGTGACTGTTGCTAGGGGCAACGGAGTAAGTGGCAACCAAGATGTCTCACATGGAGGAGGTTATAAAACAGCTAATACAGGCTAACCTCCAGCATGCGCAGGCCCTGGAACAACAGCAGCAAGCCATGGCACAGCAGCAGCAAGCACAGCAGCAAGCCATGGTACAGCAGCAGCAAGCCATGGCACAGCAGCAGCAAGCACAGCAGCAAGTCATGGCACAACAGCAGCAAGCACAGCAGCAAGCCATGGTACAGCAGCAGCAGGCCCTCGCACAGCAGCACCAAGCGCAGCAGCAGACCATGGCAAACCAGCAGAAGACAAATCGCCTGTTGATAGAACAGATTACTGCGCTTAGAGAGACTGTTGTGGCTAAAGTTTCACAACCGGAGAGAAGCCCGGTTGAGACGGATGGTGCGAGGAGAGCCGTTCAGCGGGTCTTACAAAAGATGACCCCGGACGATGATGTTGAGGCCTACCTCACCGTATTCCAGCGCGTGGCTGAGAGAGAGCAGCTGCCAGTCGCTGAATGGGCCGACGTAATTGCACCGTTCCTGACGGGTGAGCCGCAAAGAGCGTATTTTGATCTCAGGGAGCAAGATGTACGGGACTATGCCAAACTCAAAATGGAGATCCTTGCTCGCCTGGGAGTCACGCCAGTGGTTCGGGCAAGGAGAGTACACAACTGGATTTTTGCCGTTGATAAGCCTGCCCGGTCGCAGATGTACGGCCTAATCCTTCTGGTCCAAAAATGGTTGGAGCCAGAACGCTCTACCCCTGCGCAGATCATCGAGAAAGTCGTGGTGGACCGCTTCTTTCGGACCCTGCTGCCAAAGCTTCAACGATGGGTGGGACAAGGCGACCTGCAGACTGCTGAGCAGCTGGTCAACTTGGTTGAA
Organism: Gastrophryne carolinensis; assembly: GCA_027917425.1. Lineage (NCBI taxonomy): Eukaryota > Metazoa > Chordata > Amphibia > Anura > Microhylidae > Gastrophryne > Gastrophryne carolinensis. The sequence continues at coordinate 347,229,887 of CM051238.1, read as the reverse complement.
CGATTCATCACGATGGAGGACTACCTGCGGGATGCCCCTACAGCACCAACGGCCTCCAATACCAACAAACCTGTGACAGCGACGGGTAAGCAAGTTCCCCTTGGAGGTGTGTGGAAGGGTGTAAGAGGGCACAAGACTGACCCTGATCCTCAGAGGCCCCCCAATCCTAGGGAGGACGCCCAGGCACAGAGCCTCCGGAGTCCCCAGTGTTGAATGTGCCGTGAGTGGGGGAACATAGCCATGGATTGCCCCCTCTCCCCTGAGCCCATGGAGAGTGACGCTGGCCGCAGAAGATCCCTGTTCGCTGAACCAGCGTGTACCGCAATTTCGTATCATATTGTGATGATGAGAGTGAATGGGTGCTCAGTGAAGGCGCTGTTGGACTCAGGTAGCCTGGTAACCTTGGTCCGAGCCAGCCTTGTGGGTGGAGGTTATATACCAAAAAGAAATGATAGAATGCTTTGCATCCACGGGGATATTGTGGCTTACCCTGTAGCCGTGGGTAAGTTTGAGACCCCTGCTGGAACACTAAAATATGAAGCCGGCGAGGTAAAACCCCTTATGTACCAAGTGATTGTTGGACGGGATTTTCCTTTGTTCTGGGAATTGTGGGAAAGGGGTAACACTTCTGCCGCCGGCAGAACCGGTGACCCTCCCTGTTGATCCGGCTGAAATATCTAGTAGAGACAATAGGCCCCATGAGGTACCTAGTGAAGAAGTGGGAACATCTGAATCATGCAGTGATGACCGATTCCCCCTACAGGTGTTAGCAGGCGAGGATGATGAGGCTTCCCTGCCTGATCAGCGGGTCTTAGACCGAGAGGTGGCTCGGGGTAATTTTGGGTCTGAGTAATTAAGAGACCCCACTCTGGAGACTGCAAGAGGAAATGTCACAGTGTTGAACGGAGTGCCTCAGGAACCAGAAGCTGACCAGAAATTTCCACACTTCGCCATGAATGGGGATCTGGTATATAGGGTCTCCAAAATTAACAATGAAGTCGTGGAACAGCTTCTGGTACCTAAGCCATATCGTCGCATGGTGCTGGAGATCGCCCATAGTCATGCTTGGAGGGCATTTGGGGATCCAGGAGAGAGTTCTCCAAAGGTTTTATTGGCCTGGGGTGTACGAGGAAATAAAACGATACTGCGAGTCCTGCCCTACGTGCCAGTTAAGTGCCCCAACGTCACATTTTCGAAACCTCTTGGTGCCACTTCCCATTATTGAGGTTCCCTTCAAGAGAATTGCCATGGATTTGGTGGGGCCTATTGTGAAGTCTGCCCGAGGACACCAATATATATTAGTGGTACTAGATTTTGCTACCCGGAAGCAGTACCGCTAAGAAATATGGCATCCAAAAATATTGCTAAGGAGCTGTTTCTTATGTTCTCCCGTGTAGGAATCCCAAAGGAAATTCTAACCGATCAGGGCACGCCGTTCATGTCAAAGGTCATGAAGGAACTGTGCAAGCTGTTTAAGATTACTCATCTCTGCACCTCAGTGTACCACCCTCAAACAGACAGCTTGGTAGAGAGATTTAATAAAACCCTTAAGCACATGCTAAAGAAAGTTGTAGAACAGGATGGCCGTGATTGGGACTGTTTGTTGCCGTATCTCATGTTTTCCATACGGGAGGTTCCCCAGGTGTCTACAGGGTTTTCGCCGTTTGAGCTGGTGTATGGTAGGCACCCCCGGGTTTGTTAGATATCACCAAGGAAACCTGGGAGACTGAGGCCACCCCATACAAGAGTATAATTGAGCATGTGGCCCAGATGCAGGACCGAATAGAAAAGGTAATGCTGATAATAAAGGAGCATATGCAAAGGGCTCAGGCGGCCCAGAGCAGAATATACAATTGATCTGCCAGGGTGAGGGCCTTTAATCCTGGAGACCGGGTCCTGGTGTTGGTGCCCACAGTTAAAAGTAAATTTCTGGCAAAGTGGCAGGGTCCCTATGAGGTTGTAGAGAAGGTGAGTGAGGTGAACTACAAGGTTCATCAACCAGGTAGAAGAAAGCCCTACCAGATTTACCACGTAAATCTGCTCAAGCTGTGGAAGGATCGTGAAGCCTTGGTAGTTGCCCTGGCTAGAGTTAAAGAGACGGTGCAGACCATTCCCCCAGTCAAGATAGGTGAGTCTCTGTCAGGCCACCAAACGCAGGAGGCCAGGGAATTTCTGCAGAGAATTAGAGACAAGTTTTCTGACCTGCCGGGCCAAACTCACTTAATAAAGCACTCTCCTATGGCGGACTCCCATTCGGCAGCAAATACTCCCCGGCGACCCCTGCCTTCTGGGGGCACAATAGCCTGGTCAGACTGCGGGTGGAGAGGTCCCCCCCCCCACCTGCACCTTCACCTCCTTCACTCCCTGTGCCTGCTTCCATGGCAAGTGTGCATACAGCGGAAGCTGTGCCCCCACGACAGCCCCAGTGCCCATGTGGTCTGACAGATGGAGGGGGTGACTCCCAGTCCACTCGGGAGGACCTTGGCAGGATTGCAGATAATGCAGGCTACCTGGCCCCCCATCAAGCCCCTCAGATCGCTCCTTTCCATTGCGGGACAGCTCACCCCTGTCACTCTCTAATGGGCAAGACCTAATGATTATAGGGAGACCGCCCTCCCTGGGAAGCAGTGACTTTTCTCAGCTTTTGATCGAGGACACTGTTGAAAGGGACCTGCAAGGCTCACGGGGGCCACAATCCATGGTCTGTAGACCCGATCGTACGGGATGCAAATTTATTGGCCAAGTTTAAAATACTATTGCAGCAGGAGCTGGCCACTGCAGTGGCCCAACTTTCCGCTGGCTACTCCAACGACCTCAAGGATCTGGGCAGCAGAACCAGTGCCCTGGAGGATAAAGTGGACGGCATAGTGGCAGTTCTAGACGCAAGGGAGTCAGAGTCCGCAGCCGCGCAGGGGGACATGGCCTCGCTGCAGCAGAAACTAGAGGATCTTGAGAACAGGTCCAGAAGGAGTAACATCCATATTCGGGGCCTCCCAAAAACCACTGAGGACGTTCCTGCCACTGTCACTGCTCTATTACAGGAATTAATCCCGTCCGTGCCAATTGAGCGTCTTGAGTTGGACCGGGCCCATAGAGTGCTGGGGCCTAAGAGATCTAACGGTCTCCCCAGGGACATTGTTATCAAACCCACCTTTTACCGCACCAAAGAGGCAATCCTACTGGCGGCCAGGGATAAAGGGGAACTGTCCTTCCAAAATCACCGCTACCAGGTTTTCCCTGACGTCGCTCCCCAAACACTTCAGCGACAACAGGCTATGAAACCGGGATTAGACACCTTAAGGCATCATAACATCAGATACCAATGAGGCTTCCCCTTCAAGCTCATGTTCACATATGCAGGCCGCCAGCATACTGCTGACTCTCCAAATGAATAGCTGAGCCTATTGAGGGACTTGAACCTGGTCTCAACCAACTCTACTGTTCCTCCGTCTGGCTCGGATGTCCAGCAGGCCCCTAAGCGCCAGGCCCTGCAGCCCCTCTGGGAGAGGGTTCGCCACCGTAAAAGAAGGGACAGTCCAGCTGGACGCCTCTCCGGCTCCAATCTGGATCCGGGATGAGTTCCTTTACCATGACCCCAGATCTTACAAAGTTCAGTTGTCACTTACCTTGCCTTGGAAAACTCGCCCTTGACAGCTATGTTTTAACTGTTTACAAAGTTTAATTGCTTATTATAATGTTTGGGATTTGGTGGGTGCTCGCCCCCCTCACTGGGGGTCGGCTCACCCCACTATGGGGTGGTGGTTGGCCTTGCGCCGGGGTGCCCCCCGGCGGGGGGGTGGGCCTCTACCCTGTTCTTCTTTGGGAGAACCCCTCTCTGTTTGCTTGTTGCTGGTTGCGCTGCGTTGTGCTTCCCCGGCCTGGCGGGCGCGGGGGCCCCTGGTGGCGGGTTGCGGTCCGGGATCTGCCCGGCCGGCACGCCCCCTTTGGATGCGACTGGGTTTTGTTATAAAATGTTTGATTCTAATAATCGCTGGGCTGAATTCAAATTGCATTTTGTATAGATTGTCCTATGAATAGCTGTGTCCTGTGCCCCCGAGGACTTTCCCCCCGAACAACAAGAATGTTTATTCTCCTGGTGTGTGGGTTACTATCTGCTGTTGCAGAGCTCCTTTTGACAACTAGTGGTTTAATGTTGAATGTCTGAAGTTTAGTATGTCTAATGTGTTTAGTTTGTTAAGAGTTCCTTGTACTTTTGTTGCTACCCTGTCTTCCCCCCCCTCCCCCTTCCCTTCCTCGCCTTAACCCCCTCGCGCTCCGCCCACCTAACCATCTTAGGCGCATATTACCTGCCAACCTATAGCTGGATTAAGCATTAAAGTAATATCTCACAACGTCCAGGGTTTCAACGCCCCCGCAAAAAGAAGTAAAGCCTTCCACTATTATAAATCCTGTAAGGCTGATGTAATCTTCCTCCAGGAAACTAGGTTTTCAACGCACTCTAAATCAAATTACCTGAGCAATCACTTCCCCTCATCCTACTCAGCCTGCGCTAGGGAGAAAAAAAGAGGAGTGTTAATTGCCTTCAGCAAAAACCTCCCCTTTATCTGCTCTAAGAAAATTGCGGATCCGACGGGAAGGTACCTCATACTGCAATGTTCCCTTTACGATATTGATATCACCCTAGTCACATACTATGCACCGAACACCTTTCAAACCCGCTTCCTGAAACACTTGTTAACTGTGATTCAGAATAATACTACGGGGGTCTTAATAGTGGGTGGAGATTCGAATTTGGTACTCAACCCTAAACTAGATAGACAGCGGGTGGGCCAAGTTAATTCTGCATGTTTGAGCTCTGACCCTCAAACTGCTGCTTTTAATGAGCTCCTTAATACCCACAACCTCTGCGACGCCTGAAGGGAAAAGAATCCTGCCACCCGGGACTTCACTTTTTACTCCAACCCACAGGGCACTTTTTGCAGGATAGACCACGTTCTAGCCCCCCAGGCTACACTCCCTGCTATCCTAGACTCTAGAATTTACAGTTCCACTTGGTCTGACCATAGCCCTGTGATGGTGTCTATCAACCTCCTGGCCACAACTAGACGCTTATACAACTGGAGGCTTAACCCTTTCGCTGCCAGCCTCCCTTGAGATTTTGTCACCCTTTGTTGCCAGACCATTTTGCACTATTTTGCGCTCCCCATGTTCAACTGTGATTTTTGAAGGGATTTCCAGGGATTTCCCAGGAAAATTATATATTGTTTTTTTCAGCAGAGTCTGGGCTTTAATATGAAATGTCTGGTGTAGTTTGTCAATAAAATCTTATTGCGTGTGAAACCCCAATTTCTCCCGGTTACAGCGGTACCACATATGTATTGGCAGACACCCTTTCCTGCCCAGGCGACTCCCCCAAATTGAAACAACGCTTTAGGAGATTTTCAGATAAAATACAACTATGCAATGCGCTATGCGCACCTTGCAGTTTTTCAAGAAAAACAACCCTTTACATTTGAAATACCCCCGACAAACTATATATTCTCTGGAAGTACACACATCAAGCTTTCTAGGCGTACCAAGCTTGTTGACATGGGTGCAGTTTTCTGGAAGTAATCCCTCAATGTATTCTTTGGTTGCACAGGGTTTCCCTAAAAAAAAGAATAAAAAAGCAGAATCAAAACCACATGTTCCTAAAAAAAAACTATATGCAAACAAGAAAAAAACTGAAAATCTGAAAAAGCAACATGCCCCGAACAGAACAATACCCAGCATGCATAGCTACTGTCAAGGGAAGAGTTGCCAAACACACCAAAGTAAAGCATGTGCATAACAGTAATTTTACTTCAAAATTTCAGCTTTGCAGACAAAGTGTGCACCTTGTGCTTTTTCTACCAAAACAAGCCTTTACATTTGGAATATCCCACATAAACCATATATTCCCTGAAAGTACACATTTTAAGCTTTCTAAGAATACCCAGCTTGTTGTAGTGGGCCCATCTTTCTGGAAGTAATCCCTTGAAGAATTCTTAGGTTGCACAGGGTTTCACAAAAAAATGTATAAAAAAGCTGAATAAAAAACACCTTTTCCTAAAATATCAATATGCAAATAAGAAAAAACAAGCTAAATCTGAAAGCGCAAGGTCCCCCGAGCAGAACAATACCCAACATGCATAGGTACTATTAACCCTTTTAATTGCTAGCCTACTTGAAGTTTTGTCACCCTCTGTTGACAGGTCATTTTCCCCCATTTTGCGCCATGCTTAACTGTGATTTTTGCCGGAATTTCCAGTTAAATATATATATATTTTGCAGCAGAGTTTAGGCTTTAACATGAAATGTCTTGTTTGTAATTTTTCTACTTTTTTTTAAATATTTTTGCGTAAAAAACAAAAAAATAAATAAAATAATATTTTTATACAATTGTCTCCTTTATTTTAAATAAAACATTTGTTTTATTAATGAAAACCATATTGCATGTGAAAGCCCCATTTCTCCCGATTACAACGGTACCGCATATGTATCGATAGCCCCCCATTCTTGCCCAGGAGATCCCCCAAACTGAAAAGAGTACTTTATAACATTTACAAATAAAATACTTTCCACACTATAAACATAAGGGGTTAGTTTAAAAAGAAAATGACATAGGACCCCCCTATTTTTTGGAATTTTAAGGGCATTTTTTTGGAATTTTAAGGGTTAAAAACCCTTAAAAAAATGACGTAGGGTCCCCCCTACCTGAAATAACCAGCCCGGGACCAGCTATGGGGACTTGTAGAACAGGGTGCAGGGGCCAGCTCTGGTGGACCCCCAACCCTGCAACCTACAAGTCCACATACCCTGTGTGGGCCCGGGCTCTTCTGCCCCCCCCCCCCGGGCTTTGGGGAGGCTGGTAATTGGTGTGCCAGGGGTTAATGGTGACTTGCCAGCCCCCAGCCTTGTGAACTGGTATAGGGGTCTCATGGACCCCTTACCAGTTCACAAGGGGTTAAAGGTAAAAAAAAACACAGACACAGACATGGAGAAAAAATATTTTATTTATTTATTTTTTTATACTTTCCTCCCATCCATCCCTGGGCACTGTGTCCCACGCTGATCAATCTAGGCTAACCCTAACCCTTAAAATTAAAAAAAAAATGATGTAGGGCCCCCCTCCGGGGGGGGGGGGGGGGGGCGGACCTCATTTTTTTTAAAATTTTAAGGGTTAGGCTTAGGCTAACCCTAACCCTTAAAATAATTTTAAAAAAATGACGTAGGGTACCCCTTACCCGTCATAACCAGCCCGGGACCAGCTATGGGGGCTTGTAGGAACAGAGTGGAGGGGCCAGCTTTTGTGGCCCCCCACCCTGCAGCCTACAAGCCCACATACCCTGTGTGGGCCCGGGCTCTTCTGCCCCCCCCCCCCGGGCTTTGGGGAGGCAGGTAATGTGGGGGTCTCGGGATTAATGGCAAGTCACCCGCTAGCCGCAGGTGACTTGCCAGACCCAGAGATTTGTGAACTGGTAAAGGAGTCCCATGGACCCCTTACCAGATCACAAAGGGTTAACAGTAAAAAAAAACACACAACACAGTAAAAACATATTTATTAAAAAAAAAAAATTTTTTTACTTTACTCACCTCCGATTGTCAGCTCCTGTGTCCCTCGCCGAGATGACAGATGCCGGAGATCGGCAGCCAGAGGAGGGGGAGGCAGGAGATCAGAGGATCTCCTGCCCCTCTCCTCTGCCCACCGGTCTCCCGGCATCTGACAGCTGAGATGCCGAGAGCCGGGACGACACCAGCATGATGACGTCACAAGCCCTGCCCCCAAAGGGACGGGGCTAATCGGCAAGATGGCGGCGCCCGTCGGGAAGACAGGGGAATGGGGCCTGTTGGCCACCCTCCTCAAGACTGAAGAGCCAGGGTGGGTGATTGGAGCCCCCCTGAAGAAGAGGAGCGTCGGCGGGAGGTATCGGGAACCAGGGTTAGTAAATGTCATTTTTTTTTTTTTACATGTAATACTGGCAGCTTGGAAGCGGGGGGGCACCTATTCCGGGCACTCCCCTGCAGCCGGGGGGGCCTCAGTGGGGGATCGAAGCCCCCCTGATGAAGAGGAGACCCAGACGGTTCGATAGAGGGGTCAGGCTTTTTTTTTTTGCCCGCTAGCAGGGAGGAAAGCCAGGTACGTAAAATTTACGTAGCTGGCGTTTAACGACAGGAGAGGCAGCTACGTGAATTTTACATAGCTGGCGCTAGAAGGGTTAATGACTCTCTCCTTTCCTCTCAGGATACCTGTGCTAAAATCCAGGTCTCGCTCCGTGAATATTTTGCAATGAATGCCAATTCAGTTTCCTCTCCAATCTCTCTATGGGAGGCCCAAAAGGCGAATATGAGAGGCAATATTATATGCATTGCCTCGCTCAAAAAGCGGGAGAGGCAAAAAAAGATAAAAGATCTCACCTTGAAATTTTAACAGGCTGAGGCACAATGGAAGAGAGTCCCAAGCTCTAGAAATAAATGAGCGGTCGATAGGTTGAGATTGGAACTCAATATGCTTTTAGACGACCAGACTCAAAAGCGGCTCCGTTGGGCTAAACTAAAATTTTGCGCCAGGGGAAACAAACCTGATACCATGATGGCCTGACGGCTGAGGCCCGTGGACCTCAACAGGCGTCAGCCCATAACAATAAAACTGTCCTCGGGTGCTATTACAGCCGACCCCAACAAGATTGTGACCACTTGCAAGGAGTTCCTGGAGACCTAATATTCTGCCCCTTCGGGTATGAATAGGGCAAAGCTTGAGAAGTTCTTCAAGCATATTGATCTGCCACAAATAGCCCAGGGTCATGTTGACCAGATGGAATCCCCGATCACACCCCAAGAAATGCTTAGTGCCATAAAATCTTTGAAAACCTCTAAGACCCCAGGTCCTGATGGATTTAGTGGCTTATACTATAAGAAAATAGCACCCTATATATCCAATCTTTTTAATGCCCTATGTGCGGAATCTTCCTTGGGTCCGAGTTCATTGTTAGCAGACATTTGTATGGTCCACAAACCAGATAAAGATAGTCTCCTGACTCCCAACTACAGACCAATATCCCTAATCAATATAGATGTGAAGCTGTTGGCCAAGGTGCTTGCGACGAGGCTGAACATATTTATTGAAGACCTTATCCATAGGGATCAGGTGGGTTTTGTCCCTACCCGCCAAGTGGGAGATAACATTAGGAGGGTTGTCCATCTGATCCACCACGCCACTTCCAGAAACATCCCAGCCTTCCTGTTGTCACTTGACCTACAGAAGGCATTTGATACGATATCATGGGACTACCTCCTTTGGGTACTGCAGAAGTGGGGCTTCGGACAGCGATTCCTGGACTGGATCAGAGCCCTTTATACTGCCCCAACAGCACGGGTAAGATACCTGGGCCTTTCCTCTGAGTCATTCCAGACTTTTAGAGGCACCCGGCAGGGGTGCCCCTTATCCCCAATTCTTTTCATTTTGGCTATGGAACCCCTGGCTATAGCAATAAGGACTTGTCCAAATGTTAGGGGGCTTGAAGTGGCAGGGGTCCAGCACAAAGCCCTATTCTTTGCCGATGAATGCTCTGCTAGTTCTCTCTCAGCCAATTATCATCCTTCCAAATGTATGCAGCATTCTAGACCGATTCGCACAAATCTCAGGCCTAACTATAAACAGCGAGAAGTCCCGGGCACTCAATATATCTCGGCCTGTGGACGTGGTGGATCAGATAAAGGCTACGGTAATTTTCCTTTTCGTTGGACTTCAGAACCGCTCCCATATTTAGGGGTGTGTATCCCAGAGAGCTATGAAGATCTGTATGGTGCTAATTACCCTCCTCTATTTCGATCTCTGACGCGACTACTGGACACATGGAGGCCATATCCGATCTCCTGGCTAGGTCGTATTAATGCCATAAAAATGGCGCTACTCCCAAAGCTCTTATATTTCTTCAGAGTTTTACCAGAAAAAATTCTGCTGTATATGCTGCGTGTAATACAGGGAAGGATATCGGCCTTTGTGTGGTCTTCTGGCCGCCCGCGTCACATGGGGGCTCGGGGTGCCAAATATCCTAAAATACTATAAAGCCTCTCAGATTGCTCAGCTGATTCCCATGCACTCTCAATGTAGGCCTCCACTATGGACTTTCCTTGAGCTCCCGAACTGCTCGCCAGTCCCGATTGATAGCTTACTCTGGACTGCACCAGCGCTTAGACCCAAAACGCTTAGCCCCTTAATGAGGATTCTGTTAAGTACTCAACTCTGATGTCCCCCCACACCCCCCTAATAAATCTCTGGGACAACCAAAATTTCCCATCGGGAGCACAGAATAAGTCAGCTTTTAAATGGTGGTTTGACCACGGTATAACTAGCGTTCTGCATTTCTCTCGAATGAAGGCTTTAGGCCCTTTAGTGACCTTAAAGAGAAGTTTGATGTTCCACAAAGAGAATACTTTAGATACCTCCTTCAACTCAGGCACTGGGTGCTGCCTTTAACCAATATAAGCTCCCCATTTCGCAGGGGAGTAATCTCCTTGATATATTCAGCACTGAATGTCACAGGACCAGGCACCCACAGATACATAGGGAACTGGGTGAAAGACTTGGGTCCCTGTCAGTCAGAAAAGGGATGGACAGAAATATGGGCCACTACCTCAAAATGCTCCATAAATGTATTAACAACTGAGACGGCGTATAAGAGCCTCGATTCAAAGAGACATTCGTCCGGACTTCCATAGCTGTCTGTGAAAGTTTGGGTGGGTGTTAGTATTTTTTTTTGCTTTTTTTCGTTCATTTTTCATTCGTAAGAACGTTCAGGAAAATGTGTATATGTGCTTTCGATGAACGGAAGCAAATCGGAACATTTCCGTTACTTCGGATCATTTTCCAAACAAAATCTGATATTTTTCGTTTGTTCAGATAACTTCCGTTGTTGGGATGGGTTTCCGTCTAATTCAGAGAGGTGATTTCCGACGGATCACCACCCTATAAATCCGTTTCATTTCCGATCCACTTTCGGGACCTTTGAGGGCTCGGATTGCTATTGTTGAACATGTTTTGCAGCTATATGGAGGAGTCTGCGCGCCTTTTGCATGTATCAGCATGGCTGAGCCCATAAATTGTATAGCAATGCATACCTGAATCAATACATTTCATGTATGCCTTATCGAAGCATTTTAATGCTGACCTTAATTAGTCCTTAGCATGTAAACATTTATTTTCCCACACATCCATATAATTTCTAGATTTTAGTAGACTTATGTCCTTTGTGAATTATATTTGGATTGTTGAACTTGAATCTGAATTTGTTGTAGGAGTTATTGTTTTAGTCGGTTACCTTTGCTTTGTGTAATTATTTTATATTTGGTTGCAGGAACTGCAAAATGGGCCACTCACTGAATGTGCAAGCAGTGGTTGTCCTGCATTGTTAAAACTCTAAAGAGTAATTTTAGCCAAATTAGTAATCAGTCTTCCCCACACTTTTCTGTAAATCTGTTCTTGACTTTATCACAGGGTCTGCGCCATCTTTGCTTAGATGCATTACACTTACTGAGTAGAGGAGAGCGGGATAAAGTGCAGGGTCCGGCTTAGACCTGTTTTGGACTCAGACAAAGAAGAAAATGGGTCATGCAAACTTAACCCATTCAAGATTGCTGAGCAGCACAGACCTAAACCAATAGCTCTTAACAGTCTGGCTGATTGGCCAGCATCCACAATATTAGTTCTCTAATTTGGCCCACCATCTCTTAGATATGTTTCTTTGTCGATTTGCCCTGTGCAATATGTATGCTCATGTTTTTTTGACAATGTCACCTAGCCTCTTTTTCAGGTATTTTGTGCATTTTTGTGCTGAAATGTATGCATTAATCTTTATATGTTTTTTCCTTTAATTTTGCCAGGAGCTTCTGGATATCCACTCCTACCGTGACTGTTGACGGCTGTACTACGCCCACAGAATGCCGCCCAAGAGGCCTATAATAGGGCACACCGCAAAAACCAGGGCAGTGGTGGAGAGGGCCTTTGGCCTATTGAAGCCCCGATTTAGATGTTTGGACCATACCGGGGGATCCCTTCAGTATGACCCAAAAAAGGTCATAGATATCATCATGGCCTGTGCTGCGCTGCATAATTTTGCTATCTTGCAGTGGGTCCCCCAGTATGTGGATTTGACACCCTCTACACCCACCGATGAGCCAGAGGACGCCTATGTTGGGCAGCACAGTGTGTCTGGCCAAGCCGTCCGTGCTAATTTACTAGCAACACATTTTGCTTAATTGTTTTCTCCTCTTTTTTGTTTGTTTTTACATTGTTTGTTGTGATTGCTTTGTGCCATTTGTTTTTTTTTTTTTTTTAAACAATATTTTTATTGAGATTATGAAAGAGGTACATCAGCGTACAGTCATATGATACACTTTGTAAGGTTAGTATATGTAAAAACATACAAAAGGATGAGTATTTGTACACCAGTGAGGAGCAATGTCAATTTAGACAAAATATGAGGTACGCGTGGGATAAAGCCACGTGCCAGGGGGTGGGGGACAGGAGGTAAAAGGAGGGGGGCTAGTGTGGAAAAGACAGGAGAGCAGGAACAGGATGGGGTTGTTTTTTTATTTGGGTTTGAATAAGAACAAAACAGTAATGAATTAATTACCCAAACCAGCAACAATGTATTTATCCTCTTTTTAGAATATTTGTGTGTGTTTGTTTTTGGGAATACTTTAAGTCATATTTATTAACCAAAAACCGACAGACAGTAACTTAGTCATAAACACGTTCGTTTAATTTTTGAAGGTAGAATTTTGTAAACATAAGAATTGTATGTGATGGTCACTCACATAGTTAGGGGGAATACATGGACATGAAATTAATGTCAAAACATGCCACAGACCAATTGCACACAGGCTGGATTTACTAAGTAAGGCACTCCAGGAGAAAGTTAACCTTCAAAATAACATACTAACATATGTGTGCCAAGCATTGTCAACAGTATAAATCACAGATGTTACATTGCAAAAATATGTACACAAACACGCCCTCTCCTGCTTGCCCACATTTGCCACAGGCACAGGTTGAAAGCAGACATACCTATGCCACATCTACACCTCTTTCTCAGTGGCCCACCCAAACAAGAACACCCAGTCCCAATCCAAGTATAGAACAATCTCAGCCAGGGTCCAAGGTATTAGTTTGCCAGGTCAGAATGTCACACAATCATGCCTACAAACAGGAGGAGTCACAACCAATGTAATTATGGGCAAGGCTGCAGCGCAACAGCTTTAGTGGCCGCTTCAGTGAGGCTTGTCCTCTGGCATTGGCTAGTGGCCTACCTCAGGACTTTAATGAGCTATATGGGGGCAAATCCAAACCATACAAGCAAAGCCATACCAAAATGCTAGATTGGTAGGGCTCACCAGACAAGTCAATACAGTGGGGATGTAGAGCAAAGATGTAGAACAGATTCAGGCCAAATACACCTTAATATGGGGGATGCCCATAGAACCCAGGTTGTGGCCCTTGGTGGTGGGCCCTAACATGGGCCTGTGTGGCATTCAGAATCTGCAACTGTTCCAAAATGTTTCTTTGGTTAGTTTGCAATTCAGCCATGCTGGACCTGAATTCTGTGGTCAAGTTGGCCATGTGGCTGTTATGGGTCCTAAATTCAGTCAGCATGGCACTTAAGGTATTATTGAGGTTGTCTAATTGGCCAATAATATTCTCGGGGTTTTGTTGATTTTGGTGCCGAAATAGCCGCCTCTCATGGTGCCATAAATCGTCCAAGGAGGTAGGTGCACACTTACCTATATTGCCACGGGTGCCAGGGCCGCGGTGGCGCCGCTTTGAGTCCAAATGTACAAAGGGCCAGCACACCGTTAGTGAAATGAATCAGCTTGTATTAACAGGCATACAAGTGAAGTAAAGCATTATGTATACATCACCACATAATGTAGTCCAACAAAACAGAATAGTCCATAGCAGTCAGTGTCCCATAAGCCGACGTTTCGGGGGTGCCATAAACCCCCTTCCTCAGGGCAGACAGACAGACAACAAGTGCAGAGAAGCAGCTGACCTTATAAAGCAATTAATGCTGTGATTCCCGCCTGACGTCATGTGACGTCAGCGGGTCCGCAATACCACATACTGTGCTGTAAATAACTAATTATAATGTACTCACCCATCACCGTCGGAGCGCGCCACAGCGGGCGCAGCTCCGTCACCGCCGGACGCCGGTCACTGAGTGTGATCGGCGCAGTTCCCTGTCTGCCAAGGGAAAGGAGACATGAAGCCGGGCTGTAAAGTCTGCCCGGTAACTGGTGACATGTCGGCAAGCGCGACCCGATAGGCCGCGCCTGCCGTCAGTCACCCGGCCAGCAGGGGCAGTGTGAGTGACGTCTGGCGGGAATCACAGCATTAATTGCTTTATAAGGTCAGCTGCTTCTCTGCACTTGTTGTCTGTCTGTCTGCCCTGAGGAAGGGGGTTCATGGCACCCCCGAAACGTCGGCTTATGGGACACTGACTGCTATGGACTATTCTGTTTTGTTGGACTACATTATGTGGTGATGTATACATAATACTTTACTTCACTTGTATGCCTGTTAATACAAGCTGATTCATTTCACTAACGGTCTCATGGTGCCATGCTGACTCCATCATCTGCACACCCCTCCCCTGGGAAACTGGGCGACGTTGCTGAGTACGCCTCCCAATTCCCCGGGTTGTGGGGGGCGTGCAGATGATGTTGCCCTAGGACCCCCAACAGCCACAGGTATGCTGGGCAAATCCTTAACAGCAGATCTTAAACTGGGGACTGGAGGGTCAGTCTCTGCATGCTGCCCACGATGTGCAGGCAGCATGCAGCCAGCTTCCCTCTGCTGCTGAGGATTTGTCGGAGAAACATTTTGGGACAGTTGCAGATTCTGGCCCAGGGGGAGATCTTCATAAGGTCTAAGGAAGGTTCCATCCTCCTCCAGCTCCTGGATTTCCTCCATCAGTGTGTGGCTCTGTTGGGACATGTAAAACGAAAAGGTTCAGTGTGGGGAATACATATGTAATTCATGCCAAAGAAACATGGCAAGCCACATGCCTACGCCACATCATCAAAAAACACTTACTGTAGATATCGGATCCTGGGTCCGAGTCAGCACGGAAGTAGACGGCAGAGGTAAAATGGCAGAGGAGTCCCCACTAGCTGAGGGATGAGGCTTGGGCGGCATTCGAAGAAAACAAACAATGTAAACACACAACTATGTATTGGTGATGGTTAATAACACATATGCTTAAATCAAACACGTGGCCAAGCTGGAATGGCCACTCCCACAACGGTGCAACTTGACCTTCACTATGAATGCCATTATATTGAAAATGGATTATGAAACAAGAACAGACACATTGGTCACGTGAAGCCAAACAAACATGCAAGTACTGGCTGTTGTGTGTGTTTAAACATCCCTTATAGCCCATTAAGTTAACACACTCAGCTGGCAAATAGCAGTTACAATATGATTCTGGTGGTTACCATTGTATCTATAAAAACATTGCAATCACACCATCTTACGCCGTTGGGCCCCAAGCACAGCTCAAACCCAAGGGGCCAACAGAAAAAGATGTAAGTGTTGCATGTGATTGAATAGAAATACATAGCACGCATATCTTTACTAATCTCCATACTTTACTACTCTTCCTAAATGTTCCTAAACGTCATGTATGGTCCTGCTAATTTGCACATTACCTGTCGACACACATGACACACCCTGGTCAAATTGATCACTCCACTACAAGGCACACCCTAGGGGCATGTGTTTAGATATGCCTTGCTGGCTAATTTGACTGTTTGGTCCATTTTGAGGGAAATTCACACCTTACTAACCTGCTGAAATTGGTGGGTTGTCCGTGTCCTGTTGTGCCGAGTGTCCCTCTAACGCAACAGGATGTAGCAGGCCCAGCACCATCTCCTCAGCCTGGGTAAATTTCAATTTAGTGGGGAATCCTCTGCCAGTTTGTAAGCTGAAAAACATAGTATTCAAAAATAAGCTCACTGATGTCTATACAAGAAGAATAAAAACCCCAAAATAATATATGTACCTGTACTGCCGCCTTTTATTCTCTGTCTTCCGTGCGGCATATTTGAGGTCCAATATTTTCCGTTGAATCTGTTCTACATCTTTCAGTTCGTCCCCCGCTGCATTGACTTGTCTGGTGAGTGCAGCCAAAATCTCCGCTTTGCGCTGCTTGCTAGTTGATTTCGATTTGCTCCCTTATAGCTCATCATAATATAACGTTAGACCACTAGCCAATGCCAGAGTTTGTGACTCACCAAAACGGCCACTCAAGTGGCCTCTGTGAAATGTGCGCCCTGTTTGTGGTGGTTGTGGCTCCTCATTGTTTGCAGGCAAATGGGGTGACATTCTGGCATGGGTGTGTGTTGGAGACATCAAGGACTGGAGGCTGGCTGCTGATCGAACTGGACTGGGAAAGGGACTGGGTGTTCGTGGCTGGGTGGCCACAGAAGTTGCAGGGGTTGATGTGGCATAGGGTGATTGCCTGCCAACCTGTTCCGGTGGGGAATGTGGGCGAGGAAGAGAGGGTCTTGAGGAGCTGGAACTGGTGTTTGTGGCCCTGTGGCTCTGTGGGCCCTTGGAAGGAGCATGGCCCTTGGAAGGAGCATGGCTGGGGTGACCCAGAGCTGGTGGTTCAGCCACTCTTGGCCGTCGATTGGTAGCCACGTGCGGGTGGGGAGGGGGAGCTTGGCATTGTCTGCCTTTTCGGGCTTCTGGGCCTGCTGTGGCTTCTTTTTCTTCTTGGGCTTCTGGCCCTGGTGCGGCTTCTAGCCCTGGTGCGGCTTCTGGCCCTGCTGCGGCTTCTAGCCCTGGTGCGGCTTCTGGCCCTGCTGTGGCTTCTTTCTCGTCTTGGGCTTCTTTGCCGGGTTGGGCTTCGGTCATGTTGTTTTTGGCCTTGGAACACTGCCTTGGTGGCACGTTGGGGAGGGATGTTGGTCCGGGGGGGCAGGGGCTTCGCACCCTCTTACCAGGTTTGACCACCTCCCTTGGGGTAGGCTTGGTGGCTTGTGGCTTGCTTTTTGGTGGTGCCTCCTTTTTTCTGGGAGTAGAGTTGGGTTGCTTGGCAGGAGCATTGCTTTTTGCCCGCAGTTTTGCTTTGGGCATTTGGGAGCGAGTTTTGGGCCCTTCTGATGCATCCTGGCGCTTGGTTGCCTTTTTGCCGCTTGCCGCTGCTTGCTTTTTTGGAGGCATTTTGCACGGACTCTGACAGAGAATGAGCTGTGTGTCCAGGGACCTTTAACTAAGATTTGCAGACTGTGACACCTACGCGCTCGCGTACGCGTGCGTACGGCCGTTCGTTCGGCCGTGCGGAACCCGGAAACCGCTGGGGCATTACTTATCTGCTGCAGACAAGAGGCAAGATGGCACCCACAATCTTCACCCGCCAACAAGAAGAGATCATCATGCTTGTAAGTGTCTTTTACTGCCTTTGCTTTGCCATCTAAATGCATGCCTAGCCCTTAAGGAAGCGCATGACGAAAGGGTTTGTTTACAAAGTGTCTCAAACTCCATGCCCAACCGAAGTGAGGGCCCACACGTGCGAACCAACACTGAGGCCAGCTTAAAGGATTGTATTAGGCTCCAAATGTGTCTGTTAATGTCATTTAGTCAAATGATCGATTGGTGACAAATATTTTTATGCAGTTTTAACTAAAACCTAGCTTGATTTTGTGTTTTGCAGGTACGACTACCTGGCCAACTCTTTTGAGAAGCGCACCGTCGCACTGGAGATCATTTCCAAAATCCAACATGAGACGGACACCACCTGCACCCACACGCAGATCATGCAGCATTGGTCGGACCTGAAACGGCTGCACATGCCCCGGGTGCGGCGCTTTTTCGGAATCCATTTCCCTAGTGAGTACATAGCGATTGCATGCTAGATGTAACTGATGCAGAAGGTAGACATTGATTTCTAATTGTATTTCTTTTGTAGTGCTGGAAATGGATTACCGAATCCGCCGCACCTGGAGGCGCACAGGCCGACCAGTGCTGCATGAATCTGCAGCTGGAAGTGAAGGTGGTGGATCTCCAGTGCGACGGTCCTACCCCTCCTCTGTTGGTTCCTCAGACCAGCCCCTGGACCTTTCCACAGAGGAGGGGCGGCACGGCGTGGGCAGGGAGTTTTACCCAGCGACGCATGCGGGAGCCTCTGGTATGTGACTCTTCGTGTAACCGCACACACATATACATGCTATTTCCACACAAGCTGGTTCACTTAATCTGTTTCTGTAGATGCTTCAGGAGCGGGTGAAGATGCGCAGGCTGCAGCAGATCTCGGCCAGGAGGCACAGGGAGAAGGTGAGTGATGTGACACACAAATTGAAAATGACATTTGATTACTGTTGACTAAGACATAATAAGTGACCCTATTTGCCATGTCTCAACAGCCTCTACTTCACAACAGTGGCAGGGCCCAGGACGTAGGGTTGTCCCCAACGAGGCATCCGTCGGCCACCAACCAAGTAAGTTGTAATGTCATTCTTTGCAGTATGTGGTAATTGACATGATCACCCAGATACATCAAGCCATAGTCAATGGCATTAGCAGAATGACATGTGCCCACTTCCTTAGATTAATTACTTAGCAGAATGACACGTGCCCACTTCCTTAGATTAATTACTTAGCAGAATGACATATGTCGTCATGATTTAATTTACAAACTAACAAACATTCCTTCCACAGGTGATAAACATGTAATTTGTCTCAAACTAATGTATTTTTTCTAATTTGATCCAGGGACCACACGTGCAAGAGTGGAAGCAATGAATCGAAGGGTCCTTGAGTTGGTGGCCGATATGCAGCAGCTGGTTGACTCATTGGGGACAACAGAAGAAGACTAGTGTCCTGGGTCCTGTCACTGTGTTGTATATATGTATATATTTTCAAGTTTTTAAATTTTTACAAATTTTTAATGTTGTAAACCTAAATAAAAAAATGTTCACATTGTTTTACAACATTTTTTTTTTAAAAAGCCAAACAAAAATGGCCTTCTGCTATTAAAAAAAAAAATTAAAAAATAAAAAAAATGTCAGTGTCATTTTTTTGCACAAATACATTAAAAACAAATGAAGGCTACAATATATATTTAGAGATGAAGATTCAGATGACCGCGAAGTGATTTCGGTAAGTTTTAGGGGCCTAAAATGGAAGAAGAACCTAACCGCAAAGTGGTTTGGGTAAGTTATTGGGGCCTAAAATGGAAGAAGATCCTAACCGCGAAGTGGTTTGGGTAAGTTTTAGGGGCCTAAAATGGAAGAAGAACCTAACCGCGAAGTGGTTTGGGTACGTTTTAGGGACCTAAAATGGAAGAAGAACCTAACCGCGAAGTGGTTTGGGTACATTTTAGGGGTCCAAAAGGGAAGCTGGAGGATAGCGCTAAGGGGTTGGGGTGAGCTTTAAGGGTCCAAAAGGGAAGCTGGAGGATAGCACTAAGGGGTTGGGGTGAGCTTTAAGGGTCCAAAAGGGAAGCTGGAGGATAGCGCTAAGGGGTTGGAGTGAGCTTTAAGGGTCCAAAAGGGAAGCTGGAGGATAGCGCTAAGGGGTTGGGGTGAGCTTTAAGGGTCCAAAAGGGAAGCTGGAGGATAGCGCTAAGGGGTTTAGCTAAACATTGTAGTAGAAGTGAGGGTGGCAAATATGTAGGCGAGCACTTTAATGAGTTAAGTTTGTAGTGCGCAGGCGCAAGATCGTAAGTATTTCCATCTGGACGATTATTTTTTGTAAAAGGGAAACAGAATCTATCGGGAAACGTAAAGGATTCGTGGGAGGATACGATGGGAAAAGGGCAAAAGCGAAAGCCTACGTTGTTACCTGAGAAAATGAAACAGAAAAGTCACGATAGAAAATGACATCCTCGTACTCGTACTCTGGCATATGAACGGACGGAAACTTTAAAGAAGGTTTTCAATGCATGCATAGAATCGCTCGCACAGTCAGAGCGGGAACATTTGAAAATAATACGACATCGGCACTAAAACGGAAGGTTTTATTTGTCTCTCTGAATCGAGCCTAAGGTGCTGCTTCGTTGGTATCTGGTACCGAGCCATCTTGGTAAGATGTTCCCAGGACAGTCTGGCACATGCTTTAGGGGCTGCAGTGTAGAGGGAGACTTTATGCATATTTGGTGGACCTGCCCCATGCTGGCCCGCTTTTGGAACCAGGTCCATAGGATGGCTAATGCAATATTCCAAACAAGCATTAGGAAAGACCCATGGGTGGCGCTCCTACATCTAAGGGCCCCAGAACTCACAAGAAAAAAAAACTGACTCCTGGTCTACCTACTTCTTGCAGCTAAACAGACTATTGCTAAGGCCTGGAAGAAGCAATTCACTCCACTGTCAGAAGTAACGGCGAGGATGAATGAGTTCTTCATTAATGAGAAGCTGTCTAGTATTTTGACAGACTCCCATGATAGATTTCTCTCAGTATGGGAACCCTGGAGGCAGTTTTTCTGGCCCAACGCCCCTTCGGGGGCACTGAATTCTTAGGTCTGGTGTGAAGGCGGAGCACGAGGGACCCCCCCCACCCTTCCCTTTTCCCTTCTTATGTATTTCTCTTTTTATTTCTCCATGCTTTAGTTCTCCCCTCTTGTTCCGGCTCATTTTCTTCACTAAACTTTTGAAGCTTCCTCATGTTTGGTTGCCACTTGCCATCTACAGTTGCAGGTCCACCCTGTTTTACTATTGTTAGATACCACGCAACAAGGGTGTGTGGATGCTAAGCTTCCCATATAGGCTAGTATTCCTAACAACCTCCGCGTTCAATAAAAAGTAAAACAGAGGAAACGACCTGGTATACAATTATATAATATTACTATTTTTTGTGTCTTGTTGCTGAGTCAAGATCTTTAATGCTGTTTGTAAGATGCAAAATGTTTGCCGGGTCTGAATCTACCCTGAGCGGGAAGGCTGCTTCATTCCTTTTTTTTTTTTTTTTTTTTTTACATAGTTAAAGTGGACCAACACCCAGGATTTTGACTATCCTGGGTGTTGGTCCACTTAGGTGGGGCACCCCGATAGGGGGTGCCCCGCTGTCTGAAACCCCCCCGATCGCCGCAAAAACTCACTTCTCCCCGCTCCCACGTGACCTCGTCCGGCCAATGACAGCGCTCAGAGCAGCTCTGGTATGCGCGTCCAAAGCCGCTTGGACGCGCATACCAGAGCGCTGTCATTGGCTGCGTCTCTCGCTTCCCTCTAACAGGGAGCGCGCCTGCGCCGGCCATTCACAAAACGGCCGGCGCGGGAGCGCGCCCTGCCAGAGGGAAGCGAGAGACGTGGCCGCGTCTCGCGCATGCGCCGTTGGATCGCCGGTAAGGTGAGGATTGTGGGCCTCCTGGGGGGTTCCTCCCCGCGGGACATCCCGATTTCGGATGCCCCGCGGGGAGGGATCTGATCGGTCCGGGAATCTTATAGATTTCCGGGCCGATCCCCCCTGGGTGTTGGTCCACTTTAATACGGTTGAAAAAAGACATATGTACATCAAGTTCAACCAAGGGTGTTGGGGTAGGGGGAAGTTATTTTTTATTTCATAGGGGAAGCTATTAATTTTATTTTTTGTCTTAATTTTTTTTTTGTTGATAACCACTAGTAGTAACTGTTAATGTTATTTTCTTCAAAATAAGCATCTAATCCTTTTTTGAAGCTGACAGCGGTTGATGCTGTAACAAGCTTCTGTGGGAGGCTATTCCATAGATTTATAGTTCTTATGGTAAAAAACGATTGTCGCCTCCGGAGACTAAATTTCTTTTTTTCCAATCGAAGGCAGTGCCCCCTTGTCCTTAGAGAGGATTTTACGTGAAATAGTGTTCCCCCATATTTTTTGTATGGTCCATTTATATATTTATACAAGTTAATCATGCCCCCCCGCAATCGCCTCCTCTCAAGACTAAACAGATTTAATTCTCGTAATCTTTCCTCATAACTAAGATCTTTCATTCCCTTTATTAGTTTGGTGGCTCTCCTTTGCACCCTTTCCAGAGTCAGGGCGTCCTTTCTATGAACGGGTGCCCAGAACTGGACGGCATATTCCAGGTGAGGGCGCACCAGTGCCTTGTAAAGAGGCAAAATTACATCTCTATCCCGTGATTCCATGCCTCTTTTAATGCACGATAGTATCTTGGTGGCCTTGGAAGCAGCTGCTTGGCATTGCATGCTGTTATTTAGTCTGTGATCTACTAGTACCCCCAGATCCTTCTCAACAAGTGACTCTCCCAGTTTTACTCCCCCGAGGACATATGTTGCCTTCGGGTTATTAGACCCCAAGTGCATGACTTTACATTTTTCCACATTGAACTTCATTTGCCAAGTGGATGCCCAGACACTCAATGTGTCCAAGTCAGCCTGAAGCTTGTGAACATCTTCAATAGACTGCACTGTGCTACATATCTTTGTGTCATCTGCAAAAATAGAGACAGTGCTTTTAATTCCATCTTCTATGTCGTTTATAAACAAGTTGAATAATAGTGGGCCCAGCACTGAACCCTGGGGTACACCGCTTACAACTGGTAACCATTCAGAGTAGGTATCATTAACCACAACTCTCTGCACACGATCCTTCAGCCAGTTTTCAATCCAGTTACAAACTGCGTTTTCTAATCCTGAAGATCTCAATTTCCCCAATAAGCGGCTATGGGGGACAGTGTCAAATGCTTTTGCAAAATCCAGAAAAACTATATCCACAGCCGCACCTCTGTCCAGGCTTCTACTCACCTCCTCATAGAAGCCAATCAGGTTAGTTTGGCAGCTTCTGTCCTTAGTAAAACCGTGTTGGTTGTCACTTATAATATTATGGATAGTTACATATTCGTGTATGTTGTCCCTTAATAGTCCCTCAAGCAATTTCCCCACAATGGATGTTAAGCTAACAGGTCTGTAATTGCCCAGAGAAGACCTAGAGCCCTTTTTAAAAATGGGCACCACATTTGCCCTGCGCCAGTCCCTTGGCACTATACCAGTTGCTAGTGAGTCTTTAAAGGTATTATCTCAGGCCTTGCACAGCTGATCAGACTGATTGCAGGAGAAAGCCTGAATAAAAAGCTGCCACTGAGCCGGTCAGTGGTCTTTTGACCAGCCTGAAGGAAGGCGCCCAGGCTGCACTGCACATTGGTGAATAACAGTACTGGAGTTAAGCCGAAGGACTTGGCTTCTGCGCCTCTAAGCTTGGACTTGTGGGGATGAGCAGCGGAGGGCTTGTTTGCCCTGCAGAGTGGACTGGACTTACCCTGGAATTGCAGCTTGCTGAAGTATCCAGCCCTGAACTTACTTTGATTTGGTGAATTAACCACTTTGATTTGCTGCAATCTCTGAAGTGAGAGATTTTTCGTTTGAATACTTTATTTTCTCAATAAACCTGTTTTGCTGTTGAAGAACTGTTGTCCGTGTCACTGCCGTTCACCCCCAATCGCTCACACCCCCTTATGCCAGCATTTGGGGTGTGACCGGAGCATCAACCAAATCTCTCTGTGAAGCAGGCTCCGGAAGATATTTAGGTGAGCTTTCACAAAGAAAATCTCTCTCCGCTGGTTCAGCAGGTCTCTTTTCCACATTCTCTCTCTCTCCCCCCCCCCCTCTCCATCTTTGCCTTTCCCTCTCTCTCGCTCTCTCTTTTTCATGTGATTCCACCAGCTTTTATATTGCTTATCTCTTCTTTTTATCCTTTTCCTCCTTTTTTTTTGTACTAATTCCCCAACTCTCCCCCTTTTTCCCTTGTCGCCTCCCCTTTATCTCATTATATCTCTTAGGAATAATTCAAGGCAACTGGACTTGCTGTTTTTTTTTCTTGAAGCCTTTTCACTAGTCATTCGAATGGGTTCTCAATTTAAAGTGACTTGTACAGAAATAAGTAAACACCAGTCAGCCAGCTAGAGAAGATATAGCAGATACAATCTTTCATTAGCTCAAGCTCAACTGCAGTGTGTCTATGTGCTAGCAAAGGTTCTTCCCAACCCCCCATTCATGCTTATCTGCAAGCAAAGCTCTTAGGTGTAATCCAAAATGGCAGCTCCCATGTAATTCTAGGAGCTTTGCTATTGCACAGCATCTTCATGGGTTTAAGCCCCCTCACATAGCATATACCACTGATCATCAAAAGTTGGGATCAAATAACAAAACTTTATTTTCTTGACTAAGGTTCACTTTAATATTCAACTGCCTTTTGGTGCAGGCGATGCTTAGACCTTGTTTCCTATTACTCCGTATGGGGGAAATAGATCCAACCCTATATTTCATTACAACTCACTGTGTTAATTTTCATAAAGAATTCGGTTTTCATCCTAAAGGGTTACACAATTCAGCCAACAAAAGCGTTACTGTACATTTCCGACCCCCCTCCCCCTTATGGCTATCTCTAAATGTGTGTTTATTCAGCATAAGCACCAGCACATTTTTAATTGTCTGTTTTTTTTTTCCTTTTACTTAATGAGCCATGGGACTATTTGAAGCCCTTTTAATTTTTATATTTTGATTGAAAAAGTACTGTAATTGCTGCAAGATTTTAGCTGCTACATGATTTTGCTCTGTCTCTGTCTTACAAGGACCCCCCCCCCCAAAAAAAAAATCTTCTCCATTAATTACCTCTCTCCATTGCTTATCATTTATTGTATATCTTGTTTCCTACACTTCTTTCATTCTCCTGCTTTTATCATTTCGGTTTAAAAGATGTTTATTTTCTATTATAAAACAGGCTGGACAAATAAATATATTGAAGGCAACCCCACATACTCTAAAGCTGGACATAACGAATTAAGACTTAAACAGTCCCAAAGTCTGAGAAGACTTTTGAACCTCTCCTGTTTTCTAACCCCAGATTGGGATGCACAGCAGTCTATTATGTATGTCCAAGCCTGAGCATAAGATGGCCACTGGCAATCTATCTGCAGTCAAAGAGAGAGAAGTGTGCAATGCACTTCTCTACAGTGCTGTAAGCTGCTCGTGGAGGCTGATTCACTACCAACGGCAGGTATAGGCAGATGAGCATCTGTATAGCGGCGCTTAGAGCGACCGCTAGTAGAGGCTGTAAGCGGGTATCAGGCGCTGTAACCGAGTGCCTCAGTTGCTGCAGTAACCTGGCACACCAGTACAGCGCTGCAGGGAGTGAAAGATAGCGCCAGCTCATTGCGACCGACTCTCTGCGCTCCACACCATACTTATCAGAAAAGGACACACACAGCATTGGCGCTCTAAATCTGGTCGCTATAGTACAGAGCGTCAGACGCTGTGTGATTAAAGTCTGTTTCTGAACACATATCCACCAGTGACAAAGCGAAAACACATGGAATGACATTGTTTTAACACTGTGACATTAACACTTTAGTGCCAGACATGTAATGTCAATTCTGCATAAAAATATAGAAAGTCAAGAAAGTTTCTAAAAATGTTTGTTTGCAGCCAGGAGATGTCACATAATGATTTGAAGTCAAACACATTGTTTAAACACAAGCAAATACATGTGGCGCGACATGGCACTGTTAGAGGCGCTCACCAGATTCGCTTTCAGAAATGTGGTTTTGTGTACAGCGCCCAGCGTTCACCAGACGCTTCCTGCCGCTACGATGCACTAACTGGCGCTATCCCTTTCTAAATAACCACCTTAGTCACAGTTCACTGCATTGCTGAAATACGTTACCTCATTCTCAGGCTTGCATTTAAATAACAGTAACTATGTCAAGTTATCAGGAAGTCTAAAAGTACCTAAAATAAAAATAAAAGTATCTAAAATAGATAAATAAAAACCCTCCTATCTATATACCCCTATTATCTACTTCAACAGGAAGTTAGTTGGTTGCAGCCCAGCCCTGGTCATATTCGGTGGGGCCTGGTTGGTCCCAGCTTGGTCCTGGTTGCTTGCGATGGGGTCCTTTTAGCAGATGCGAGTCTGGTCACTGGCAGTGGGCCTCTGTCTGGTGGCTGTGGGGCCTGGTTGGTGATGGCAGTTTCTGTTAGGCAAGCCTATTTCAAACCTACCACCAGCTGTCAATGTATGGGCAGTGTGACATTCAATGTCATAGTTCCCCCTCTGCCTCATCCCCTTGCATTCCTACGAGCATCCTATTAGAAAATAAACATGGCTCTTCAGAGACTTCCTAAGCACAGGGCCATGAATACCTAGCCTTTCCACAAGCAGTTACAACCACTGGTAAGAAAAGGTGGGGGGAACAGTTACAAAAAGGGCAACTACAAATAATTTCACCTGGGGCCTTGGATCAGGGGTCTCCTGCTTCATCTTGGAACCAACCGGTGGCTACTACTAGTAACCAGGACCCTGATGCCTGGTTCTACGAAGATTCTGACAACGATGATCCGGTCTTTGAGGTCGATGCCAGCTTGCCTCCAGAGCGTCCCATGGTCGATGCCAGCTTGCCTCCAGAGCGTCCCATGGTCGATGCCAGCCTGCCTCCAGAGTGTCCCATGGTCGATGCCCCTAGTCAGCCGCCGCTGGGCCCCACCGCGAGTCAGCCGCCGCTGGGCCCCACCGCGAGTCAGCTGCCGCTGGGCCCCACCGCGAGTCAGCCGCCGCCGGGCCCTCAGCCATTGAGCCCTCTGCCGGGCCCCCAGCCATTGAGCCCTCTGCCGGGCCCCCAGCCATTGAGCCCTCTGCCGGGCCCCCAGCCATTGAGCCCTCTGCCCCCAGCCATTGAGCCCTCTGCCCCCAGCCATTGAGCCCTCGGCCGGGCCCCCAGCCATTGAGCCCTCTGCCAGGCCCCCAGCCATTGAGCCGTCACCCGGGCCCCCAGCCATTGAGCCGTCACCCGGGCCCCCAGCCATTGAGCCGTCACCCGGGCCCCCAGCCATTGAGCCGTCTACCGGGCCCCCAGCCATTGAGCCCTCTGCCGGGCCCCCAGCCATTGAGCCCTCTGCCGGGCCCCCAGCCATTGAGCCCTCTGCCCCCAGCCATTGAGCCCTCTGCCGGGCCCCCAGCCATTGAGCCCTCTGCCGGGCCCCCAGCCATTGAGCCCTCTGCCAGGCCCCCAGCCATTGAGCCGTCACCCGGGCCCCCAGCCATTGAGCCGTCACCCAGGCCCCCAGCCATTGAGCCGTCACCCGGGCCCCCAGCCATTGAGCCCTCTGCCGGGCCCCCAGCCATTGAGCCCTCTGCCGGGCCCCCAGCCATTGAGCCCTCTGCCGGGCCCCCAGCCATTGAGCCCTCTGCCGGGCCCCCAGCCAGTGAGCCGTCACCCGGGCCCCCAGCCATTGAGCCGTCACCCGGGCCCCCAGCCATTGAGCCGTCACCCGGGCCCCCAGCCATTGAGCCGTCACCCGGGCCCCCAGCCATTGAGCCGTCACCCGGGCCCCCAGCCATTGAGCCGGCCCTGTCTTGCACCCGAACCCGGGCCCTGCCCTGCACCCGGGCCCTGTCTGGAATCTGCATCAGGGCCCAGTGAAACTTTGCCAATTATTTGGATCCCTACTCCGATGGACTCTGGCTCCTCTGTGGATCCCGGAGGTGGGATCTGTACACAGATTTTGGACATTTTTTTTTTTGGACTTGATTTTGATTTGTTGGTACTGTTCTTAGGGGAGAGTTTTTTCTTTCAGGGGAGCGTTCAGGAGCCCGCTCCTGAAAGGGGGGGTAGTGTAAGGTCCCCGGGTTCAGCTGGCGCCCGACTGGTGGCTGGGAGCTGTTTTCCCATCTGCAGTTCCTTCAGCCACCAGCGGGTGTCAGCGGAGCTCCGGCTGCTCACCCCAGCGGCAGTCCCTCCAACCTCCAGAGAGTGGCAGCAAAGCGCTTGTTGCTCTCTCCTCATCTGCTGCACCTGGTGTGTGTGCTATTTAAAGTGGACCAACACCCTGGGGTGATCGGCCCGGGAATCTATAAGATTCCCGGGCCGATCACCCCCCTCACCGCGGGACATCCGAGATCGGGATGTCCCGCGGTGAGGAACCCCCCCCGAAAACCCCCCAAAAACTCACCTCCTCGGCGGCGCCGTTTGTGAATGGCCGGCGCAGGCGCGCGCGCTGTCAGAGGGACGTGCGGGAGGCGGCGGCGGACGCGCTGGCTTGTCCGTCGCTGTCAGCGCTTGTCCGTCGCTGTCACCCAGCCACGTGGGAGCGTTTTGAGGTGAGTATTGGGGTGTTTCTGGGGGTTTTACACAGCGGGGCACCCCTAATCGGGGTGCCCCCCTGAAGTGGACCAAAACCCAGGATAGTCAAAATCCTGGGTGTTGGTCCACTTTAAGGGAGATTTTCCCTCCACCAGGTGCAGCAGGATTTTGTTGTTTCTTCCTCTTTGTCTGTGGATCCATGTGCCTTGTATCTGGAGTTCTGATCTTCAGTCTGTTCCTGTCAGGAGTCTGGAGACTGCCTGCATCTGCCCTAGGACCCTGGGTGAGTGCTCCAGCACCTTAGGGGTTCGGTTTTCTGTTATCTGGTATTTTTTGTTAGTTAGTTTTTTCCCTGTATCTGAATATAAGAGTTTTTTGTTATCCTTGCCATTAATAAAACCTTTAAGCATATCTTATGTCTCCGTGTCATTTCTCTGGCCAAACCTTTTACCCCCCCCCGGGCAGAGAGTGCACTTAAAGTACTCTCTGGTCCTGACAACAGTTCTCTCCTTGCCCTCGGGATCTGAAAGCCCATATTGAGGTATTCAGACCTTTTTATCCTTGCATATTTTATGTATATGTTTTATTATTTGTGTTTTTTTTTGTCTTTTTACTTTTAACTAAGCCATGCCTACATTTTAGCAATTAGAAAATTCCTTATGTGGTTTACTTGAAGCTTCAAAAATTACCATGGTTTCTGAAGATTGTATAACCTCTCGTAAATGTGTATTAGCCCATAGACTATAGGGTTGATTCAGAGCTCCTTTCTCGCTGTTTTTTTGGAGGTCTTGCTACCAAACGAAAAATCACGCAAAAATGAAAAGATTTCACACAAAAATTCTCACAGAAAAAAAAGGCTCTGCTGAATCAGACGAGGAGGAAAAATGGCCGAGAATGGAAATTTATTTAGCAATATATTTAGCAATCTTTACATGTAACCCCTAACATGGGTGTGGGCAGACAAAAATTTGGGGCTGCACGTTAATGTGGGACCCAGTGTGTAGCCCTTGTAGGGATTTTGAAGGGGCACATAAACTGTTAAAAGGAAACTACACCATCTGGACACCTCAACCAGCTGCAGGCATCACGGTCAAATGTGTTGTTGTCCAAGCTAGGAAAGCCGGCCAAAACACTGAAAAAGCGAAGATACGGCCACATGACACATTGGATGTTAAGAGAGTGGCCCATTTTGCGGTCCAAAGGTAAAAGCCCAGATAATCAGAGTCTAGGGGATCACAGAGTTCCATGGTCCAGTGGTATCCTGCAGCCTGCAGCCACCAGCAGCAAGGAATGACAATTAATGCTAGAGCACTGGGCTGAAGGGCAGCATGGCAGAAATAGCCCAGGCTCTGACACACAATAGGGAACCTGCTGGCAGGCTGGGGAAGGGGTTAGCAGAGACAGCTGCTGGTGGCCAGGTGAAAAGCAGGGGAGTCAGAGAAACAGAGCCACTAGCAGGTGACCCAGACCTTACACTACCCCCCATGACCCTGCATACCATCCTCTTCCTACTGGCATCACTGAGTCCCAGAGTCTTTTAGATTCCTGGGCTGGCCGCCAAGGGTTTTGTGCCGCATTAAGAAACAAAATATAGAAATTAAAAGATACCTATACATTGTACATGAACATGAGGACTATGGGCCATTTAAACAGGCTATGGATCTAAGACTGAAAAGACTGCAAAAGAACATTTTTGAAACTAAGAAATCTAAGTTCCAGTTATTAGGTCTATCAATTGGACCAAGTATATGATTGGCCGACCTGCAGAATATCAAGGAGACCTAGATGTTGCCAATTTAGGAAAAAAAGTTAGTAGTCTGAGCTTCAATGCATGTGCAAAAAGCAGCAATGACACTCTTTCTTTAATTCTTTCCTGCCTTAGACGCTTGTAAAAACTGAAGGTCACGTCCTGTCTCTGTACCCCATGCAGCTCTGAAAAATGCCAAACCTCTTGGTTGCCGTTATGAATGACTGGTCATCTCCCATAACAAGTTAAGGAAAAGTTTTTTTTTTATTTTTTACATTACATCGATCTTTCAAATATTTGCTTTAGCTGTTTAATAGCATAATAAGAGAAAGGAGGGTACGGTCTTCTCTTTGCAGCGCATGTGTGTGTTGAAACAGAAGCATGCCTTTTACTTAAATATTTTTGTAATAAATGTAGCCCTGATAAGGGTAGGTCATTTATAGTTTAGCCACTGTGACACTTTAAAACAAAATGCCAGGCTTATGTCTACATACTTCCCATCTTTTATAATACACTAAGGCCCTTATTTATGAAGGAATAGCGACAGGTAGCGACTGGTGAGCGGCCGGTAATGACGGGCCCCGCCACGAGAACGCCGGCTCCCCACCACAATCACACATTTATCAAGCCGATCCTGCTTAGCGACTGAGATAGCGCCAGATAGCCACTCATTCATCATTATTACAGCCTCAGCCCACAGCGCCGGCGTCCGACCTTGAACAGCGACAGGTATGACCTCTCGCTACCTGGCGCTCTCCAATGCATTTCAATGGAACAATCTTTAAATATTAATAATTAATTGTTATTAATTTTTTTTTTTTAATGTGAAAAATTCTGTGACCACTTCTGCCATTTTAGATTATTTTTTTTAGGGGAAAAAAAATAAATAAATTGTACAGAATTCATATTACAGGTCTGATATTAATGTATTCATATTACTAAATTATTTAAAAAACTTGTTTTTTTTGGTTTTCAAAAATATGGTTGTTTGGGGGTTAAAAAACTACTTTTAACCCATCGCCGCCAGTGCTCTGGGGTTTAAACATGCATTTTACAGCGCGAGAATTTTTTTAGCGTGATTTTTTAATGAATATGGTGGAAGCCGGTCGCTAGGTCCAGTCGCTATCATGCGCTCCCATACAGCGCTGAACCTGTCAAATAGCGACTCCTCACCCAATATTCCACATTACGGCAAACCGACTGAGTCGCTATCAACTACCGAACAACGGGCAAGCACAGCGACTACTAGCGGGCGCTCTGAAAATGCCACTACAGTCGCTCAACTGTCGCTACCTGCCGCTATTAATGAGTCGGCCTCCCCGTAGATTCAAACATCTACTTAACATCTACTTAAGTTGTTTTTTAGGTTAAAAATGTACATGTGTCTGTGAAACTTAACCAAGGAAAGGGTGAGGGGAAATCCCATCCTGCACAAAAACAAGGGGGAGGGGGCTTTGTCTTACAGTCATCTGAACTTTTGACACATCTGTGCCTTGTAAATGTGATCTATACCAGATATCAGTTAACAGCCATACTGGATACTTCCATAAGCCTGCTTGCCAGCGTGTGTGTGTGTGTGTGTATATATATATATATATATATATATATATATATATATATATATAGTGTTATTAGTAAGTTTTTGTACCTTTCTCTCTATTGATATAAGCAGAAGTATGCAAAGCAAAAGCAAAAACAAACGTGCATCAATAATTGAGATAACCCTGAATCTGTTCTCTTGATGTCTCCTGCCAGGAAAACTGACCTGGACTTTTCACAGCCCATCCTGATACACAATATCCAAATCTTTGGAATATGTTTGTATTTATTCATTCTGTAATAAAAATGTAAGTGTTGACTTTCAAATGATAGCCAACATTTGTCTTGTATATGTAAGTGGGTGGAAAATGCCACTGCTAAACCTTAATTTGTAGTAGCTTAAATTGGTTACTTTGGGAAGTTTCTGTTTCCTGTGATGCCCAGTGCAAGCTTCTGGCATTAAAGAGCTGGGTGCCTTTTCCAAGATAAGAAGAAACATGCTTGCCCCCAGCTGGTGATTTACTTAACAATTCAGGAAGAGTTGCTCCTTTACTGTTTTTGTAGCACATTGAGGTACCTTCACCTTGATGTTTTGGGGGATCAGTTACCCAAAATATAAATAAGGGCCTGGATAAAGAGAAATTCAGTCTGCAGGTGCCCAACGCTTGAACCGGACCAACAGCCTGGCACAGTTGGAAAAGCAAGGTAGCAGCCATTTTGCAGGTTTCACTCCCAGCATCTCAGCCATGCTGCTGCCTGGATTCAACTGACATAACTGACAATGCACAGTAACAGGAAGCCCAGCAGCACTTCCTGTTTGCAGGTAGCCTGCAAATGCATGAGCCAACAGCATGGCTGAGATGCTCGGAAAGGAAGCTTCAAAATGGCTGCTAACACTAGGAAATCAGTGAGGAGGCGTTTCAGCTTTGAGTGGATGCAGGAGCAAATGTAAGTGCTGACAATGCTTCAGTATCATGCGTGCAGATGGGGGGTGAGTTTGGGGGAGTTTTTACCAACTGTGCCAGGCTGTTGGTCTGGTTTAAGTCAGCCTATGAGTATAATCGGACTAATGGTGTCTGGGACAGAGGCAGTTCTTTCTGTGTTATCTCATATTAGGCCCCTACAGTTACCCTCTGACTTTAGACTTAATGCTCTGCTTGTTGGGCAAGGTGGGGTTCTTTCTGCTCTAGTGAATTAGGTCACTTTGGACTAAAGTGCTGCCTAGTTCAGTGACCCTGCCTCAGCCTGGCTCCAAATACATGTGCTGTAAGCCCATGCCCCGGGACTGACCTACATCCGTGTTCCACACTGGTTTGTGGCCCCACGTTACCATTAGCGGGCAGTGAGGCTTTTGGGTGGGCTAGCAGTCTGCAGGTGTCAGGAAAAACACATGGGGTGTAGCTGTGAGGAGGCTTCAGGTATGTGGAGAAGGGCATTTCTAAATCGAATGCGCCACTGATGCCTAGTTCAGTGACCCTCCAGTCAAATAAGAATAAAGGGTCACTGAGCTAGACAGCTTTTAGCTGAGGTGACCTCAACCATCAGAGCAGGGAGAACCTTACTTGGGCCCACAAGCAGAACATTTAGTCTGCTGCCTAGTTCAGTGGCCCGCCAGTGTTATTTGACTGGAGGATCACTTTAAGGGAATTGCTGTAGATGTACAGTATTAGATTCAGCAGAAGATGCTACAGACTGGCACACAAGAGCTTGATATGTCAGGGTAATAAACATGATGGTAGAAGGACCTTGATGGCTGCAAAACATTTCAGATGTTCTGGGAAAACGTTTTTTACCTCAGCCTACTGTCTCTGGCTTTGATGGCCTGGCTGGAATGACTCCTAGAAAGAGATTTCCAGTTGAGCAACCCTAGGCCTGTACCTAAGGCAGACAGCTGCTCTGATGGTTGAGTGCTGCAGCGGGGGCCCTTTCTGCTGTATGTAAAAAAAATGTAAAAAACACTTTCCGGTACTTTAATGCCCACGAGCAGTCACAGAAAGTCCAGGGGTAGGGGGTGCAATCAGTCTTACTGCGCATACAGGGCCATCAGAAATACCTGTCTTCTTAAATTCTGGAGTTTGGTCCATGCATGTACACTGCATATTTTATGGGGCTGGGGGTGCTGTACATACATTGATACCAACATACTGCAATCTAACTCTACATTAGGGGATGCAAGCACTAAAAGTGCCGAGGTCAGTATGAACACTAAATACTGCTGCTGCTCCTAAACAAAAGTGGTCATTTCTAACCTGAGAATAGGGCCTGCAAATCATCCCTGGCTAGTGTTTAACATTCGTTTTGGTGGCCTTTGGTACTTGCTTTGACTTTGAAGATAGATTTGCACAGACACTCACATATGATATATAACTATGGAAATGATTGATGAGTTGCATTTAAGACTTCAGTTATAGTCCACCTCAAGCTGTAAATCTAGCCACGGCGTCCACTTATTTTGTTGATTTTTCTGGTTTATTATGGAACCTGTATAGTGTAAGTGAACAACATATTTTTGGCATGAGATATTTTCTCTTAGCAAAGTTAACATGACCCAGTGCTCTTGATGACCTTAAAGAGGACTACATAAATCTGTCTTTCCTCTAAAAATATGTCAACTACAGTTTGGCCATGCAGTGTTCATTAGCAGTTGCAGGGACATAATGGCAGTGTCCTTGCTCCTTCCTTGTGTCATATGATACCAGGTTCCAGGCACTATTATGGTAACTTTTTCAAGTTTATTCAGAAAGAACAAAGAGCAGCATACTTAGCACTCCAGCCTCTGGTCAGATACATGTGTTTTCCATCAGTTGTAACTGTGAGCCTATAGGAATTATATGGCATGGGATGATTGATGCATTAGATTGTCCCTACATTTACCAAAGAAGATCTAACATTTTAAACGTTTTATAGTTATTTTGACAGCATTTATGTGTAAAGGACGACCTACCAAGACAAATAAATAATTAAAGCAGAAGTTTAGTGAACCCCCCCCCCCCCCCCCCCCCCGGGGCTGAGGCAGAATGGAGGATTAGAAATAAAAAGACCCCCTACCTTATCCGGGGGCCTGTGCTCTCCTAGCTGCATCCCCTGGCTCTGTGCCAAGTAAGGGGTCTTTTTCTTTCTAACCCCTCCTGTCCTGCCTCAGCACCACGGTAGGGTGGCAGGGTGGGGGGTATCCTTTTGACTAAACTTCTGCTTTAAGGAGTTACTAGAGAAGGAAATCTGCAGTCAGGACAAAACAAAAACTATACAATCATTTTATGAGCAAAGATTGAGAAGCCTCCTAGGTAATAGAAAGTCAATGTGATCCTAGTCTTGGGGCACTTTTACACATGACCCCTGCAATGCAGCAAAAGTGAGCATGCTAAAAGGCTGCCACAAGTACTGCTCTCAATTTTTTAGCTGACTATTGTGGCGTTGTCCTTGACTTACATTGCAGCAAGTTGCAGCTGCCAAATGCTCAAGATTCTCTCTGTAGAGGCTCTATCCGTTGTGTGCCTTAAAGCGGACCAGAACCCACATTTTCAACTAGCATCCTCTGAATTTCTCCCCCCATGTAGAGAACCTTTTGCCAATTCTCACTGCTCCTGCTTCACCCTAATCCCAGATAATGGTGACTGTTTTAGCTGTAAAGCTTCTCCTCCTCCACTCATTGTCACTGTTGTGTGCGATGTCATTGCCACAACTATGCAATGACTGATCACCTGCCATCTCACAAAGAGAAAGAAAACTTTACTGACAGGATGCAGCCTGATGTTTGATTGGGACCACCATACAGTCTGGCAGTTTAGCTTATAGGGCTTTCAGATTTATTGCAGTAATAAATTATTTTTATTATTGCATTAAAATAACTGAAAAGCATGACTCTTCCTCCCCTCCCCAGCCTGTCAGTTACAGCTGTGTTTACCTGAATGAGAAATCACTGGAGAGCACCAGGGGACACTTCACCATGGACAGGGAGTCATATGCAATGTTCCCTCTAAGCCAGAGCAGCTTCTGTGCGGAGTAGCGAGGGAGCTGGGCAATGTCCTATGAAAGGTGGGCAATTCTAAACCTAAGATAAAAACACTGGTATATCTACTAATAAACCAAAATAACGTATTAAACAAA
The DNA here is from genome assembly GCA_027917425.1 of Gastrophryne carolinensis. Taxonomy (NCBI): domain Eukaryota; kingdom Metazoa; phylum Chordata; class Amphibia; order Anura; family Microhylidae; genus Gastrophryne; species Gastrophryne carolinensis. The sequence continues at coordinate 347,194,439 of CM051238.1, read as the reverse complement.
AAGATATGATAGAATAGTTAATTTACATACTAGAGTTGTACTTGGAAATTTTGTACAATAAGCCCCCTCGTCAATGCCATGCCACACCCCATACCTCACCAAATTTCCCACCCATCGACACCATTTCACACTCAACCTTCTTCAATGATATTGAGTGTGCTAGCACTGGCATTCAGTTCAAAAGAATTGCATTGGTATGCACGGCATACGGCACTGATTGGATGAGAGCCCACACATGGGAACAGCTGGTTGTGTGGAAAATCTGGGGGGTCTCACACAGCGGGGCAGCGGGGACAAGAACCTATCACCAGGATATAGTAAAAATTCCTGGTGATACCACTCCTGCAGCCTTAACGTATTACTTATAAATGAGAGCTTGCAGAGAAAATGTTCACCTTTCCCCAGTCCCACGGTGCATGCACAAGCTTTCATCCAATCAGCACATATTAATGCACGGCATAAAGTGCTGTTTGTATGAGAGATCTGGCAAAGGGGAGTGGGAGCAGGCACATCCTGGTTACTGTGGGCTGTGGGAGGCTCACACAACCACCAGCCATGGAGTTTGAAAGACTCTAGAGAGGCCCAATTAAATGACCTTTGGGCATCCCGAGTTGGGATGCCCAAAAGTCATTTAATTGGGCCTCTCTAGAGTCTTCCAAACTCCAGGGCCGGTGGTTGGTAAACAGTGTTAAACTCCCCACAAACAGTGTTAAGCCCCCTCCCCCCATGTGCAAACTTACCAGGGATCAACGGTGCCAGCCAGCCATCAGTCTCCTTCTAGCTGGCCTGCCAGCCAGCCAGCGTGCACGTGCAGTTGCGCCCCCTCCAAAACTCCAACATGTAGCGGCGGGCTGCTCCTCGTCAGAGGAGAGGAGAGTAGACCAGCAGGGGGAATGGGGGTGGGGACTACACTCATCGTCGCTCCGCTCAGCAGATGGGGGTGGGATGTAGGGCCCCACTGAGCCACCAATGTAAAAAAAAAAATGACAGCTGCACAACGTGCGCGGACGCCGGGCAAAGCTGCGCGCCCGGGGAGCTGGCGGTGCGCGTCCGCGCTCCGGCACACCTTACAGGGAACACTGGTCATATGGTGGACATTTGGACATTCCTGTTAGTATTTTTATGAATAATGGACAAAGGCTTTAGTGAAAAAAGAAACACAGGCTGGTATGGGGCACTGGGATGGGTATAGAAGGTGACTACATAAACTTCCTTCTGGGTATAGGATCACTTTAATCAGCTCAAAAGACGCAATGGCCAGCTCTGGAGTCTAAAATTCTCCCGGGGCCAACTCTAGCTTGCCCCTAGGAGATATGAAATTTGGATGTTCCACTGTGTGCAACCTCAGGGCTGCTGATCTTCTTTACCAGCTGCTCCCATGACACATACCCTGCTTTCTTGTAGCTGTAGCGTTCACCCGCACCCAACCATTCAGATTTAGTGTCAGTGGGCAGGCCAGTAGGACCGACAACACAGGGCACAGCCATCTGGAATACAAAATTTGCTGCAGCCATCTCTAAAATAAATGCTGCGACCATCTCTAAAATAAATGTTGCCGCCAAAGCACTTAGAGGACCCGGGGGGCCCTGTCTTATCAAGGGCAAATGCCACTGATGCCCCCCCCCCAAACGCTGGCCCTGAGAGGACCTTAGATTATCTTCAAGCGGGCCTTAAACACCCTAATGCAGACTTTTAGCTTGCCCCAATGGTAGGTAAATAATGGATGTAATTTTCGCTAACATATTCGCTCTACATAAAACATTCCCTCAACGCACAATACAGTTAAATTATTCTCTTAACAGCATAAGTTAAAGGAGAATGCTGTCAATACAATTATATTCAATTTACATGCAAGTAGATCTTGCTAGGTATAGTCTACCTATAGCTAAAGTTACATAAGCTTTAGAAATGTGGACCTTATTTAGCTAGAATGGTAATAGTGATCTATTAACCTTAGTCCTTGCAAGTTTACAATCCAAAGGGTAAGGCTGGAGATGAGAGGTTGGGTCACAAGTATTATGTACTAAGCATGATGGCAAGTGTTTTAAGTTGTCAAGATTGTGAAGTGGGTTGCCCAAGCCAGGTGACAGGCTTGTCTGAAGTTCTGAGGGCAGGGCTGGAGGGTGGTGAAATGTGTGAGGCCGTTCCAGAGAAGTGGAGTGACTTGTGTCTATTCATGAGGACAAGCGTGGGAGGTGATCATCGTTGAGCACAGGAGAAGGTTCTTGGTAGAGCAGAGGCTGTGTCAAGGTTGTTATTCTGGATTAGTGATGGAATGTAGTAAGGGGCTTGGCTGAAGAAAGCTTTGCAGTTTAAGGTTAGAAGTGTAAAGTGAATTATTTTTTGATATTGGCAGCACTGAAGAAACAAGTAGCAGAGTTGATAATGGATTGGGGGTGTCAATCCACGTCTCATGCAATGGTATATTGGTAAATGTTTGTATTGATGTGAGACGAGCATTTCTGCTGGTTTTACACTAGCAGATCAATTGGCTGTTCACTCAGCAAGCGAGTAACCATACAAATCTTCTGTGATTGAGCAACTGTGTACAGACGCTGAAGATTTGTTGGTCAATCGGTCGGTAGAGCGATTGCTTGATCTCATAGCAAAACACTTTTTAGGGCGACTTCTATTTACTCATTCCAACAATCAAGTGATGACTGAGAAATCTTTGGTCAGCAGAAACTATATAACGGCAAATTTATTAACCAATTCTCGCTCATCGGTTGATCGCAGATTTAATCACTTCCTGTAGTAAATCTATGAGGAGTGTGTTGGGGAGAGGTTTGTAACATAAAAGGAAGTAGGGCAAGATAGGGAAACCTCGGGTTGTGAAACAGGTTAGGAAGAGGCTCCTATTTGACTAAAAGAATCAGTATTTATATTGTGAGTTCTCTCGGGTTATTACGCACTTCTGTATGGCGATAACTCATTTTCTGTGGGTGGAAGTGCGATTTTTACTAGCAGATTTATATACAAGTGAGATAAGCCGGATTACTCTTTGCTGACTTATCAGCACTGTGTAACCGCCTGCGTACATGCTGTGCATAAGACTGTTAAAGAGCACCGTGACTCATCAGAGGATGCCCAGTGTTATTTCTTTCTTGCCACTTGATAATCTGTGCTTGAAAATAATGGCTGAATCATATATAAACACAAAAAGAAAAACCCTGTTAAGCACCACCACAAACAATCCAAGTTTAGGGGAAAGGGAGTGTGCAAAACCTGTAACTTAAACTGATACTACAATACACAAAAGATTCTCTGTGGCTCCAGCCATCCACAGACAAAACACAGTTATTCAGAAAGCACCACTCTCACCCTAAAGAAATGAATCAAGAGGACCGACTGATCTTAATATTCATATGTTTAATTCATTAATTCATCAAGTATTTACGTAAAAACACACATTAAACCGGACCTTCAGCGTGATTTAATGAAAAGCCCAAACTCTTAAAAAACGGTTCCCCAGCATCTAAAATTAACATATTTTACGTTTTTAGTCACTAACTTATTATTCTTTCCCCCACTGGGCTGCAACTCTGTTCAGGAATTTAGGATACGGGCGCCGCCATCTTGACTCAGAAGCATCACACTTACTGAGGAGAGGAGAGTGAGATAAGGTACAGGGGGGCGGGTTATAGCTGTGCTTTGCTTAGACAGAGCAGAGTTGGGGTCAGGTAACGGTCAGCAGTCCCAGAATTCAGAGCAGCACAGTCAGGAGGCACTTCCTGTTTGCAGGCTGCCTGATAAGATGGCGGCTTCCATAAGCCGCCATCTTGGATGTTTAAAGGCTCATAACATGCAGTAGATGCAGGTAGGATGATTTTTAATGTGGACAATCTGTATGTACAGGGTGTGGGAAACATATAAGATAGACTCTTATTCAGAGTGAAGGTCCGCTTTAAGACTATACAACACAATTACATACATATATTAAAAAACATATATATACATAGCCAACCTCAGCAGGAGCATCCTATAAAACCCATAATACCCATATTATCTCAAATATCCCTCCCAATAATCAATCTCTATCACAAGATTAAAGTGCCAATCTACAAAGTGACCAGTGCAAAGTATAATCCATAAATATACAAAAAACAAAACTTAATCAAAATAAATTCACCTCAATGTAAATTGTGATCACCTCCTGCTGAGAGAGCATATAGCCACCCACGCGTTCCGTGACTAAGTGTCACTTTCTCAAGGTGCCAAATAATGGCTGAACATAACAGGTTTATCTGTAAAAGATATAAAAAGGAGCTGGTCCCTCAGGCCTTCTTACAGTGGGGATAAAACTTCTATATGTCCTGAAAATAATCTAATATTAAAAATTGTATAAACATGTAATATTGCAACAGGATGACTTACAGTATACATCCTATGTGTAAAATATCTGAGAACCTCTCACTTTCTTTGGGATTAAGAAGAAAGTAAACTCAACAGTTCTTACCACTCCACCTTATAGGGGAGAATTGTCGCGCAATTAGCTATTATTCCAGCACAGGCTGGTGCAAGGGCACTTACAGTTGAGTACGTCCATCTATGGAAAATGAGACTGGAGCATTCCTAATCATGTCACCCTTGATTCTTTTTCTTTCCATTAGTATAAAGCCTAGTGGGAGTCTTTTGATGCAAGTCCCTGGGGTGGGGGAGGGGGTCAATCTGCAACATTTGGACCTTGAGGGACAGGTCAGTCATCCAATCCTGGGTGACTGCACTGGCCTGTCATGCTGTTACTGAAACCAGACCAATAGCCTTACACATTTGAAAAAAACTCTCTAATTTATATACATAATACTGAATAAGTGTCAGTACTTATATTATACATCCTGGTTTCAGCCATCTTGAAGCACCTCAGAGGCTTTCTTTCCCAGCTTCCCAGCCACGCTGCTGCCTGAAGTTAACCTGGATTTAAACCTATATAACCCACAATGCACAGTGGTAGGAAACCCAGCAGCACTTCCTTTTTGCAGGCTACTTGCAGGTCCATAGGACGCCTCTTTGGTGGTAAAATTGACTATGTCAGGAGTTACAATAAGGTAAATAGAATTCTATTTGCAGCAATTTGAATTGCCCTGGGGAGGGATGCATATGAGCACCACTTCTAGTAAAGGTGTTGGTCTGGTTTAGGTGCATGGCTGCCATGCCCAGAGGTGGACTGTGCTGATCAGGCAAGTTGTTTAATTATTTTGGTACCCAAATCGGGTTTAGCACAGTGGAAGGGAGAGCTGGCTGGAGAGCTACAAAAAGCTTGAACTTCCACTTTAAAGGGGCTCTAATGTGAAATATGAGTTGAAGAGGTTTAGTGGAGAGGCATAAAGAAACGCATGGTATACAATCTAATCATAAAAAGGAGGGGTGCAGATATATGTCTGTTGGTAAAAAGTACTCAGTTAAGTCACTTTCTTGGTCCTTCTCTACATAAAATCAAGACTGGAAATCCTTGTTCTGACAACAAACTCCTTTGAATGTTAAAGATGAACATCCAAGTCCCATTTCCTGGGGCATCCCAAATTGCACCCTAATGCTGAGCCCTTGCCGCATCTCAGTGCTGCATCCCCAGCATACCTCTATCTGAGGTGCATACCAGCGCCAGTCCTTTCTTAATGGCCCGCACGTGCACGCCCACATCTAGGTGAGCAGGGATGTGGACGGCGGAGTGCTTGTTACTCGGCTCCATCTGGTTTAATGGAACCAAGTGAAACTGAGCACACTGATGGCTGAGCAGTCCCCGTCCGCGCCTTGGGAAAGTTGGAAAGATAAGTTTTGTTGCCGATCCATAGTGCCGATCCAAAACCCAGGAGAGTGAAATTCTTGGGTGTTGTTCCTCTTTAAAGACAAATTCCTCACCTGTTTCACTCATCATGGAAAAGCAAAGAGAAATAATAGGCCAGTCTGGGCTAACCGGCATCATTCAGGAGCCTGTGGGATGCTGTTATGCTGTTGCCTCTGTAACAGCCACTTACTTATCCTAGTTACTAAAATCCCTGGTGTCCAAAAGACTGCAGGGTCGGGCGATTACTGGTTTGGGATGCTCCACTCTTTGAACCTCCACCGGTTCGCCTAAAATACTTACAGATACGGGGATCCCCCGGCATCCATCTAGCTGCTGTGACCCCCGCACCAGGTCTATCTGGGTGGCCAGCGTGGCCATGCACAACTAGAGGGGAGCGCACAGCAGGATGTGTCCAGCACTCTGTTTAGAATAGATTGCCTGGTGACACAATCTATTCTGACTGGCTGGTGGACGGAGAAGTAAGAATACCTGGCCCTTCTGGGCTCAAGTAAAGTGAACCAAATCCCAGGTGAGTGGAAAACCTGGGCTTTGGGCCTGCTTTAATGAGTGTGAGATATGTTTTATTCAACAAGTCTGATCTATTCTTGCTAGGGAGCAACATGGTGACCCTGGGCCAAGACATGACAGGATTCCTCTGTTCCTTTGCCAAACTAATCCTAGTTGCATCACAATAAACCATATTAGTCACTGCTTTTGTAATAGTACTGTAAGGCTCACCAGTTAGCAGGTTAGTAGATAGTGCCCAATCTCCCCCAATAACTTCACCTTTAGACAAGACCCTGTTTGCCGGGACACAAGCAGGCCTCGCCAGACACGGTTGCCCCCAGGTCTTACAAGCGCAAACAATGTTGACTGAGGGCTGCACCTGCAGGTGGGTGAGCATAAATGGGGTTCACAGGAGGTCAGATGAAGCAAAGGTCATACATAGGAAATTAGTCCAACAGGCCTCAATGCAGAAGGATAACCGGAAGCAGGGTCAGGGGGTTGCCCGTTGGTCAACACCGAGGAGGAGCAAGGTGCCATAGAGAGCAGGCAGAGGCAAGGCCAAAGATTCTGAGGTCAGCAATAGAGGTTCAGAAGAGGCGAGATCAAAGTTCAATCCTGGTCTAACACAAGAAGCAAGAGATTCAGAGCACTGCACAACACCCAAGAACTAGCTATCACGGGCACTAATGACAGGGACTGGGGCACCTAAATAGGGATTGGCTGGAGCAACCTTGGGCTTACTGGCCCAGCAACAACACCAGGGCTGATCAGTCCACACTAAATCATAGGGCTGAGCCCATAACATCGTTGAGGCTCATTGGCCCATTTAAACTAGCCTCTGAGGACCCCAATGGAGCAAGGAACAGGTGGGTCATGACAAGTACAAAAATACATATAGATACACACACATACACACACCAAAACACTCCTCCACACTTCTCTCCTCACAGCCCGGTGGGTGGAGCCTGCTCGGTCTGTGTTTCCCCACTCAGCCAGAGTTGCTGTTTTCCTGTGTTGATCAGGTTTTCTGCCTATGTGCCCCCCAACCAACCCCACAAGTAAGAGCCTAGCATGCAGTACTGGTGCTGGAGGCCAGAATCCTCTGAGCTGCAGATGCCTGGTGCAGCTGCACCACTGGGCCAATGACAGTCCGGCCCTGAGCTTACACATCAAAAGAGGCATATTGTTGAAAGGTATCAGTCAGAAGAAGGGTACAAAATTAGATTCACCATGGTACACAGTGAAAACTGTCATTGCAAAATGGAAAGAATAGCACAACATTACCAAAACTAGACGTCCCTTGAAAACGTATGAAATAACAAGGAACAAAAGTGTCTATTTTGTGTGACTGGCAAGTACTTTTTCTGGCAAATACTGGTTGTGTACTGCATTTGACAACAAACTCCAATTTTCTCATATTTATGGGCTGGGGGGGATGTGGTAAGTTAACCTACATCAATTGTGCAAAACGCATGTAGGAAACTTTGTTATGGTCTGATAAGACCTTGTCACTATCGAGGTTAAATCCTAAAATACAGGGCTCCTGTCTGTAGCGCTGACAACCTCAGTGTTTGCTTTCACTTGCGGGCTCCGTTTGGCAATTCCCCCCTCTCCCTTCCTCTGGGCATCTTCCAATAATCCATGTGATTGCCCTCCTCAATGGTGGTCCTTCTCGGCATGCTAAAGGAAAGGCTTATGCTAATACAAAGAGTACTGCCAGGGAGAGGACACTCCCACTGCCTGGGGAATGTAGAAATTAGTACAAAATATAAAGTATGTTTTCTTGCCATTGCAAACTTTGTGTAAAAAAATGGGAGCACAAGGGAATGCATGGCTAGTTGATTTTTAGGTTAACAGCATTGCCTGGACAATGGCTTCAAATGTTGTGACCACAATTGAGAAAAAGACCTCCATACCCACAGTAAAGCATGGTGGAGGCAGAATTATACTACCAGGCTGTTTTATTGCACACGGGAACTGCAACTAGTCAAGGTGGAGGGAATTATGAACAGTTCCAATAATCAGTAAATTCAGACTAAAATCTGAAGAGGAATATCACGTTTCAGCACGACAATTACCAAAAGCATACCTCCACATCAACTAAAGGATGGCGTCACCAGAAGAAGGTCAAAGTATTAGAATAGCCCAGCTACTGTAGAGCCCAGACCTGAATCCAATTGAAAATCTTTGGTTTGCCCCAAAGAGGGTTGTACACAGAGGATGCCCTCATGATCTGACAGATACGAAGCACTGTTGCCAAAGATTGCTAAGCCTTGATGTGCAATGCTGATGTACACCGAAAAGACTGAAAGCTGTCACAAATTCAAAAGGTGATGCAACATAAGATTATATAAGATTATATAAGATTTAATTTTGTTTCAATGGAATACAAATTATAGGTAATATTAAAGGTAGAAAAAGTTAAGAGATTATACTTCTTGGTCTGATCAGTTTACATGACAAAAACCTGCCATTATAACAGTGGCATGTAGACTTTTTATATCCGCTGTGTGTTGTCAATATTTCTGATAATATTAGATTTCATAAACCCAGCTCTTGATTTCTGTCAATCTGAAGACATGCCGGGAGTAACATTGGGAAAGTCACTCTGGGAAATAGGAAATTGTTAATCATCTAGTTTAACTTGACTATTGTTTTTGGCTTTACCTCACTGAATTATTGCTAAGACCTTCAGAAAGCTCCATGTTGAAAAAGTACTGAACTTTTTGATGCTATACTCTTACTTCTCCCTGTTACTACTAAAACAATGCTACTGGAAATACACTTTCTACATATATACCCCTGATCATGGGGTGCCCTCCTGTGTGAAATCCCCCAGTTCGAAACCAACTCACCTCTTCCTACGGTGCAGGCACGCTCAGAGCTGCTCGTCCAATCAGCGCGCTCGGACCTGCTGATGTCACGCCGTCTAAGCATTCATCTAAGTCGAGCGGCTCCGAGTGCGCTGGTGCTGGCATCCCCCTCTACCCTCTGGCGCGATCACACGCCCTGGTGAGAGCACACGCCCTGATAGAGGGATAGCGGGGATGCGTCTGGGGCTCACGCATGCGCCGTAGGACCGGAAAGAAGGTAAGTGTATGGGTGACCTGGTGGGTTTCACACAGCGGGGCAACTCGATTTTGGATGTCCCGGGGGAGGGAATCTTCTAGATTCCCCGGCCGATCCTCATGGGTTTTGGTCCACAAAGCAAAGCAATGTCAGCCCATAATACGTGTTAAGACGGAGGGAGGAACAATATGATTTGGAAGCTCTGCAGCCACATAGTCCTTAGTATCCGGCATTCTGTACATTAGTTCCAGCCACCACAACGTATGTAATAGTATAGGGATCCCTTGGAATCATTACCAGTACATGAACAGTTAAAGAATAAATAAATGAATAAAAAAGCAATTTTTTAAATTTTTAAAATGTATTTTCTTTTTTGCTTCTCTATTTAACTGTGGACTGGGGAGTAGCCAGTAGTCACAGGGTGCCAATGGCCGACATGTCACCTGCCGGCATAGATGATACCCGGAATGCCTCCTGGCTGTTAGGAGTGCATGGGCAAGCCATCTATTAGAGACCCATGTCAGGCTTAAAGCGGCACAAAAATCCTGTGCAGGCCCCCTCATACCTCACCACCCGCCCACTCAGTACTGTACTGTATTTTTTCTACCTGCATGGACATGTCTACCAGGCATTTTTGAGATTTTGAGTCTTTTAGCGGGAGGGCTTTGGTCCACTTCAATGAAGCAAAGCAAGAAAAGCTCACATTTAAAAGTAGGAAGGGTTCTTTTTCTCATTTGTAAGGCTCTGAATGATGGTAAATCTAGTATTCTTTTCCAATATGCACCATGTAAATACTGTTTCTGGAAAGCTATTGTACTAATATTTTGTATAAGTAGCACTTTGTAAAGTTGAGGGCTCCCTCCAGTGGCTACATTTAGATATTACAACTCTGATGAATCGACATTTATATTAAGAGGATGATTCATTAATAGCGGCAGGTAGCGACAGTTGAGCGACTGTAGCGGCATTTTCAGAGCGCCCGCTAGTAGTCGCTGTGCTTGGCCATTGTTCGGTAGTTGATAGTGACTCAGTCGGTTTGCCGTAATGTTGAATATTGGGTGAGGAGTCGCTATTTCACAGGTTCCGCGCTGTATGGGAGCGCATGATAGCGACTGGCCCTAGCGACCGGCTCCCACCATATTCATTAAAAAATCACGCTCAAAAAATTCTTGCGCTGTAAAATGCATGTTCAAACCCCAGAGCGCTGGCGGCGATGGGTTAAAAGTCATTTTTTAATCCCCAAACAACTATATTTTTGGAAACCAAAATAAACAAGTTTTTTAAATAATTTGGTAATATGAATACATTAATATCAGACCTGTAATATCAATTCTGTACAAAATCTAAAATGTACAATGTATCTAAAATGGCAGAAGTGGTCACAGAATTTTTCACATTTAAAAAAATAAATACATTTATTAATAAATAAATAAATAATAATTAATTATGAATATTTAAAGATTGTTCCATTGAAATGCATTGGAGAGCGCCAGGTAGCGAGAGGTCATACCTGTCGCTGTTCAAGGTCGTACGCTGGCGCTGTGGGCTGAGGCTGGAATAATGATGAATGAGTGGCTATATGGCGCTATCTCAGTCGCTAAGCAGGATTGGCTTGATAAATGTGTGATTGTGGTGGGGAGCCGGCGTTCTCGTGGCGGGGCCCGTCATTACCGGTCGCTCACCAGTCGCTACCTGGCGCTATTCCTTCATAAATAAGGGCCTATGCAATACATTACAAATATAACATATATAGAATGTACATCAATCCTATACTTAAATGATCACATATACCACCCTAGAGATGTGACATTTTATACAATGGTCTACAAAGGGAGGAATTTATAATGTATATAAATTAGTATTTTTTGTTAGCAAACTTTTTTTTATACAACATAATATTTGACAGTAGCTAATCATTTCTATATGTTACATTACAACATGGCATTATGGCAAGGTAAAATTATCAGTAGTAAAATTTGATACAAATATTTTGCTGTCTAGGTATGCTTTAAGTAAATCTTAATTTAAAAAATAAATTAAAGGATAGTCAGTTTGGATGTAGAATTAACCAGAAGGATAATTACTATAAATGTATTTTTAGGTTTTAAATATATTATTTTTTGTGAAAAAAAACATGCACCCAGCTTTTATTGCTTCTCAAGAGTGAACACAAGGGATAATCCGAATAAGATTTATCATTTACTAAGTATATGCATTACATAGATACAAGGGATTCCTTGAGGCAGGATATTATTATTACTAGATACATCATTGCATAAGCGTTATACCGGGCCTTCAGCATCATTTAATGAAAAGCCCAAACCTTTAAATAACTATTCCCAAGCATCTAAAATTAATACATATTAAGTTTTTAGTCACTTATTATTCTTTCCCCCACTGGGCTGATATTCTGTTCAGGACTCTAGCCTCAGAAGCATTACATATACTGAGGAGAGGAGAGTGGGATAAAGTGCAGGGGATTGGGCTATAGCTATACTTTGCACAGACAGAGCAGAGCCGGGGTCAGGAAAAGGACAGCAATCCCAGAACTCAGAGCAGCATAGTCAGAAGACACTTCCTGTTTGCACGCAGCCTGAGACTCCATGGGCCGCCATCTTGGATGTTTAAAGGCTCATAAAATGCAGTAGAGGCAGGTAGGATGATTTTTAATGTGAGCAATCTGTATGTACAGTGTTGGGGAAACATATAAGATAGACTCTTATTCAGGGTGAAAGTTCGGTTTAAGTAAAGTGGGTAGGGGTAAATTACCAAGTAGGAGAAGAACATCTTCTTATACTAGGAGACACTGCCTTCTTGGCATGGAAGTTATTGGCATGGAAGAGCAGGGATAGTGTTGTAACACAGAAGGTTAGAATTGAGCTGGGTTGGGGAGACTCCATGGTAGCTGGCTCATACAGCTAAGATGACTGGACCATGATTTAATACAAACACTTCTTAAAGCGGACCTCCAGTCCAAAAAAGTTTAGCAAATAGCCCCCTAAACCCCTTTCTGACGTTCAGTGGTGTTTGCTGTTTGAGGGGGCTTAACACCATGGAGATGTTGTGGAATATAATTGCAGATACTGCACTCCTGGACTGTATGTGATTGGCCATCTTGCTACACACTTGAGCACACATGAGCATAAGGCAGGCTGTGCCATCAGCAGCCCACACTAAGGGCCTTATTTATCAAGGGATAGCGCCAGGTAGTGTCTGACTAGCGCCAGGTACCGCCAGCTATCGCCGGCTACCGACTCCAGAACGCCCGGCGGCGGACACAATGACGCATTTATCACGCTAAATGAGGCTAGCGCCGGCGAGAGCGTCACCTAGCGCGGGATTCATCATGTAGCCGACTGCAACGAACAGCGCCGCTGCTAATCCCATCACAGCGCCAGGTCTGACCTGTCGCTACCTGGCGCTCTCCAATGCATTTCAACGGAGCAATCTTTAAATATTCATAATTAATTGATAATATTTTTTTTTTTTTAAATGGCAAACATTCTGTGACCACTTCTGCAATGTTATATTTTTTTTTTAAGGTAAAAAAAAAAAAAAAAAAAAAAAATGTGCAGAATTGATATTACAGGTCTGATATTCATGTATTCATATTACAAAATGTTTAGAAAAACTTGTATAATTTATCAAAAATATATAAAATCAAAAAATATGCTTGTTTGGGGGTTAAAAACTACTTTACACCCATCGCCGCCAGCGCTCTGGGGTTTCAACAAGTATTTCACAGCGCGAGAAATTTTTTAACGTGATTTGTTAATGAATATGCTGGAAGCCGTTCGCTCTGGCCATTCGCTGTCAGGCGCACCCATACAGCGCGGAACCTGTCAAACAGCGACTCCTAACCCCGTATTCAACATTACCGCACACCGACTGAGTCGCTCTCAACAAGCGAACAACTGCCAAGCACAGCGAATACTAGCTGGCGCTGTGAAAATCACGCTACTGGCGCTCATCTGTCGCTACCTGGCGCTATTAATGAATCGGCCTCTAAACTAAGAGACATATATGCATCGGGGAAATATAGGAAAAAAAATGAAGAAGGAAAGCAAAAAGGGAAAAGTCACCAACCCCCTTACATGAAACAGTGCTCATATGCATCCCTCCCCAGGACAATTTCGATTACTACACATAAACATTCATTTACCTTTTTGTAACTCCTGATGTGGTCGATTTTCCCCCCTTAGTGGCATCCCACGGTGCTGCAGGCCGCCTGCAAAAAGGAAGTGCTGCTGGGTTTCCTGCCGTTGTGCATTGTGGGTTATGTCAGCTAAATCCAGACAGCAGCATGGCTCGGAAAGGAAAATGTCCGCTACCAGGAGAAAATCTGTGAGGTAGCGTTTCAGGTTTGAGTGGATGCAGGAGCAAATGTGCTGACGGGGAGGCTGATTCATCACTAACGCCAGGTAGCGACAGATGAGCGTCTGTAGCAGGCATTTTCAGAGCGCCCGCTAGTAGTCGCAGTGCTCGGCTGTGAGTCGCTACTTTATAGCGACTCAGTCGCTGTTCAGTAATGTTGAATACATTGTGAGGAGTCGCTATTTGACCAGTACAGCGCTGTATGGGAGCGCATGTTAGCGACTGCTCATAGCTACCGACTCACACCATATTCAGCAAAAAAACAGCCTCACAAATCTCTGGCGCTGAAAAATACTTGTCTGAAGCCCAGAGCGCAGGAGGTGGTGTGTTTAAAGTTTTCAAGCATCTATCAACTAGTAACAAAGCGAAAACATATGGAATTACATTGTAACAACATTGTAACATGAACACTTTAATGCCAGACCTGTAATGTCATTTCTGAGGAAATATTTAAAAAATTATGAAAAAACTGCTTATTCAATGCCAGGAGAGGTCACAGAATTATTTGTGATTTTTTTTGAAAAAAAAAAAAACTTTTAAAGAGAAGAAAAGGATCGTCCATTGAAATGTATGGGAGAGCGACAGGTAGCGAGAGGTCATACCTGGCGCTGTGCAAGGCTGAACGCTGGCGCTGTTCGCTGAGGCTGTGAAAATGATGAATTAGACGCTACATGGCGATATCCCAGTCGCTAAACAGATTCTGCTTGATAAATGTGTAATTGCGTGCCGTGTCCGGCGTTCACCAGTTGCTACCTGTCATTAACCAGCCACTACCTGACGCTATCCCTTCTTAAATAAGGGCCTATGATTCAGTATCATGCATGCAGATGGGGCAAGGGAGTTTGGGGGAGTTTTTTTCCAAATGTGCCAGGCTGTTAGCCTGGTTTAAGTAGAGGAAAAAAGAAAATCTGGAAAGGGAAATGGAAAAAAGTGAAAAAATGAAAGATAAAATGGGAAGGATTAGAGATGAAAAAATGCAGAATGTAGGAAAGAAAGAAGGAAAGGCTCACAGGGGAACAGGGTAAACCCCTGATAGGCCCCCTCCGTGGCCACCAACACAGTACTAACAGCCCTGGCATTGTATTAAGTTCCTAGTCAGGTGTATCTGACCCTCAGCACTTAGAGGCCGATTCATTAATAGCGCCAGGTAGCGACAGATGAGCGACTGAAGTATGGCGCTATGAGCGCCGCTAGCGTACGCCGCGGGCGGTAGCGATTCGCTATAGCAGGCCTCCTCAGTCGCTACCTGGCGTTGTTGGGAACAACGCCTACATTGCTGAATATGATGTTGGACCTCAGCTTTGTAGGCACTGTCAGTCAGTTTGACCACGCTATTCAACACAGCGCCTGCGCTTTGCTTTGCTGTGGGCTGGGAATCAAGTACCTTCAGAATAAAACACATTGCAACATGTTTCTTTATTTGTTTTTTTTTTTTATTTTGTGTTGAAAAGGAAATAAAATTAAAACAGATATTAGAATGAAAAGGAAAATTAAAACAGAATTAAACACATAGCCACATGTATTTTATTTTTTTTTTATTTTTTTAAGAAAAAGGAACTACAATTAAACCAGAAATGAGAATGAAAATGAAAATTAAACCAGAAATGAGAATGAAAAGGAAAATTAAAACAGAAATGAGAAAGAAAAGGAAAATTAAACCAGAAATGAGAAAGAAAAGGAAAATTAAACCAGAAATGAGAAAGAAAAGGAAAATTAAACCAGAAATGAGAAAGAAAAGGAAAATTAAACCAGAAATGAGAAAGAAAAGGAAAATTAAACCAGAAATGAGAATGAAAAGGAAAATTAAACCAGAAATGAGAATGAAAAGGAAAATTAAAACAGAAATGAGAATGAAAAGGAAAATTAAACCATAAATTAGAATGAAAAGGAAAATTAAAACAGAAATGAGAAAGAAAAGGAAAATTAAAACAGAAATGAGAAAGAAAAGGAAAATTAAAGCAGAAATGAGAATGAAAAGGAAAATTAAACCAGAAATGAGAATGAAAAGGAAAATTAAACCATAAATGAGAATGAAAAGGAAAATTAAACCATAAATGAGAATGAAAAGGAAATTTAAAACAGGAATTAGAATGAAAAGGAAAATTAAAACAGAATTAAACACATAGCCACATGTATCTTTAGTTTTTTTTTTATTTTTGGTCTAAAAAGGAACTAAAATTAAAACAGAAATGAAAATGAAAATGAAAAATCAAACAGAAATTAGAATTGAAAGGAAAATACAGAAATGTTCAAGAAAAGGAAAATTTGGATCAGGGTGCATCTCGGGGTGCCTGAAAAATTAAAAAAAGTGCAGTTAGTATATATCTTTAAATTTGTGTTTTCGCTGTAAAAAAATATTGCATTAATTGTTAACCAACATTTGCGTCAATCTTGCACACCAACCCTAATTGTTATGTTGTTCAGCTTCCACCCCCCCTTAGAGTGGTTTGGGTCATCTTACACCCCCCTTAGAGTGGTTTGGGTCATCTTACACCCCCCCTTAGAGTGGTTTGGGTCATCTTACACCCCCCTTAGAGTGGTTTGGGTCATCTTACACCCCCCTTAGAGTGGTTTGGGTCATCTTACACCCCCCTTAGAGTGGTTTGGGTCATCTTACACCCCCCTTAGAGTGGTTTGGGTCATCTTACACCCCCCCTTAGAGTGGTTTGGGTCATCTTACACCCCCCTTAGAGTGGTTTGGGTCATCTTACACCCCCCTTAGAGTGGTTTGGGTCATCTTACACCCCCCTTAGAGTTGTTTGGGTCATCTTACACCCCCCCTTAGAGTGGTTTGGGTCATCTTACACCCCCCTTAGAGTGGTTTGGGTCATCTTACACCCCCCTTAGAGTGGTTTGGGTCATCTTACACCCCCCCTTAGAGTGGTTTGGGTCATCTTACACCCCCCTTAGAGTGGTTTGGGTCATCTTACACCCCCCTTTAGAGTGGTTTGGGTCATCTTACACCCCCCCTTAGAGTGGTTTGGGTCATCTTACACCCCCCTTAGAGTGGTTTGGGTCATCTTACACCCCCCCTTAGAGTGGTTTGGGTCATCTTACACCCCCCCTTAGAGTGGTTTGGGTCATCTTACACCCCCCTTAGAGTGGTTTTTTTCAAATTTTGATGGGAGGTCAAATACATTTACCCAGTAGTGCAGTACTTGGATTAGAGTGAAGGGTAGTTAGCTTACCGCAAAAAAGGAAGTGATCATCCTTTCCCTTAGCTCATCGCCAGTCTGGGTGTCCTCACTTCTTCCTGCGGGCAAGTTGGGGATTTCTGGCACCAGTGCTGTCTCCTCGGGGGATTGAATTCGGTGGCATATACAAATATTATGGAGCACGCAGCAGGCGAGGATGATCTTGGAGACCTTCTGTGGGCTGTAGAGCATCTCTCCTCCTGGGCGTGCCAAACAGAGAAAGCGTGCTTTCAGCAGGCCAATGGTTCTTTCCACAATGCTTCTGGTCTTGCGATGTGCTGCATTGTAGCGTTCATGGGCAGAGGTCCGTGGGCTCCTGACCGGAGTCATGACCCACGGCCCATATCCCTTATCCGCTGTAGAAAAAACACAAGGAGAGAGACAGCAATTAGTACTAGTACATGTTTTGTTTATCTTTTTTTCAAATTTGGCTTACTAGGCCACATATTTGAGTCAAAATACTTTGACATGGTTAATTAATTACCCAGTAGCCAGCCAGCTGGCATTTCGTTGTTCTCAAACTTCCAGCACAGGACTGTCCGCTGCAAGACGTAAGAATCGTGGCATGAGCCGGGGAACCCCGATCTCACTGCCCGCAGCCTCATGTCATGGTCACAGACAAGCATTACGTTGATTGAATGGAATTGCTTTCTGTTTCTGTAATACAGCTCCTGTGCACGGGGAGGGCGGAAAGGGATATGTGTACCATCAACGCACCCTAGCACATTCAGGATCCCTCCCATGAGATAGAAAGCATGTTTTATTTTGGCAACCTCTTCCTCATCCTCAGGAAACTTGATGTAAATTGGGATTAAATCACAAATCGCCAGAACTACCTGGATTAGTATGCGGCTCATAGTAGCCTGGCTTATCCCGCTGAGGAGGGCGGAGGTTGCCTGGAAGGTCCCTCATGCCAAAATATTCAGCGTGGCACACAGGCGTACTATGCCTGGAATGGATTGAGTGCGTTTGGTGGATGGCTCGATTTTGTGCTTAATCTGATCATATAGGGACTGTAGTGCAGCACGATTCAGACGGAAGCGGCTCCTGATCTGCTCGTCACTTAAGTCCCATACTGAAAGGCGGATTGCAAAGGAGCGGGGTGCCCTAAGCCTCACAACACCCCGCTCCCTTTCCTCCTGCTCTTTCAGCATACACATACATCCATCCACCCAGACACCATACATCACCCTCTTATCCATCACACACACTCAACAGATATACAAAATCAAAAAAACAAAAACAAAAACCACAAACACACCACACACACACAAACAATCACACTCCTCACACACCCGCTACAATGCAGCTCACCACAAAACCAGAACTATAGTGGTCCAAACCACCAGCCTGCTGAAAAACAGCTTTCTAAGTTAGGCACAACCAAGAGGGGAGTTGCTGCACAGCCCACAAAAGGCCCCAAAATCAAGCCTCACTTGCTGTATGCTCCACAATATTTGCATATGCCACCAAAAACAATCTCCTAAAGAAACAGCACTGATGTCAGAAATCACCCAACAAGCCACAGAGAGTGAGGACAGAACCCAGACAGAGACTCAAATGAGCTAAGGGAAACAAGCACCGCACCACACCACAGCCTTTGCCACAGTGTAACAATACCAGAAGCTTGCAAATTCCTTCCATTTATACTTCACTTTGAAAAAGGACAGGTCCGCTTTGCCGCCTTTTGCGTTACTCTGCTATTTCCGGGCGCCAATTAGCCGACCCAGGTGTGCGTAAAACGGAGTGCGCACGCGCACGCTAGTAGCACTACTAGCGTACGTGAGCCGAAACTTGCGTGCATTAACGGACATGGGCGAAAATTCAGTGGTGGGCCAATGAAAGGTAAGCTGCTGTTTATTTAAATAGCCGTTAGGCTAGCCACATGTCACAAGGGTTTCAGATACATCAGTCCATTGTTGTATTTGGGTGTGTGTTGTTTGGTTAATGAGGTCTGTAATTAGTTAATTGCCTAACACACATGCTTCAGTCAGTGCAGTGGAGGTGTGGCTAGAAGGAACTGGGCTGTATGTGTGAATCAATTAAGTGGGCTGGTTTGTGATTGGCTGTTAGAGCACATAAAACCTGCCCAACCCAAAGAGAGTGCGATGCCATTCTGTAGTCTGCATGCGTGCTTGTTGGGTGTGTATTTGTGTGTGTGTGCAGCTACAGGATGGAGCCAAATTCAGGACATCTGCCGGCCACAGCAGGCCCAAGTAGGAGTTTGGTGGGTGCTGTGCGCAGACCTCCCTTACGGAAAAGGGCCCAGCCTGAAGGTGGGGCAGCACCCCAGGCTAAGCGCCCAGGTGCCAAGAGGTGCCAAAATTTAATTTGGCGGAGAATAATCATCTTGTGCGCCTTACACTTGCTAAATGGGAGCTACTCTTTGGCTCCCAAAGCAAGTCCATAGGCAAACAAGAAAGAAGCAAACTGTGGGATGCCATTGGTGTGGAGCTTAGTAGCACTGCTCAACACCCACGTAGTGGCCCATCCTGCAGGAAAGGCTTCTACACTTTGAGAGGGGCCCTTATGAAAAAGATGAATCACGATCTTGATGTGGACAGTGGGACCATCCAGGCTCCAAAGAGTACCTACAGGCCGTATGAGGAGATGCTGAAGGGTGTGGATCCTGGGGATGACACCACAGGTTGGACTGAAGGTACATATTTTCTGCCTTTTTATAAAAGCTACTGTTAATGTATGTGATTAGCATTTTCTCTTTCTTCCCAACTAACAGTAGGACCTGTGAAGTAGTACATTAGACCTCATACATTTTTTACTTTCTTGTCTGTTGCTTTCTGCATAGGTGCACATGCTGCTGTCCAGGATGTGCCTCAGGACACACAAACTCCTGCCCTTCAACCAACCTCAAGCCTAACCCAGTCTGCCATTGAAGGTATTTACCACTAATTTAGGTGCTGGTTGTTTGGGGAACAAATGGGTGTGGGAGCAGCTCCAACAATCGAGTGGGGCACTGTTGAGTATTAATAATATGGACCTGCGGCCTAATTTCACGGCAACTTTAACACTCACAGCAACTAACTAACAAGGCCCTAACATGTGTAGCTATGTTGGAAGGCAGAGATGTGTGGCCATATATCTGCATATAAATGTGGAAGCCACACTGGCCTTGATTAGTGAATATTAGTGAATGAGCTGCTCACACACACCTTAATGCATGTTGTATTTTTGCACGCACATTAACAATGGCTCAATGTTTGCTTGATTTTTGCCTAGCTCCCCCGCCATTGGCCCCAGCATCTCCTCAGGAGCCAAGCTACTCTTTGGATGTCGGTAAGTGCATGTGTCAACCTTGCTTTATCCACTTTAACCCAAGTGCATGTGTCTCATTCCTCTTTTTTATTGGTAGGCCAAGTGACTGGTTCATCTTTGGACCCCACTTCCGATGTTGCAGGTCAACAGGACCCTGTTGGTGTGTATAGCAATACATAATGTATCCTTTATGCTGTTTCTGTTACACTGGTTCGATTTGGTTAGTCTAATAATCTACATGTTTGCTCTGTCAACTTGAAGATGCCTCTTGGGAGTGCTTATTCCCTCCCCAGGGTCAGTCTAATAGTTCTTGGAGTGATAGCAATGCATTTTGTAGGACATATTTTTGGACAAACATTCACCGTAGTAGTTTGATGAATATTTAGAGCCATTACTTGTGTTTTTTAGTTGACCAGAATATCGGAAGTGGCTGTCCGGAAAGGGCCCCTCAAGTTCAGGCTGCCAGAGATGAGGGTAAGTTGTTTTGCCTTGCTCTAGTCTGTATTTTGGCTCTACTTTTGTGGCACTTGCTTCTGGCAACTTGTGTGTCCACATGTATTTTAAAGGTCCAAGCTCGAGTGAGGGCCCCACTCCAGACATCTGGGAGATTGCGGGTATGTGTAATTTAAGCAATGTGTCTGATCTTATTTGCCAAAATGATTGCCTCTTAGTCCTCTAACATACATGTTAACAATCTGAGTTTAACAGATACCTTTGGTCTAGTGTGTAATTTTGCACTTTGTGGAGGTATGGCCTCGATAGCCTAGCCATGTTACATTTGAGTTTGGTCCACTGACCTACTAACCTGACTTTCCTGTTTAGCATATGCCAACTTGTCGGACATCTCTGATGTTGAATTGCCCCTCTCTGGCAGCGATACCTCGCTCCTACCTGTGGCGGACGACACGGAGGTAACATGGCTGATTTAGAGGACCTATAACCACATTGCCATGTTCGTGGGTAGTGGATGAAGCAACATGTCACATTTCCTTTCTTTGTCGTTTTGGCAGGAGGCAGAACCAGAACCCCAAGCTGGGACCTCTTCCCAAGTCCCATGTGGCCAAGCTTCCGAGGCTCAGACAAGGGTAAGTTGTATAGTGACTGTTTTGGCAAATGATTTTGAGGGGCATACATGCATTGTTTCTGTTTGTCTAAAATGTTGTTTTCTATTTTGTTAGCCTCAAACCCCAGCAAGAGGAGGTGTTGCACCAACCAGTGCCGATTTTTACCAGCTAGGGGTCCGGATGCTGGAGGACTACAGTCGCCAACAGCCGCGTGATGGAACTAATGAGCGCATTGCGGCGTTGGAACAGCAGGTGCTGATGTGTCAGCAACAAAATGAGGCCCAGCAGCGCCAGATCGACCTGTTGATGCATAACCTTCAACAAAACCAGGAACTTGGTCGGCTGGCCAATGCAATGGAACAATCTATCCAGCAGCAGCAAGAAGCTATACAGCGGCAGGACCAAACTTTGTTGTTGATACAACAGCTCATACAACAGCAGTCTATATTTTTTACTGCACTGTTGTCCCCCAACACCTCCCCTAGCAATGACTCCCAACCTCCCCGGCCACCCAGCCAAGAATATTAATTTTGTTTGTTTTTTTTTCTGTAAATATATTGGCTTAACCCACCTCTAAATTGTGTTTTTCCTAAGACATAGCTAATAACACAGTCAGGGATGAGTATCTTGATCTAGATATGTCAATGTATTTGTAAATTTAGCCCACACATTTGAGACCATAGCTTACTATGGTTAACACATAAAATGGCTCCAAAGGTATGGCTAAATTTACACACAAATGGGTTTTGAGACAGTTAAACTATGCTTTGCCAGGCACCACACTGTAATGATGTAAATCAAAAAGTTTTATTTTCAAAGGTGGCCAACAGGGCCAACATTGCCCAACAAAGGGCGTCAACAGGCCAGCCATCCCCCCACCCTAACGACGCCGCCGGCGCCTCTTCTTGGCCAGCAGCATCAGCTTCAGGAGCCTGATCTCCCGCCACAGTCTGCGATGCTGGTTTTCACAAGCTGTAGAGATGTATAAACAACAATTTATTAATAAATTGAATGTGACCTCAACAGACACAGATGTAGCAATGTAATGTCAGTGTGTCCAATTAGCTGACACTCACATTAACATTGTTGGCCACTGTGCGCTTATTTGTTAACATTATATGAGTACTATTGACTGGCAGGAATTTGGACAACACATCCCAAGCATACATTTACTCTTAAAGTGTACCAACACCCACCGGTGATCGGCCCTGGAATCTATCAGATTCCCGGCCCGATCACCTCCCTCCCCGCGGGACATCCGAGATCGGGATGTCCCGCGGGGTGAAACCCCCCCAACACCCCAAACTCCCTACCTCAGTTTCGGTGGGGCACGGCCGCCGGCCCCTCCCTCGCGCCCCTCTAGACGTGTGCGTGCCTGCGGCGGCCATCTGTGAATGGCCGGCGCGGGCATGTGCGCGTAAAAAGGGACGCGCGGGAGGCGGAGGAGGAGGAGCCGCTTTGCCGCGGCTTGTACGTCGGCTGGAGGAAAAGTGAGTTCAGGGGGTTGTCACACAGCGGTGACGATCAGGGGTGCCCCACCGTAGTGGACCAAGACCCAGGAAAGTCAAAATCCTGGTTGTTGTTCCACTTTAACTCTTGGGAAGCAAAGAAGGTATAAGTCCCAGTGTGTCCATTTATGTGTTTAGTCACAGCCAAACATCAGGGCCTAAGTCCTAACGAGTAAACTAGTTTGCCCTATAATGTTAGAGGTCAAGACCTAATCCGGCCCATTTGGTTGTGTCTAAGGCACAAATAGTCTCTATGTGGCCAAATGAAGAATGTGAGGCAACAATCAAGCATGCAGACAGGCATGTTGGATTATTGTACAAACACATGGAATCTAGTGTGTGAAATTAACACATAGGTACATTTTAAATGTCTGCAGATGTGACTAGAAGACATAGGTTTCACAAGTCTTTAGGCATATGAAGTGGGATGTACTCACCATCGCAGCTGTGGCGGGGGCCCATGCTGCTGGCCGTCCCTGGAGCTGGGGTGGGGAGGAGGTTTTCTGGCTCCGTCTGCGTAGCAACATCTGTCAACAGAAAGCAAAAGACAAAAACAAAATTAGTGGGCCAATGACACCTGACTATTTGACATCCATCTGGTTATGGAGTCTGAAAAATCAAATGCTTGCATGGTTACATACAGGTTGACCAAAATTAGCATATTTCCTGGTCCATGAGTTAATGTAAATTAGTTATGGTTGCAACATGTATCCCTAAAGATAATGTGCAAATAACATAGACAGTGCAATGTGAAGGACTCATTAGCAGTTGATTGGCTAATGTTACTAGTGTGCAACATGTGTTAGCCGGAACAACTTAACCCAAGAAAAAAAATGATAACACCCATCATGGTGTGGGCAGAAACATAGGGGTGGTTGCCAGTTGGCTAGCACTGTAGTGGGGTTTGTGAGGTTAAGGTACATTATCAAACCAGCTGTGACAATGGACCAGGAAACATGTGTCTGTTAAAAGTGGGCCAAGACACAGGATTGCAACTATTCTGTGTTTTGGTC
This sequence comes from Gastrophryne carolinensis, assembly GCA_027917425.1. Taxonomy (NCBI): domain Eukaryota; kingdom Metazoa; phylum Chordata; class Amphibia; order Anura; family Microhylidae; genus Gastrophryne; species Gastrophryne carolinensis. The sequence continues at coordinate 347,170,655 of CM051238.1, read as the reverse complement.
CGCTTTGGCAGAGCACCACAATTTGAGTGAGACAACGTCCGCCGCCGCCACTGCTTTCCGCACATCACTCCTCCAGTGTGTGCGCACGCGCAGCCCATTAGGAAACAGAGCGCAGGCGCACACACATCTAGAGTGGCACACAGGAGGCTGGGACGGTGGCTTCTGCAACCCCCAAAGAGGTAAGGAGTTGGTGGGGTTTTTTTTGGGGGGGTGCCCTGGGTGAGGGATGTGATTTTGCAGGGAAGCTTCGAGAATCAAAGCACTATCAACAATGTTTGTTGGTCCACTTTAAGGAATGTCATAACACAGGGGATGATCCGCCACTTGAAGCCCAGGGAGGGCTCTGAGGAGGAGGCGGGGAGCCTCGGCTCCTCACACTCTGGTCGGAAGATCCACCAGGCAAAGGGCCACCCTCCTCCCTCTCACTCCCTGCTCCTTCAGGGAGTGTGGGAGAGTCCATTTCTACCACCCCACTTGGACTCCCCACTTGAGAGTGGCCCCTTGCCTGGTGAGACTCCTCAGACTCAGAGTGTGAGGAGCTGAGGCTTGATCCTGCCAGCCCCCCAGCAGCACACTCCTCTGGGGCGTCATCCCCTTCCTCCCCTGGGTTCTCTAAATAGGACCCGCGGGAGGGACCCTCCCCCGATGACTCCCCCGAGTCCGCCTGCCTGGTTCGGGGGAGGAAACCCTTCCCACGTTTCCCCAGGGGAGGACGCTTATCTGTGTTGAGGGGGTGAAAGAAAATAATTAATATAAAGAGCACAAATGGACACAGCTTAGCAGATGATTAGCCAAAAAGTATAAACATAGCATAAGCTTTAACTTACCTGATGCGTAGGCATCATATAGGCGGTACACGCCTTCAGGGTCCCGGCGCTTAAAGTCCGACCACTTTTGCTGTATTGCTCTTATGGAGAGCTCGGTGTGGAAGCGCCGGGACACTGTGGCCTTCACCTCCATGGCAATTCTTTTTTTTCCCCCACGGGCATAGTCGTACTGCATGATGCAGAAATCCTATGAGAAATGAAAAAGAAACACTAATCAATACATGACATCAGAACAATGGCATAAACAGTTATACAGAGACCAGATCAAAGTGGACCCACACCCAGGATTATCACTATTCTGGGTTTGTGTGCACTTTGGTGGGCCACACCAATTGTGGGTGGTCCGCTGTCTGAAACCCCCTTGGAAGGCCACAAATACACCACTGACCACGCTCCCACGTGACTGCGCCAGCCTAGCACAGCGCTCTGCGCCGCTGTGGTATGCGCATACAAGGCCGTTTGGATGTGCATACCAGCTCAGCTGGCTCTGCGCGGCAAAGTACGCATGTGGCGTTTGACTCTAACAGGGAGTGCGCCTGCACACAACATTAACAAATGTCTTGCGCAGGGGTACACCCTGCTAGAGGTAAGCGCAAGAGACATCCGCAGCTCACGCATGCACAGATGGGACGGGGCTGAGGTAATTTTTATGGCCCTCCAGGGGGGGTCATCCCCGCAGGACATCCAGAATGGGGATGCCCCACGGGGAGTGATCCAATTGGCCCAGAAAAATTAGATATTTCAGGGCCAATCCCCCCTGTGTGTTGTTCCACTTTAAACATAAAATACCAAAAAAAAATACTCACTTTGACCACCTGGCCATTAACGCGGCTATCCACTCTGAAGCGCCTTTTCTTGTCCTGCCCAGGAGGGGAAGGGGTGGGAGGGGTGCTAGGTGGGGGAGGTGAGGTAGGTGGGGGAGGTGGGGGAGGGGTGGTGGGGTCGGAGTCGGAGGAGGAGCTGGGGAGGCGCATGACTCTTCTTCTGGGAAGCATGGTGGAAACGCTAAGGAGGACAGGAACCGGAAATGACCAAAGCGACATGGGAAAAAAAAAAAAAAAACGCTCCGCGCACCAGGAACAAGCTATTATCAGCTATGTGCAAGCTAAGTGGCGGAAAAAGTAAAATGACGCTTTAAAACAAGCTATTGGCATAAGCGCTAGACATTTTTAGCTTTAGGTGGCTTTGAAACGCAAAGGAGGATACCGGAACCGGATATGATGAAAGCAACTGTGATTACAATTTCAAAAACAAAGATGCGCGCAACAGGGACAAGCTAATATCAGCTATGTGCAAGCTAAGTGGCGGAAAAAGTAAAATGACGCTTTAAAACAAGCTATTGGCATAAGCGCTAGACATTTTTAGCTTTAGGTGGCTTTGAAACGCAAAGGAGGATACCGGAACCGGATATGACGAAAGCAACTGTGATTAAAAATTCAAAAAAAAAGATGCGCGCACCAGGGACAAGCTAATATCAGCTATGTGCAAGCTAAGTGGCGGAAAAAGTAAAATGACGCTTTATAACAAGCTAGGGCCCAAGGCGCCACGAATTATTAGCTTGATTTAGCAGGGGGTTCGACATACTGTAATGCATAGGTCCTTGAAAAGCAAACAAAGTTGTGCTTAAATATACAAATCTTATTCCTTCCTAAAATCATCACAAAATAAAACTATACAACTACATGATAATGTGGCACACATGAGAATGCATAAGGGGTTGTTATGAGCTTGTACGACTGAATGTTAATCCTGCAATATGTGGCCATGCACTCTCACAACTACAGTGTATTCATTAAGAACGACTGGGGTCGCGGGAAGTGAATTCCTTGCAAATGGCAGAAGGGCACATGTATGAACAGCACAGCGCCGCACAACGCAGCGCAGCGAAGCACAGCAACGCTCGCGCCGCCACATAGCAAATTAAAACAGCGACTGCACAAACTCTGACCACCACAGATTCATCAAGGACAGGGCTGCCGAATAGCTTGGGTGCTGACAATTTCGAAGAGCGAACGTGACCGCCCAACATGACAGGCTAAAAAATAGCTTTACAAGCCCCGTGTGTGGTGAAAACAAGCGATTTTGATGCCAATGAGTTTGGTTGGAGGAGATGCAATTTAGATGTCACTCACAACATTACATTGTAAAAATTAATAAAAACTTCAAAAACATAAAAATAACCAGCCAGATTAATAAAACATATCACTATAAACATGTGTTGAATTTTGTGCCAAAGAAAAGAACACAAAAACCACTTAAAACAATCATTGCAGCGTCTGCCATTGAAATGTATGGGAGAGCGGCAGGTAGCGCCAGGTCATACCTGTCGCTGTGATGGGATTAGCAGCGGCGCTGTTCGTTGCAGTCGGCTTCATGATGAATGCCGCGCTTGCCGTCGCTCTCGCCGGCGCTAGCCTCATTTAGCTTGATAAATGCGTCATTGTGGCCGACGCCGGGCGTACTTGAGTCGGTAGCAGACGTTAGCTGGCGGGACATGGCGCTCGTCAGACACTACCTGACGCTATCGCTTGATGAATAAGGGCCTAAGTGTATATGACTCACATAGGACACCATGTTACAGTGATTTCAACACTGCCCTGAAATGGTTGCATATTATTTAGAATAACTAATACTGATGAATACACCACTTAAACAACCAAGACTATAAGGAAGACTATAGAGTAAAAGCAAGTATATACCTACTTAAACTATAAGAGACTCCCTTAACCCAACTAAGGTCCCCTCAAACTGGACCAACACCCTTACGAGAAACAGTGCTCATATGTATCCTTCCCCAGGGCCATTCAGATTAATGCACCCCCTTAATAGTGTACTATGAAGCTGCATGCTGCCTAAGAAGAGGAAGTGCTGCTGGGTTTCCTGTCGTTGTGCATTGTGGGTTATGTCAGTTAAATCTAGGCAGCAGTACGGCTGGGATACTGGGAAAGGAAGCCTCCCAGGTCCCGCAAACTGGTGTGTTTGTTGTATGGAGAAGAGACTTCCTGACTCTGGCTTGCTAATCATCTGATTTACTTATCACTCTGAGGCTTCACATTCCTGAGCTTACAGGTTTATCCCCTCCTGCTCTAATTTAACCTTGTCCAGTAGTGAAAAGGGTTACTGGCAGCATTCTCAACTGGAGAAATATGTCTGTCGTTACTGCTGCCTGATTTTCCCAAGCTCTGTTATGTGGGGAGAGGGGGGCTCACCATGTCAATGAAAGGATTCTGGGATTTGTAGTGAGATAATGATACTAGGAGCTGTAATGAAGGCCAAGAAAGCCACTCCGACTTTACCAAGACAGATCAACCGGAATATAAGAAACCTGGACAAAGCATGCTAAGTAAATCACAGGTCTGGGGCACAATTCTAACACACACATTGATATTACATTCCAGAAGAGGAAACGGTAAGGCAGAACACCGAAACCCGACAAATATGGGGTTTACCCTTTAATCTATGGAATTCTTTAGCCAGCACTGTCTGCAATTTCTGTGTGTAACAGTGGCTTCTAAGAATGTTTGCCAAATGTTCTTCTGAGCAAGGCAACTAATAAAAAGTTAATAGGCAGCGTACCCCACCCCCTGGGAGGGACCCTCTCTCTACTCGCTCTAGCATCCTGGCAAAAGTTTTAATGTAAACTGTTACACTCGCTTCTAAGTACTGACGTGGCCCCCTGCTAGCCACCACCCCTTTGGTATGCTTCTACAATAAAATATCCATAGGAACCATATCTGGGCCTTAAGCCCTTTATCATGGGGGCAGGAATTAGCTGCACACGTTAGTGATACATGTCTCCAATAGGATGAGCTGGTGATTGTGCACATGTGTATAGCTATTAACTGTCCTCCAGTGGACGCAGGTCTGCTTTGTAAAAGTCAGTATCTCTCTAATGAAGGGCTCACTGATGGTGTGAGGGGGTAGGTTACGTTAATTTATTGTCCTTGTGAACAAGGACCCACAATGGCACAGTTGTAAAAGGAGAGTATAGGTCCACTTTAAAGTGGACTAAAATCCATCTCAACTTGACCCTAGAATCTAAAAGATTTAAGGTCCGTCCAATTCCTTCTACTTGGGGAAACCCACGGCGCATACACGTGCCGTGGCCACCTATACCTTCAACTATGTGTGTACCTGTGCCAGGCATTTGTGAATGGCAGGTGCTGGCAAGTTTCCAGCTAGAGGTGACCTGGGGGGTGGCTGGTGGTGTGCTGACTGCATTTATTTTTTGAATGAAGCTGAATGGAGCCAAGCATACTAATTGGCTGCCCATCCACGCCAATGCCGGAAGGGTGAGTTTTATCAGCAACCTGGGTTCATGGATACACACAGCAGGGTATCCAAAACTGGGATGCCTCTGTTATGGGGACCAAAACCCAGGTAAATGAAGTTGCACTTACCAGCCGAGAACCTGCTGTGTTGAGGCATGCTGGGGAGAAAGCTCTGTCCCTCCGCAGATGCCCCTTAGTTGAGGCCCCACCCAGAAGGATCCCAACAGGCATACATCTGATTCCAGGATGTTCACAGAGTGCAAGCAAGGCTGGTGCCAGACAGGGCAAACCTGGGGCCAATTTTCAGGGGCCCCCTTAGGCTTACACTTGGCCATGGTATTATTTTATAGTGGACCTGAACCACTGAATGCTGGGTGTTGTGTGCAGACCTGCTCATGGCTGGCCTCAGCAACAGGGGATGATCAGCAACACTGGAGAAGGTGGCATGGAAAGGAGGGCAAGTGATGGAAGCTTAGAAGGTGGCAAGAACCAGGTGACAACTGATAGCAAAAATGAAGTGGCAGCGAGACAACCAGTAAGGGGGGGGGGGGCTGGGGTTCTTGGTGGCTGTAGAGAATGCAACAAGGACTAGAGGATAATTGGTGGCTATAGGGAAGGCAACAAGCACTGGAGGGCGATCAGCAGCAGAAGATGACCCATTTGTGGCAGAGGAGCTGAAAGGTGACATCATGTGATATACTACTTTGGGGCTCACTAAGTCTCTGCTGCCCAAAGGCCAACAAACCTAGAGCTGGCCCTGACTGCAAACATCCCCCTCTAGGATTTGGGCCAAAGCCCTGGAGCAGCCGTTGGGCCCTGGCCCACATTATGGATTATGCGTGATATGGACCACCGTAGTGGAAGTGTCTTATTGGAAGAGGGGAAAAAGAGGGTGGGGGAGTTATGGCGGTCTCCCAGCATTCAGCGGGATAACGGGAAGTCAGTGCCGGAAAGGTGAGACTATTCTTAGCACCCAAATCTATCTTAGCACCAGGCAGGGGGCAGGTGACAGCAGAGTCCAGTGTTGACTGGGCTTAAAATATCATTAAATGTAAACTTAAAAATGAAAAAGAAATTATCCTTTAAGAAAACTGTATACAATGCTACAGATGCCCTTTAAGTAAAATAAATGTTGTTTCACTGTGAAAGAGGAGTTACTCTTTAACTATAAGAGTTTTGCAGGCAGTCAGTGAAACCACTTACACAGTCCAGTGGCCATCTTGTTAAGTCTCAGCAGTGATTACATGCTGAGTTAGCTGGTTGTGAAAGGGTTACTGCCGCTCCGGCTGCTGCCCCCAAGCCATTCTGCAGGCAGTCCCTTTTATGATTTTAGCTACAGTGAAATAACATTTTGTTCTATCCAATTAATCTAATGTTATGTTAAATGGCATTTAATTAAAAAAAGATACAAATACAGTTAGGAAAACATCCTCATAAATCTTTAGTTATCTTGGAAAGTTTTATTCAACAAAGGCCATTAAACAGCAGACGCTCAACTGCATCAATGAAAGTGGCTTTTTATAGTCATTTTCATACGTACATCACTGGCACCACCTAACCCCTGCAGTGCCAGAGACTCCCGCACCAGAGACTGCTCCCACCGAGAGCTGCCACTGATCAAATGATTGGTGCCGGATGTTTTTCCTCACAGGGGTTTGGTGTCAAGGGTCAGTAATGAGTTTCTCCCTCACCCTTAGATTCTCTGGATCAAAGGCAGAGGTATCTCCTACATAAAAGGCATTTTATGGCCCATGGTTTCCTAATCTTTATAATGATTTTTCTAGGAAGCAGCATTATTCTCATCCAGTGGTAAAAATACCTCTAAGAGGTACATCAAGCTGTTGTAGGGTACAGTATGGCAGATACACATTCCCATAACCCAGTTGTTCCTCAGACCTGTCCTTGAGATCTACACAACCATGGTCTGTTGATGGCTCTCTAGGAGAGGGTTGGGAAGCGCCTGTTCCTCCTGGTCTCGTAGTGATTGCGCTGGGTAAAGTTCTGTGGAGAGATTTAGGTTAGCGCCGGTCCCTGGTGAATGTGCAGGTGGAGGAATCCCCACAGGCCTTAGAGCAGAGGGGACTCAATGGCTGGAGGCCCCTGATAACTGAGAATTCCCGTTAGTTAACCCAGACAGGAGCAAGGACGGTATAGTGCTGCTGCAGTGGGGTGGCTCGTGCTCCCATCACTCCCATTTGTAAGTTTCATCTGTGTCGTTGTCGGTAGCGGGCTGACGATTTAGACCTAGACTCCTTCATTCGGTGATATATCATTCAATAGTTTCCATTTGGCAGCCCATGGTGTATGCACTTTAATTATCAGTAATTACTTTGGCACTCTTGCACTTTTTGCTTTGCACAGGCACTTTATGTTTGGGGGCATCCCCACAATCAATAGGGAACCCTGCTTTCTTTTGCGCTATTGCTATTTTGCACTTGCTTCTTTGTACTAATCACTTTAATCTGGTGCACTGGCACTATAAAACTTTAATACACCATAAAGGTAGCCTTCTAAAACTGAAATATAAATATTAGAGTTTATTAGGGTCCATTTTCTCACCCGCATCTGTTTCTTTTTTAAATGTTTTTAATTGTGTATGTATATTATGGTTACATGCCCATGTGAAATTCTTTATAATAAAGCTAAGTGCATATTTTTAAATATTTATATGTAGTGCGGCTCCCTTTGTAGCAAGTTAATGCGGATACTGGTAGCCCGCATACTTTTGATACACATTTTGTGTTTTGCCCCATTGGGGCCCTTTCTTGCTAGCCGGCACCATATTTCTTAATTATTGAGCTGTGCGGGACCACTTTTTGCTAAATTATCACTGGCAGGCTGATTCATCACTAACGCCAGGTAGCGACAGATGAGCGTCTATAGCAGGCATTTTCAGAGCGCCCGCTAGTAGTCACTGTGCTCAGCCGTGGGTCACTATTTTTTAGCGACTCAGTCGCTGTGCAGTAATGATGAATACATTGTGAGGAGTCGCTATTTGACTAGTACAGCGCTGTATGGGAGCGCATGTTAGCGACTGCTCATAGCGACCGACTCACAACATATTTATTATAAAAACATCCTCACAAAACTCTGGCGCTGAAAAAAGCTTCTTTGAAGCCCAGAGCGCCGGAGGCTGTGTGTTTAAAGTCTGTTTTTCAGCGAAACCATAGCGAAAACATAATAACATTGTAACATGAACACTTTAATGCCAGACCTGTAATGTCATTTCTGCAGAAATATATAAAAAATGAAAAATTTGTGAAAAAACTGCTTTTTCTATGCCAGAAGAGGTCACAATATTATTTGAGATTTTTTCCCCCCAAAAAAACAACATAAACCCTGTTTAAAGAGAAGAAAAGTATCGGCCATTGAAATGTATGGGAGAGCGACAGGTAGCGAGAGGTAATACCTGGCGCTGTGCAAGGCTGAACGCTGGCGCTGTTCGCTGAGGCTGTGAGAATGATGAATCAGACGCTACATGGCGTTATCCCAGTCGCTAAACAGATTCTGCTTGATAAATGGGTAATTGCGTGCCGTGTCCGGCATTCACCTGCCGCTACCTGTCACTACCTCTCATTAACCAGCCACTACCTGACGCTATCCCTTCATAAATAAGGCCCTAACTTTCATCTGTGGTTGACAAAATTCCATGTTAACTGTTCCTGCTGTGTAACCGTTGCACTGAGACATAAATCAGAAAAAGAAGGAACTGTTCTTTGTTATCCTACAATAAAGTTTACCCCCCTCTTATAAAGAAATTTGTGTTGGTGTGCAGTGACTACGTTTTCTCGTTCCCCACCAGGGATGTGTGGATTACAATGCCCCACGTCATGTCACCGCTAACACTAACTGACTGTTTGCATGCCAAGCAACTAGTCCTCACCTGCTGTTCAATTTGCTACTTATTGGTTCCTGGTTGCCTACTTTGCCCTCTTGTTCTACTGTTTGTGGTTTCTGACTCCTTGTCTGATCACGTCTTCATTTGCTGTGAGAAAATGGTCATGTGATGGGGGATGCATGGTTAAGCTGTAATCAGGAGTAAGGTCTGTCATAATAAAAAATGTGACCATTGTATGCTTATGCATTCATAGGAATTCATGCTCTGCTTCTGACCCATCTGACTCCACACATTAACCCCCCTGGCGTTATGATAGAGGCAAATGTAATGGTAACGAAAGCGTTACCATTACATTTGTCTCTGACGCACGGCTCCGCCCCCATGAGCCTCTGCGGCTCACAGAGACGGAACCCGGAAGTGCGACGGACGCCGCAGCTCTCACCTGCGATCGCAGCGGGGACATCGCTGGATCGCAGGGAGAAGGTAAGGAGACTGCGCCGCCCTGCTCCTCGATCCCGAGCGTGACTCGGGGTTAACGCTACTTACAGCACAAATTAACCCCGAGTCACGCTCGGGATCACCGCTAAGGAGGTTAATTTAATATACTAGTGAGCCACACCAGTGAACACACTAGGGGGGAGTGCAACACCCATCAATGTTGCCAGGGAGTGGTTGGGAGTTAATCCGGACCAACAAACTCCCCCAAACTCACTCACCCCATCTGCACGCATGATACTGAAGCATTGTCAGCACTTACATTTACTCCTGCATCCACTCAAAGCTGAAACACCTCCTCACAGATTTTCTAGTCGTAACAGCCATTTTGGAGCTTCCTGTCCCAGCATCTCAGCCGTGCTGCTGCATGGATTCAACTGACATAAATGACAATGCACAGTAACAGGAAACCCAGCAGCACTTCCTGTTTGCAGGCGGCCTGCAGAACCATGAGCTGCCATTTGAGTTCGAAAAAGGTAAATTAATTCTTATGTGCAGCAATCTAAATTGCCCTGGGGAGGGATGCATATGAGCTCTGTTTGTTGTGTTGGTCGGATTGGGGAGGCCGATTCATCAATAGCGCCAGGTAGCGACAGATGAGCGACTGTAGCGTGATTTTTTTCAGCGCCAGCCAGTATTCGCTGTGCTTGGCCGGCGTTAGCTTGATGACAGCGACTCAGTCGGTGTGCGGTAATGTTGAATACGGGCTGGGGAGTCGCTGTTTCACAGGTCCAGCGTTGTATGTGAGCGCCTGACAACGAATGGCCAGAGCGAACGGCTAGCTTCATATTCATCAAAAAATCACGCTCCGAATGTGCTGTCGCTGTCCATTCCTTGTTTAAACCCCAGAGCGCTGGCGGCGATCTGTATTAACTAGTTTTTAACCCCTAAACAACCATATTTTTTTAATGTAACATTATACATGTTTTTAGAATCATTTTGTTATATGAATACATTAATCTCAGACCTGTTAGATCAATTCTGCACTTTTTTTTTTTTTTTTTTTTTTTGACTTAAAAATAATTCCTAACATTGCAGAAGTGTTCTCCGATTTTTTGACATTAAAAAAAAAAAATAAAAAAATAATACCAATTAATTATGATTAATTATAGCTTGCTCCATTGAAATGCATTGGACATCGCCAGGGAGCGACAGCTCATACCTGGCGCTGTGAGGGAATTTGCAGCGGCGCTGTTCGGTCCAGGCGGCTTCATGATGAATGCCGCGCTAGCCGTCGCTCTCGCCGGCGCTAGCCTCATTTTGCTTGATAAATGCGTCATTGTGACCGCCGCGGGCGTACTTGAGTCGGTAGTCGCCGTTAGCTGCCGCTACCTGGCGCTCGTCAGACACTACCTGGCGCTATCGCTTGATGAATAAGGGCAAAAGTGTCTTACTCAAGAGCTCTTCAGTCATGCCCCAGTTGGGAATCGACCCTGCAACCCTTGGCCACAAGATTGCCCCATCCCCGCAGTTCAGTAAATCCAGAGGTGGATTGGCAATTAGAATATGTAATTTTTTTTCTTTTTCTTATTGTTTTTTATTTCTTTACTCTTTATTTTTCATAGTATTTTTCTGTAATTCCTCTTATTCTTTTTTATTTATTGTTATTACGTATTCATACCACTTTCTATATATTTAATTCATTACATTCAGTTATTCTTTTTTCCTTGTCAAGCAGAGCATCAATGCCGGAATGGGAGGCTTACACGTTGAGCTTCTTAGGGTGCAAGTTTGGTTTTGTTTCTTTACAGGCAAATTTACCTTTAATAGGGGACTGTAACACCAGAATGGGGACTGTGGCAGGATGTCAGCAGAATGCTGGGGCAGCCAGGGCTGTGTTGGATTTCACTTTGTAAAGTAGGCATTCATGCAGCTTCAGCGCCATGTGTATCATGACACACCACAAAGGGCCTATGAGCCTCGCCCAAGGGCCCACATAAACCTGGAGCCAGCCCCGAGTCTCCACCATGAGATTCTACGAAAGCATAGCCAAAGGTAAACTTGCTTTAGCATGCATACTTTAGCATGACCCCAAATGATGGGGCCCCCTGACCTCATAGGCCCTCTGCATCCCCCTGTGGGCAGGGGCGGACTGACCCAGGACAATGCTCGGCGGACCGCACTGCATTGGGGTCAGTTGAGCTGCTGCTTTTACCACCCACAATCAATCCCTGCCCCTTAGTCTCCCTCTCACCCCCTGCTCATAACCCCACTGTAGATATGCATGGAAATAGAACAGATACAAGTTGATAAGCAAGATATGTTAGGAGTGAGGTGCTTGCCTCTGCCAGCTTACAAGCTAAGGTATTATCTTTCCTAAGTTTAGCAAGTTTTGTCCCTAGAGCAGTGACATTATTATTTACAAAATCGATACCTGTGATAAGGCATTTTTACAGATAGGATACATCATTTTCACGTTTTCCAATAAGGTAAGAATATTTAAAGGAATTTAGAAATAACAGCACTCTATAGGGTATGCATAGCCCAAAGGGTGGCGTTATTTTCAAACTTTAAAAAAATGCAATTTTAGTTTAGTATGTAAATTGGAGCAGGAGAGAGTAAGAAAGATCCTGTCTGGGAGCAAAAGCGAGGGTCTGGTGGCAGCCCCAGAGGGTTGAATGACTACGACGGGGAGGCCGATTCATTAATAGCAGCAGGTAGCGACAGTTGAGCGACTGTAGCGGCATTTTCAGAGCGCCCGCTAGTAGTCGCTGTGCTTGGCCGTTGTTCGGTTGTTGATAGCGACTCAGTCGGTTTGCCGTAATGTTGAATATTGGGTGAGGAGTCGCTATTTGACAGGTTCCGCGCTGTATGGGAGCGCATGATAGCGACTGGCCCTAGCGACCGGCTCCCACCATATTCATTAAAAAATCACGCTCCAAAAATTCTCGCGCTGTAAAATGCATGTTTAAACCCCAGAGCGCTGGCGGCGATGGGTTAAAAGTAGTTTTTTAACCCCCAAACAACCATATTTTTGGAAACCAAAAAAAGCAAGTTTTTTAAATAATTTAGTAATATGAATACATTAATATCAGACCTGTAATATCAATTCTGTACAATTTTTTTTTTAAATTAATTATTAATATTTAAAGATTGTTCCATTGAAATGCATTGGAGAGCGCCAGGTAGCGAGAGGTCATACCGGTCGCTGTTCAAGGTCGGACGCTGGCGCTGTGGGCTGAGGCTGGAATAATGATGAATGAGTCGCTATGTAGCGCTATCTCAGTCGCTAAGCAGGATTGGCTTGATAAATGTGTGATTGTGGTGGGGAGCCGGCGTTCTCGTGGCGGGGCCCGTCATTACCGGTCGCTCACCAGTCGCTACCTGTCGCTATTCCTTCATAAATAAGGGCCTATGTCATTCAGCAAAGGGCCCTGATTAAAATTCCAAAATCGGGATGCCCCGGGGGGAGGGAATTGATCGGCCTGGGAATCTATAAGATAGCAGTAGGGTTTTGGTCCACACTGGTGTAACCAGTGACACCACAGACTGCCAGGTGCGTGTGTGCAATCATCAGCAAATGCGATCATCTCATCTTGCAGAGCACATCAATAGATAAGAAATGAGACTTGCCATACTGCAGTATCTTTACTTTCTAAAAACTGGTGTTTTATAGGCAACTTAGGTGGCATTTAGCATTTTTTATTCGGCATGCTGCTTTTCTAGAAGGCTTTGTTAACCTTTCATTCTGAGCCCCGCAGTGAGACATCTAGCCCTGCGTGCCCGGCTTAACCCAGAAGTTGCTTTTGTATAGTATATAAGTAGTGTTTATGTGGAGGAGTAGGAGGTGATTACTTAATAAATACAAAGCTGCAAGTAAATAACACATTTCAGGTACCTGTTGTGTGTATAAATAGTGTAGCTACAGCAGAGTGTCAGAGGCGCGAGATGGATGACATCATATTAATGTGTAATATACTCCCAGACAGCAGGGAGAGCAGGCTAATCGGTGGAATAAATACTGGCAAAGTGAGACTAAAATACAGCTCGATGTGACGCTTCCAGCGCGCACGTTGTGTTTTTTTAATATGAGACACTCACAATAAATAACCACGCCAATGTGTGTGTGAGATTTCAGCGGAGAGTTAAATTGCCACATAGGCCTAGGAATTCATTTTCCTCATTTTAGTTTATTAAAATTACTCTCATGGATCTTCCCTTTTAAATATTTTATTTTTCTTATTAATGGCAGCAATTTGTGGCGCCGTTCTCTCTGTCATTAACACAGCACAAAGTTAGCGTCATTAGCAGTTTTTCCCTTTAATTATGTGACTCGAAAACAGAGACATGGAAAGTTTCAGGGAAAATTGGAGCACGCTTTGAAAGTGCCTCATGTTTATTGGAACAATAATCGTGCACAAAGTAGAATGGCCCCGCGTTAAGACATGCCGCTGTTCTGCTGCTGTGGGGATGGGGGGAGCCGAGACCCCGCCTGTGATGACAGTTTAATTTGCTTGAGGGTGGTAGGTCAGGGCTAAATATACTATATGTGACCACAGTGGTCAGTTGTCATCTTTAAAGTGACCTGTAATTAAGATTTTGCTTTTGCTACATGATCAGCCTGGGGTTTGAGCTAGTCTATAAGGAGATACAATATGGACACTTTAGTAGGCAAATGGCTTATAAGATTCATCTCGAAAGGTCAGTCCAAGCCTATCTGCATGTTACAATGAAAAAACATCCTATACAGACTTCATCCCTAAACCTTCTGACAACAAAAGAAGTCTAATTCTCTCCAGATCAGCAAGAGCACCAAGCTAACTGGCAAACTCCCTTCCCCTAATCAGCAGGAGAGCTTGGTCCTATGTGCCAGATGCGATTCAAGTGCTGACTTAAGGTTTGCAGTATTTCTGCTTCATCCCCTTCTTGCTCAAAACCAATCAGGGGTTCACCTATACAAATTAGCACGTAGATCCATCTGTTTGCCAATTTCATTATGTATAAGAAGAGGTCTTCTTTACTCCTCTGAAAGTCCTTCTATGCTCTGGCGGCCTGCTTTAGACCCTATATACTCCATTAAAGTTTGCATACTAGGTTTGGCCTTTATTCATCTTTGAATCCTGGTGGTTGTTCCATGTAGATGTCCTCTTCGCCATGTAGAAAAATTGTCACATAAAAGTATTTTACCTGCATTTTCCTTGTGGCGGATACTGCCAGCAAAGTTCGTATTGTAGCATGTTTAACTACTGGAGCAGAAGTCTCATCATAGTCCTCTCCATATTTTTGAGAATGTCCCTTGACTACGAGTCTTGCTCTGTATAGCTCCACTGTGCCATCTGCATTCTACTATACTTTAAAAGTCTATTTACAGCCTATAGCTTTTCTTCCAGGTGATAGTTCTGTAAGTGTCCATGTCTTAGTGTCATGCATGGATTTTATATCTTCCTTTGCAGCCTTTATCCATTTACTCACTTCCCCTTCTGAAAGCTGAGATATGTCTTCCCAGTTGCAGGTTCATTAGTACTGGCAGTGATTGCCTTGTATGAGAGACGTACAGGTGATTTACCGTTGTTTTCTCTTGTTGAGGGTCTTGGTGTGTGTCTGAGATTGCTTGTGTCTGATCTTCAGTACTGGTAGGTTCTTTGCTCCCTTCAACTGTTTGTCAGAAGTTACAGATGATGGCTGATCAGTGTCACTTTTCTCTTCTAACCATACTTCCTCTGTTGCCATCACATTGTCTATCAGGTCTTAAACAAAAGTTATGATGTTGCTAATGGTAACCTTGTCTGTTTTGGGATTTTAAATTCTGTAATCCTTGAAGGGTAATTCTATTTTAGGCAGCATTTTTAAAAGTTTCCATTATTGTGTGCCAAAATGATCTCTTTAATGTGCTATACTTGTCTGTTATTTTTTTATTTTCTAGTTGTCTCTAGCTGTTATAAAAGAAAACAGTTTTCCCAAGCAACGTGTTTACCTTAGCAATGTACATCAACTGGTGCATTAGATGTACCGATACAGAAACCTCCTCTCATCTTATTAGCACAGGCAACAGGTTTAACCCATTCTGCTTCAACTTATTCAGATAGGGAGGATTACAATCTTGTATTCCAGTAGCTAAAGGGCAGCTTTCATTACAGCTGCTTCACTTAGCCAAAGTTATCTTATCCCAAAACTTTTAGATGTTTTATACTTGGCTTCTCATTGTGCCACAGTTCATATGAAGTTTTCTCCACTGTTCTAGAAAAGAGTAAATAAATGGCTGTCATTTCTGCCTCACCTCAGTATTTTCGTGGTAGTCAGTCTATACATCTGATAATTTCAGCCAGAGTTCGGTTCTTTCTTTCAGCTACCCCATTTTGCTCTGGTGTGTGTGGCACTATCTTTTGATTCTCTAAAAACTTCACTCTTGTGTTGCATTAGGTAAGTGACTGTGTATCTTGAACAGTCATCTTTGAAAGTCACCTGTAATTGGAATGCCACGCACACTGCCTGTAATTGTGATGCCACGCATGATGCCTGTAATATGCCTGTAATATGGGGTGCCGCTCACTGCCTGTAATGTGGGATACTGCTCACTGCCTGTAATGTGGGATTCCCCTCACTGCATGTGGGGTAATGTGGGGTCTGTTATGGGATGATTGGGGAGGATTCTGCAAATTGTCTGTAATGGGGTGATGGGGAGGTATTTTAGCACACCATTTGGTTCAGAATATATATATATTTTTCGTCCTCCAAATCCTGGGTGTGTCTTATGTTTAGGTGCGTCTAATGGTGCGGAACATGCCGTATTTTATCAATGGATATATAAAAAATAGATATAAAAAAGATGAAGCACAAGATTTTCCGTAAACTTAAAATAACTTTTACTAACCCCCCCCCCAGATATCTGATCTAGCTGTTACACCTGAAAGTGTCTCCTTCATTTCAGATATCCTGTCTTCTGCAGAACTGCCTCTTCCTTCAGACCAGCAATGCTGCTGAATTCAGGGCTGCTAGTCATGGTGTTCACTCCTTCCTCCAGCCAGTAAAGGAGCCTTTCCTGAATCTGGGAACATACAGGTACTAGAAAGGACAGACTATTACAGTTAAAGCTTTCAGATGAGTCTGTTGTGCTGGATCAGACATTCAGGGAGCAGTATGAGTTTTTTGCCTACCTACAGATAGGTTTCAGCTTCTCCTTTAAGAGCTGAAAGGAATACAGATGTGTTGTGGTGTTTCTTGTGGCAGATTGTAGTTGTGACAAGTTCTGCAATAACTGTAGATCACTTTGGTGACCTCCAGACAGTAATCATTTTGTGTTCTCTAGATATTTGTATTGATTAGGGACTGTTCATCCAGAAAGTCATTTTTCCAGCATCCAGACACAACATGCTGAAGGCTTTTCCATATTTTATCACTTTACGGCTTTATTTCCTGTGCTGGAAGTCCTAAAGCATGAGTGCTCTGCCCGGCACAGCCTGAGCAATATCTATACGCATATAAGAATTGCCCTTGCTATTAAATAAAGGACTGGTGGTCTGCAAAAATTTCCCTCAAAATAAGCCCTAGTAAGATTTGTCAGCATTGTTTACTAATGCTTCAAATATAAGCCCTACCCTCAGAATAAGCCCTAGTTACAATGCATAATCCAGCTGCCGGACTTCAGCAGAGGGATGGGAGCGGCTCTAAAGGAGGGTGAGGACACATCATAGCTGTAAAGGAGGGTGAGGACACATCAAGTCACACAGGTAAGGTCACACAGGTAAGCTTGTTTTTTGGAGTGAAATGTCTGATCTTGCTGGCTTTATCCCAGCCTGCCGCCATGCCGGGCACATGGCCGAATCCCCCCTATAAGCCATCCTCGGGGAAACACGTTGGAAGAGACCAAATGTAGAGAAATCCCCTAAAAGACCTTACACAATGAAATCATGGGTTGCAGCCTTTGTTCAGGAGCCTGGACATACACTGTAACCCCCTCACATTTATCATCTACAGAACACATGCTCGACCTTTGGCCGGGGGCTACATGTGGCTCTCTGAGCCATCTAATCTGGTAATGGTAGCAGGGGTATATAGAACCAGGGCACAAAAGAAGTAAATAGAGGCCTAGTAAGGACAGTAGGAGGAGACTGATATAGGAGAGGTTGCATTGGCAAATTAATATTTACCTGTAAGATTTATTGGTGGCGATATCCCAAGAAGTTCAGATAGCAATAAAGAGGAAACCACTGAAAACCACTGAAGCCCCTGGCTTCAATTTCTAGTACAATAGTACAGTAATCATTTTTCTATATAAATTACGCTTAGAATTGGTGGGAGTTTGGATGCCTTGGGGATTCGGTTAGGATATGGGACTGATGGGGAAAGGGTTAGAAATAGCAAACCCATTAGATTGTAAGCTAGCAAGGGCAGGACCCTCCTAATGTATTCCTGCACATTTGTGTTTTTACTTGTGTGTTATGTTTCATTCATAATATTGTGTGTTTTATATGCATTGCTGTCATTGTTTTAGAAGTATCTACTTGTCTTACCTCTGTACTTCTACCTTGTCTATTGGATTATACCTTATACCTTGTCTTGATCTATTGGATTGTTATTAATCTATTGAATTACTATTACCGTGACATCTGTTGTTCTAAGTGTGTGACATATGTCCACTGATAAGTATAAGGACTGTGCTTTTGTCTGGGACAGAGTTTGTGGAGTTCTATGTGACCTTTATTTTACCACTGCAGTTAGTGGAGGGGTATGAGAGGGCAATATTGTTGTGTTGGTTTTGTAATTAAGCAGAAGGTATGTAGTTTCATTAGACTCATATGTATTATAGTCAAGATATAACAAAAATCACAATTCCAAACCATTTCAATTCATTGTTGACCGGCAATCAGTGGCATAAGCTATTTGATAATGCTAAATTCCCATGCAGATATTGTGGAATACCAGGTTCTGTGTGCTTAAACTTCATAGGAACTGCCATCTTGATTTACACTTAAATCTTTGTGCAATCATCAGTCATTTGTTGCCAGAAGTAGAAAGCCATCAGTTGTAATGACTCATCATTGCTCTGATCACAACTGAGAGCTCCTAGATACATTTTAGGTACATTAATTACAGCTGTTTATTCAATGTGTGTTTAATGATAGAAAATCGACTCCGTGTTTCTGAGACATATATCTCTCTGGTGTGAATTGCTGCTGGCACAACTCCCCCCTCAGGACTGCCAGGTCTGTAGTAAGAAGGACGTTATCATCTAATTCTAGGAGGGTAGCTATTTCACAACATCTTCATGGGATCAAGCCTTCTCAAACTGTTTAAGAATGTAACTGGAGTAATTTACTGAACTTGATTTTTTTTACTAGAGGTCCGCTTTAAGTGGCCCGCACCCTTCAAAAGGTTGACCCCTGATTAACAACCATCCAACAACAAAAAATGGCTATTGATCACATTTGCCCACAATGCCGATGAACGCATACCACCCCTTTAAGCCCAGCTTTTTGTACCTGATCCCTGTCCTCCCTTGATGAAACGGGACCTTGCAATTGGACACCAGTGGGCATGGGGTCCAAAATCAACATGGCAGCTAGCAGCCAATCATGGGTCCATTTGCCAAAGGAGCGAGGTTTAGGATAGAAAAAATTCAATCCAGCACTGTGATTAACACCCCATCACCCCCCTTCCACACCGTTAACCCCACATGCCAGTTAACCCATAGACACTGTTACCCCTATTGTACTTTTAACCCCCACTACACACTCCCCTAACCTCACACACTGTTAAAGTGTACCAAATCCAATCGCACCGATTCCCTCTGCCCGAAACATCGATTTCCACCCATCAATCGCACAGCACATGTACGCCCTGTGGGGGCATCTCTCTGGCTGAATGGTCAGGGCAGGCACACACACATGGAAAGGGAACAGCCAGCTGGAGGCTCTCCATTTATTCAGAATAGATTGACAGTGGCGATGCATATTCTGACTTGCTGGAAGTCTGCACATGTACCATCGGAGCAAGTTCCCAGGGGCGTCCCCAATCATGATCACTTTTAACTCCCACTCACACACGCCCACACGGTTACCCATCCCCCAAAAAAAAACTCTATTACCCCCCAGTATATCATTAACTGCACAAAGCTTCTGAGCTGAGTTGCTCTGTGTAACTGATTGAAGTGAATCAACAGTCAGGAAAGACTGCAGGCCCCCCCCACATATCCGCCAACAGCGGTGAAGCTAGCCTGTCTGCTGTCTGGGGAAGCCTTTATCCTACCCTACCTTATCAAATAGTAGGTGATTAAAAGTATTAAAAACAGTGAACTAGTGTCCAACTGGGCTGAAGTAAGTAAGCAGGTCTTGTCCCAGGCATGCTTTTAGGTTATGTGCCGTGGGGCATCCCAAATCATGATTCCCCTGCAGGGGTAAGGTGATCTGCAGTGATCTTTGTCTGTTGGTCGGCTTTCAAGCTTTTGTTCCTTCTTTTTGCTAAATTTCTTTGTGTATGTATTTGAAACTTAAAGTGGAATAAAACCCCAGAATGTGACTTTCCTGGGTTTTGTGCCATTTGCCTGGGGCTTCGCAAACTGGGGAACGCACGCACTGCTCGTGGATGCAGGAGATGCGGCAGCTTGTACTTCCCAAATATAACAATGGGACTAATTTGCCGAAAGATACAGTCAGGGCAGACAGCTCTCATTTAGATTCCAGGGTGGCCACAGGTGGGTTTTGCTAACATTACAAATCGATATAAACACGCAAGATAGGGAGAGGAGGGGTTTCTTATATACCCCAAATGAAAAAATCCAGCCAAGCTTGTGGCTTTCTTCTACTACTGGTAGGAATAATGTTTAGGGAAGATCCAAAGAGACGAGATTTAGTGCAGCTCCACCAGCAATAGAAAAGGAGACAGATCAGTGCACGGACAGGCTGGCTGTTCAGCCCCAATTCAGAGTCCAAAATATAGAAATTCCAGCAAGATCCACTCCAATGACAGATAAAACTTAACTTTTACTAAATTATCATAGTGCTAAAATCATTAAAAAGTGGTGTACTTACGAACAGGCATGGATGCCCTCCCCAATCCCGACAGCGCTATGCGTTTCGGGGAAAACCCCTTTATCAAGCTGCTGTGCACTATGATAATTTAGTAAAAGTTAGGTTTTATCTGTCATTGGAGTGGATCTTGCTGGAATTATAATAATGTTTAGAGGTTGACAGGTTCTTGTCATTCTGCTTTTCCAGGGGAGAATCGCTCACCTCTAACTACTTGCATTATGCGTTAAAGCATATACACACATCATCAAAATTGCAATAGCAATAAGCCATTATTCCAGCATAGACTAGCTCAGGGGGCAGGCTGTTATAGATGAGCAGTAAAAAGCTGTAAAAGCAGAATAGTGAATTGAAAGCATGTCATCCGTAATTATTTTTACTTCCAGTAAAGGAAACAAAGTTGGTTGGATGTTTTATGAAGGGTGTGTAAATTAACCCTTACTCTTCTTATCTAGCACATTCATGTAGATTTGTATTAATGGTCCATTTTTCACAATAGTTCCTTTAATAAAACACAAGATATACTGTATGGTGTTTAGACATAAAAAGCGCTTGCTGTCTTTGTAGTTAGTTACATATGATCTAATTTGCAGTCAGCCACACGTTGCCAGGAAGAGGTTAACAATGAGAGCCCCTTATTTTTTCTAGTGACAGGTTTCCTTTAATTACTTTCTTCTTCCAGTTCTCCTGTAGAGAGAGCTGCCGCTTCCGCTGCAATTCCTGCTGCCTGCAGAGGTGACAAATGAGATCTGCTTTCTATGACTTTGAAGTATGGCGCAACACCTTTCCTATCCCGTTATTGATGTGAAACTTCTTACATCGCACCTTGTTCTCCGCAACATTCATTCCTGAGACCAGTGTGATCTTATCATTTGTTGCTCTTAGCAAAAAGTTTGCCGTAACTTTAAAGAGGAACATCGGGGAAGGTTAAAACTTCCCCCAGACCTCACCGACCTGCCCGCCCCCCCTCCAGTTTTACCTTTGGGCACTAAATACTCACCTCGCCAGTGGATCCATCTTCTGGGTCCCTCGGATTCTGAGTGATCTTCCGACGGGCGGCGCCATCTTGCATCCCATCAGGCACTGCGTGCGGCCTCTGATTTCGTGCCTGCACAGTGCCCATGAATGGGATGCAATGGAGCTGCTCACAATCTTCGCTGAGCGGCGCAGGACTCGGCAAAAGCCATGCTGTCACTTACAGATGGCTAAGCCGCCAGCGGGGTGCAGAGGACCGGGCCCTGAAGCCGCCGGGTGTCGCCGCTGCTTGCTACATCCAAAAAGTAAGTAGTGGCCGATGGTGGGAGGAATCGGCCCCTTTTTATTTTAGGTTCCTCTCTAAGAGAACCCACAACAATTGATGAAAAAAGGTCAGATATTGCTTCGTTCCTTATAAATACATTATCTATTTGTCATTATCTATCTATTGACTAGTGTTCTAATAGAGAGCCCCATCTGTTCAAGGCATACCTCTCAAGTCTCCCTGATTTGAAGGGACTGTCCGTCTTTTGAGTCCATGTCCCCCTCTCCCTCGTTGTTTGTCCCTTTGCAGATCTGCATCAATATATGATCTATTTGCCTATTCAAAGTGTTTCTATTGTTTTAACTGTTACACCCTAGTTTCTATCCATAGCTCAATGAGGGGACGTGGCCTAATTCAACAAAAGTCCCTCTTTCCCTCCCTGAAAAGTTGTTAGGTATGGTTCAAGGGTCATGTGTAACTGGGGGTGTTCTATGTAAGCAGGAGTGCTGGACTATCACCCCTGCATTAGTAGATATATAGGGGCTTATTCATTAAAGAGGAACATCAGACCTAAAGTTGAATGTGGCTGATCCCCCCCTCCCCCCATCGGGCCCTGCTTACCGCCCCCCGCCACTGTCTGTAAATGACAGCATGGCTTTAGCCATCTCCTAGATTTTCAGTGCCTTCCCTTGCATCCCATTCATGGGCACTGCTCAGGAGCAAGATTGGGGGCCGTGTGAAGCGTCCGATGGGATGCAAGATGGCACTGCTCATCGGGAGGTCGCCTGGAATCCGAGGGACCCAGAAGATGGATGCCCTGGCAAGGTGAGTAAAAGTTGCTCAAAGGTAAAACCAGAAGCGGGGGGCAGTAGATTGGTGAGGTTTGGGGGAGGGTTTAACCCAAACATGAATTATAGGGCCATGCTTGTGGTTTCTTACCTAGGCCCTTTACATAACCAGTTGAAATAGTCGATAGACATGACAGCAACATGGCACTGCTTAGGGCTGTTAAAGTGGACCAAAACCCAGGATTTTGACTATCCTGGGTTTTGGTCCTTGACCCTGTGCTGTGTGAAACCCCTCAGATTGCCTGATCTGACTCAACCTTTCCTGGTCCTATGAGGCATGTGCAACCTCTTGTCTAATTAGCGTGTTCGGATCCGTTCCCACCTCTTCGTCTAAAAGCCTGTCTAAGGCGAGTGGATCTGAGCGCGCTTGTGGCCGCATCCCCTGCTAACCTCTAACAGGGAGCGTGTACCCGTGCCGGCCATTCACAAATGCCTGACGTGGGCACGCACCCTGCTAAAGGGATAGTGGGGATGCGGCTGTTGCTCGCGCATGTGCTGTTGGACTGGGAAAGAAGGTGAGTTTCCGGGCAACCTGGGGGCACCCCAATTCTGGATGCCCCGAGCGCATCTAGCGCCCCTGGAATCTTTTAGATTTCAGGGCTGTTGGGGCATGGGTTTCGAGCCACTTTAATGGTAGTCTCATCTTTCTGGTCCTCAGAAAAGTTTACAGTTTCAGGTATTATGCCCAGAAACCTAATGCTGCAGCAACTTTAGCAAGTTGCAAGACAAAGGGTGGCATACAAAACAGAGCTACCTAGGATTGCTGAGTATTGTGGTGTTCTGCAGGGCAAATGAAGATGCAATTAGGCAGCATTAAAGAGGAGCAATACTCATGCAGTCAGACGCCTCTCCCATCTCCCCAGGATAAGCAGCTTTATGATGATTGCTGGCCTGATCTACCCAGAGAACAGCTAAAAAGGTGGAGAAAGACCAACGGCCTTCACACAACACAGTCACTGATAAAGGGCCTGGCAGCATGGGACAGGTAGGTATTGGCAAGGTCAGACTGGGATGCCTGGTGCCAAGGCCGGCGCCAGCACAGGGCAAACCTGGGCAATTGCCAGGACCCCTGGGATCTTCAGGGGCCCCCTCAGCTCACACTTGCCCATGGTATTATTTAACAGTGGACCCAACCACTGAATGCCGGGTGCTGTGTGCAGACCTGCTCATAGCTGGCCTCAGCAACAGGGGATGATCAGCATCAATGGAGGAGATAGCATGGAATGGAGGGCAGTTGATGGAAACACAGAAGGTGGCGAGAACCAGGTCACAGCTGACAGGGACTGGAGGTGGATCAGCAGCAGGAGATGACCTATTTGTGGTAGTGGAGCTGAAAGATGACATCATGTGACTTACTGCTTTGGGGCCCATTAAGGCTCTCTTGCCCAAGGGCCCCCACAAACCTGGAGCCAGCCGTGCCTGGGGCCCACCAGGAGAACTGACTCTGTGGGCCCACCTCACATTTTGATGGAAGTATTACCGGTTTACTTTCAGGGCCCATGCTCATAAACAGGCCAAAATGTATTGTCTCTGTTTACACTTGGGATGCCACAAATAAGCTTAATTTTTTGGTGAAGGCTCTCAAAGGGGAGCAGGGGACCACTGTTTATTTTCCTGAACACCCTGTAGGCCAGTCTGAGCCTGGGTATTAGTGCAGGTCTAATACATGTACAATGTTTTATATCTGACCACATTAGATATCTGCAGTGTTTGATGGTGACAGTTGTGGCTTCTATCGTAACATAAATGCTCTATATGAATTCATATTGTTGAGAAGCAGCCATTTGCAAGGCTATGACATCATTAAGTGGATGGGTGAGCAAAGCTGCAGGCGTATGGAGAACAATACTTGCAGGATCTCAGAATTAATTACATCTATATGCGCAAACTACTGAGTAATCAAGCTTATGCTCAGTGATATGATTTTCTCCATGGGCCAGAAGACAATTGTTTGACGCTAGAAGATGGTTTTTCTGTAAGAGGCCATTGGCTATGCCCAGTCAGGAAATACAACGCCTCGTCAGCAGTCTTTTGTGCTGCTGTAAGGGGTTTCCAATACCGTTTATAGGGGTGAAGTTCTGTATGGTCAAGAGTAGATCTAAACACAGGACTGGTCACATCTGCAGGCAGAGAGAACACTGAACCTCCATAAATATTACAATAGTGAACAGCAACATTTAACTTTTCATTTTTACCATTCCTAGCTCTTTGTAAAGGGTGCTGGGTGACCCCTTTCAGACACACCCCTTAAAGGGATTGGCCAGGCAGATGAAGAAAGAAATAGGTGTCCACAGCTTACCTCCTATAGAAGGCCGTCTTTACCTTTTAAAGGAGCACTATCATGAAATTGGGGGTTATTTAAAGGAGCATTATTGCAAAAAAAGGGCCGAATGATAGAAATCCATATAAATATGCTGGATGGTGGGAGACAGAGTCACTTATACGCACGGCATCAAGAAATATCCATCCAGGCTTGCTTTTCTTTCTTTTAAAGAAGGAATTTTATTCCCAACATTAGAGAAAAAAACACAAGCTTGGCGGGAGTTTTATTCAGTTTGTGTGTATAAGTGACCCCTCATCTCATTTGCCGTCGTGGTTGTACGCTTTTTTAATATTACACAATTTCATGATAGTGCTCCTTTAAGAAACGATATAGCCGGGTAGTGCCCAGTAGTGCCACGTAGCGGCACTTAGCGTCTGGTGAATGCTGGGCGCTGTATGTGAAAACCACATTTAAGAAAGCGAATCTGGTGAGCGCCTCTAACAGTGTCATGTAGCGTCACATGTATTACTAGTGGTGGCACGGTGTATAGCATCAGTGCTCTAGGTTCAGCAGTGCCATGTAGCACCTGTCGCTCAATAGCGCTCTCCCATACATTTCAATGGAGTTTCATTTGGTTGTGTATAAATAGTGTGTTGCCAAAGTAAACTTTACAATTTTTGGTTTATACCATTGTGTGTCCTCTCCTGCCCTGCAACCAAACACTTTTCTTGTTTTTTTTTTTTTATTTATTTATGCAGAATTGTATGTGCTGATCTGCCATTGCAGTGTCATTGTCACAGTGTTAAAACAATGTCATTCCAAATGTTTTCGCTCTGGTGCTGGTGGATATGTGTTGAGAAACAGACTTTTATCACATAGCTTCTGGCGCTCTTTGCTACAGCGTCCGGCTTTAGAGCACCGACGCTGCTTGTGTGTAGTTTTTTTCTTGAATACGGGCTTCAGCGACGAGTGCCGGGCACACTTAACTGGCGCTACGTTTTGCTCACTGCAGCATTGTCCTATTGTTAGATGTAGTGTAGTATTGGGCGCTTTAACCTCGGGACACCACCTAGTGTTTTCCATTGGCTCTGCAGTGAATCAGAGATAGGCTTCTACAGCACCCTGCAGACATCACATGTATTACTGCTGGACAGGATAGTACAGCGCCACTTGTCCACCCGCTAAGGTAGGTCACAGCGCCCGACACCCGCTTGCATCTACTAGCGGTCGCTCTAAGTGCTGCTACACAGATGCTCACATGGCAATATGTGGTGCTAGTATTAAATCAGCCTCATTGTGCAATATTAAAAACCCATACAAACACATTAGCTAATGAGAGGAGGGGTCACTTATACACCTGAACTAAATAAAACTCCCGCCAAGCTTGTGGTTTATTCTCTAACGGTAGGAATTAAATCCAGGGGTGACAGGTTTAATGTATCAGGGGTGACAGAACCTGACACCCCTGTTTTCCTCTTCCTTCCATTAAGATAAAAAAAACAAGCCTGGCTGGATATTTCTTGACCCCTCCTCCCGCCATCCAGCATATTTATTTGGATTTTTATAATTGGGCAGTTTTTCGTGATAGTGCTCCCTATGACTGATCTGTGCTCCTATCTGAGCCAAATTAAGTTTGACCAATAGCGGTTCTGTTTTATTCGGTATTGTTTGACATAGTCTTTGGAAAGCTTAAGTGTATTGTATGGATGTTTTATATTTATAAAGGGGGGTGGGAGCAGCTCAATCACTATTATTTATACAAAATTATTATTATTATTCAGGGCCTGGGAACTAATTTACTGCCCAGTTTAACCCTCTCATCAACTAAATATCAAGCAACAAACATGTCTAGCTATATGGTTGCATATATCTGCAGATACATGTGGAAGCCACACTGCCCCGACAAGGCACTCTGTGTTTAGTGTGGTCCATACTCTTAATTTTGAGTCTCCAACATTGGGACATGCAATGCAGACAAATATTTGAGAGCTACTCACCTGGGAAGCTGCCAGCCTCCCTTTAGAACACTTCACAGGGAGAAATCCATATTGACTGAATTCCTCCCTGCTTTTGTGCTCATGGCAATTCAAATGAATAAAGGGGGGTGGGAGCAGCTCAATCACTATTATTTATACAAAATTATTATTATTATTCAGGGCCTGGGAACTAATTTACCGCCCAGTTTAACCCTCTCATCAACTAAATATCAAGCAACAAACACAGCTAGACATGTTTGTTGCTTGATATTTAGTTGATGAGATGCAAACAAGAAAAGTTGATTTGCAAACAAGAAAAAACAAGTTAAATCTGAAAAAGCAACATCCCCCCAACAGAACAATACCCAACATGCATGGGTAATGTCAAAGTAAAGCATGCGTGTAAGGGTGATTTTACTTGGAAAATTTCAGCTCTGCACCTTGCACTTTTTCAACCAAAACAACCCCTTGTATTTGGAATACCCCCATAAACCTTAAATTCCCTGAAAGTACACAGGTTGAGCTTTCTAGGCATACCCAGCTGGTTGTAGTGGGCTCATCTTTCTGGAAGTAATCCCCTGAAGAATATTTTGGTTGCACAGGGTTCCCTAAAGAAATGATAAAAAAGCAGAATAAAAATCAAATTTTTCTAAAATATCAATATGCAAACAAGAAAAAAAGTGAAATCTGAAAGCACAATATATTTTTTAACACTTACCCCCCATTTATCCCGGTTGACATAAACTGGTCGTTCCTGTTGCCGGGACCAAGGAAGCGACCATGGCACACGTGACCGCCCAGCGGCCAAACACGGGACTCCTTTCCTGACGCTGGCTCGCAGGTATTCTGGGGGGTTATGTGCGGGGGGGGGGGGGGCTCCAGCATTCTAGATGCCCCCCTGAGCTTGTTTTGATTAGCTGTTTGCAGGGCCAACACCCCTTAAAGAATAAAATGGGTGTTGGTCCATTTTAAGTTTGTCCATTTTATGACATTCTTCACACCAGTCCCTTAATATATTGACAAACATCTGGTTTGATCTGTCATTCCGAAGAGCAGTTTTTGTGGGCCAATCTACATGACATTTGTTTGCTATTGAAAAATGTTATCAGCCGGCGATATGTTAGGACAATCATACACTGCCCTATACAAGAAATTCATTACAAAATATTACTGGGTCATCTTCTCTTTCTAGTACTTTCCGAAGCTCTTACCCCTTTATCACTGTCACCCATTATCAGCTGTAATGCCTTCATTTTTTCACTTGACTTTCCAAAATTAAAATGAACATTAGAGAACAGCTGTGTAACTAGTGGGCCTGGAAGCCATGCCTTCAACAGGGACCATTAGGGATCATTACTCAAATTGTATTGCATTACAATATTCTCCAACCTGTTGCTTAATCTGATTGGTGAGTCCAAGGTAGCAAATTTCCCTAGCATTTTGCACAAGTCTGTCTTGAACTGAGAGTGTAGTGTTGCGAGGGGAGATCTTTCCTGCATCTCCTCTATCAACTCTGTCACTCATAGAGTGGTGGTGGTGAGTATTTACATTAGCTGACCTAGGACAATACAGCTCAATTTGTGCTCTAAGAGCCAATACTGTCTGCTCTTTCTTTGTCAGCTGTCTGATAAGTGATGCAACAAGCTCCTGTAATTTATTTACCTCAATTTGTACATTATCATATGCTCATCTTTTAACCTGACTGATTTACCATAATCACCCACTTGCTGCTGCAATTTCTCATTTCTTACAGTCAACCTGGCCATTTGAGCCTTAATAAATCCCACTTCACTTTTTGAATTCTGCAACTTTAATTAATGATTCACTAATCACATCCACTCTATCTACAAGCTCATTTTTATCTTTTGTCCAAAATGTCTCTTTCATTTCCCGCAACCTCTTTCATTTTTAGCAACATCAAAATTTTGAAACCTAATTTTTCTTTCATTAGCCTTTTGGTGAGTGGATTCACCACTAATGTGCCATTATGATGCTGGAATTGTACTACCAAGGCTTTAAGGTGTATAGCTATAGATTTATCTGAACATGGATGAAAGGTAAAATAGATATAAGCACAGAGCGAGAGGTCAGCTTATTACAGCTCCCATAGAAGGCGATATCCCGGTGTGTATGCACCACTCTGTAAAATCACGTGTGTCCACCACCTCTGCATGTCAGCCTACCAGATCATAAAATGAATGCTTGTCATAAAATCCCATTTGACAACTTTAAACTCAGCGTATGGCCAATTCTTCAAATACCAGATTCTGATCCAAACTCAATTGCCAGTAGTGCTTGGTAATATGTGTTTAAAAAACACCATGCAAAAGAGCACACATAGAATCTAGTGCAACTCTGTATATAATTCTAAAACCAAGCTTTAATAATAAATGCAAACTCACGAATTCCAAGTAGAAAAAACACAGCATATATGGTAGGATGAGCACTCCACCTTCACCTCTTCCACTATGGCCGCTCGTGGGGGTGATGGCACTCTCGGGCTACTATCCAGTCCAAATCAAGTGAAGAGCTTGAATCCCTAGCCGCTGCCCCGCCTAACACGTTTCACTGCTATCGCAGCTTTGTCAAAACCTGATTTTACAGAGCGTTGCATACACACCGAGATATCAACTTCTATGGGAGCTGTAATAAGCTGACCTCTCGCTCCGTGCTTATATCTATTTTATATGTTTGGACTTACCTGGGATGTTTAATTGCGCGCAGTGTTTTAATCTATATTTTATGGATGAAAGGTAGCAGAGGTATATTTCTTAGCAAAGTTTTCTGCATATTCCATGTTGCTGAAACAATAGGCAGGACCAACCATAGACAATGTACAAATTACAACTGTACATTCCAACAACACATTAAACCTTTCTACTCTACATCTGCCAACCCAAAAATCACACAGCTCTTTAACAGTGAATAAAATATCGCATCCACTAACCAAACCATTTAAACATACACGTTTATGGTAAGCAGATATCCTCCATCCTAAACCCCAAAGCCAACATTCAAATTTCTACAATAATACACAATTCAAGAAAACAATAAACATTTATGCACATTAAATTGTATTGAGAACATTTATACTCACCGAGTAGCCTTCGCCTCGGAAATCTTGATTTGTCTTCTTTAGATATAAAAATCACATGGGTTTACCAATATTGAGAAACATTCTTTAAGGTTTATCATGGGATCTAATATCTACAGAGTCCCATCTGGGGTGCCGCTATGTTGTATCTGCTTGATTTTGAGGTGCTTGATGAATAATGATAAAACCATGGATTATAGGGATATGAGATTTATTAACAAGGGAAAGTATCTACAAAAAAAACTATTCTAATGTAAAATAAGGAGACAGGGGGAGAGAATAAGCACGCCCCTATTTTTTGTAATTAAGTCCTGCCCCTAGTCCCACCCATGCTATACCTCCAAACCCCTAACTTCAAGAGGACCTGGAACACCATTGTCCCCTAGTAGACAGATCATGAAAGGGGGAGATGCATTTTATGTTCCTACAGGCAAAGACCTCAGGCCAAGAGCAGGGGGTGGGGGGTTAGGTGAGTAATGAAGGACAGCAGCATGGGGTGGAGAGGTTAGGTGAATGGTCGAGGACAGTGGTAGGGGGTAGGGGACACAGTAAGGGGTAGATGACCGTGTCAGGGGAGTTCGCACAGCGGGGCATCCTAAATCAGATAGGGATAGTCAGAATTGTGTTAATTAGAATGCATGATAGGGGACAACTTGATTAGGGATGCCCCACAGTCCAAAACCATAGGGGATGCAGCTACTCATGGACACATTTGAACAGCACAGGATCATGGAATTAAGTTAGTATGTAGCCACATTGAGCCTTAATGACAAAATAGATCTCAGACCATTTTTCTAATTATCATCCCCTAATTGGGCATAGTGAGTGATGATGATAGTGTATGTGGAGAGGCAGTCTACCCTTGCAGAGTCTTCATAGTATCCCTGTATATTGCCCATTTTTTAACCCTGGTGGGGTCAGATGGTGCAGTTGTAAATACATTTTTTGGCATTATTTTTACACGCAGTTTTTCTGCAAGGATTGTAAAATCCACAGTGTGAACTTGGAGCTATACATTGTATCAGACACACTGTGATGTTTGGCAGCTTTCAAAGTGGATTGTGTACATCAGGGGTGCTCAACCTTCTCATGGCAATTTAATGATTTGGAATCTGGTCACGGGACACAATGAATAGGTTCAGGATGCTTTTTTCAAAGTATAATGATGATTTTCAACAGCAATCAGGATACCCACAAACTCCAATCATTTGTCCTTCCACCACCCCACTACATTCATATGTATCAACCCCCACATGCTAGCAATACACATGCTGATTGGCTTACCTCTTTGAAATAAGGGTCCCTCAACCCATTTAAACTCAATGCTCAGCATACAAGTACCATAATTGGTAAAATCATTTTTTCTATAACTATTACTACCTTTACATGTTAGTTCTATTTGCCACTCCCACCTTTCTACAGTAGGTCAGGGGCCTCGTCAGATGGCTCCAAGGGCCACATGTGGCCCTGATAAACAAAAAGGCATTAATCGCATTATCCAAACTCGGTCTTTCCAACCCTCCTGGTAGGTAGTCATAAAACATGTATATGCATAAGCAGACAATGCTGTGATTTTCATAAATTGTGGTCATGATAGGATTGTAATAAATATGATCGCTGACAAAAAAATTCCCAAGGATGGGCAGAAAATGGCATCCAACGCCCTCCATCTTTTTTCTTTTCCACATCCCTTCTTTTCACTCCTTTCCACATTCCCCCGCCTTTCTAAATTTTGCACATTTCTTCATTTATTTGTCATTTTCACGTTTCCCTTGCCCCCTTTTTATTCTTAATTCCCTCCTTTCTCCCCTTTTATATATTCCCGCCATCTTGCTCTCTTATTTTATATCCCACCATCCTTTTACACATTCCCTTTGTCTTTCTCTCTTTTACATTTTCACTCTATCGCTCTCTTCATGTTTTACCTTCATCTCTATTTCTTACTGTACCTCCATTTCTCATTTACTTTGCCCCATCCATCTTCTCCTAGTTTCTCCATCACTGTGTAGAGTAAATAGATGTGTGTGAGTGTTGGGAGGCACAGGAAGCTTTTTAACCTAGAACCAGTTCTGACCACTAGTATGTCCCCGTTGGGCTACGGAAAAGAAGGGTGTGGGCAGCACTGGCCAATATTTCTATAGGTGCACTGCTCTGTGGGCTAATGCCCAAATAAACCCAATATATTCTTTTAGGGTGACCTCTAGACCCCCTAACAAATAGCCCCACAGAGACTCACTATTGCACTCAGAAAATCAATTTATAAATCCATTTTATTGTAGCATACATTTAAAACCAATTTAAAAACAATTATACTGAACCATATGCATGGTAAGCCACCAGGGGGCACCCTCCCTTATCAACAATACAATCTCATATATATACAATTCATAATAATTCTGTGACAATCAATAAAGTTATATGTGCAACTATTCTTAGCTACAACTCACAATTAATATCCTCAACCTAATAAAGTGCCAGTGCTTCCGTCACACATAGTACCTTGTGCAAAGTATTAGAGACCAATCAAAAAAATATAGGAGAGGGAACACAGACAACACACAACAAAGAAAAGTGCTTACTTCAGGGTAATGAACAGGAGGACCCCCCTTAGGCAAAGACCAACGCGTTTCGAGTCCTGTGTGGACTCTTGTTCACGGTCAGTGTGCGGCTGGCTAGAACCAGTTCTGGCTATGACCAAATGGGTGTAACATGGACTGAATAGATGTCCCTTGGATGTACAGGAACCACATTTTGGACAGGTCCCCTCCTTTTTGTTCAAACAAATCAACTCTCCCTAATCAAGGTATGGGCAGCAGGTAATGTGCTAAGGCCCAAAAATATTGTTGTGGACCCCTGTACCCCACCTGGATGTGGTTCTTCAAAGCCTTTTTCTCCTGTTTGACATGTCACATGCTGATGCAACCACCATGTGCAGCAAAATAATGACTTCTCTAGGAAAAAAACTGGTCCCCTAGTCTAAACTCTTTATCCCCCAACCATACAGGCATCCTATTTAGGGATGCCTAATCACATTTTAGGCCAAGCAATTTCCCAGCTCACCACTTTCACATGTACCACATGGCTACTGAAAGTGTCAGTACTGATGACTGTTTTGATGTGAAGTTTGCTTCATGAATATGAATTAATATAAGTGCCCCAACCAGTTTTGATATGAAGACACACTATTTGTGAGGTAACAATTGTTTTTAATACTAATTGACCAATAATGTCATTAAAACATCTAAAC
The DNA here is from genome assembly GCA_027917425.1 of Gastrophryne carolinensis. Classification (NCBI taxonomy): domain Eukaryota; kingdom Metazoa; phylum Chordata; class Amphibia; order Anura; family Microhylidae; genus Gastrophryne; species Gastrophryne carolinensis. The sequence continues at coordinate 347,137,592 of CM051238.1, read as the reverse complement.
TGCTATTAATAAGTAACTTTGGCTTAAAAGTGTAATCAACTCCTTCTCAGTCACACGAAATAACAGCGCTGATAATGCATTAAAGTTCAGGCACGGAGCAGTGTGCTGTATCTTTGCTGAAAGATTTGTTGTCACTTGTTGTGATTAAAATCCTGGTAAGACGCTGTGCCAGCAGCACAGATCTCGGCCCCGCTTGCCGACTACTCTCCAATTAATTTAGTTCAATCAACTTATGGCAGCTTTAATTTACCAAGCAATAAAACGACAGCTTTACATCAAAGAGCTAAAACAGATGAAAATGGAGATAGTCTGGGTATGGAAAGTGAACGGGGGAGGTGGTGTAGACTGCTAGCTAGTTAACTATTTCCATTGCAGCCAAGGACTGCTGCTGTGCTCCTATTAGTAGTGGGGGACAAATATTTTACAACCTGTTCTAAACTATTTAAAGTTCTTATAGCTGTTTCATGACCACAGTCAGTCTAACGGGTACGAGCCCTGATTGCAAAGACTAGCAGACTAGCTCACCTCTCAACTAGGAAGCCTGGACTCTAAGGACCAACCTGGATTTCACTAGAGTCCCTAAAAGTGGGGATAGACTGGGCTGCAGGAAGGCCCCAGGTCAGGCAACCTAGGAGTGGGATTTGCCAAATCTGAAAAGACAGACCAGAGCTAGACTGGAGACGGAGACAACCGAAGTCATTGCTGACAAAACTGGATCATGGTCAAACAAGCCGAGGTCATGGGCAGACAGAATTGTATCGGAGTCAAACAAGCCAAGGTCATCAGGAGAGCGGAAGCGTAGTCAGGATCGAGCTGGGTCGGTCCACAGGAGAGAGAAAACTGGAACTCAGGAACAAGCAGGAGAGAAGACCAACTGGCAATACAGGTCAGTGCTTGCCAGTATTTAAAGGCCCCTGCGCATGCGCAGAATCGAGCGCATGCTTACTGACACCACTTCCTGTGTGAGCGCACGGGAAACCTTGGCGCCTTCTGCTGGGAAACAAGAGGAACAGTCCTGGTTCTATGACAGCCACAGATAAATAGCTATTGTGTCAATTTTATTTCCAAGTGGTCTTATAGTATATGCCAAGCGACATACAGTGTATTTTATAATTCCCAAAAAGTTGGTGTTTGCTCTCTTTATCTCCAGGGAAATGTCCTTCATAGTATTGCACACATATGTCTAATGGAGGTAACCAGGGTGTGTGTAAGCTTTTTGGGCCCTAAGGTGTCTGGTGGGTGCTTGTGTGGGTTGGGGGTTAAATGGGCAATAAAGGAAAAAAAAGAGCATTTGAAAATTGCAAAAGCTGAGCTCTCAGCAGTAAACTTTGTAAAGTATAAAGCAGTTAATAAAGCCTGTGAAAAAGTAATAAAGCTGGCAAAAGTGCAAAATGAAAGAAAGTGGCCAAGGAAAGAAAAAAACAACCCTACCTTTAAATATATAAATAAAAATCAGAACAGGTAGGTGCCCTAACTAGCCGGAGCTGTTAATTTGTTTTTTTAGCTCTGTGTACTTAAAAGTGGAAAAGTGGGTGATATAGGCAATACCACTGCTGGCAATACCCCAAGAAAAAATCTTAACTGGCTAAATATAGCTATCATCCAAATAATGCTACATATTTTAAATACAAACAAGACTCCAGGACCAGAAGGGTGTCGCCCAAGAGCTCTTAAAAGTTATTCTTTAACCCTTGTTCTTGATCTTTAAAGACTCACTAGCCACTAGTATAGCGCCAATGGTTTGCCACAAGGCAAATGTAGTGCCCACTTTTAAAACTCTAATTAACTTACAATAAATAATAGTGGATTTCCATTAATAAACGTAACTTCATTTCCCAATTGACAATACTGCAGTAAATATCGCCGATCTCCACCAAAATGGCGGTATAATGTGGACATATAGTGAGAGGACGTCGCGTGTGACGTCATTTCCGGTCTAGAGGCCGAAAGGACGATATCAGCGCTCCACAGCTTGGAGCGCTGACAGATGTGCGCCGGGTGTCAGTGCGTTCACAAGGGCACCAACCACAGGTACCGAATCCAGTTTCTTCGCCCGAACGGGGTAGTCGTCTGATAAGCAGCATATCGATAGCACAGCAGGTGAAGCAACGGCACCATTGCGGAGTCACAGCAAAAAACTAGCCACAGGTACTGAATATTTATTCTGGGGGGTTCACAACCTGCACTGCCCTCATTATAGAAAAGGAAGGTCTCTCACCAATAATTCACCCTATATTATTTTCAGAAGCAGCACTGCTAAATTCTGGTCAGACGACTGTAGATGGTCTTGTTAACCCTGTAGTGACCACGTACAAAGCTGCAAGCAGCGGCAACAGATACATACTAAACGGTAACACTAAGGTAATCTATTCCAAGCTTAGAGAGGAGACTCTTTCCCTCCAATGCAACATGTTTAATACTCATAAGAACGCAGTTACCAATATAAAACTATTCTTAAAGGGCCATCCAGCACAACCATCTAAGGAGTCGGAATCCACCAATATAACTACAGCAGGGAAAACGCTCCATCCCTCCCAGAGTTATAAATTGAGACCCGCACTGGGATAAAACAGGTGGGGCATTATAAGATATTGATAGAAAACTCAACATCATGTATGATTGGTCACTTATGGATAAGCTGTATCACATTATGTGACTCCTTCATATTAGAATGTCATATATCTCATACACCTCGGTGTGGTGGGAGTTCTGGGTCCTTGCTGGGCATTGGGACTGGGCCTAGTCCTGAAATAATTCTGTTGATTTGATGGACCAGTCGTCTCTATACCTCCTCTAATGCATCAGTATTTTGAGGTGGGTCGCTATCTCTTTTTCACTTTTAAAAAGACCTGTAGGCTCTTAAGGGACTACATACAGGATTGTGTGACTATGCATTATATTAGAAGTAATATCCAGCACAGTTTTACTAAGGACAGAAGCTGCCAGACTAATCTGATAGGCTTCTATGAAGGAAATTGGGGATATTAAAGTCTTCAGGATTAGAAAATATAGTTTGTATTTGGATTGAATTTGTCTGAAGGATCGTGTGCAGAGAGTTGTGGTTAATGATACCTACTCTGAATGATCCCTGGTTGTAAGCAGTGTACCCTAGGGTTTAGTTCTGGGATCTCTATTTTTCAACTTGTTTATAAATTATATAGAAGATGGAATAAATTGCAGTGTCCATTTTTGCAGCTGATGCCAAGATATGTAGCACAGTGCCATCCATCACAACAAATGTCAGGCTGACATGGACACTTTGACACTTTTTTCGACACAGATTCAATGTGTGAAGTGAGAGTAAAGCTGGTCACTTCCAAAGTTACCAACATAGAAACATAGAAACATAGAAGGTTGACGGCAGAAGGAGACCATACTGTCCATCTAGTCTGCCCTTGTGTGTATACTGTATGTACTCTTTATCTTAGGATAGATGTGTGCTTATCCCAGGCATGTTTAAATTCAGTGACTGTTGATTTTTCAACTACCTCTGCTGGAAGTTTGTTCCAAGCATCTACTACTCTTTCTGTAAAATAATATTTTCTAACATTGCTCCTGATCTTCCCCCCGACTAGCTTCAGGTTGTGCCCCCTTATTCTATCATTAAGTTTCTTCTTAAAAACACTTCCCTCCTGAACCTTATTCAATCCTTTCACATATTTAAAGGTCTCAATCATGTCCCCCCTCTCCCTTCTTTCCTCCAGACTGTACAAATTAAGTTCTTTAAGTCTCTCCTGAGTTTTAAGTTTAAGTCCTTCCGCCATTTTCGTTGCCCGACTTTGGACCCGTTCTATTTGAATAATGTATTTTTGCAGGTAAGGTCTCCAGAACTGCACACAATATTCTAGCTGTGGCCTTACCAGGGCTCTATACAGCAGCATCACTCTCCTACTGGTGATGCCTCGAGCTATGCAGCCGAGCATCCTGCTTGCTTTTCCCACTGCCTGGCTACACTGTCCACTCATCTTGCAGCTATCAGTAATCAGTACCCCTAAATCTCTCTCCTCCGAGGTCCTGGCTAACACAGTACTGCCCATACGGTACTCAGAGCAGGGATTCCTTCTACCCAAGTGCATGATTTTACATTTAGAGACATTAAACTCTAGTTTCCACAGTTTTGACCATCTATCCAGTAAAGCTAAATCATTTTCCATGTTGCAGACACCTCCAGGAATATCCACCCTATTACTAACCTTTGTATCATCAGCAAACAGACAAACTTTTCCTACCAAGCCTTCTCCTATGTCACTTACAAATATATTAAAAAGAATGGGGCCCAGGACAGAGCCTTGCGGCACACCACTTGTAACTCGCCTTTGTTCAGATTGCACACCATTTACAACAACGCTCTGATACCGATCCCTCAGCCAACTGGAAATCCACTGAACTATCCAGGGATTGAGTCCTACCTTCAATAACTTATCTATGAGCTCCGTATGTGGTACAGTGTCAAAGGCTTTGCTAAAATCCAGATAGGCGATATCCACAGCACCACCTTCATCTAACACTTTAGTGACATTGTCAAAGAAATCAATAATATTGGTCTGACATGATCTGCCCTCAGTAAAGCCGTGCTGTTTTGGGTCCAATAGGTCATTAATTTTTAGATGGGAAATGATCTGTTTTTTTAAGAGTGTTTCCATTAATTTGACCACTATAGATGTTAAACTAACTGGCCAGTAATTACTGGCTTCTTCTCTACTCCCCTTTTTATGGATTGGTACGACATTGGCCATTCTCCAATCATCTGGAACCTCACCAGTTGAAAGGGAATGGTTAAGTAAATCAGTCAGAGGGGCTGCAATCACAAACCTACGTTCCCTTAGAACTCTGGGGTGGATTCCATATGGACCATCGCCTTACTTACCTTTAGATGTGCCAGCTCGCATAAGTTTTTTTTCAACTGTATTAACTATATAACTATGTAATAAAGGAAGGTTACTTACTTAATTGAAAATGCAGTCTTCTACAACTATGGTTCAGCAGTACATTTCACACAGATGGTTTCTGTACAAACACTCACTCCACTTCCATGACAGGCCTGCTCCCCTTTCTGACCAGAAGAGAGCCTCTTCCTTTGGATGTTTGAGCCTTTTGCTCCCTCCACAGACTACTAGGGTAGATGATTGATCTGACTTCAGCCTTATTGGTTCTATGTCCTGATCTTCTTCCTCTAACTCTTTCTGCATTTAACTTTCCATTCTGGCTCAGCAATGCTGGTTCGAACTATATGCAACCCTATATAAGTTCCGATTCCTCTCAGTCCAACCAATGTATCTATTCAAACACGTCTCACATGCAGCTGGCGTGGTAGGGGAAACCCACACCCACATCAAAATTCCTTAAAAGTGGAGATTTATTTGGGAAGGTACGGGGGGGATATAATGTGTATGATGTAGGAACGATAGGTAGGACAGGTAAGATGCAGGCAGGAAGGGGTCTCTTCTTGGTCTGGAAAGGGATGAGGGATGCAGGTGCCTCTTATGAGAAAGAAAGGAGACTAATACCCATCCCAAGGGCATCTCCAAAAGTCTATATATTTAAGTGTCCACTTACCAGGTGGGTTCGGGGAGGTTCACATGGGCCCAACTGGGAGGGCTGTGAGCCCCAACCATGGGTGGACCTGGAAGAAACATTAGCCTCTGCCTTCCATGGTTGCCACATGCTATTCCTGGTCGTCCCCAGTGCACTTAGGTGGGTCCAGTTCCATGGCTGTGAATGAAATCAAAAGGTCAGTAAAGAGGGCACAGTAAGTTCCTTGGCCTAGAAAGGGGGTAGCAAGAGTATAGCTTAACTTGGCAAGGGACGTGGATCCTCAGTCCTTGTAAAAGCACTGGACCAGGTTGAGTTGGGGGGGAGGCAGTTGTTTGCCCCATGGTGCTACAGGAATGCCATGGGGATCCATTACATGAATTAGCCACCCCCAATGGCATGAAGCGGCAAGAGCCCCTTGGATGTCAGGTAGGGCAGAACTGCTTCCAGCTGGATGAATCTGGATGGATGTCTGGATCTGGGGAGCTGGGGTCCCCCAGCGCTCCCAGGTTTGGAATGTCCTATTGGGGTATAGTTCTCCGTTAAAGAGGATGGCCTTGCACGCCACAGTTAATCTCTGCACACTGCTCCCTCCCTTCTCCGATGCTGTTCTCCCATTAGGAGGGCAGGGGGAGATGTTGGAAGGACCCTGGCACAAAGAGCCCAGGGGGGTGCCTTTGTGTGGATTTAAATGTAGGGAGCCATCTGCTGTGTGAGTGGAAGAGGCTAAGAGAAGTGCCTAGAGGTAAAGTGCAGCTGCCCCTGTTTGGAAACCCTTAAGTCTTTTACCCAGCTGGGACTGTTGTCCCTGGACACTGAACTGATTCTAAGCTAAACAACCAGTAGAACCACAAGAAGCCCTGAACCTAAGTAGTGGAGAAGGTTCCACTAGCCCTCTTTACACTGCGTGATTCCCTACCTAAGTTACCAAGAGTTGGTAGTCATCTCAAAGTGGTGCGGTGAAACCCCTGGCCTGCTGTGATTATTTGAGAGCTTTAAACTGTGCTTAAGAGAGTTAATACCGAGACTTTGCTTGTGGAAGTTTCTGCCCTAACCTGTGAATGTGATAAGTTGATACCATGACTTTGCCTTTGGAAAATATTGCCCTAATTTGGGAATGTGCTATCTTTTCCAAGTCAATGAAGTGAAACAACCCTGTTCAAGCTGCAATTGGACTGTGTGTGGAATGACTGAGTTTGCTATCTCTGTTTAACAACTGAAATCACTGTTACATTGGCAATGTGTACAGCATTCTGGAGGACTGAGGAAACAGGCACATGTTTTAGTTATTAATGCATTTCTGAATAAGGTTCAGGAGGGAAGTGTTTATAAGAAGAAATCTAATTAAACAATAAGGGGGTACAACCTGAGGTTAGTCAGAGAGGAGATCAGGAGCAACATCAGAAAATATTATACTATACTTGAAGACTAGTAGATGCTTGAAACGAACTACCAGCAGTGGTTGGTTGAAAAATCAACAGTAAATGAATTTAGTCCACTTTCGATGGAATTTTTTGAAAGTGTATACTATTTTGTGTCAAAATGACGTAGCTGAACGGATTTTTTATTTATTTATTTTTTTTCCTATTTCAGCTGTTTGTTTTATGGAAGCAGTTTTCACTACCTGTAACTGGTTGCTATTGGTAGTGTACACCAAGTCTGTACAACAAGAAGAGAGAAGTGAGTCCTGTACACATAGAGCACTGCTGTTATGGCCGCTGCTCAGGTGAGGGAGCTCACTCGCTTACACGTGCCCAGCAGCAGTGTTCTGCACAACTATTTGCAATCTGTTTCTATTGGCAATGTACACCAAAAGCCTTATTCCCAGCCTTGTCGCAATTGCTAGGTTTTGCACGAAAGCAAACTCGCAGACCAGGAAAGTTGCAAACACTCGTTTCACTCCAAGATTTTCTCGGGCCAGGTGTATGCGAGCAGGGAGTGTTTCGCGTAAGCTTTCGCTTTAGCCAAGATATTACGTATTTGGCCGGCAAACTAGCATATTATGACGAGTTTGTACCTGTTTCCAGCAGTATGTTGCCGCAGAATCCTTTGTTCTTGGTGCTCTGTGGCCATCTCTCTTGCATGCCGCCATACGCATACGGATGTAGTATTTCTTTTCCTTTGCTGAACATCACCTTTGGGGCAGCCCATGTTTGTGAGCATCCCCGCAGCGTGACTCACCTTGTTCCTCTTCGTTCTTCCTCCTCCTTTTAGGGCATCCCATGTAGTGTGTGTCCCCAGTGGGACTCACCTTCTTCTTCCTTGTTCTTATTGTTCCTTTTGGGGCATCCCATGCAGTGTGTTTCCCCAGTGTGACTTACCTTCTTCCTCTTTGTTCTTACCTGCCTCCCCCTAGTGGTTGCTACCACCTTCCTCCACCCCAGCTTTCCCTTCTGCACCCTGCATTAAGCATGTTGTATTTCCTAAACACACCACACTGCATCATTTTGAGTTCAAACTTTTCTCTTTTATTTGTTAACTATTAGCCTTTTTCTTGGCCTTTTGTAAAACACATTTTAAATCTTTCTGGTTGTTTTAAGAATTGTTTGGTTTTTAACATTGAAAACAGTATAATAATGTATGTTTTATAAAAAAAAAACTGTTTGGGTGCAGCTTGTAGTCGTCCCAGCGCTATTGTCTCTGGCACCTGTAAAGATAAAACAAAAGCAGGTCAACATCTACTTGAACACGTCTCCCAGGTATCCCTGACAAATGGCCACAATTGCTCATTACTTACTGAAGCTCTGTATTTTTCTGTTTTAGGGAGCCATCCTCCACCTTGGCACAATGCCTTTGTCAAGGTTTGTAAGGAAATGGAAACATATTTCAGAACTAGGCACATATGTGATGTTAGGCATGGTCCTCGAGACAGCAGCTTGTATTTTGATTAACCCACCCGAGTCGTGGGACCCCATTGCTGCCATTTCACCCGGGGCTGATGAGTCTGTAGGGACAGAGAAGCACAAAACACCAGCACGTAGCAGACCATTGGGAGTTCCTTGCCTTGAGTTGAGTTCTCATGCTCTGACTGGTACTCCAAGCCCAACACCTGGGCACCCTCCTCTTCGGATTGGTTCAGAGCTGCTGCATGGGAATCCAAGGAGGAGGAAGAAGACGTTGGACGTCATCACGCACCCAGATGACTTCCCAGGCGAGGAACTGGTCGGAACTTTCCGCCCTGGATGGGCTTTATCCTCTGCCAGAACTCTGACTCTAGAAGAGAGAACAATTATGTAACACAGATCTGCATTAGTGGGAAATGTATCTATGTACCAGCCACTTACATGGGAAGTTCTGTCAGAAAAACTGCCTCACCCGGGACCTCTTCCGTCTTTTCAGATTAGACCAATGCTGCATTATTTGGGTGTGTGTGTAAGTCGGGTGGTCTGCCACCTCCCGTGCCAATGTCCCCTTGGTGTGTGCATTGAGCTTGAAGTCCTACCTCTCCATCATAAAAGTCTGCAATGAAAAAACACAATAAAAATGTCACTTCACTGTAGGTGTAAATGTTCCCCACCAGTCTACCGCAGAATCTGCTGTTTCTTCTCCAATTATGTATTTCCACAGTTTAGCTCTACATGCACACTATCCTTCTCATGATTGTGGTGTGACACTTCTCACAGCATTGTTTCTCCTTTAAATACCTGTGTCTCACATCTCCCCCCGTGTGCAGCAGGCCAATGCATGTATTGCCCTATCCGATTTGACTTGCGAGTGACCTGGCCAGTATGTGCATATGCACCACTGAGTAGGTGCATGTCTCTACTCCAAAACAGCATATGCATAGGCATCTCCTAACTTCTCCATGTGCCCAATGATCCACAAGGATTAGCTATTTTAGGGGAGCGGAACAAAGGCAATTCCAAACATAGACAACTTGGCAAGAAGGAGCAGGCAGATTAATGAACCCTTAAACATACCTATACATATACTTCTGTGCCACAGGGGGCACCAATGCCCGCTGGCGTGCAATCGAATGAGCCCATGAAGTTGGGAATATTTGCTATGTTGAAATAACCCAACTTCACCGATTTCTAGGCTGCCATGCTGTCAGGAAAACAGATGTATTTCTCCTACGAAGCAACTATACAATCGAGAAATTTAGTCAGGTCGAGTCTCAGCGAAGGCTGAGACATGCCAACAGACAGTGCCCCCAGCCTCTGAAAGGAGTAATTGGAAAAAAATTTAAGGCAGCCAACCAATTTGGTCATACCTCCAATTGCATGCCCCTTTCTTGTGGCCACAGCTCTGAGTAAAGCTTCTCAAGAGAAGGGCGGTTCCATTGGGCCATTTCACATGTTGATCGTCGAGTGGGTGCACATAAGCTCTGGCTGGTACAGGCAGTTGCTCATACTCGCTTGCCAGATCTTTGTCTGGAGGCTCCATCGCACATATCGTCTGAGCGTCCGCCAACAATCCCGCCAGCAAAAAGAGGAGGGGTAAGATTTGACTGGCAACTTCTGTTTTTTAACGCCCGACCCAAGGGCAAATCAGGGCTCAGAATAATACGCAAGCACAGGCTAAATCTGTATGGTTACGAACATTGCCAACAGCAACCAACGAAAAATGCTTCCATAAAACCCACATTTGCTAACATTAAAAAAAAAAAATTAAAGAATGCTAGATCAGCTCAGCACCTTTAAGACATAATTTTGCCACATAAAAATATACACTTTCAAAAATTCAATCAAAAGTGGAGTTACCCTTAAACATTACTGGGATAAGCATACATCTATCCTTCATCCTGAGTTGTTAAAAAAAAGACACCACACAAAATAAACATTTATCATTCTACAATCAACTACTTACTACTCTGTGTCTTCAAACGTCTGTCTCCTACCAGGTGGTATCCTCTTTCCCTGTCTGAGGGCCTTCTTGGCCCATCACTGGCATCTTCAACACACCAAATCGCTGTTTGGTGGGCATGTTCGTTGCTTCCCTGGCATCCATCCCCACAATTGGCCACAGGTGGTTAAATGATCCATAATTCTGGCTGCTGATTCTGATTCTGGCTGCCGAAGGAAACCTGGGCCATGTGACTGTCAGTGGCTAATCACGGGGCTGGATTTTGTTGGGGTGCGCCGGCCATGCCCTCAAGCTGGTGAGCATGGGGGCATTAACAAATTGGGAGGCCACCATCTACATGGACCAACACCCATTTGGTGTAAATGAGTGCTTGTCCACAAAAACTAGAAATGGTTCCTTTATCACTTCAGTCCCTGGTAGACTGGTCACTGTTAGGTTCTGGAGACATGTGGGATCCTATGAGAATTTGCATTCATACCCACTATACTCAAATCACCACTTCCTCATTCATGGTGTATGGCACCAAATGGCAGATGACCAGCGGAAACCATAGGTTTGATGTGCAAGCCCATTGGGAAATCCAGATTGGTCACCGGCAGTCATGTGATTGCCAGCCACTCATGAAAGAGAAAGAGGAAGTGGTTAACATATGGATATAGGGCAGCTCAATTTAAGGCTGTTAATTTTGTGCATGGAATGTCATGTGGTGATATGGGTGGTGCATTTAGGGCAGATGATTAAGTGCACAGAAACACCCCTTTAAAAGTGCATTAACTAATGACAAGTCCTTGATAGTGGTAGTCTCAATGACACCAGGTTAAATAACCTTTTAGGTTTGCTTCTCTGTTGATAGCAACTCTCAGTTTTAGACATGTTTGTAGACTAGGCTTCAGTACAAGGCAGCAGATGGTGACTGAGTGTGAATGGAATATAGTTTTAATTACTGCAGATTGTAAACAATACTATAGAGAATGGAAATGGAGTTGCTCTGCTTGTGCCAGGGGAGGGGTGCTCATTTATCTGCCAAAAACCCACACATCCTGCGGAATAAAATGACAACTAGGAACACATCCCAAATCTAGTATCACATCATAAAAAAATGTATGGCAGGTTCCTTATTTTCAAAGTTACACAAATCAAGGTGTGTTAGGGTGCTGAGGTGGCAGCATTTGCTAGACATAAAGATTATTAGCTATCCAAGAGATATTAGTATCTTGTAGGTATTTTGTTATAAGCGACAGAGGTGGTCGGGGTCATAATTAGCCATTGACGTGTGGGGCCCAGTATAGTTGTCTATAAACCAGATAAGGTTTGAATACGACTTCTAAAGCCCAACTGTTGAGTCCCTTGGCCCCATTAACAGTTCACAAATAGCTAAAGTGGACCAATCATCATGATTCTGATTGGTCCCTGTCCCGGGGACATCCCTATGTAGAATACCCACTGTGTGAAACCCTCCAGATCACCCACTTTCACTCACCTTTCCACCGTTCCCACGTCAGATGTGCGAGGGGCTCATCCAATCAGTGCTTAAAGATTTGAACTTTGCGGCGGCATAGGCTCTCTGGCAGCCGCATCCCCGGCTTTGCTGTGGCTGGGCCTATCTGGCCTAGCTGAATGGCTGGGTGCAGGGAGCATGCACAGCTACAGGGAAGCCAGGGATGCAGCCACGGGCGAGGACCAAGTCGCGGGATCCCCCAGGATCAGGTAAGATTACCGGCACCCCGGGGGATTTCACACAGCAGGGCATTCTGTGTAGGATGTCACAGGGGCAGGCTAGCAGCCAGCCAGATCAGGTAAGAAAGATTAAACACCCTGCAACCATTGCTGATGGTGGCAGTGTTATGGTCTAAGGAATGTTATGTAGCATTCTTTGCCAACACTTACCCATGCTCACTCTCAGCCAGGGACAGACTAGGGCATACTAAGCAAAATCCCGGTAGGCCGGCCCCTGGGAAGGCCGTGGCCGGTGAGCAGCTGATGGTGAAGGGTGGATGACGGCACATGTGGGAGGTGGCCGGTGAACAGCGGAGTGGATGGCGGGCAGTGAGCAGGCCCCTGGCACTCCCCTGTTGCTGAGGTGGTAGTTTCGGGTGGCCGGTGGACACTCAGAACTACCGTGGCGGCAACCAGGGAACGCCAGTAAGTGTGGGTGCCACACCAGCAACTAATGTTACCAAAATAAGGAGGTCAATGGCCTTTCTGAAGCATAACAAAGTAATGTTTTACTGTTAAAATAATATACCAGACCTATCAGAGTGACTTTGTTGGTGCACCCATGAGCATTGCTGAGTACCCCCAGAGTACCAGGTACAAATGCACACATCGACCGCTAACCTTTACTAATTACCAGAAGAGCAGAGAATGCAAGACTGGTGCCTAAATATGGACCAGGAAAAGTGAATCTTTTTCTGATTTTAGGCTTGGTGGGCAATAGGTTTCGTTTTAGCGTCTTTGGATGGGGAATCTGCTTGTGTGGAGCAAGTGTTGGCAGGGATTTTGCTCTATTTTTCTTAAAGACATTTCACTGGTCATCAGACAGACTTTCCCAGCTCAGCATTACAAAGAGTATTGTCTTAATACCTTACCACAGATATTCCAAGACCTGGATGGATTCGAATTTTCACAGACATTTAAAGTGTATTTTTTTGTAGCACATACTAGACTGGCACTTACTATTTTCTTTCCTTTACCAGTCCTAATCTGCACTGCTAAACATGCCATGGATTGGATATCTGTCATTTAACCACAATTTGGTGCATGGATTTGCTGTGCCCAGTGATATAAATGTAGCTGATGGCTCAATGCTGATACAGGTTAAAGGGACAGTCCAGGCAATTAAAAAACAAATAAAACTCACGCACCTGCCAGTCCGCAGGCTTTGTCCTGTGGGCTACAGTCAAAAGTTTTAAAGCTGACGGCCCCGGTGCCAACAGCACTCTCCTGGACAACCCTGCTGTGTGTCCATGACGGAGGTCACAAGGGAGCAGGCTCCCTAATTGATTGGGAGAAGAGGACACATCACGTGACTGCCTAACACTAATGTGCCATACCAGTGGGCGTTAAGATACACGCCTGGAGCTGGCTGGAAGCATGCTCTCAGCTTCAGACTTGATAACACTGCAACTGGACCAGCTCAGCCTGCTGCACTATAAGTGATCAGATAAGTGATATTTGTTTTAATTTGCATGTCCTATTAAATACAGATCTATTTTTAAATTACACATAAAGTGATTAACAATTCCACAGTTAAAATCCCGGCGTCCTAAATAAAACTTGCAGTGCAAATGTTTGCACTTTAAACTGGGCCAACAGCCTGGCACAGTTGGAAAAGAAAGGTAGCGGCCAGTTTGGAACTTCCTCTCCCAGCATCTCAGCCATGCTGCTGCCTGGATTCAACTGACAGTTGTCTAGCAGTACTTCCTGTTTGCAGGCAGCCTGCAAATGAATGAGCTGCCATCTTGTTTTTAAAAATATGACCACAGCAAGAGTTAGAAAAAGGTAAATGAATATATATGTGCAACAATCTAAATTGCCCTAGGGAGGGATGTATATGAGCACTGTTTGTTGTGTTGGTCTGGTTTAAGTTATTTTTGACTGTTGGTACGCTTTAAATACTGCTGTATTTGTACATCAATGTACTCAGAGGATATTGGATTGGACTTAAAAGTTTAAAGAACCTCTAAAACAGGGGTGTTATTTTCACCAAGGTCCACATCAGTAAATGCGAAGCAAAATGCAGACCCAACCATTCAAAGGTATTATCATAAAGGCCCAAATTATTTTGCCCCGGACGGATGCATACAGGCACTGAAATATTTTGCCCATAGTGGATGCAGACACATTATTTTTTTGCACTGGACAGATGCAGACAGGCACTGAAATATTTTGACCAGGGTGGGTGCAGATGCAGAATTATTTGGGCCAGGATTGCTGCAAATGCAAAATATTTTTCCCAGGACAGATGCAGAGGCTGAATTATTTTTCCCAGCATAGCCATTGAAGAATTTTGCCCAGGACAGCCGCAGAATTATATTGCCCAGGGCAGCCACAGAATTATATTGCCCAGGGCAGCCACAGAATTATATTGCCCAGGGCAGCCACAGAATTATATTGCCCAGGACAGCCACAGAATTATATTGCCCAGGACAGCCACAGAATTATATTGCCCAGGACAGCCACAGAATTATATTGCCCAGGGCAGCCACAGAATTATATTGCCCAGGACAGCCACAGAATTATATTGCCCAGGACAGCCACAGAATTATATTGCCCAGGACAGCCACAGAATTATATTGCCCAGGGCAGCCACAGAATTATATTGCCCAGGACAGCCACAGAATTATATTGCCCAGGACAGCCACAGAATTATATTGCCCAGGACAGCCACAGAATTATATTGCCCAGGACAGCCACAGAATTATATTGCCCAGGGCAGCCACAGAATTATTTTGCCCAGGACAGCCACAGAATTATATTGCCCAGGACAGCCACAGAATTATATTGCCCAGGGCAGCCACAGAATTATTTTGCTCAGGAGAGATGCAGACAGTTATTTTGCCCAGGACAGATATCATTTTGCCCATGACAGAAGTATCTTGCCTAGAAGAGACACAAAATTATTTTACCCAGGTCAGGCACAGAATTATTTTGCTCAGGACAGACACAGATGCTAAATTATTCTGACGACATAAATGAATCATTTTTGCCCACGTACTTGTACCATAACCTCTGCAGCAGCTGTAGGCAGTCCTGTGCTCCACAGCGTAGCGCTTAGAAGCCACATACAGGCGCAAAGTCATATTGCGCGTGTCAGCAACCTTCCAGTGTCCAGTAGGCTGGAAGGGGCTCTGCTGGCATCTGGCAGCTGTCAGAGGGCCACATAAAAATGCTTGGAAGGCCACATCTGGCCCCCGGGCCTTGGATTTGACTTATGTGATCTAAAAGCTAAGTGTAAAATCAAAACACAATTATATTACCTCTCAGATTACTGAATTCTGGTAGGCTGCTCTCTGTTGATAATTTCGGATCTCCTGTTTTATAGCCAAGTCTTGTCATTTTCCCTCTAATATGTGTTATTCGCAGACCAAATGTTACATGTATTCTGTGATTATATGAGGAACACCTCTACCTGCCTTTTTATTCCTGTCTGCTGCAAGTGCGAGAAGCTAGCACCTCTGCACGCATAATGAATGGTGTGCGATACAGGAGTGGTGTTTAACTGCCATCTAGGGACAAAAGTATAAATTGCACATAAAGTGATTAACAATGCCTAAACATCCTAAATAAAACTTGCAGCGCAAATGTTTGCACTTTAAACCAGACCAACAGCCTGGCACAGTTGGAAAAGAAAGGTAGCGGCCAGTTTGGAGCTTCCTCTCTCACCATCTCAGCCATGCTGCTGCCTGGATTCAACTGACATAACTGACAATGTACAGTAACAGGAAGCTCAGCAGCACTTCCTGTTTGCAGACGGCCTGCAAGTGCATAAACCACCATCTTGTTTTAAAAAATGACCATAGCAAGAGTTAGAAAAGGGTAAATGAATATGTATGTGCAGCAATCTAAATTGGCCTGGGGACTGATGCATATGGGCACTGTTTGTTGTGTTGGTCTGGTTTAAGTCATTTTTGACTGATTGGTATGCTTTAATTACTGCTGTATCTGTATATTCAGATGGTGGGATGGTAGGTCCACCAAAATGAGATAACAATGTGGTCATCAGGTGGTTGCGGGGGCTGTAAACAGTATTTAGCTCAGAAATGGCGCATGCCATGGTCATACAAGGATAATACTTCACTGGCAATGGCATGGCACCTGCACGGGCTCCTCCAATCAATTTTCCTTGCTGGCTTGAAACCTGAGTGACAGGCTAGCCGGTGGCAGCCCCCCTTTGGATATGTATACCAGCAATTCAGGAAGGCCTGATGTGGGTTCCCCTACAGGTTTGCTGTGGATCCCACTGTCGGCCTGCACATGTGTCATGGGATTGTTGGCAAGGTAAGCCTATCAGGCGAACAGGATGCCCCAGGGTAAAGCTGCAACCTGGCCCTGAAGACTTTTGGACTCTAGGGTCGTGATACCAGGGTTTGTTCTTCTTTAAAACTATCGACAGGTGACAGTTTTACTTTAAACCATATCACGACAAATCCATTTGAAACACTAGGATTTTCCTTAGTAGATCTGCCATGTTTCTCTTCCTCCCTTCTCACTATCTGTTCTTTCCTGTCCTCTCTCGCCGTTTTTCTACATTCCATCCTGCAGTCTCCTCCTGTATTCATTTCTCTTGCTCGTTCTGCAGGAGGGGCAGCGTCACGCTAATGAGTGTTTTAGCTATTCATTTGTTTTACTTGCAGCCCGTAATGAATTAAAAGGCGGGGGGACTTTGGAGACCGATTTTTAATACAAACTCCCCTCCTGGTGCCGACCCCGACCGTCAGCGCCTTGCCCGTTACTACGGCAACCACAGGAATTTTCATGCAAATTGGCTGCTCTATGGATGAGATGGTGGCGGCGCATCCTACAACTAATCATGATAAAATTAGTTTCACTATATTTAAATGACTCTACCTAATGCATTATATCCATATGCATGAAATTGCTTCAGCTAATGCTCTGCATAAAATAGCAAAGACGTTTGAAATTACCATATTGCCAGCCCTAAAACAGGTTGCCATAAAGAAACACCCCCCACCCCCTCTTATAGGATTTTTATTAAATGACTCACCCCCAAGGCATTTATGGGATGCGTTGAAATTGGCGCCATGTAACCTCCCATCACTAGTGAGGTCTGTGTGCTCTGGCCACTGAGGAGGCAAAGCCATGACAACATCCAAGTAATTGTGCTAATATTTTGTTTACCTCTATTATAGCATCTGTGGGATTGTACAGTTTGTTGTTGGATATGGTGGAGGATCTCTCTGGTATGTTGCCAGTGGCGTATTAAGCATTCTCTGTTTCATGTCTGCCTAGATAACCTGCATTTGCTAAACCCATATGGAAAAATGACATGTGTAGAATCATACTATAGTACCACCATGGGCAGCCTGCCAGATGGGGGGGTTAGCCTAACCTCTCTCTAGGGTGACGCCACAGGACACTATTCAGACACCCCATTTTAATAGTCTGTCTTACTTCTCTTCCTCTTTTCTTTTTGCAGGTGTCTTCATTATTTTCTCTCTCTTTTTCTAGCTCCAGCATTTTCTTTTTCCTGTCTGCTTTCCTTTTAGCCTTCATTGGTCTCTGTCTCTTTTTTTGTATTCCTTTCTTTTGCATTTATTTTCCATATTCTCTCTTTTTTTCCCATTCTTTTCATTCCTTTTTACAGTCCCTTTCTTTTCCCATTCCCTCCACCTCTCTGTCCCTCTTGCTTCGCGCTCTCGCTTTTGTACTTTTCATCTCTCTTTTTTCACCTTCTCTACATCTTTCTCTCTGTTTGCCTTCCCTACATTTCTCTTGTCCTCATTTCCTAGCCTCCCCCCATATTATTTATTTAAAAATCAACATCATGTTTCACAGCACTGTAGTCTGTTTCGAGTTTTGTGCCCTGTACCCTTAAAGTGCAGACCCCAGGGCAGGCTTGCTCCCTCCCCTGGGGGCATCCCGAACTAGGATGCCCCACTGTGTGAAACCCTCCAGGGCGCACAGTAAACCCCCGAGCCCATGGCGCATGCGTGACCGGTGCTGGCATCACACGTTTCCTTCTCAGCTGTGAGCGTCCCTTCCCGTTGCAACTGAATTGCTGTGCGGGGCCGCACACAGCTGAAGGGAGCCAACGGTAGGTCACCCCTAACCCGGGGTGCCCCAGGGGCACAGACCAAAACCCAGGATAGTGAATGCTGGGTTTTAGTTCACTTTAAGCCAGGTTGTATGCTTGCCTGGATAAGAGGGTTTTCAGGGAGCTATTGGGGTTTGGGACTGGCGACTTGCAGAAATTTACAGTGGCATGTGAGAAGTCCTGTAGAGACACGTGAGAGGAGGTGACCAGGGTGGAAGACAGGCGGAGACAGAGCGGGGGCTGCGTCTAGGTTGATATTAGAGATGAAATGTAGGGAGGAGCTTGGCTGGAGTGAGCTTTGTTGGTTAGAGTTTTAAACCGTATTTGCTGTGGACTGGCGCCCTGTGAAGGGAATGACAGTGGGGAGCAGAACTAGATGAGCAAAAGGAGAGATGAATGAGGCGAGCAGCAGAGTTCAGGATAGATTGTTAGCCAGTCTGTTAGTTGGGAAGCCACAAAGAGGGATGTTGCAGTAGTCCAGTAGTCTAGCATTTTAGTGGTATCAGGTGAGAGGAAGGGACAGATGCATGAGATGTTTTTAAGTTGGAGATGGCAAGAAGTGGCTAAAAAGTGAATATAAATGAAAAGGCAGATTCCAGAAAGACTCCTAGGCACCAAGATTGGGGACTTGCATTTATTCTATAATTGTTAACAGAGATAGATATGTTAGAGAGGGGAGTTTATTTATATAATGCTATTCTCCTCCATAGCACTGTACAAGGCAATACTTTCTTTAATTTTCTGCATTCCTGCTTTATTTTCCCCTCCCTTTTTGCCCCATCCATCTCTCTGTCTCCCTTCTCCCATCTCTTCTATGTTTCCAGTGTCTGTCTCTGTTTTTCTACATTCCCTGCATCTCTTACTATTTGAGTGTATATTGTCTGTCTGGGGGCACCATCCTGAAATATTGCACAGTGCTGATATTAACCTTAGGCTAACCTCGAGTACCACTCCTGTACAGAGTGAAAAGCCAAATAAGTGCTCCTTGCCATGCTGCCCATAAGAGCCCCTACTGACCCACACCGCTAATCAGTCCCGCTCTATGACTTTAAAACGTACCATATTTTTGCCCTATAAGATGCACTTTTTAGCCCTAAAAGTGTGTGTGTGCGGGGGGGGGGGGGGGGGGGGGAATATCAGCGTGTCGTGCGATATCGGGCGAATGTAAAAAAAAAACTTTCTGTGGATCCCCCACTTCCGTAGTCGCTGCTGCCTGCCTTCTCCTTTATCCGGTTCTGCGGTGGGCAGCAGCAGGAACGCCGGAGAATGTACAGTTAGTTTTTTTTGGGGTTGTTTTTGGGGGTATGCTGCACACTGCCTGTATTGGGGATGCCCGCACACTGCCTGTATTGGAGATGCCCGCACACCGCCTGTATTGGGGATGCCCGCACACTGCCTGTATTGGGGATGCCTGCACACTGCCTGTATTGGGTATGCTGCACACTGCCTGTATTGGGGATGCCAGCACACTGCCTGTATTGGGGATGCCCGCACACTGCCTGTATTGGAGATGCCCGCACACTGCCTGTATTGGAGATGCCCGCACACTGCCTGTATTGGGGATGCCCGCACACTGCCTGTATTGGGGATGCCAGCACACTGCCTGTATTGGGGATGCCCGCACACTGCCTGTATTGGGGATGCCCGCACACTGCCTGTATTGGAGATGCCCGCACACTGCCTGTATTGGGGATGCCCGCACACTGCCTGTATTGGAGATGCCCGCACACTGCCTGTATTGGGGATGCCTGCACACTGCCTGTATTGGGGATGCCAGCACACTGCCTGTATTGGGGATGCCTGCACACTGCCTGTATTGGGGATGCCCACACACTGCCTGTATTGGAGATGCCCGCACACTGCCTGTATTGGGGATGCCTGCACACTGCCTGTATTGGGGATGCCAGCACACTGCCTGTATTGGGGATGCCTGCACACTGCCTGTATTGGGGATGCCCGCACACTGCCTGTATTGGGGATGCCCGCACACTGCCTGTATTGGGGATGCCCGCACACTGCCTGTATTGGAGATGCCCGCACACTGCCTGTATTGGGGATGCCCGCACACTGCCTGTATTGGAGATGCCCGCACACTGCCTGTATTGGGGATGCCTGCACACTGCCTGTATTGGAGATGCCCGCACACTGCCTGTATTGGGGATGCCCGCACACTGCCTGTATTGGAGATGCCCGCACACTGCCTGTATTGGGGATGCCTGCACACTGCCTGTATTGGGGATGCCAGCACACTGCCTGTATTGGGGATGCCTGCACACTGCCTGTATTGGGGATGCCCACACACTGCCTGTATTGGAGATGCCCGCACACTGCCTGTATTGGGGATGCCCGCACACTGCCTGTATTGGGGATGCCTGCACACTGCCTGTATTGGGTATGCTGCACACTGCCTGTATTGGGGATGCCAGCACACTGCCTGTATTGGGGATGCCCGCACACTGCCTGTATTGGAGATGCCCGCACACTGCCTGTATTGGGGATGCCTGCACACTGCCTGTATTGGGGATGCCAGCACACTGCCTGTATTGGGGATGCCTGCACACTGCCTGTATTGGGGATGCCCACACACTGCCTGTATTGGAGATGCCCGCACACTGCCTGTATTGGGGATGCCTGCACACTGCCTGTATTGGGGATGCCAGCACACTGCCTGTATTGGGGATGCCTGCACACTGCCTGTATTGGGGATGCCCGCACACTGCCTGTATTGGGGATGCCCGCACACTGCCTGTATTGGGGATGCCCGCACACTGCCTGTATTGGAGATGCCCGCACACTGCCTGTATTGGGGATGCCCGCACACTGCCTGTATTGGAGATGCCCGCACACTGCCTGTATTGGGGATGCCTGCACACTGCCTGTATTGGAGATGCCCGCACACTGCCTGTATTGGGGATGCCCGCACACTGCCTGTATTGGAGATGCCCGCACACTGCCTGTATTGGGGATGCCTGCACACTGCCTGTATTGGGGATGCCAGCACACTGCCTGTATTGGGGATGCCTGCACACTGCCTGTATTGGGGATGCCCACACACTGCCTGTATTGGAGATGCCCGCACACTGCCTGTATTGGGGATGCCCGCACACTGCCTGTATTGGGGATGCCTGCACACTGCCTGTATTGGGTATGCTGCACACTGCCTGTATTGGGGATGCCAGCACACTGCCTGTATTGGGGATGCCCGCACACTGCCTGTATTGGAGATGCCCGCACACTGCCTGTATTGGAGATGCCCGCACACTGCCTGTATTGGGGATGCCCGCACACTGCCTGTATTGGGGATGCCAGCACACTGCCTGTATTGGGGATGCCCGCACACTGCCTGTATTGGGGATGCCCGCACACTGCCTGTATTGGGGATGCCCGCACACTGCCTGTATTGGGGATGCCTGCACACTGCCTGTATTGGGTATGCTGCACACTGCCTGTATTGGGGATGCCAGCACACTGCCTGTATTGGGGATGCCCGCACACTGCCTGTATTGGAGATGTCCGCACACTGCCTGTATTGGAGATGCCCGCACACTGCCTGTATTGGGGATGCCCGCACACTGCCTGTATTGGGGATGCCTGCACACTGCCTGTATTTGGGATACCCGCACACTGCCTGTATTGGGGATGCCCGCACACTGCCTGTATTTGGGATGCCCGCACACTGCCTGTATTGGGGATGCCCGCACACTGCCTGTATTGGGGATGCCCGCACACTGCCTGTATTGGGGATGCCAGCACACTGCCTGTATTGGGGATGCCAGCACACTGCCTGTATTGGGGATGCCCGCACACTGCCTGTATTGGGGATGCCAGCACACTGCCTGTATTGGAGATGCCCGCACACTGCCTGTATTGGGGATGCCCGCACACTGCCTGTATTGGAGATGCCCGCACACTGCCTGTATTGGGGATGCCCGCACACTGCCTGTATTGGGGATGCCCGCACACTGCCTGTATTGGGGATGCCAGCACACTGCCTGTATTGGGGATGCCCGCACACTGCCTGTATTGGGGATGCCCGCACACTGCCTGAATTGGGGATGCCCGCACACTGCCTGTATTGGGGATGCCAGCACACTGCCTGTATTGGGGATGCCAGCACACTGCCTGTATTGGGGATGCCCGCACACTGCCTGTATTGGGTATGCCCGCACACTGCCTGAATTGGGGATGCCCGCACACTGCCTGTATTGGGGATGCCCGCACACCGCTTGTTCTGGGGATGCCCGCACACCACCTGTATTGGGGATGCCTGCACACTGCCTGTATTGGGGATGCCCACACACTGCCTGTATTGGAGATGCCCGCACACTGCCTGTATTGGGGATGCCCGCACACCGCCTGTATTGGGGATGCCCGCACACCGCCTGTATTGGGGATGCCCGCACACCACCTGTATTGGGGATGCCCGCACACTGCCTGTATTGGGGATGCCCGCACACTACCTGTATTGGGGATGCCCGCACACTGCCTGTATTGGGGATGCCCGCACACTGCCTGTATTGGGGATGCCCGCACACTGCCTGTATTGGGGATGCACGCACACTGCCTGTATTGGGGATGCCTGCACACTGCCATATTGGAAATGCCCGCACACTGCCTGTATTGGGGATGCCCGCACACTGCCTGTATTGGGGATGCCCGCACACTGCCTGTATTGGGGATGCACGCACTCTGCCTGTATTGGGGTACCTGCACACTGCCATATTGGAGATGCCCGCACACTGCCTGTATTGGGGATGCCAGCACACTGCCTGTATTGGGGATGCCCGCACACTGCCTGTATTGGGGATGCCCGCACACTGCCATATTGGGGATGCCCGCACACTGCTTGTATTGGGGATGCCAGCACACTGCCTGTATTGGGGATGCCCGCACACTGCCTGTATTGGGGATGCACGCACACTGCCTGTATTGGGGATGCCTGCACATGGCCTGTATTGGGGATGCCCGCACACTGCCTGTATTGGGGATGCCAGCACACTGCCTGTATTGGGGATGCCTGCACACTGCCTGTATTGGGGATGCCTGCACATGGCCTGTATTGGGGATGCCCGCACACTGCCTGTATTGGGTATGCTGCACACTGCCTGTATTGGGGATGCCCGCACACTGCCTGTATTGGGGATGCCCGCACACTGCCTGTATTGGGGATGCCCGCACACTGCCTGTATTGGAGATGCACGCACACTGCCTGTATTGGGGATGCCTGCACATGGCCTGTATTGGGGATGCCCGCACACTGCCTGTATTGGGGATGCACGCACACTGCCTGTATTGGGGATGCCTGCACATGGCCTGTATTGGGGATGCCCGCACACTGCCTGTATTGGGGATGCCCGCACACTGCCTGTATTGGGGATGCCAGCACACTGCCTGTATTGGAGATGCCCACACACTGCCTGTATTGGGAATGCCAGCACACTGCCTGTATTGGGTATGCTGCACACGCCCTGTATTGGGGATGCCAGCACACTGCCTGTATTGGGGATGCCCGCACACTGCCTGTATTGGGGATACCAGCACACTGCCTGTATTGGGGATGCCAGCACACTGCCTGTATTGGGGATGCCCGCACACTGCCTGTATTGGAGATGCCCACACACTGCCTGTATTGGGAATGCCAGCACACTACCTGTATTGGAGATGCCCGCACACTGCCTGTATTGGGTATGCTGCACACGCCCTGTATTGGGTATGCTGCACACTGCCTGTATTGGGGATGCCCGCACACTGCCTGTATTGGGGATGCCTGCACACTGCCTGTATTGGGGATGCCAGCACACCGCCTGTATTGGGGATGCCCGCACACCGCCTGTATTGGAGATGCCCGCACACTGCCTGTATTGGGGATGCCTGCACACTGCCTGTATTGGGGATGCCCGCACACCACCTGTATTGGGGATGCCCGCACACCGCCTGTATTGGAGATGCCCGCACACCGCCTGTATTGGGGATGCCCGCACACCGCCTGTATTGGGGATGCCCGCACACCACCTGTATTGGGGATGCCCGCACACCGCCTGTATTGGAGATGCCCGCACACCGCCTGTATTGGGGATGCCCGCACACCGCCTGTATTGGGGATGCCCGCACACCGCCTGTATTGGAGATGCCCGCACACCGCCTGTATTGGGGATGCCCGCACACCGCCTGTATTGGAGATGCCCGCACACCGCCTGTATTGGGGATGCCCGCACACTGCCTGTATTGGGGATGCCCGCACACTACCTGTATTGGGGATGCCCGCACATTGCCTGTATTGGGGATGCCCGCACACTGCCTGTATTGGGGATGCCCGCACACTGCCTGTATTGGGGATGCCCGCACACTGCCTGTATTGGGGATGCCTGCACACTGCCATATTGGAGATGCCCGCACACTGCCTGTATTGGGGATGCCCGCACACTGCCTGTATTGGGGATGCACGCACTCTGCCTGTATTGGGGTACCTGCACACTGCCATATTGGAGATGCCCGCACACTGCCTGTATTGGGGATGCCCGCACACTGCCTGTATTGGGGATGCCTGCACACTGCCATATTGGGGATGCCTGCACACTGCCTGTATTGGGGATGCCAGCACACTGCCTGTATTGGGGATGCCCGCACACTGCCTGTATTGGGGATGCACGCACACTGCCTGTATTGGGGATGCCTGCACATGGCCTGTATTGGGGATGTCCGCACACTGCCTGTATTGGGGATGCCCGCACACTGCCTGTATTGGGGATGCCCGCACACTGCCTGTATTGGGGTACCTGCACACTGCCATATTGGAGATGCCCGCACACTGCCTGTATTGGGAATGCCCGCACACTGCCTGTATTGGGGATGTCAGCACACTGTATTGGGGATGCCCGCACACTGCCTGTATTGGGGATGCCCGCACACTGCCTGTATTGGGGATGCCCGCACACTGCCTGTATTGGGGATGCCCGCACACTGCCATATTGGGGATGCTCGCACACTGCCTGTATTGGGGATGCACGCACACTGCCTGTATTGGGGATGCCCGCACACTGCCTGTATTGGGGATGCCCGCACACTGCCTGTATTGGGGAATCCCGCACACTGCCTGTATTGGGGATGCCCGCACACTGTCTGTAATTGGGATGCCTGCACACTGCCTGTATTGGAGATGCCCGCACACTGTCTGTATTGGGGATACTGCACACTGTCTGTATTGGAGATACCCGCACACTGCCTGTATTGGGGAAGCCAGCACACTGTCTGTAATGGGGATGCCCGCACACTGCCTGTATTGGGGATGCCCGCACACTGCCTGTATTGGGGATGCCCGCACACTGCCTGTATTGGGGATGCCCGCACATTGCCTGTATTGGGGAATCCCGCACACTGCCTGTATTGGGGATGCCCGCACACTGCCTGTATTGGGGATGCCAGCACACTCCCTGTATTGGGTATGCTGCACACTCCCTGTATTGGGTATGCTGCACACTGCCTGTATTGGGGATGCCCGCACACTGCCTGTATTGGGGATGCCCGCACACTGCCTGTATTGGGGATGCCCGCACACTGCCTGTATTGGGGATGCCTGCACACTGCCTGTATTGGGGATGCCTGCACACTGCCTGTATTGGGGATGCCTGCACACTGCCTGTATTGGGGATGCCCGCACACTCCCTATATTGGGTATGCTGCACACTCCCTGTATTGGGTATGCTGCACACTGCCTGTATTGGGGATGCCCGCACACTGCCTGTATTGGGGATGCCAGCACACTCCCTGTATTGGGTATGCTGCACACTCCCTGTATTGGGTATGCTGCACACTGCCTGTATTGGGGATGCCCGCACACTGCCTGTATTGGGGATGCCCGCACACTGCCTGTATTGGGGATTCCCGCACACTGCCTGTATTGGGGATTCCCGCACACTGCCTGTATTGGGGATGCCCGCACACTGCCTGTATTGGGGATGCACGCACACTGCCTGTATTGGGGATGCCTGCACACTGCCATATTGGAAATGCCCGCACACTGCCTGTATTGGGGATGCCCGCACACTGCCTGTATTGGGGATGCCCGCACACTGCCTGTATTGGGGATGCACGCACTCTGCCTGTATTGGGGTACCTGCACACTGCCATATTGGAGATGCCCGCACACTGCCTGTATTGGGGATGCCAGCACACTGCCTGTATTGGGGATGCCCGCACACTGCCTGTATTGGGGATGCCCGCACACTGCCATATTGGGGATGCCTGCACACTGCTTGTATTGGGGATGCCAGCACACTGCCTGTATTGGGGATGCCCGCACACTGCCTGTATTGGGGATGCACGCACACTGCCTGTATTGGGGATGCCTGCACATGGCCTGTATTGGGGATGCCCGCACACTGCCTGTATTGGGGATGCCTGCACACTGCCTGTATTGGGGATGCCTGCACATGGCCTGTATTGGGGATGCCCGCACACTGCCTGTATTGGGTATGCTGCACACTGCCTGTATTGGGGATGCCCGCACACTGCCTGTATTGGGGATGCCCGCACACTGCCTGTATTGGGGATGCCCGCACACTGCCTGTATTGGAGATGCACGCACACTGCCTGTATTGGGGATGCCTGCACATGGCCTGTATTGGGTATGCCCGCACACTGCCTGTATTGGGGATGCACGCTTACTGCCTGTATTGGGGATGCCTGCACATGGCCTGTATTGGGGATGCCCGCACACTGCCTGTATTGGGGATGCCCGCACACTGCCTGTATTGGGGATGCCAGCACACTGCCTGTATTGGAGATGCCCACACACTGCCTGTATTGGGAATGCCAGCACACTGCCTGTATTGGAGATGCCCGCACACTGCCTGTATTGGGTATGCTGCACACGCCCTGTATTGGGGATGCCAGCACACTGCCTGTATTGGGGATGCCAGCACACTGCCTGTATTGGGGATACCAGCACACTGCCTGTATTGGGGATGCCAGCACACTGCCTGTATTGGGGATGCCCGCACACTGCCTGTATTGGAGATGCCCACACACTGCCTGTATTGGGAATGCCAGCACACTACCTGTATTGGAGATGCCCGCACACTGCCTGTATTGGGTATGCTGCACACGCCCTGTATTGGGTATGCTGCACACTGCCTGTATTGGGGATGCCCGCACACTGCCTGTATTGGGGATGCCTGCACACTGCCTGTATTGGGGATGCCAGCACACCGCCTGTATTGGGGATGCCCGCACACCGCCTGTATTGGAGATGCCCGCACACCACCTGTATTGGGGATGCCCGCACACCGCCTGTATTGGAGATGCCCGCACACCGCCTGTATTGGGGATGCCCGCACACCGCCTGTATTGGGGATGCCCGCACACCACCTGTATTGGGGATGCCCGCACACCGCCTGTATTGGAGATGCCCGCACACCGCCTGTATTGGGGATGTCCGCACACCGCCTGTATTGGGGATGCCCGCACACCGCCTGTATTGGAGATGCCCGCACACCGCCTGTATTGGGGATGCCCGCACACCGCCTGTATTGGAGATGCCCGCACACCGCCTGTATTGGGGATGCCCGCACACTGCCTGTATTGGGGATGCCCGCACACTACCTGTATTGGGGATGCCCGCACATTGCCTGTATTGGGGATGCCCGCACACTGCCTGTATTGGGGATGCCCGCACACTGCCTGTATTGGGGATGCCCGCACACTGCCTGTATTGGGGATGCCTGCACACTGCCATATTGGAGATGCCCGCACACTGCCTGTATTGGGGATGCCCGCACACTGCCTGTATTGGGGATGCACGCACTCTGCCTGTATTGGGGTACCTGCACACTGCCATATTGGAGATGCCCGCACACTGCCTGTATTGGGGATGCCCGCACACTGCCTGTATTGGGGATGCCTGCACACTGCCATATTGGGGATGCCTGCACACTGCCTGTATTGGGGATGCCAGCACACTGCCTGTATTGGGGATGCCCGCACACTGCCTGTATTGGGGATGCACGCACACTGCCTGTATTGGGGATGCCTGCACATGGCCTGTATTGGGGATGTCCGCACACTGCCTGTATTGGGGATGCCCGCACACTGCCTGTATTGGGGATGCCCGCACACTGCCTGTATTGGGGTACCTGCACACTGCCATATTGGAGATGCCCGCACACTGCCTGTATTGGGGATGCCCGCACACTGCCTGTATTGGGGATGTCAGCACACTGTATTGGGGATGCCCGCACACTGCCTGTATTGGGGATGCCCGCACACTGCCTGTATTGGGGATGCCCGCACACTGCCTGTATTGGGGATGCCCGCACACTGCCATATTGGGGATGCTCGCACACTGCCTGTATTGGGGATGCACGCACACTGCCTGTATTGGGGATGCCCGCACACTGCCTGTATTGGGGATGCCCGCACACTGCCTGTATTGGGGAATCCCGCACACTGCCTGTATTGGGGATGCCCGCACACTGCCTGTATTGGAGATGCCCGCACACTGCCTGTATTGGGGATGCCCGCACACTGTCTGTAATTGGGATGCCTGCACACTGCCTGTATTGGAGATGCCCGCACACTGTCTGTATTGGGGATACTGCACACTGTCTGTATTGGAGATACCCGCACACTGCCTGTATTGGGGAAGCCAGCACACTGTCTGTAATGGGGATGCCCGCACACTGCCTGTATTGGGGATGCCCGCACACTGCCTGTATTGGGGATGCCCGCACACTGCCTGTATTGGGGATGCCCGCACATTGCCTGTATTGGGGAATCCCGCACACTGCCTGTATTGGGGATGCCCGCACACTGCCTGTATTGGGGATGCCAGCACACTCCCTGTATTGGGTATGCTGCACACTCCCTGTATTGGGTATGCTGCACACTGCCTGTATTGGGGATGCCCGCACACTGCCTGTATTGGGGATGCCCGCACACTGCCTGTATTGGGGATGCCCGCACACTGCCTGTATTGGGGATGCCTGAACACTGCCTGTATTGGGGATGCCTGCACACTGCCTGTATTGGGGATGCCTGCACACTGCCTGTATTGGGGATGCCCGCACACTCCCTATATTGGGTATGCTGCACACTGCCTGTATTGGGGATGCCTGCACACTGCCTGTATTGGGGATTCCCGCACACTGCCGGTATTGGGGATGCCCGCACACTGCCTGTATTGGGGATGCCCGCACACTGCCTGTATTGGGGATGCCCGCACACTGCCTGTATTGGGGATTCCCGCACACTGCCTGTATTGGGGATTCCCGCACACTGCCTGTATTGGGGATGCCCGCACACTGCCTGTATTGGGGATGCACGCACACTGCCTGTATTGGGGATGCCTGCACACTGCCTGTATTGGGGAATCCCGCACACTGCCTGTATTGGGGATGCCTGCACACTGCCTGTATTGGGGATGCCCGCACACTGCCTGTATTGGGGATGCCCGCACACTGCCTGTATTGGGGATGCACGCACACTGCCTGTATTGGGGATGCCTGCACACTGCCATATTGGAGATGCCCGCACACTGCCTGTATTGAGGATGCCCACACACTGCCTGTATTGGGGATGCACGCACACTGCCTGTATTGGGGTACCTGCACACTGCCATTTTGGAGATGCCCGCACACTGCCTGTATTGGGGATGCCCACACACTGCCTGTATTGGGGATGTCAGCACACTGTATTGGGGATGCCCGCACACTGCCTGTATTGGGGATGCCCGCACACTGCCTGTATTGGGGATGCCCGCACACTGCCTGTATTGGGGATGCCCGCACACTGCCTGTATTGGGGATGCCTGCACACTGCCTGTATTGGGGATGCACGCACACTGCCTGTATTGGGGATGCCTGCACACTGCCTGTATTGGGGATGCACGCACACTGCCTGTATTGGGGATGCCCGCACACTGCCTGTATTGGAGATGCCCGCACACTGCCTGTATTGGGGATGCCCGCACACTGTCTGTAATGGGGATGCCTGCACACTGCCTGTATTGGAGATGCCCGCACACTGTCTGTATTGGGGATACTGCACACTGCCTGTATTGGGGATGCCCACACACTGCCTGTATTGGAGATGCCCGCACACTGCCTGTATTGGGGATGCCAGCACACTGTCTGTAATGGGGATGCCTGCACACTGCCTGTATTGGGGATGCCCGCACACTGCCTGTATTGGGGATGCCCGCACACTGCCTGTATTGGGGAATCCCGCACACTGCCTGTATTGGGGATGCATGCACACTGCTTGTATTGGAGATGCCCGCACACTGCCTGTATTGGGGATGCCAGCACACTGCCTGTATTGGGGATGCCTGCACACTGCCTGTATTGGGGATGCCCGCACACTCCCTATATTGGGTATGCTGCACACTGCCTGTTTTGGGGATACCTGCACACTGCCTGTATTGGAGATGCCCGCACACTGCCTGTATTGGGGATGCCCGCACACTGCCTGTATTGGGGATGCCCGCACACTGCCTGTATTGGGGATGCCAGCACACTGCCTGTATTGGGGATGCCCGCACACTGCCTGTATTGGGGATGCCCGCACACTGCCTGTATTGGGGATGCCGGCACACTGCCTGTATTGGGGATGCCCGCACACTGCCTGTATTGGGGATGCCCACACACTGCCTGTATTGGGGATGCCAGCACACTGCCTGTATTGGGGATGCCCGCACACTGCCTGTATTGGGGATGCCCGCACACTGCCTGTATTGGGGATGCCGGCACACTGCCTGTATTGGGGATGCCCGCACACTGCCTGTATTGGGGATGCACGCACACTGCCTGTATTGGGGATGCTGCACACTGCCATATTGGAGATGCCCGCACACTGCCTGTATTGGGGATGCCTGCACACTGCCTGTATTGGGGATGCCCGCACACTGCCTCTATTGGGGATGCCCGCACACTGCCTGTATTGGGGATGCCCGCACACTGCCTGTATTGGGGATGCCCGCACACTGCCTGTATTGGGGATGCCAGCACACTGCCTGTATTGGGGATGCCCACACTGCCTGTATTGGGGATGCCCGCACACTGCCTGTATTGGGGATGCCCGCACACTGCCTGTATTGGGGATGCCCGCACACTGCCTGTATTGGGGATGCCTGCACACTGCCTGTATTGGAGATGCCCGCACAGTGCCTGTATTGGGGATGCCCGCACACTGCCTGTATTGGGGATGCCTGCACACTGCCTGTATTGGGGATGCCCGCACACTGCCTGTATTGGGGATGCCTGCACACTGTATTGGGGATGCCCGCACGCTGCCTGTATTGGGGATGCCCGCACACTGCCTGTATTGGGGATGCCCGCACACTGCCTGTATTGGAGATGCACGCACACTGCCTGTATTGGGTATGCTGCACACTGCCTGTATTGGGTATGCTGCACACTGCCTGTATTGGGGATGCCCGCACACTCCCTGTATTGGGTATGCTGCACACTGCCTGTATTGGGGATGCCTACACACTGCCTGTATTGGGGATGCCTGCACACTGCCTGTATTGGGGATGCCCGCACACTGCCTGTATTGGGGAATCCAGCACACTGCCTGTATTGGGGATGCACGCACACTGCCTGTATTGGGGATGCCTGCACACTGCCTGTATTGGGGATGCCTGCACACTGCCTGTATTGGGGATGCCCGCACACTGCCTGTATTGGGGATGCCCGCACACTGCCGGTATTGGGGATGCCCGCACACTGCCTGTATTGGGGATGCCCGCACACTGCCTGTATTGGGGATGCCTGCACACTGCCTGTATTGGGGATGCCCGCACACTGCCTGTATTGGGGATGCCTGCACACTGCCTGTATTGGAGATGCCCGCACAGTGCCTGTATTGGGGATGCCCGCACACTGCCTGTATTGGGGATGCCCGCACACTGCCTGTATTGGGGATGCCTGCACACTGTATTGGGGATGCCCGCACGCTGTCTGTATTGGGGATGCCAGCACACTGCCTGTATTGGAGATGCCCGCACACCGCCTGTATTGGGGATGCCTGCACACTGCCTGTATTGGGTATGCTGCACACTGCCTGTATTGGGGATGCCTGCACACTGCCTGTATTGGGGAATCCAGCACACTGCCTGTATTGGGGATGCACGCACACTGCCTGTATTGGGGATGCACGCACACTGCCTGTATTGGGGATGCCAGCACACTCCCTGTATTGGGTATGCTGCACACTCCCTGTATTGGGTATGCTGCACACTGCCTGTATTGGGGATGCCCGCACACTGCCTGTATTGGGGATGCCCGCACACTGACTGTATTGGGGATGCCCGCACACTGCCTGTATTGGGGATGCCCGCACACTGCCTGTATTGGGGATGCCCGCACACTGCCTGTATTGGGGATGCCCGCACACTGCCTGTATTGGGGATGCCCGCACACTGCCTGTATTGGGGATGCCCGCACACTGCCTGTATTGGAGATGCCCGCACACTGCCTGTATTGGGGATGCCCGCACACTGTCTGTAATGGGGATGCCTGCACACTGCCTGTATTGGAGATGCCCGCACACTGTCTGTATTGGGTATACTGCACACTGCCTGTATTGGGGATGCCAGCACACTGCCTGTATTGGAGATGCCCGCACACTGTCTGTATTGGGGATGCCTGCACACTGTCTGTATTGGGGATACTGCACACTGCCTGTATTGGGGATGCCAGCACACTGTCTGTAATGGGGATGCCCGCACACTGCCTGTATTGGGGATGCCCGCACACTGCCTGTATTGGGGATGCCCGCACACTGCCTGTATTGGGGATGCCCGCACACTGCCTGTATTGGGGAATCCCGCACACTGCCTGTATTGGGGATGCCCGCACACTGCCTGTATTGGGGATGCCAGCACACTCCCTGTATTGGGTATGCTGCACACTCCCTGTATTGGGTATGCTGCACACTGCCTGTATTGGGGATGCCCGCACACTGCCTGTATTGGGGATGCCCGCACACTGCCTGTATTGGGGATGCCCGCACACTGCCTGTATTGGGGATGCCCGCACACTGCCTGTATTGGGGAATCCCGCACACTGCCTGTATTGGGGATGCCCGCACACTGCCTGTATTGGGGAATCCCGCACACTGCCTGTATTGGGGATGCATGCACACTGCCTGTATTGGGGATGCCTGCACACTGCCTGTATTGGGGATGCCCGCACACTCCCTATATTGGGTATGCTGCACACTGCCTGTATTGGGGATGCCTGCACAGTGCCTGTATTGGGGATGCCCGCACACTGCCGGTATTGGGGATGCCCGCACACTGCCTGTATTGGGGATGCCCGCACACTGCCTGTATTGGGGATGCCCGCACACTGCCTGTATTGGAGATGCACGCACACTGCCTGTATTGGGGATGCCCGCACACTGCCTGTATTGGGGATGCCCGCACACTGCCTGTATTGGGGATGCACGCACATTGCCTGTATTGGGGATGCCCGCACACTGCCTGTATTGGGGATGCCCGCACACTGCCTGTATTGGGGATGCCCGCACACTGCCTGTATTGGAGATGCCCGCACACTGCCTGTATTGGGGTAGCCTGCACACTGCCTGTATTGGGGATGCACGCACACTGCCTGTATTGGGGATGCCTGCACACTGCCTGTATTGGGGATGCACGCACACTGCCTGTATTGGGGATGCCCGCACACTGCCTGTATTGGGGATGCCCGCACACTGGCTGTAATGGGGATGCCTGCACACTGCCTGTATTGGAGATGCCCGCACACTGTCTGCATTGGGGATACTGCACACTGCCTGTATTGGGGATGCCCACACACTGCCTGTATTGGAGATGCCCGCACACTGCCTGTATTGGGGATGCCCGCACACTGCCTGTAATGTGGGATGCCAGCACACTGCCTGTATTGGAGATGCCCGCACACTGCCTGTATTGGGGATGCCCGCACACTCTCTGTAATGGGGATGCCTGCACACTGCCTGTATTGGGGATGCCCGCACACTGCCTGTATTGGGGATGCCCGCACACTGCCTGTATTGGGGATGCCCGCACACTGCCTGTATTGGGGAATCCCGCACACTGCCTGTATTGGGGATGCCTGCACACTGCCTGTATTGGGTATGCTGCACACTGCCTGTATTGGGGATGCCCACACACTGCCTGTATTGGAGATGCCAGCACACTGCCTGTATTGGAGATGCCCGCACTATGCCTGTATTGGGGATGCCCGCACACTCTCTGTAATGGGGATGCCTGCACACTGCCTGTATTGGGGATGCCCGCACACTGCCTGTATTGGGGATGCCCGCACACTGCCTGTATTGGGGATGCCCGCACACTGCCTGTATTGGGGATGCCTGCACACTGCCTGTATTGGGTATGCTGCACGCTGCCTGTATTGGGGATGCCCACACACTGCCTGTATTGGAGATGCCAGCACACTGTCTGTAATGGGGATGCCTGCACACTGCCTGTATTGGGGATGCCCGCACACTGCCTGTATTGGGGATGCCCGCACACTGCCTGTATTGGGGATGCCAGCACACTGCCTGTATTGGGGATGCCCGCACACTGCCTGTATTGGGGATGCCCGCACACTGCCTGTATTGGGGATGCCCGCACGCTGCCTGTATTGGGGATTCCCGCACACCGCCTGTATTGGGTATGCTG
Source organism: Gastrophryne carolinensis (assembly GCA_027917425.1). Classification (NCBI taxonomy): domain Eukaryota; kingdom Metazoa; phylum Chordata; class Amphibia; order Anura; family Microhylidae; genus Gastrophryne; species Gastrophryne carolinensis. The sequence goes on along the minus strand of CM051238.1, from coordinate 347,102,811 downwards.
CACACTGCCTGTATTGGGGATGCCCGCACACTGCCTGTATTGGGGAATCCAGCACACTGCCTGTATTGGGGATGCACGCACACTGCCTGTGTTGGGGATGCCCGCACACTGCCTGTATTGGGGAATCCAGCACACTGCCTGTATTGGGGATGCACGCACACTGCCTGTATTGGGGATGCCAGCACACTGCCATATTGGAGATGCCCGCACACTGCCTGTATTGGGGATGCCTGCACACTGCCTGTATTGGGGATGCCCGCACACTGCCTGTATTGGGGATGCCCGCACACTGCCTGTATTGGGGATGCCCGCACACTGCCTGTATTGGGGATGCCCGCACACTGCCTGTATTGGGGATGCCAGCACACTGCCTGTATTGGGGATGCCCACACTGCCTGTATTGGGGATGCCCGCACACTGCCTGTATTGGGGATGCCTGCACACTGCCTGTATTGGGGATGCCCGCACACTGCCTGTATTGGGGATGCCTGCACACTGCCTGTATTGGAGATGCCCGCACAGTGCCTGTATTGGGGATGCCCGCACACTGCCTGTATTGGGGATGCCCGCACACTGCCTGTATTGGGTATGCCTGCACACTGTATTGGGGATGCCCGCACGCTGTCTGTATTGGGGATGCCAGCACACTGCCTGTATTGGAGATGCCCGCACACCGCCTGTATTGGGGATGCCTGCACACTGCCTGTATTGGGTATGCTGCACACTGCCTGTATTGGGGATGCCTGCACACTGCCTGTATTGGGGATGCCCGCACACTGCCTGTATTGGGGATGCCCGCACACTGCCTGTATTGTGGAATCCAGCACACTGCCTGTATTGGGGATGCCCGCACACTGCCTGTGTTGGGGATGCCCGCACACTGCCTGTGTTGGGGATGCCCGCACACTGCCTGTATTGGGGATGCCCGCACACTGCCTGTATTGGGGATGCCTGCACACTGCCTGTATTGGGGATGCCTGCACAGTGCCTGTATTGGGTATGCTGCACACTGCCTGTATTGGAGATGCCCGCACACTGCCTGTATTGGAGATGCCCGCACACTGCCTGTATTGGGGATGCCCGCACACTGCCTGTATTGGGGATGCACGCACACTGCCTGTATTGGAGATGCCTGCACACTGCCTGTATTGGAGATGCCCGCACACTGCCTGTATTGGAGATGCCTGCACACTGTCTGTATTGGGGATACTGCACACTGCCTGTATTGGGGATGCCCGCACACTGCCTGTATTGGGGATGCCCGCACACTGCCTGTATTGGGGATGCCCGCACACTGCCTATTTTCTGCATCAATCCACTAGTAACAATGCGAAAACATATGGAATTACATTGTAGCAACATTGTAACATGAACACTTTAATGGCAGACCTGTTATGTCATTTCTGAAGAAGTATATAAAAACTAAAAATAATTTGAAAAAACTGCTTTTTCAATGCCAGGAGAGGTCACAGGATTATTTGAGATTTCTTGAAAAAAAAACAACATCAAAAACCCTGTTTAAAGAGAAGAAGAGGATCGTCCATTGAAATGTATGGCAGAGAGTCAGGTAGCGAGAGGTCATACCTGGCGCTGTGCAAGGCTGAACGCCGGCGCTGTTTGCTGAGGCTGTGAAAATGATGAATCAGCTGCTACATGGCGTTATCCCAGTCGCTAAACAGATTCTGCTTGATAAATGTGTAATTGCGTGCCGTGTCCGGCGCTCACCAGTCACTACCTGTCGCTACCTCTCATTAACCAGCCACTACCTGACGCTATCCCTTCTTAAATAAGGGCCTAATAGTGGCTGCCACAGACCCAGGAACTCAGGAAGGAATCATTTTCAGGTATATTTAGGGGGCATATAGGAGTGGTGCACCCAAAATTGAATGCCGGGGGTGGGAGATAGAATTGCCTTTTTACTTTAGGTTTGATTAAAGTTTAATTAGATCTATAAAAATGTATTTCATTAGAGATAAGGCCTGGTGTCAGTTTATTAATGTGACATGAGATATGACTTGCCATATGCTATACACTAGTGGTATGTTCCCTGGACCGCCTTTAGGGCAGGACATCCAGGACTGGTGGTGTATTAGGCCTGGGTAGTGACGCCAGCCCTGTCTGTTGCTGCGGCTGCACATTGGTTATGGATGGTGTGTGTTACACAGCTCCCTTAGTCCAACCTACTGAGTAGAGGCCACGCCCCTGACTCCATTGAAGCCCCAGCTGCCTGGGAGTCCAGACTGGAACAGACCAAGAGGGTTATAAATGGCTTTAAAATGTATATAAATATATCTATAAATCTATGTGCACTTAACAATGGGCCGAGGCTGGGAGGGGGATATAATGACTGTATGGGGCCCAAATATTCTTGATGGCAGCCCTGTACATTCCTATCCCCCCCACAAATACCCATTTCACCTCTCATTCAAATAATCACCATCTGTTAAGCTGTATGAAACTTTATTTTATGATGAAATTTACAACTTGATAAACGTTAGTGAAGACAAGGAAAAATAGATGCTAATTAAATATCTAATCAATTCAACACATCTGCACTCATTCAACACTTTAACTTTTTACTTTATACTGCATGTAAAAATAGGCAATGCAAATAACTGAAGGTTGGACGTTCTGTGTACTAGTAAGGAACATTTACAATGGATACATTTCATGCACTTTTTTAAAGGACATCTGTACTTACCTAATTTCACCAATGTGTTTTCCAGTGTGGCCTCACTTGGAGTCTTCAGCTCCGCACTCCTCTGCATCTGCCTGCACTTACCCTCATGGGTGCCTAGATGCTCTTAAGGTGTAGTCAGCACTTGTGGACTGGAAGTGTAAAACTTACCAGTGCCAAAGATTTAGTCCTGCGCCATGCTTGTGCATTCTCTACTGGATACCTCTTGGACCAACAGCAGCCACCAGTTATCATTTGTAGTGATTGCAGCATGCTGTCTCCATTTATTCCATGGCCTAACATTCCTCCTTGCAAGGTGCTGTTGGTAATAATAATGCAGCTAAGCCTATCCTTAGCCCCTTGCGGCATCTCCAAGCCCTTCACCCTGTGTGGCCCTGCTTAAAATACATGTCACCTTTATACCTTTTGGAGATCATTTCATCTTCAGTTTGCTTAACTGTTCACATCAGTAATTATGACCAGAGGTGCCAACATTTTGCATGGCAGAGTGTAGATGCCACAGGACGCCCATGCACCCAATTGCTAAGGGCCATTGGGTCCTTAGCCAATGTGATGTCATGTCAGCAATGGGGAACCGAATAGAGCCAAGCTCGCTGATTGGCTGTGCATGCACCTTTCGGTCAATGGCTAGGTATGATTTATTGACAAAAATCCTGGAGTGAAAAACCTAGGTTTTTGTCCACTTTAAGGAAAGGTTTCCCTGTGCAGTAATAGATGTTTTTGGCCTGAAAATGGCCACATTCTATCCTATTTGATTCCTATGATCCGCTCTGATGCTCTGGAAGTTGGGAATGCAGGATGCAGATTCTTACTATTGTTACTAACTGAAGGGGGGGGATGGGTTTTTCATTTAAAGTTACTTTAGATTAACATGTTTGAGATACATCATCCATACATCAAGATGATGAACATCTCAAATGAACATGTTAAAACATCATTAAAGGGTCTTGATCTGACGTCCCTCCAATAATGCTGCTGACTATAAACAAGTGTGAGGGATCATAACTCAATATTGATGTCACTGTGACACCGAGGTCATGGTACGGGCCCTTAATACAAGCTGTTTAGGACCCTGACAGACTGTGGGGCCCTTTCACTAACCTGCCTGCCCAGCAGAAATACCACCAACTTTTGATATAGCCCCAGTCTGTCAGCAGAATTATATTGGGCCAGAAGCCAGCCCCAGTAGCGAACAATATAACCAAGAAGCATGTACAAGTGGGTTTGGGATCAATATATCAATATATCAGAGCAGCCCAAGATGAAGTTATATATTTAAAGCGGCCCAAAAATCCACATTTTTAACTTGCATCCCTCAAATTGTTCCCCCCATGAAGAGTAGCCAATTTTTACTGCTCCTGCTTCACTCTAATCCCAAATAATGGCACCTGTTTTAGCTGTAAAGCTCTGTCTCCTCCATTGTCCAATGTCATGTGTGGCAATGATGTCATTGCCACACTTATGCAATGACTCATCGTATGCTAAGAGGAACAGCAAAGAAAACAATTCAAAAAGGCATAATTTCCAGCTTGACCCTCTATGAAGGAAGTATCAGTAGGGGCTTTGGCCAAATGTATTTCACAAGTTCGGTGGGTTTTGGTCCACTTAAATCACTTTAAGAGCATTCTAGACAAACTATATACATACAATGAGTAGATACATATACAGGACAAAAGATTCAGATTAATCTTATTATTGCCATGTATAACAAGTACCGTATTTCTTGCCCCATAAAAGGTACTTTTATTTCCCCAAAAGTGAGGAAAATGTGTGTTTTTCTAATGGGGCACAAGTTAAAAAAAAACGACAAGAAAAAGGAAACTAACATTACTAGCACTGATGCGCTGCTGGATGGCTGCCAGAAGATGGAGCAGCGGTGAATGGGACAGCAGCCGGACAGCAGCATTTGAGCATGGTAGTGAGGGGGATTCCACACAACCTATAGGGATGGGGGAATGCACACTACCTATAGAAATGGGGGAATTTTTCACACTATAGAGATAGGGATGGGGGAATGCCACACTGCCTCTATGGGAAATGAGATCGGGAAATGCTACACTGCCTATATGGGAAATTAGATGGGGAAATGCTGCACTGCCTATATGGGAAATGAGATCGGGAAATGCTGCACTGCCTATATGGGAAATGAGATGGGGAAATGCTGCACTGCCTATATGGGAAATGAGATCGGGAAATGCTACACTGCCTATATGGGAAATGGGATGGGGAAATGCTGCACTGCCTATATGGGAAATGAGATCGGGAAATGCTACACTGCCTATATGGGAAATGAGATGGGGAAATGCTGCACTGCCTATATGGGAAATGAGATGGGGAAATGCTGCACTGCCTATATGGGAAATGAGATGGGGAAATGCTGCACTGCCTATATGGGAAATGAGATGGGGAAATGAGATGGGGAAATGCTACACTGCCTATATGAGAAATGAGATCGGGAAATGCTACACTGCCTATATGGGAAATGAGATCGGGAAATGCTACACTGCCTATATGGGAAATGAGATGGGGAAATGCTGCACTGCCTATATGGGAAATGAGATCGGGAAATGCTACACTGCCTATATAGGAAATGAGATCGGGAAATGCTACACTGCCTATATGGGAAATGAGATGGGGAAATGCTACACTGCCTATATGGGAAATGAGATCGGGAAATGCTGCACTGCCTATATGAGAAATGAGATGGGGAAATGCTGCACTGCCTATATGGGAAATGAGATGGGGAAATGAGATGGGGAAATGCTACACTGCCTATATAGGAAATGAGATGGGGAAATGCTACACTGCCTATATGGGAAATGAGATCGGGAAATGCTACACTGCCTATATGGGAAATGAGATGGGGAAATGCTACACTGCCTATATGGGAAATGAGATGGGGAAATGCTACACTGCCTATATGGGAAATGAGATCGGGAAATGCTACACTGCCTATATGGGAAATGAGATCGGGAAATGCTACACTGCCTATATGGGAAATGAGATGGGGAAATGCTACACTGCCTATATGGGAAATGAGATCGGGAAATGCTACACTGCCTATATGGGAAATGGGATGGGGAAATGCTGCACTGCCTATATGGGAAATGAGATGGGGAAATGAGATGGGGAAATGCTACACTGCCTATATAGGAAATGAGATGGGGAAATGCTACACTGCCTATATGGGAAATGAGATCGGGAAATGCTACACTGCCTATATGGGAAATGAGATGGGGAAATGCTACACTGCCTATATGGGAAATGAGATGGGGAAATGCTACACTGCCTATATGGGAAATGAGATCGGGAAATGCTACACTGCCTATATGGGAAATGAGATCGGGAAATGCTACACTGCCTATATGGGAAATGAGATGGGGAAATGCTACACTGCCTATATGGGAAATTAGATGGGGAAATGCTGCACTGCCTATATGGGAAATGAGATCGGGAAATGCTGCACTGCCTATATGGGAAATGAGATGGGGAAATGCTGCACTGCCTATATGGGAAATGAGATCGGGAAATGCTACACTGCCTATATGGGAAATGGGATGGGGAAATGCTGCACTGCCTATATGGGAAATGAGATCGGGAAATGCTACACTGCCTATATGGGAAATGAGATGGGGAAATGCTGCACTGCCTATATGGGAAATGAGATGGGGAAATGCTGCACTGCCTATATGGGAAATGAGATGGGGAAATGCTGCACTGCCTATATGGGAAATGAGATGGGGGAATGAGATGGGGAAATGCTACACTGCCTATATGAGAAATGAGATCGGGAAATGCTACACTGCCTATATGGGAAATGAGATCGGGAAATGCTACACTGCCTATATGGGAAATGAGATGGGGAAATGCTACACTGCCTATATGGGAAATGAGATCGGGAAATGCTGCACTGCCTATATGAGAAATGAGATGGGGAAATGCTGCACTGCCTATATGGGAAATGAGATGGGGAAATGAGATGGGGAAATGCTACACTGCCTATATGGGAAATGAGATGGGGAAATGCTACACTGCCTATATGGGAAATGAGATGGGGAAATGCTACACTGCCTATATAGGAAATGAGATGGGGAAATGCTACACTGCCTATATGGGAAATGAGATCGGGAAATGCTACACTGCCTATATGGGAAATGAGATGGGGAAATGCTACACTGCCTATATGGGAAATGAGATGGGGAAATGCTACACTGCCTATATGGGAAATGAGATCGGGAAATGCTACACTGCCTATATGGGAAATGAGATCGGGAAATGCTACACTGCCTATATGGGAAATGAGATGGGGAAATGCTACACTGCCTATATGGGAAATGAGATCGGGAAATGCTACACTGCCTATATGGGAAATGGGATGGGGAAATGCTGCACTGCCTATATGGGAAATGAGATGGGGAAATGAGATGGGGAAATGCTACACTGCCTATATAGGAAATGAGATGGGGAAATGCTACACTGCCTATATGGGAAATGAGATGGGGAAATGCTACACTGCCTATATGGGAAATGAGATGGGGAAATGCTACACTGCCTATATGGGAAATGAGATGGGGAAATGCTACACTGCCTATATGGGAAATGAGATCGGGAAATGCTACACTGCCTATATGGGAAATGAGATGGGGAAATGCTACACTGCCTATATGGGAAATGAGATGGGGAAATGCTACACTGCCTATATGGGAAATGAGATCGGGAAATGCTACACTGCCTATATGGGAAATGGGATGGGGAAATGCTGCACTGCCTATATGGGAAATGAGATGGGGAAATGCTACACTGCCTAAATGGGAAATGAGATCGGGAAATGCTACACTGCCTATATGGGAAATGGGATGGGGAAATGCTGCACTGCCTATATGGGAAATGGGATGGGGAAATGCTGCACTGCCTATATGGGAAATGAGATGGGGATATGCTACACTGCCTATATGGGAAATGAGATCGGGAAATGCTACACTGCCTATATGGGAAATGGGATGGGGAAATGCTGCACTGCCTATATGGGAAATGAGATCGGGAAATGCTACACTGCCTATATAGGAAATGAGATGGGGAAATGCTACACTGCCTATATGGGAAATGAGATGGGGAAATGCTACACTGCCTATATAGGAAATGAGATGGGGAAATGCTACACTGCCTATATGGGAAATGAGATCGGGAAATGCTGCACTGCCTATATGAGAAATGAGATGGGGAAATGCTACACTGCCTATATGGGAAATGGGATGGGGAAATGCTGCACTGCCTATATGGGAAATGAGATGGGGAAATGCTACACTGCCTATATGGGAAATGAGATCGGGAAATGCTACACTGCCTATATGGGAAATGGGATGGGGAAATGCTGCACTGCCTATATGGGAAATGAGATGGGGAAATGCTACACTGCCTATATGAAATGGGATGGGGAAATGCTACACTGCCTATATGGGAAATGGGATGGGGAAATGCGGCACTGCCTATATGGGAAATGAGATGGGGAAATGCTACACTGCCTATATAGGAAATGAGATCGGGAAATGCTACACTGCCTATATGGGAAATGAGATCGGGAAATGCTACACTGCCTATATAGGAAATGAGATGGGGAAATGCTACACTGCCTATATGAAATGAGAGGGGGGGTTAGCACAAAATTTGGTTCAGAATATTTTTTTTATTTTCCTCCTCCAAATCCTAGGTGCATCTTACGGGAGGGTGCATCTTATATCTAAGGAATTTTTTTACAGCGAGATGGCATGGAGAAATATGCAATGCAATTAAAAACAACAATGCAATCAACATTACCAATACAGCAATATGATAAGGGCAAAATACAAGTGCTAAATTTCAGTAAGAGCAGATGAGATTTATGTTATTTTTTGGTGAAGTGATACAAACAGCTACAGGGGGACATGTAGAGCCTGCTGGGTCCTTGTCCCCCCTCCACATGTCACAAAGAAAAGACAAAGGGGTCTGGGCTCTTCAGACCTTTATACACTGGCGAGGCACTCGCTCCCTACCCCTGGGATGAACCTTGGTTCCCTCCTTCTGCCATCTCCCAGCTAAAAAGGAAATATGTCACAACTTTATGGTGGAAGGTCATAGAGGGCCGTTTCTGGTGTTATCACACCTCAATATCTCAGCCCCTGAGGATGCTGGGGCAATGGGAGACCCACGCATGCATGCAGTTTAATCCCAGGTCTGAAAATGGGTCTCCTTTCCTATTGTCTCCTGTTCCAAAACATTTACTCTGAACTTTGTAACATCTAGTTAATAATGGTCCCTATATGGTATGTTTTATCTTGTCTGTAATTATACTTTGTACAATGCTACATAAGACATTGGCGCTATATAAATAAACAATAATAATATTCTTCATAATTCTACATAACCTTGAGGTGCCCAAATGGCTGGCTGTCCTGCTTGAAGTGTTGTGGTCAGGGTCAAGGTCAGGCAGGCTCCCAGCAGGGAGGGTGTTCGGTCATAGACCTTCTGTCTCTATTGCTGCATAGGTTCAAAGCTTATCAGTGAAGGAGCCATTGATGCCAAGGCCTATGGTGGGGGGGCACTGACATACGTGACCTATGCATTTCAAAAGATCTGCTTCTCTCTGAGTTGGCCAGAGATGGAATATTATATTTCTATTTCCTCCCAGTTCCTAAGGCCATGTTCTGCCCTGAGTGTGTAGCATGGTTTCATTCTAGACTAGCATTTTGTGTACCTATTTTCTTGTGCCAAGAAGCTGTGTCATTGTCAATCACCATTTTATGGTTTGGACCACAACATTAGCCATTGGGATTTCTGTATTTCTATTGCTGTTTTCCATTTGAATCTTCTGTGGCCTGGCCACTTTATAATATTTACCAGCGTAGCAGAATAGGATATACACATACATGGTCTTCCGAATGACATCGAAATGTTAAAAACTGAGTATGGAAGTGATGATGTCACAGTTGTTGGTTAACAGCGTATAATTTACAGGGGATTATCAATGTGTATAAACATTACTTATGTATTACCTAAATGGGGGGCTAGCTACACAAGTCTGGTAATAAGCAAACCAACAGATGTATGGACCAATCAGATTTCCTAGGATTATTCTTCTCCCACCAGGTTCTCCGTAACAGATGGAGTTCAGTCCTTGCAGACATCGACTAGGAGAATACAAACAGACACTTTTACCTCCATAAACATGCTAATTTGCAAGCATAATATTCACAGGAAAAGTATCCATCACACAGGTCCTATCTGCAAACAGCAGCGAGGCTCATCTGTCAGCAGAGCTCGGGCTGCCAACTCACTGCAGGGGGCAGAGAGCAGAACTTAACTTGCATGATGAGGCCCTGAGGGGGAGGGGGTAGCAAGAAACATTCTGGAGAAATGCAGGGACTATTAGCACAAGTGTATACAGTGAGCCTGAGAAGCTGGGGGATTACAGAATACAAAGGAAGTCTGTTCTCAGCTGCCCCTCCTTGTGCAGACAATTATATTCTCAATAGGGTATATGATGACAATCAGTGGAATAAGGGTGCCTCTCCCAGAACTAAGTGGTCTGCCGGGGAAGATCGAATGTCTCTTTCCTGCACCATATTTTTCAGTTACTCAGTGTTGTCTCGACTTCTGACAAGTCTCATATATAAACACTGACTGCATCCGCCTTTAGCCATTTGGTTAAGATCAAAATTGGATTTATTTGTATATTACCCTTATTCTTCAGTGCCAACATATTTTACAGCTAACATTTACCTAAAACGCATCCCATTTGTGCCAGGAGAGTAACTAGGCTCTCTTCTACAAAGGAAAAGTAAACTACGACCAAAAGGCATCTTATGTTATTAAAGGAACCTAAATTAAAAAAGGCGGATATTGAGTAAAATGGCAAAGCTTTCAAAGTTGGAAGGCTTCCCTGACTTCAGATTTAGCCAGGCGGCCCAACAATGGCTCCTCATTCCCTTCTAACCTTTCTTTTGTATTTCTATACAATGTAACTCCAGTCAAAACTTGATTTTATTTTGAATAGTGGGGAAGGGTAGGTCTCTGGCATATTTTATTGCTCTTCTGCAGGGGTGCACCCAGGAAAGGCAGCAAAGTCTTGTTAGCTAAACATATCTATATCTATATATCTATATATATCCTGTCCAGACAATAACATAAAATAAAGTATATACTAAATTGTTGTCCCCTGCAGCTCCTCCGTGCAGTGGCGGCATCATTTATACTTACTGTAAGGCTCACCAGTTAGCAAGTCCAGGTTAACTGATGATGTCCAATTTCTTCACCTCTAGACAAGACCCCATTTGCCGGGATGCAAGCCGGCCTCACTGGACACAGTTGCCCCCTGGTCTTATAATGCGCAAACAATATCAATTGAGGGCTGGACCTTCAGGTGGGTGAGCACAACTGGGGTTCACGGGAGGTCAGATGAAGCAAAGGTCATACATGTGAAGTCAGTCAAATAGGTGTCAATGCAGAAGATTATCCGGAGTCAGGGTCAGAGGGCAGGCTGAATCCGTAGCTGGAGCGAGGCACCGAAGGAAGCTTCCAGAGGCAGGGTCAAGGATTCCGAGGTCAGCAACGGTGGCTACAGAGGAAGCAAGGGCAACGTTCATATGGATCAAACACAATAAGCAAGAGATTTCAGAGCACTACACAAACCCAAAGCAATAACTGAAATGGGCACTGATGACAGGGGCACCTTTATCGGGAAGTGAGCAGGAGTTGCTTGTAGTGTTGCCGAAGGACTTAAATGTCACATGTACGAGTGCAGGGGAGTCCAGGGGATGCGGGAGGAGGAGAGGAGCCTGGGACTGACGCGCTGGTCGGGCAACAGAACTCTGTGTATACACCCAGCAGGGCCCAGGGGAACGGGGTGGTCAGACATTAGGAAGCCTGTTTCGGGAGTGAAGGTGGGAACCAGCAGGTGGCTTTCAGGAGACCTTGTACAAAAGAGGGAAACACTAATCATTTATTTACAGTGGGTGAAATAAGTATAGAACTATAGAACACATTTTCTAAATAAAATATATTTCTAAAGATGCTTTTGACATGAAATTCTCACCAAATGTTGGTAACAAGCCATCAAACCCAAACATGCAAAGAAATCAAACCATAGATGTCCATAAATTAAGTATATGTAAAAAGAAGAAATGACACAGGGAAAAAGTGTTGAATATGTTTACTCAAATGTATATAATACTTTGTACTTAAACCGGACCAACATCCGTTATTACTTTAGCTCACATTCATTAGGAGCCAGCGCGGGGAAAGGGGTCCCGTGATTGGCCGCGGGGGGTCACGTGGGCCGTAATCATGTCCTCCGTGCTGGCCACTGGCAGGACCAGCCCACGTGATCGTCCGGCGGCCAATCGCGGGACTCCTTTTCCCGGCGTTGGCTCCTAATGAAGGTGAGTATTAGCGTTCTGTGCCGTTAGGTGCGAGGGGGCTCCAGCGTTCTGGATGCACCCCCCCACCCCCGAGGTTCTTGCTATCAGCAGAGAGAGGGACCAACACCCGTTAACATTTGTTGGTGAGGACAGCTTCATGATGTCTCCTGTATGGAGAAACTAGTTGCATGCATTGCTCAGGGGCGATTTTAACCCATTCTTCCACACATGCCTGGAGGTTCTGTGGGATCCTTCTATGAACTCTGAGCTTTAGATCCTTCCATGATGATTGCCTAGATCATTCCAGCATCTTTATTTTTTTCTCTGAAACCAATGCAGAGTTTCCTTGGCTGCTTGTTTGGGGTCATTGTCTTGCTGAAATGCATTTCATCTTTATCATCATGGTTGATGGCAGCAGATTTTTTTGATCAATAATTTTTAGATACCTTTGTCTATTCATCCTTCCTTCCAGGGCTGGATTAAGTGTGGTGGAGGCCCCTGGGCGCAAAATCTGGTAGAGTATTTTCTTTTCCTTTAAAAAAATAGTCCAGCCAAGTAACTGATTGGTGGTTGTCTGGCACCCGCCTACTTACTGGATGTGCGGGTGTGTGCTGGTCGGGAACTCCTGCTTTGCCATTCTGGGTGGGGGGGGGTGTAGTCGCTCAGCTGGTCCAGCAGAAAACAGTTCCCTGCATTGAGCTGCCAGTGGCTGTGCTTGGTGGCTTATGTGCAGTGACAGCTCTGCACACACCCATCACTGTAGCGTTGCTGATGACAGCTTTGCTGCTGCAGACTCTTTGTCCTGCCTTGTGGTGGCTTTGGCTGTAGGTTTGCAAAAACAAAAAAAGGCTTGCCCAGATGCGGGGGGGGGGGGGGGGGCATTGCTGGCCCAGTGACCGACCAGCTTTTGTGCATATAAATCTTGGTGTGCTTTGACTTCCTTATATATTGTATGGTTTATATTGACTTGATTGGGGATCATAAGAGGAAGTGATCCCAAAGGAAGCAGCACCCTCTTATTAATATAGCCTCTTTTTCTATCTTGTATGGAGTGCCAACCTATTAATTAATTATTCCAGTGGCCGACCAGACCAAAACTGAAAAGCCTCCTGAACCAGATAACCCAAAGGTTGTTGGAGGCCTCCTTTGCAGGCCCCAGGGAGCACGCCCCTTGTGCTCCCTCATCAAGCTCTGCTTCCTTCAATTATATAAAGTGTGCCAGTGCTCTATGCTGAAACACAGCCCCACACCATGATGCTCCAACCTCCAAACTTCACTGTTATGGTGTTTTAGGGCTGTTATGCATTGTCACCTTTTGACCTCCAAAGACGGTGTGTGTTTGTAGGGCGTCCAGAGAGTTCAACATGCTTCAACATGCTTTTACATACATTGGCTAGTGCCAAACAAGCGTTTTCTTTTCATGTTTTTACTTTCTAAATTCTTAATCAATCATTTTCCTAGCAGCTATAACATATACATAAAACTTGACCCCATACATATCAAGGGTCCTCTAAATCAAACCTGTCACAAATGTGAAATATAGCCATCATTATACACACATTACAATAGGTCATTAAAGTGAACTCTAAATTAACCATCTCATCCCTGCCTCTCCGCTAAACCTGATTTTTCCATTAAAATGAAAAAAGTACTCATCTGCTCCCTGCCGGCAGCCTCAACCGTCCCTAGAAACCAGGTGCTGTAGATTCAGTCACCGCATTTGGAATGATGATAGTTTTGTCTTCTATTTAGTATAGCAGTCAGTCATCTATGATCCTATGTGGCTTCAGAGCTGCTGAGCCTGAATCGTCAGAAAGTGACCTAAGAGCCCAATTGGGTTCAACGGGAGTTGAGGGGCAGGAGAATTATTTCAAATCTGCAGTGCTGCAAGTCCAATGAGATCCCAAGGTCTACCCTACGTTTCAAATTTGTTCAGACATAAGGCTCGATTCAGAGAGACAAGAAAAAACTTCAGTTTTAGTGCTGTTTTTTTTTTTTAAATGTTTCCGTTCTCGTATGAGTGTGCGAGCGATTCTATGCATGCATTGAAAACCTGTAAAGTTTCTGTCCGTTCGTACGGCAGATTACGAATACGAGGATGTCATTTTCCAGCGTGACTTTTCCGTTTCACTTTCACATGTTACAACGTAGACTTTTTGTTTTTGCTCTTTTCCCATCGTATCCTCCCACGAATCCTTTACATTTCCCGTTAGATTCTGTTTCCCTTTTTCAATAAATATTCGTCCGGACGGAAATCCTTACCATCTTGCGCCTGCGCACTACAAACTTAACTCATTAAAGTGCTCGCCTACATATTTGCCACCCTCACTTCTACTACAATGTTTAGCTAAACCACTTAGCCCCATCCTCCATCTTCCCTTTTGGACTCTTAAAGCTCACCCAAACCACTTCTCGGTCATGTGAATATTCATCTTTAAATATTTCTGGGCCCATTCGTTTTGTGTTAATGTATTTTGTAAATGAAATGACACTGTAACATTTTTTTTTTATTCCATCTTAAAAATTTAGAAAATGTCAAATTTTTACAACTATAAAAAACAAAATACATAGCAATGGCAGGCCACATAACATTATTCTTCATCTGTGGTCCTCACGAGTTGCGCAGCTCCAGCATCTCGCTCACCAACTGAAGGACCCTGACACTCAGTTGTTCCACTCTGGCACGTGTGGTCCCTGTTAAAAAACGTAAATTAAAATATTGGTATAACCTTGTTGGGGTCATACTGCAGTGCCCCCCCCCCCCCCCCCCCCCCTCCCTGTATGGTCCAAACACCTAAATCTGGACTTCAAAAGCCAGAGGGCCCTCGCCACCACGGCCCGGGTTTTGCATAGTGCCCGATTAGAGAACCCCTGGCCCGCATTCTGCAGGCAAAGAACGGGCATCAGGAGCAAGGGCAGGAGTGGATATCCAGAATCCCCTGAAAGAATTTAAAAATACTAACATAAAATACACATTCTAAGCTACAATATTGTTTAACATGTCATCAAGGGCTAAAAACAGCCATAGGTTAAGACATGAGTCATCAACTATATTCATTGCCATACAGTGAAAATGGATTGATGGAATGTGAGCAAACTTACCCAGGAGCCATCCCCCAGATAATTCTCCTGACTCAAACTGACGAAATAAGCCGGAGCTCTGCAATATATAAGCATCATGGGACGACCCTGGATGCCCTGCAAGAACACTGAGGAATCGCATATCCAGACCAAACACTGCTTGTATGTTGTGTGAGTGGCACATCTTGCGGTTCCTGCAACCAAATATAAAATAATTACACAAAGCAAAGGTAACCGACTAAAACAATAACTCCTACAAAAAATTAAGATTCAAGTTCAACAATCCAAATATAATTCACAAAGGACAAAAGTCTAAAAAAAATAGCAATTATATGGATGTGTGGGAAAATAAATGTTTACATGCTAAGGACTAATTAAGGTCAGCATTAAAATGCATCTATAAGGCATACATGAAATGTATTGATTCTGGTATGCATTGCTATACAATTTATGGCCTCGGCCATGCTGATACATGCAATGCCTTGGTGCTAAAGGCGCGCAGACTCCTCCACATAGCCACAAAACATGTTCAACAATAGCAATCCGAGCCCTCAAAGGTCCCGTAAGTGGATCGGAAATGAAACGGATTTATAGGGTGGTGATCCGTCAGAAATCAGCTCTCTGAATCAGACGTAAGCCCATCCCAACAACATAAGTTATCTGAACGAACGAAAAATATCAGATTTTGTTTGGAAAATGATCCGAACTAACGGAAATGTTCCGATTTGCTTCCGTTCATCGAAAGCGCATATACACATTTTCCCGAACGTTCGTACGAATGAAAAATGAACGAAAAAAAGCAAAAAAATGACAAACACCCACCAAAACTTTCACAGACAGCTACGGAAGTCCAGACGAATGTGTCTCTGAATCGAGCCTATATAGCCAAATAACTGAAATAATAATTTTCTCTCTTATTTTGTGTTGGTCCCCACAGTGACAAAGAGGCTGATTCGTTAATAGCGGCAGGTAGCGACAGTTGAGCGACTGTAGCGGTATTTTCACAGCGCCCGCTAGTAGTCGCTGTGCTTGGCCGTTGTTCGGTTGTTGACAGCGACTCAGTCGGTGTGGCGTAATGTTGAATACAAGGTTACGAGTCGCTATTTGACAGGTTCCGCGATGTATGGGTGTGCATGATAGCGACTGGTCAGAGCGACCGGCTTCCACCATATTCATCAAAAAATCACGCTCAAAAAATTCAAGCGTTGTGAAATGCATGTTTAAACCCCAGAGTGCTGGAGGCGATGTGTTAAAAGTAGTTTTTTAACCCCAAAACCACCATATTTTTGGAAACTAAAAAAAAAAAGTATTTTAAATAATTTAGTAATATGAATACATTAATATCAGACCTGTAATATCAATTCTGTACAATTTTTTTTTTCATTTTTTTTCCCTTAAAATGGCAGAAGTGGTCACAGAATTTGACACATTTAAAAAAAAAACAAAAAAAAACATTAATAACAATTAATTATTAATATTTAAAGATTGTTCCATTGAAATGCATTGGAGCGCGCCAGGTAGCGAGAGGTCATACCTGTCGCTGTTCAAGGTCGGACGCTGGCGCTGTGGGGTGAGGCTGGAATAATGATGAATGAGTCTCTATATGGCGCTATCTCGGTCGCTAAGCAGGATTGGCTTGATAAATGTGTGATTGTGGTGGGGAGCCGGCGTTCTCGTGGCGGGGCCCGTCATTACCGGCCGCTCACCAGTCGCTACCTGACGCTGTTCCTTCATAAATAAGGGCCAAAGACTCCCATGTATTTCCTGTTGAAAAGCTATGGGAACCAGACAGGAAATTATGTTAAATCTCCCTAGGGTGTGCTTTTCCTTCTGCCCCCTCCAGTTTGGAATACTCATCACATGCAGTATAATTTCTTTGTGCTTGGGGTATAGAATCAACAACATATACAGCTACAAGGTTAGTATGGCTAATGGGGGGGGGGGGGGGGGCTGCAGGCCTCTAGAGCAGTACTTTGTACTCTGTGCTCCTAAAGTAAAAACTAGCCCCCAGGCACAATATTTACCTTGTGAGTGAGTATAAGTGTGACCTCACTATATATATATATATATATATATATATATATTAGTATAAAATGGTCAATGCACTAACCTAGGGGGTTATTAAAGAACTGATAACGCCAAGTAGTGCCACGTAGCGTCGGGTGAAGGCTGGGCGCTGTTTGTGAAAACCACATTTAAGAAAGCAAATCTGATGAGCGCCTCTAATAGCGCCATGTAGTACCACATGTATCACTAGAGGCGGCTCAGCGTATAGCGCCGGTGCTCTAGGTCCAGCAGCGCCATGTAGTACCTTTCGCTCAGTAGCAATCTGCCATACATTTCAATGGTGTTTCATTTGTTTGTGTATAAATAGCGTGTAGGCCAAGTAAACTGTAAAATTTTGGGATGAAATCATTGTGTGACCTCTCCTGGCTGCAAACAAACACTTTTATAGGTTTTTTTAAATTTTTATGCAGAATTGTATGTACAGGTCTGGCATTGCAGTGTCATTGTCACAGTGTTAAAACAATGTCATTCCATATGTTTCCGCTCTGTTGCTGGTGTGTATGTGTTGAGAAACAGACTTTTATCACACACCGTCTGAAACTCTATGCTAGAGCGCCCAGTTTTAGAACGCCGGCGCTGGTTTTGTGTAGTTTTTTCTTGAATACGGGCTTCAGCGCCAAGTGCCGGCAGCACTTAACTGGCGCTACCTATCACTCGCTGCAGCGTTGTCTTGAGCCTCGGGACACCACCTAGTGTTCTTGATTGGCTCTGCAGTGAATCAGGGAGAGCGCTTCTACAGCGCCCTCCACACATCACATTCATCAATGCTGGATGGGATAGTACAACGCCACTTGTCCAGCAGCTACGTTAGAGCACCTGACACCCGCATACAGCGTCTACTCGCAGTCGCTCTAAGCGCCGCACACAGACGCTCACATGGCAATACGTGGCTCTAGTGTTAAATCAGCCTCCGAGTCTGGAAACTGCACAGAGCTACCCATTCAGTATCATCTATCCCTTACAAGCCCTGCCCCTTCTATACATTAGAATGAATGCTTTGGAATCACACTGGAGGTTTCCTTTAAGAAAGTATAAAGGTCTATTCCAGCAACTCTAGCTTATTTGTTACCAGCAGCTTTTATACACGTGCACTGTATGACTGAGAGGCTGATATTAAATGCTCAGCTCAGCTGCACTCAAATGCCTATTTAATAGTTTTCACATTGTGTCTGACAGTCGGCTATTTTTATAATCTTTAATTTAAGGCAAACTGTTTTATCTCATTTGCAGTGCATCCCGCGCTGTCCTCATTACTCTGCTTTATGTCCTTATAGGGAGCTTATTATATCACACCGAAATAGGCACAAATAATACAAGATGTTCTTTTAACTAGATTGTTCTTAAAAAAAATAAGGTCAGCTTTACCTGTAATAGCAGTAAGTCACTGTACATGTCACCCAGGCTTGTGGGCTGGTCCACAGGGAGATCCCCTGGTGGGAGTCTGAATTCAGGGGTCCTTGTGGGGCACTCCTTCCAAAAAGGGTCTCCTGCCCTGGGCATCCTGGGTCACTTGATATGCTCTGGGGAACACCATACTGAGCTATTTCCAAAATTTGGTCCTGTGTATAGTTCTGGCACTTAAGTGATACCATGCAACTGGTACAGTGATAATTACACTGTCTATTTTTCTATAAGAGCAGCAGATAACCATTTACAGCTGTGGCCTGGATAAACTGGACTTGGCCTTTTATACAGTTTACAGTCCTACGCTCCCTGAACTGACCATGCTTCTCTATAACCTTTACAGTCCTACGCTCCCTGAAGTGACCATGCTCCTCTATAACCTTTACAGTCCTACGCTCCCTGAAGTGACCATGCTCCTCTATAACCTTTACAGTCCTACGCTCTCTGAACTGACCATGCTCCTCTATAACCTTTACAGTCCTACGCTCCCTGAACTGACCATGCTCCTCTATAACCTTTACAGTCCTAAGCTCCCTGAACTGACCATGCTCCTCTATAACCTTTACAGTCCTAAGCTCCCTGAACTGACCATGCTCCTCTATAACCTTTACAGTCCTACGCTCCCTGAACTGACCATGCTCCTCTATAACCTTTACAGTCCTAAGCTCCCTGAACTGACCATGCTCCTCTATAACCTTTACAGTCCTACGCTCCCTGAACTGACCATGCTCCTCTATAACCTTTACAGTCCTACGCTCTCTGAACTGACCATGCTCCTCTATAACCTTTACAGTCCTAAGCTCCCTGAACTGACCATGCTCCTCTATAACCTTTACAGTCCTAAGCTCCCTGAACTGACCATGCTCCTCTATAACCTTTACAGTCCTACGCTCCCTGAACTGACCATGCTCCTCTATAACCTTTACAGTCCTACGCTCCCTGAACTGACTATGCTCCTCTATAACCTTTACAGTCCTATGCTCCCTGAACTGACTATGCTCCTCTATAACCTTTACAGTCCTAAGCTCCCTGAACTGACCATGCTCCCCTATAACCTTTACAGTCCTAAGCTCCCTGAACTGACCATGCTCCTCTATAACCTTTACAGTCCTACGCTCCCTGAACTGACCATGCTCCTCTATAACCTTTACAGTCCTAAGCTCCCTGAACTGACCATGCTCCTCTATATCCTTTACAGTCCTACGCTCCCTGAACTGACCATGCTCCTCTATAACCTTTACAGTCCTACGCTTTCTGAACTGACCATGCTCCTCTATAACCTTTACAGTCCTACGCTCCCTGAACTGACTATGCTCCTCTATAACCTTTACAGTCCTAAGCTCCCTGAACTGACCATGCTCCTCTATAACCTTTACAGTCCTACGCTCCCTGAACTGACCATGCTCCTCTATAACCTTTACAGTCCTAAGCTCTCTGAACTGACCATGCTCCTCTATAACCTTTACAGTCCTAAGCTCCCTGAACTGACCATGCTCCTCTATAACCTTTACAGTCCTAAGCTCCCTGAACTGACCATGCTCCTCTATAACATTTACAGTCTCTATAACCTTTACAGTCTTAAGTTCTCTTAACTGACCTTCATGAACCAAGCTTGGTCTGTTGTACCACTTACAATCCTGCATCACTTGAGCCAACCCTGGCCTGTTGTATTGTTTACAATCCTGAACTTTATGAACCAATCTTGGCCTGTTGTATAGTTTACAATCCTTAGCTTCATGAACCAACTCTGGCCTACTGTATTGTTTCCAATCCTGACCAATTTTCCTTTTTCTAACTCCTACTGTGGCAAATTTCAAAAACAAAATGGATCTGCAGGCCGTTTGCGAACAGGAAGTGCTGCTGGGTTTCCTGTTTCTGTGCATTGTCAGCTATGTCAATTGAAACCAAGCAGCAGCATGACTGAGATGCCTAAAGAGGAAGCTCCAAAATGGCCGCTACCACAAAAAAATCATTGAGGAGGCATTTCAGCTTTGAGTGGATGCAGGAGAAAATGTAAGAGCTGACAATGCTTCAGTATCACACATGCAGATGGGACAAGTGAGTTTTGGAGAGTCTCGCTTTCCAACTGTGCCAGGCTGTTGGTCCAGTTTAAGTGCATGAACTATAGAGAAACCAAGCAACTTTGCCATTATAACTTTATAGTCTTGATTTTGAGTGTAACTCTTCTTAAAGACAGACAATACATTATTTTGTTATTTAAACACAATCTAGTCTAAACAGCAAGTGCTTTGTTGAAGTGTACCCTCACATTTTCAATACCTCCGATCCCTAAAACTAGAATTTGGTGCAAATAATGAGTGAATGGTCCGAAATGATCTTAAAAGAATTTCCAAACGTGTCATAAGAGGAATGTGGGAGCTGCCATTATTACATGTTAGGTGCCTGGCAGGCCTGCTGCTGCTAAGCTAAACCATGTGCAAGTAAAGGCCTTAGCTCAGCAGCCTATCATAGACCACTGATTGTAGCCTGAATGTTGGACTTGTGGCCTTTTAATTGAAGTTGTGTTTATTTACAGAACAAAATATAATAAATAAAAGAGAAAATGTTCTCTTTACTGGAAATAAACATAGTGAACGTCCGTCGAGAAAAGTCAGCCAGTAGATTGCTGTGTCCCTCTAGTGGTGGCCTGAAGGTAATGCAGCACAAATACACTCTAGGTATATAAACACATTTATTGTCATAGACCTAAACAGAGTTGCACGCCAGTATATGGAGAGACCCATTAAATGGATCAGCTTACACTGCAATACAGGCAGGGGTGGGGCTCAGGTCCTCTCTGCTCCTAACAAATGCATGTGGTCTACAGCAAATGTTAATATAGTGGGGTTCTTGTCTGGGCTGTGTGGCACTTGTGACATGTATGTGCTGTCAAGCCTACACACACTCTTGCTGGAGTACAAAAACAGTCCCAGAAATGTGGGGGTGCGGGTAGGGTTTACAAAAATAAAACCTTTCATCACCTGGTAAGAGAATGCACAGAAAGGCATCCGCAGCTATGTGCGTGCTCCCATCTGCATATTCAATAGTAGTATTACTCTCCAGGCTAGCTATCCCCCTATGACACAGCTAAACGAGCCCCCTCACTAGTCCTACCCTTGACATATACCAGACTAGCAGGAAGCAGCTACATGGAAGGTAAGGTAAGTATGCTTTGATTTTACAGATAGCCTACAGATGTTCTTTAGTCAGGAGACAAAGAGTTTTCGGGTATATATTTAGGCAACATTTGAAAACATTTATCAGTCTTCATAGCTATGTATAGAAATGACAAGATCGGGGGGAGGGGGGCTCCCAGGGCTAATTGAACTGAAAAGGCAAGAGCTAGGGTTATAAACAGAAGGAAAAATGTCAGTAGGTGTTTGTATGTCATGGCTCAGAGCAAGTGATTCCAGTCACGCAGAAGGAAGTGAGAGTTTATGTTGAATTCCATCCACATACCCCCCAAGTGTCCCAATATTTGCAGGACAATCCCATTTCAGGGCCATTGTCCCATTGTGCTGTGCCACTGTAAGCTTCCTGGCAATAGCGACGCAGCTGTAAAAAGTCTCGCTCCGCTGTTAGGTAGCCTGCAATTATTGGCGGCCAGAACTTCCGTGTGGAGCGGGAGTAGAGGCAGTGTTGGGTGGATTGAGGGGGCGGCGCCGCTGTGAGGTCGCCATCGCTGAGATTGCCGCTGGACGGGAGTTCTGGGGGGAGTGGCAGGTCACCGATGTGGTCATTGTTGGTTGCCAGAATTTCTGGGGGGAGCTGGGGTGGAGGCAGTGTCAGTCAGGTTGAGGGGGTGACACCGCTGTGTGATGTTGCCGCTGTCGTTGTCGGTGGCCAGGACTTTTGGTGACTGAGTTTGTCGGCTGAGATGGTGAGGGGGGGCTTGCCTGTATGTATTTGCGGGAGGCTTGACTGTATGTGTGCAGGGGGGCTTGTCTGTATGCACATGAGTGTGTTCTGGGGCGGCTTGCATGTGTGCAGGGCTTATCTGTATGCGTGTGTGCGGAGGGGGCTTGTCTGTATGCGTGTGTGCGGAGGGGGCTTGTCTGTATGCGTGTGTGCAGAGGGGGCTTGTCTGTATGCGTGTGTGCAGAGGGGGCTTGTCTGTATGCGTGTGTGCGGAGGGGGCTTGTCTGTATGCGTGTGTGTGGCTTGCCTGTTATAATTATTATGTCATTCTTAGGTGGTGTTTCCCTTTAAGGGCTTGGCTGGGGTGTGGTTTAATGGCACACACGTGTCCCTCTTTCTAGTTTTTAAAAGTTGGGAGGTATGTATCCGAGATTTTACAACTCGCATGATAGTTGAATAAATCATTATCAGTGAGTTGTACTAGTTTTCATTGAAAGGCAAAGGC
This sequence comes from Gastrophryne carolinensis, assembly GCA_027917425.1. NCBI lineage: Eukaryota > Metazoa > Chordata > Amphibia > Anura > Microhylidae > Gastrophryne > Gastrophryne carolinensis. The sequence goes on along the minus strand of CM051238.1, from coordinate 347,079,806 downwards.
ATGCCTCAAGAGTCAGCATGATTTTTATCACTGAAAATTACACCAGGCATAAGCCCGTATGGGTTCAGAGCATCAGGGATTCTTCCAGGGGTGCCCCAAAACCCATATCGAAGGGCATAAAGACTTGTATCTTGCAGGGTCAGGGGGTGGTGGGCGTGGCCTCTGGGCCCTGGCATACAAGCCCTTATGTTTTATCATAAAAAACATGTCAGCTAGTGAAGCCAGCAATCTTTTACTGGCGGGAACTGCTAGCCAAGAAAAACAAATTCTTGCCTCCAAATCCTGTAAAAAACACTCCCTGAATCACACAAGTTTAACATTTTTGAGGGAATTCTTGTGTGAGCTCTCACAACAAAAAACTGAAATTCTCAACCCAAAATGAAAATTCTCAATTCCCCAAAACTCTTGCTCACAAAAAATGGTCCACTGAATCAGGAGAGGGGGAGATTGGGTTTTCTAACCAAAAAACAGCCCAGATTGCATTCTCGGCAAGCTCCGAAGCCCATTGTCTTCATTACTATTTCTATTTCTCCAGTATTTTCTTTATTCCTTATTGACTTTCCCTGTTTTAATCTCTCTCATTTTCTACATAAAGCGTTACAGAAGATGATGGCACTATATAAATAAACAATAATAATAATAATCTCTTTCCTTACCCCTTAATTTTGCTGTCATTTGCACATCCGCCTATCTTCTGGTATTGGCATTCTCTTCTCTTTTTTCTGGTATCTTCTGGTATTTTCTGGTATCTTCTGGTATTGGCATTCTCTTCTCTTTTTTACATTGACCCCAACTGTTACATTTGCTTCTTTTTTTGTTCCTCATTCTCTCCATCTTCCTCTAATTTTCATTTTCACATTCCATCTTTCTCTTTTCTCCTTTTTTCATCATTCACCTATCTCTGTCTCTTATGTGACACTCCCTGCATCTGCATTTTCTACACCCTCTCTACATCCGTGTTTCAGAGGCTGGAGCTGCCCTGAATGAAGCCTCCTATAGTGTAGGGTGAGGAAAGCTTTTTTTTTCAACCTAAAGATATCTAGCATAGAACCCAGATATTTCCACCCACACAACTTATTGTTTAATTGCCCACATAGACTCAGATAATAAATATGAATGTCAGGCTTTACCTAATGCAAGTTCTTTGCTGTATGCTAATGAATATGTCTCAAGAGACTACAGCCTGCACAGCTGCCACATACCTTCCAACTTTTCAGGGTGGGAAAGAGGGATATCTGTTAAATTAAGCCACTCCCCCGGATTGAGGGATGGATAGGAGATAGGATGTAACAGTTACAACAATAGAAACACTTTGAATAGGCAAAGTAAAGGAGCACTATCGCGAAATTGTGTAAGATTAAAAATCCATATAAACACATCAGCTAATGAGAGGAGGGGTCACTTATACACCTGAACTGAATAAAACTCCCGCTAAGCTTGTGGTTTATTCTCTCATGGTAGGAATAGAATCCAGGGGTGGCACGTTTAGTGTATCAGGTGACAGAACCCATCCTTCTATTAAAATAAAAAACAAGCGACCCCTCCCCCAGCCATCCAGCATATATATATATATATATATATATATATATATATATATATATATATATATTTTTATCATTGGGCCATTTTGTGCTCCTTTGATCATTTTTAATGCAGCTCTGTATGTTAAAACTCAAAGAGAGACAAATGAGAACAAAGAGGGACAGGGGGACATGAACTCAACAGGGACTGTCCCTCAAAATGAGGGACAGCTGGGAGGTATGCTGGTATAGAGGCAGGGCCAGCTCCAGGTTTATGTGGGCCCTCGGGCGGCATGGTCTCAGTGGGCCCCTTTGCGGTGGATAGTCGCGGGTCAGGGGTCTATATATTGTATGGCCAAAACTAAGAAGGGCTGCTTGCCCTCCGACCCCGTATTGGAGTTATTTTTTAGTTTTGCCCCACATGAATGCGGAAGTATTGAGGAAGAGGGAGGCTGAGGGAACATAGATGATTGGGACAGAGTTAAGAGAACAAGTATAGATAGGTCAGGGCTCAGGGGATAGAGATGGATGGGACAAGGCTGAGTAGATAGGGAAAGATGGGTCAGGGCTCAAGGGATAGGGATGAATGGGTCAGGGCTCAGGGGATAGGTATGAATGGGAAAAAGCTGAGTGGTTAGAGAAATATGGGTCAGGGCTCAATGAATATGAATGAATGGGTCAGGGCTCAAGGGATAGGGATGGATGAGGCAGAGGTGACATACAACCAATGGGGCAGAGCTGAAGAGACAGGGATGGATGGAGCAGAGAGACAGTAAAGAAAGGAAGTGTGTGCAGTTCTTTAACCACATTGTGCCAGCTTTCAGTGGGCCCCCCTGGGGGGTGGGGCCCTCGGCAGCTGACCGGGCTTGCCGGGTGCTGATGCCGGCCCTGTATAGAAGTATGGACCATATCATTGTGCCTCCTCCACCTTATTTATCATATTTGTGCTTTCTGGCCACAATTTAGAGAAATGCTCTAGTTGTCTAGTTGCGTCCAATTGAGTTAAAAGACAGAAAATACCATTTTGTGAATACTCACCTGTAAAATGGGTATTACGAGTATGTCACACACCCCGCTTCCAACATCCATGACACTTGGGATACCGGCCTGTAGAGGGCGATCTTGCAGAGATGACATGGAAAAAAGGAGCCCCTCCTGGTCCATAAGTACCTGGGACCTCCCACCAATCCCCAGTCTTTTAAAAAAACAGTGAGAAACCAGAAAGAGCAAATTATATAATATAAGAAACACCATATAAAGGACCCCAGAACAAAAAAGGGCGGGGGAAGCGGGGTGTGTGACATACTCGTAATACCCATTTTACAGCTGAGTACTCACAAAATGGTATTATTCCTAGTATGTCACACACCCCGCTTCCAACATCCATGACACTTGGGACATCCAAAAGCAGTGTCAATAATGGGTGGGGACCCAAGAAGAAAAATAAGGCATAACTTAAATTACTGCAGCTTGCAGAACTCTGCGGCCAAAAGCAGCATCCGCTGAGGCCCGCACATCAACCTTGTAAAACTTAGAAAAAGTATGAACCGAAGACCAAGTAGCAGCCTTACAAACCTGCTCAACAGAAGCCTGGTGCTGAAAAGCCCAAGAAGCCCCAACAGCACGAGTAGAATGAGCAGTAACCCGAAAAGGGGGAACCTTCCCCTTTGCAGAATAGGCCCCAACAATGGCCATTTACTAATGGAAGACTTGGCGGGCGCAAAACCCTTCCTAGGCCCAGAGGGCACAACAAAAAAAGCATCCGTCTTACGGAAAGCAGAAGTAGTCACCAAATAAGACAGCGAACCACATCCAAAGAATGCAAAACCCTTTCCTTGTTATTACTAGGATTAGGGCAAAGTGAAGGAAGAACTATATCCTGATTAAGGTGGAAAGCAGACACCACCTTAGGAAGGAAATCCGGTTTAAAACGGAAAACCACCTTATCCTGATGCCTTTCAAAATAAGGGGCCTGGATTGACAGGGCCACCAATTCAGAAACCCGACGGACAGAGGTAATAGCAATCAGAAAAGCAACCTTCTGAGTAAGAATATGAAGAGGAACATCCTGCAATGGCTCAAAAGGAGCAGCCTGCATGGCAGAAAGCACCAAGTTAAGATCCCAAACTGGAAGCAAGGGCTTTCTAGGAGGCCACACATGCGTGACCCCCTGGAAAAAGGTCTTAACCAAAGGATGAAGAGCAAAAGATCTTTGAAAGAAAATAGCCAAAGCAGAAACCTGCCCCTTCAAAGTACTAATCTGGAAACCCAAATCCAGACCATGTTGCAAAAACTCCAAAATCCTAGGGATAGAAAATAGCCTACAGGGCAAGACCCTAGACTCACACCAATCAATATAGGACCACCAAGTCCTGTAGTAAACAACAGAGGAAGACTTCTTCCTAGCTCTAACTAGAGTCTGAATGACCGCGTCAGAAAGACCTTCCTCTTTTAAGATGGAGATTTCAGCAGCCACGCCGTCAAAGCCAGCGTTGGTAAATTGGGGTAACAGAGTTGACCCTGGGTGATGAGATCTGGAAGAAGAGGCAGATGCAACTGATCCTCTGCCAGCCTTGTGATGTCTGCGAACCACAGCCGTCTTGGCCATCTTGGAGCTACCAGGATTGCTGGCGCCCCTTCCAGGACTAGCTTGCGCACCACCCTGTTTATCATGGAGAATGGGGAAAACAGATACAGGAACCCCAGATGCTTCCAGGCCAGAGACATGGCATCCACTGCCACTGCCAGAGGATCCTGGGATAGAGACACAAACACTGGAAGTTTGTGGTTGTGACGAGAAGCAAACAGGTCCAACCGTGGAGTCCCCCACTTGTGACAAAGAAAGGGGATTGAGAGACCATTCTCCCTGCCGAGCGCATGCTCTGCTCATGAAGTCTGCTTCCACATTCTCTATCCCCGGAATGTAAACTGCCGATATGCAGGGAACATTGATCTCTGCCCAATGGAGGATCAGAGACACTTCCCGGAGAGCACCCCAACTGCGGGTCCCTCCTTGGTGATTGATGTATGCAACCGTTGTTCGGTTGTCTGACCGAATCTGAACCGGCAGACCCCGCAAGAAATGAGTTAATTGAAGTAGGACTAAACGAATGGCCCGAAGCTCCAATAAATTGATTGGAGAGTGAGCCTCCTGCGGCCCCCACAAACCCTGGAACCGATGTTCCCTCCAGATGCCCCCCCAACCCATGAGGCTGGCATCTGTAGTGACCAATTCCCAACAGGGGGTCAGAAATGACTTGCCGCTTCTGAGATTGCTCGAAGTCAGCCACCAGTGAAGGGACTGCAGAACACAGGGAGACAACAGACAAACCCGATTCAAAGACAGCGGTCGCTTGTCCCACCTTGCCAAGAGAAAGAGCTGAAGAGACCTCATGTGAAACTGTGCAAACGGGACCGCTTCGAATGTGGCCACCATCAGCCCCGCTAGCCTCATCCCCAGGCGGATAGGCTGACGAGGATTGGACAGGAACAGACGAATTAAATCTTGAATCAGAACAACCTTGGACTGAGGAAGAAATACCCTGGCCTGAAGGGTATCCAGTATCAGACCCAGAAAGGGAATCTCCCTGACGGGGCAAAGAGAAGATTTGGCATGGTTTATCACCCAACCGAGTCTCTCTAGTGTTGCCACCACCATTCTGGTGTCCAATTCCGCCTGATTGAAGGACGGAGCTGTGATGAGAAGGTCGTCCGATACCTAATGTCTGATACCTCCTTGAATCAAGCCTGGAAGAAAAAACGCAGCCGCCCCCCCCCCCCACTCGTAAGGGTGGGGGCGCCTCCTCATTGCTGGGCAGGCTTGGAAGTAGACTTAGACTTGGACCTCCAACTCTGACCTGGATGCCCGTGTCCTCTACCTCTGTTCCATGCAGTCCCCCTTGGGGCTAAAAAGTCCGATCCTCTACCAGATCTGGAACCACGAAAGGAAGGGCTAAAGGAGGCCAATCCCCGAAAGGAACAACGCTGCCTCTTACGCTGAGGCAATTTGCCTCCATTAATGACAGAATCCAACTTTTCACCAAAAAGGCGCAATCCCCCAAAGGGAAGTGCGGTAAGTGACTTCTTAGCCACAGTATCAGCCGCCCACTGGCGCAACCATATAGACTGCCGAATAGCAACTAGCAAGGCGGAAGTTCTGCTGCACATGGCAAAGGAATCATCCAAAGCAGAAAGTACAAAAGACACAAACAATTCACAACACTTGAGAGCGACAAACTCATCAGAGGCTGGATCAAGCCCTGAGGTATTCAATAGGTCTCTAACAACAGACCTAATAGCAACTGCCATAAGTGCCGAAGCACCCACAGGCCACAAGGCCGAGCCAACGCTAGCAAAAGCGTGACAAGCCATTTGATCAATACTTTGTCTTCCCCATCCTTAAGAGTAGTAGATTCCGGGGAATGTAAAATAGAGGAATTAGACAAACTGAGTACAGGAGCATCCACTTCAGGGGGGGTGACCAACGCTTAACAGTGTCTGCTGGAAAGGGATATTTCTTATCCCAGCCTAAAGGAAAGCCAGGAAGCCACGCAGGCTTCTCCCATTCCTTAAGAATAATGTAATTATTCTAAACGAGGCTTGGAGGCTCCAAAGAACTCCCCTTTCTGAGGAGGGACTGCTTCAGGAGGAGCGATTGCCAATACCTCATACAATTGAGCAAGAGCTTTAGGGGTGTCAAAAACTTCCCCTTCTCCTAGTTCAGTGTCAATACCCACAAATTGCTGAGCATCAGAAATATCAGTTCCCTCAAAAAATTCCCCTTCCTCCAATGGAGAAAGGTCCGACCAATCAAGGCGCTCGCAATTATCAAACTCACTAGCCGAAGCAGCAGGAGTTAAATGTTTCTTCTTAGCTGAGGCCTTCTTGGCCACCGAGCTAGACATTAATTTTTCAATGTGAGCCATTCTGGCACATACATCAGAAAGCGACTCTCCACCCATGATCACTGGGGGTATGAACAAGACAAGGTGGTGTGGGGGAAGAGGCAGGAGCCACCGACCCTGAGGCTTGGGCCCCTGATTGCTGCATTATAACCAAATGAGCACAAGATACACAAAGAAATGCATTATCCCCAACAAGGGATGCCCCACAACGTAAACACTGCCGAGTCTGTCCCGAGGGCACTGAAAGCCCAGTATCCTGAGATGCCTCCATATGGTGTTTGTTAAAAAATACTTAATTATTTATAGTCGCCAAGTATGTGGGATTTACGCAAAAAGCTACCCGGGATGCCCCAAAATAATACCAAGTGGGAGGATTTAATAAAGGACCAGGAGAAACCCCTAATGAAGAGTTTCCACCTAGAAGAAGATACAGTAATCAACCTTATGCACATAAAGAGTAAAGAGACCAACAAAAACATCCCTTTAGCAGGGCTAAAGGGTACTCACAGCACCAGCGACAGGACAGGTGACCGGACCAGGCGACCGGGACCAGCGCACAGCAGGCAAAACCGCGTGTACGCAGAAGAAAATGCCATCCATATGCGGAGCCGTCGAGAAGCCCCGCCCACACGCAGAACTGCAGAGAACGGAGGGCGGGCCAGAAAGTAACGACTGCCAGGACGCAATAGAACGGGGCGGATGCCGCGCGCCAAGCCCCGCCCACAACCAGGTCCGCACGCTGCAAAAAGAGAGGGAAATTTAAATCCCTCACCAGGAAAGAACCACAGGTAGGCCAGAGACAAAAGGAAAATCTCCCAGATCTTATCCTTTCTACTTTACTCTTTTCACTTACATTCTCAAAAGTACATAGGACAACAACACTTCCTTCCAATAAAGACCCCCCCCCCTTCCTTATTACCCCTGCAGGGCCCAGGAGAGCAAAGGGGGAAGGCACAAGGAAGCACCCTAAGGCACAGGGAGTTTTATAGGGACAGGGCATCCCATGCCGGGGGACACCAACCCGGATACCACCTACCCCTTACTTGAGGTCTCACGGGGGAGAAGCTCCCATATACACCCAAGGATGTATCTACCCTTGCCCGAGCCCTTCAGCCAAGGCTGGGAGGCATATCGTAAGCATAACAGTAAAAAATGAGGTTCAGGCAGAAATAGAGAAAGGCCGGGAGTTACCCCGGCTACCTGCAAGGAGGAGAGAGACATCTTCTGACTTGCTTCGCCGATCTGCAGAGACGAAAAGACTGGGGATTGGTGGGAGGTCCCAGGTACTTATGGACCAGGAGGGGCTCCTTTTTTCTATGTCATCTCTGCAAGATCGCCCTCTACAGACCGGTATCCCAAGTGTCATGGATGTTGGAAGCGGGGTGTGTGACATACTAGGAAAAGTTTACTATATAAGCCTTGAAAGGGTCCCATTTAATGTTCACACCAGGGCCCTGTCACATTTAGTTATGCCACTAGTCCTTACAGTATTTTCAGGAGATATTTTAAGGAAGGTTTATTGAATCAGAGCATGGGTGTCCCACAGCCCACGTTCCTTTAGCCAATCTTCTAAGTGATTTATTAGTCCAATGAGGGCAAAGAATGAAAACATGAACTTGGAGAGACTGGCTATGAAACAGTTAACAGTAATGCGCAGCTAGGCTCAGCTCTTTCTTGTACTGCTGCAAAAATAAAATTAAGTATAAAAAGCAAACTTGTCTATTAAATATTATTTTACACATGGCAGAGGTTCCTATTTAGGAAAAGCAAATGTTAATGCTGTAAATATTTGTTTTATTGAAATTGTGTATAAAACACATTGAAAAAAAAGGAACATTAATGGACTCGGAAAAAAGGAAAGTGATGTCACTTCTTCAGGAAAAACAACTAAAAGGCTGAAGGAATGTGCAGAAAAATCTCAGCATTGGCCAAATAAACAACGGCTCCATCCTTTCTTGCCGTTAGTGTAAATAAGATATCGGAACACTTACCACTTTATGAATGAAGGGTTTCAGCTCGCGGCGTCTGGGACTTTGTACATTCCATTTCTGTGTCGGACAGTCTCTAGATGATTCACATAGACAAGTGCTGCCTGTGTCAACAGCCCTAGTGCCATGAGTAATGCTGCTGTAACAAATTCCACTTCCTCAGCATGGCCTGTCCATGGCAAACAGCATCCTCAGATGGCCATGTGCCAGCCCCAACGTTGCCATACTGCAGTTATAGATTGTGTCGCCCAATAATATTACCAAAAAGTCAGGAGATCCCCATGAAACCCCAGGGTTGGGCCAAATGCTCTCAAGTTGCATAGGAAGATCAGTGGTGAACCTGTAATGGGGCCATGGATGGCAGGGACGTCAATCTCTGGACCTGTTTTTTTTTATTATTTATCACATTAGGGTATAGCGAAGATCAAGGGCGCCGCTGCACAGTGTTTTGTTTTCACATTAGATTATTGGTGGCTCAGTGACCCCAGCCCTACCCTCTACCCCCTCTCCCCTCCCCCTCGCAGCAGGAGGAGGCCTCATATGATGGGAGGGAATGGAGAATCTATGAGAGACATTGTTACCAATAGCAAAAAAGATGGAATAAGAGATAAAGATGGGAGAACAAAAGAAAAAGAGAAAGCAATGGAAAGTACAAGCCAAAAATAGAGATGAAGAGAATACGATAAACAGAGAGATGAAGAGTACGAAAGAAAAAGAGAGATGGAAAGAACAAGAGAAAAGGAGATGGATAGAACAAGGGAAAAATAGAAATAAAAAGAGATCAAGGGCAAAAAGCTATGGAGAGATCAAGAGAAAAAGAGAGAGATATAAAGAACAATAGAAAAGAGGGAGAACAAGAGAAAAAAGAGTGATGGGGAAAAGAAGAGAAACAATGGAGAAGACAAGAGAAAAAGAAAGATCGAATGGGAGAGAAAGGAAGACATGGCGAGAACAAGAGGAAAACAGTGATAGAGGGAACAGATGAAAGAGCTAGAACGAAAAAAAGAAAGAGAGAGAGATGGAGAAAACACAACAAAAAGTTAGAGCTCCAGGAAAAGGCAACAAGAAAAAAAGAGGAAAAAAATGCTGGGGATATAGAGAGTGAGAGTATAACAGAAGCAATGTGCAAAAGAGAGACCCTGCTGAGCCAGCTGAGAGCTTTCTCTGTGAAGGGGAGTCTGGATGGCATCTTTTGGTGCCCCCTTATACAGCAATGGAGATGGCGCCCTGTGCAGTCACACACCCCAAAGGCTGGCCATGACTGCACACTGCCATGTTGTAGTTTTTCAATTCATTTGATCATTGGCGGCTCTGCAGCCCCACACCAATCATATTTCATATACAAGTAGTTTACTATTTTATAAGGTGGGGGGCACCTATCTCTAGTTCAAAAGACTTCACTCTTGAGAAAGTCCGCCAACCAAATAAACAGCAGTAACCACCATCTTAGAGTTTATAAGACAGGGGGGCAGTGGTCTTTTTTTAGGCATCCCAAATTGATGTGTGAAATCCCTTGGATTGACATAAACATCACCTTTCTGGCAAATCCACCTCCCACATCGCTCTGGAGGGAGGCAACTGCGGGGGTGCCCAATGCTTCCCCTACATTCACCTTTCTATAGCGCTTATCAATATGCACGGCATAGAAAATAGTCATAAATCTATGTTTTAATCTTGAGGGTCGGCCGAGATGGGTTTTGGTGCTCTTTAATATCTAGGTTCTCGTGGAGACCCGTGTATATTCGTTTTGGGGGTTAAGGCACAGTTAGGGGGGCTTCCTGTTTTATTTTACTTTTTTATACTTGTGGGCTGCATGAACACTAAATATGGTCCTGTTAGTGTCCCTCTAATTAGTAGGGTGTCAGAAAAAATCGATTCCATTAAGTATTGCGATATTTCATTCGACGATACTAGAATCGATTCTTTCTTTCTAGTGTCGATTCTGACTTCAGTAAAAGAAAATTTAAAAAAACTCTCACCTGACCCCTCGTTCGTTCGGGCCGGCTCTCCTCTTCTCCGTGGGGGCCTCCAATCTCCCCTCCTGGGGCTCTTCAGTCTTCAGGAAAGAGCCCGACAGGCCCTCTCCCCCTGATTTCCCGATGAGCGCCGCCATCTTCACGACTAGCCCCAGGGCCGGGCGGATGATGTCACCCCCGCAGGCGTCATCCCGGCTCCCATCGGTTCAGCTGTCAGATGGGATGATCACCAGCCAGAGAAAGACAGGGCAGGAAATCCTCTGATCTCCTGCCTCCCCCGTCCTCTGGTCGGTGATCACTGCATCTTTCATCAGATCGGCGAGGGACACATGAGCTAACAATCGGAGGTGAGGTTTTTTTCAATAAAGACATTTTCTCTATGTGCAGTGTTTTTTTTTTTTTTTACTGTTAACCCTTTGTGAACTGGTAAGGTATCTATGTAACCCCTATACCAGTTCACAAGGCTCTGGGTCTCGCAAGTCACCTGCGGCTAGCGGGTGACTTGCCAATAACCCCGAGCCCCCCCATTCCCTTTTCCCAAAGGCCAGAGGGGGGAACAAGTGCCTGTGGCCATTAGGCTATTCCAGCTTGTAGTCCACAGGGCCAGGGGCCAATAAAGCTGGCCCCTGCGCCCTGTTCTACGAGCCCCCACAGCTGAACCCGGGCTGGTTATGCTGGGTAAGGGGGACCTCCCCTCCCTGGGAAGGGGGGTCCTATATCATTTATTTAAAATTACAAATAAAATGTAATTTAAAAAAAATCGCAATATATCGTCTTTGAGACAGAATCGGGATATATTGGGATATGTCGTATTGTCATACATGTATTGCGATATGTATCGTATCGCCAGATTTTTGCCAATTCACACCGCTACTATTTAGCCTGCAGGTGATTATTATATCACTCTTCGTGTCAGTCTATTACGCTGCAGGTTATTACAGCACACAGCATGGGTTCAGAAACCTCTCTGGTGTCGCCCATCTCCCCCGCCCTCCATCATCCATTTCTTTAGCCAGTGTTCCCCTACTTCCTTCCTCTCAAGGGGAGCTGGAAATGTGACATGGAGGATTTCAGAGTTAATTCTTGATTGGAGATTTGGCAAGCAGCCATGTCCTCCCAATTTGAAGCAGAGTAAAGGACCTGATGGGACCCACTGACCTTTTTCCAACCCTCACCACTATGTCCCACATAAACAGTCCAAACTGATTGAGGTGACCCCACAGCAAGACACGAGGTGGGGATGTCTGGCTCAGGGCGCAGCCATAATTAAGGCCCAACATAATAGGAAACCTGTGGATGGCAAGCGCAGGGGGTGAGGGCCGAGCCCAGAACCTAGTCACACTTGTCACCAGCACTTCAGGCTGTGTCAGCCGCTAATGAGGAAAAGAAAGTGACCTCATGAAAGCGAGGGCAGCTGTGAATTCCAGCCATGACCTTCATGTATCTCCTGCTGATACGCCACATCACATGAGGCAGGAGGCCGGGGCTGGGCGGCATGGAGCAATGAGCCATGTAAACGCCTGTGTGAGCCACTAAGTGAAACAAATGCTGGGCTGAACAAACAAAATTATTTTAAATTTTAGATGAATGGTGATTACAGGACTTGCAAAAGTATGAGGCAGCACTTCTTATTACCACAGCTTTACTGCTTCTGTCATGGTGCTCCCTAGGTCTTCTCTATAGAAAACATGGCAGCCATCTTGTGTATGGCATTGTGTGTTGCTTTTGGACTAACTGGACACAAGCACTCTAACAACAATTACCTATTATTTATTCAGCAATTACATAACTAAATGTGGCAGGGCCCTGGTGCGAACATTAAATGGGGCCCTGACACAGCTCGTACATTAAACTTTTTTCTGTCTTTTAACTCAATTCGATGCAACTAGACAACTAAGGACTAAAACATCAGAGGTAATTGCTGCTTCCTTCTAAATGATGTGAGCACAAATATGATACATAAGGTGGAGGAGCAACAATGATGGGGGCCCCCCTGACCTTCTGGGCTCCAATGTGACTAAGTCTATGCTGGGGGAAAAACTAAGTTTCCCTACTGGTCATGTACAGCAAAAACAATATGACACTGCTTCTAATCTTTCCCCACTTATATGGCATTCATGCTGTGTCACATGCTTTAAATCAGAACTCCAGTCATAAACCACTGAAGGCCCACTCACTCTCACAGGTATCGCTACCCACATCTATGTTCCCTCATTGTCTCGTGTCCCATGTGACAGTGGGGTGGGTAGTTTTGCATGGCTGTTGAATGACAGACCACTACAGTACCACTGCTGCATGGAATTGGGGGACTGACCTGTCACTTAAGGCCCCAGCTTCAGTGTAGTTTGCCCACATCCCTTAAGTTGTTTTTTTGTTTATGTTATAGCCCAAATTGGGCTTAGCACGGGGGGGGGGGGTCTTTTTTGTTTTGTTCAGTTTTTTTGTGTTCTGCTTTTCTGTTTCCCTCTTCTGTAATGTAAGATAAACATTTGTGTTAGAAATGTGCCCATGGACGAGAGGCCGTGCATGCACTCGAGGTCTAGGAAGAGGTGAGCTTGCTCTGGCAACCTCGGAGGTTTCACATAGCGGGGCATCCCTGATTGGGGTGCACAGGGGGCAAGGGCCAAAACCCAGGACAGACAAAACCCTGGGTTTTGGTCTAAGTCCACTTTAAGTAAAAAATACTGGCTACAAGTCCCAGAATGCTTCTATTGTAACAGGGGGGCTCATCAGCAGCTTTGGCAAAATTACATAGCAGTAATGACCTCCCCAGGTGAAAATGCTGCCAGTAACACTTTAGCTACTGACTACTGCCTTAGCAGATGATTAGCAAGCTTCAGATATCTCCTCCAAAACACCACTTTGGTGTACATTGCTAACATCAACACACTGTTGCTAAAGAAAACGGTTTTCTTTGTTAAAAACAAATTTAAAAAATAAAACTAACAAATAAGCTCAGCACATTCAGGACATCATTTTGGCACCACGTTTTCTGAAACATGAAGGAGATATATTAGGATATATTTGCCAACCTACTGGGGACCATTTAACCTGTGGCATCTAATTTTGTATTGTTGTCTGTGCTATCTGTTTTACCTTGTCTGTATTCTTACTTGTAAAGCGCTACGGAAGTTGATGGCGCTATATAAATAAACAATAATAATAATAATAATAATATACCAACAAATAAATGCCTTCAAGTTGGATTCAAACAGTGAAGTGTTGAGAGAACCTTTAGAACTACGAACTGAACAATTTAACTCAACCTTCAACTCCAGGACGAGTTAGGCATAATTCCTCAAAAATAGGAATAATAACTCTATCCCCTTTTTTAACTATCCTAGAATTTAAAAATGACTCTATTTGTCTTATGTGTGTTCTTCTTATGAAGGAAGTTGAAATTTGTCTCTAAAATTGCCATACTCTATAATCCACTTGGATTCATAAAGTCTGCAATTCTTTTGAGGCCTTTCTGTGTCCACCATATTAGATATGCTCTTTTTCTCCCAGGTAAGAAATTTCCTCTAGGGGGCTACCGATGTATGTTTGGAAATCAGGTTGTGTTTTTTGCTAATAGTATTCCACAGAACTAATGCATTAAATGACACAGCCCTATTTACCTTAGCTACCCACATGAAAGAATCAATGGAAAACAAATCCCATACTTTCTGTTCTATCATTACCCAGCTGGGCTTTTCTCCACTAATAAACCTCTGTGTAAGTTGGGCAAATTGAGCAACATAATAAATATATAAATTTGGGACACCAAAGCCCCCTTTATGTTTTGCTATATATAACATTCTCTGATTTATTATTCTACTTTTGTCTGCCCAATTAAATCTCAACAGTTTAGATTTAAATTTCTTTAAATCTAGGTAACAAAGTCATTTGAATTGCCCTATTGCGTCCCAACTAAGACAGCCTCAGACCAGACCATGAGTCCATGTCACCTCCCAATTTATGAAATAATCAACTGTAATTGTTTTTATATAATAAATGAAACTGATGGGTTAGTTGGATCCCAAGATCCAAATCCATGTAGCACTTTATAATTGCACCATATACATTTCTCTAAATATTTTGAAATGTAGTTCCAAAACCCTGTCTTCCCAAAACATAACAAGGAAGGTGTCCAGCTCACAGGATAAAACGTAACCTTTACTTGAAAATTCAATAATAAAATCCAATATGAAGATCCACAAAAAAAGAGTATCCAAGGACAGTGTGTCCCCTGTAATCCCCCACCACACTGTGACGCGTTTCAGGCTTCAAGAGCCCTTAATCATATTGATGATTGTATGATTAAGGGCTCTTGAAGCCTGAAACGCGTCACGGTGTGGTGGGGGATTACAGGGGACACACTGTCCTCGGATACTCTTTTTTTGTGGATCTTCATATTGGATTTTATTATTGAATTTTCAAGTAAAGGTTACGTTTTATCCTTTGAGCTGGACACCTTCCTTGTTTTGCATGCTGGAATTGTTCAAGAGTTTTTTCCTGAGTCCGTGCTGGAGGATATTTACAAAGGGAGAGCTGGTCATTTGCAATGTTTTGGATTCCCAAAACATAAATCATATAATCCCAAGTCAACGAATCAAAAGTGGGATAACCCACTGTTAGCCTCACTAGTCAGGATAACAACCTCCTCAGCCAATTAACAAGTCAAAGGTTTCAAGTCTGTTCATTACATTTTTTACTGTAAGAAATTTGTGTATAGAAACAACATTACACATTTATCCAAATTATACATTATAAAGGTTTTTCATCCTCTTAGCTGGTTTAGTTAGGCTTTAGTGTGTTCTTTTGTGTCAGATTCCCCCTTTATTTAAATCTCCTAATCTCACTTCATCAGTCCTCAAACTATTAAATCATGAAGTAAGATGAGATGACAGAATTTGTAGGAATGTTTTATAATAAATGTTAGTAAAACCATCAGGCCCAGGAGCCTTAAAGACCTTCAGTTGCTTTATTGGCATCTTGATCTGCTTTTCCTCTATAGTGTTTTTTAATATATACTTATGAATCTCTGATAATTGAGGAAATTGGATATCTTGAAAACAAAAAAGCCTGCTTTAGATTTATCAAAATGAGTAGGAGCAGCATATAAATTGTTATAAAATTTGAAAAACTCATATCAGATTCTTAGTGGGTTACTGGTATAATTCCCTGAAGATAATATCAATTTAGGAAATGATGTAATTTGCTTCTTGGGGGTTAATCTCCTTGCCAAAAGTGAAATTATTTTATGTTTATTCTATCTGAAAGTTTTTTCAGCCTTGGTAGTAAGAATAAGGGTCTAACAGTCTAGTTTGGTTAATTTTATGTAAAAGATCCTTGTGTGGATTTGACTTATAATATTTACATAGTTTATTTAATAATGCTTACTTTTATTTAAGTGCTTCAGAATTTTTTCTTTTCTTTCTGCGAGCTAATTCTTTTTCCAGCTCAGTAACCTTTTCAGGATCACTTATTAAGAATTCATTTAGTCTCCATCTCAAAGAGCATGGCTTAATGTGGAAATTCTGTTAAAATTGACCACCCCACCCTGCTATCCTACCCTGGCACTGAGGCAGGATGGGGGGTTACCTTAGCCAGACGCCTTTGTAACCTCCCTGTCCTGCCTCATTGCCAGGGTAGGATAGCAGGGTGGGGAGGGTCAATTTTAGAAGTTCCACTTTAAGTCCTATATCATTAAAGCCTTTTTAAAACAAGACAATACATTGGGAGTTAAAGTGTTTGGCAAGTTAAAAAATAAAGAGACAAAAGAGACTAGCAAGTCTCCAATCTTTACCTTAACCTACAATAATCTACAATCGGAATCTTCATGTGTCCATGTGTATAAATGGAATTCTGTTGGCTATACAAATAGCCACCCCTCTCTTCTTTATGGTTATGGTGAATAAATGTTGGTGAAGAAGAATATGTCATAGGGACATTGTATCACAACAAACGCTGCACTTTTGATGCATTGCACCTGTGCTGCGCTGCTTAAAAGAAAAATATTTTTGGTATAATAAGCATAGGGGGTTATTTAAGAAGCGCCAGGTAGAGCCTCGTAGCGGCAGGCAGCGTCTGGTGAATGCCGGACGCTGTACACAAAACCACATTTATAAAAGCGAATCTGGTGAGCGACTCTAACAGCGCCATGTCGCATCCGATGTATTATTACAGATGGCTCAGTGTATAGCGCCGGCGCTCTATCTTCCAGAACGCCACCTATTACCTTTTGCTCAGTGTCGCTCTCCTATACATTTCAATGGCCATTCATTTGCTTGTGTTTAAGCAGCGTTTGACATTTTTTTTCTAAGTTTTTTTTGCTCAAATCATTGTGTGACCTTTCCTCTCCTGGCTGCAAACAAACATAATTAGAAACTTTTTTGACTTTTTATATTTTTATGCAGAATTGTCATTACAGGTCTGGCACTAAAGTGTTATTGTCCCAGTATTAAAACAATTTAATTCCATGTGTTTTCACTTTGTTACTGGCGGATATGTGTTAAAAAAAAGACTTTAATCACACAGCGTCTGGCGCTCTATGCAACAGCGACCAGATTTAAAGCGCCAACGCTGTGTGTGTCCTTTTTTGATAAGTATGGTGTGGAGCACCGAGTGCCGGATGCACTGAGCTGGCACTACCTTTCACTCCCTTCCGTGCTGTACTGGTGTTAGAGTGCCCAACGTACATCACATTTATCAATGCGGGCCAGGTTACTACAGCGACTGAGGCGCTCTGTTACAGCGCCCGATACCCGCTTACAGCGTCTACTAGCGGTTGATCTAAGCGCCGCTATACAGATGCTCATATGCTGATACCTGGCGTTAGTAATTAATCAGCCTCAAAGTCTTATGACAAAGTTGCAAAGGAATAGTTCTTGCCTTTCAGTAAAGTTCAAAAGAAAGGGGAAAGCCCATCTGTATTTGATGTTCTGAATCAACTTATTCAAGAGCGGTTTCATTTCTCTTCTTTTTTGGATTCTTAATGGAGCAAGATAAGCAAACATTTGGATCAGATTATCTCTTAATAGTATATTAGACTGACCTCTGACAGCTGCCATAAATTGTCCCTTAATTTGATAGTAATGTGGTTTTACTATTATATCTCTCGGCGCTCCGCCTTTGCTAAGTTCTGTCTGTCTATCAAGGAGTAATCAGTTATCAGTTCTTTTATGGCAGAATCTAGATCTGTGATGGCTTCAGGAAGGCTTCGCACCCTAAAATTATATCTTCTAGACCAATTTTCTTGCTCTTCCATTTTAGATTGAGATTGGTCTATCTGATGCTGCATTTATCCCATAATCGACTCATGTTGATTGATTCTAGTTACAGTTTACTCCACCTTTCTTTCTATAGTATCAATTCTTTGCCATATATTCAAAAAATCTTTTTTTACAAATCAGCAGTCAGTTTATTGTGAGCCATTTTAAGCTTTTTGTCCAGCAGTAGTGATATATGTGATATAACATTTTTCTTGTTTTCTTATTCTGTGTTTTAATGGAATGGGAAGAATCACCTCCTGTGACTGAGTGAAAAACCAGCTGAATCTCTGTCACTAGATGAGCCTCTGGATACTGCTGACATTGAAGGGTCTGAGAGATTTCTTCTCTGGTAAAATATTCCTCGGTTTTTGTTTTTCAGCTGTGGGCTGTTGTCTGCTTAGTAACTGAGCTGCGGCTTTCTCTTACAGGCGGTGCCATTACAGTGGCCAATGCGGGACTTGTCCCCACATGCTGTCGGCATTGTTGACGGGGGATTTTTGACATGGGCACTTAGTTTTCCTCAGAAAAGAAGGCTAAATGTCCTTAGGCTGCTGTGCAAGGTGTTATTAATTAGTCTCTGGTCACTGTAAAATGCTTTTATGTCTGTGGGGTGCAGAGCTCCTGAATCACGCGACCACCATGTTCAGGCTTGCGCATGCACCTCTCATAGAGCACAATTTTAGACCTTAAAATTAACCTACACTGTCCCTGGTTTAGGAAGGGCACTGGTTCACAGCAGCACTAACCTACCCCACTATGCCACCAGTGAACTCTGTATTAGGCACATACTCACCTTTTTTCTATCAGAGCTCTTTCTGATGGGGACAGGAAACACCTGTGCACCTATGCAGCAGCTGCACCTCATCCAATAGGAGACATGCTACCTTGTCAGTGTGCAGCTATCCCCTGGTTCCCGGAGTTTCATGATTCGGGCTTTCTAATGTAGCTCGCTTCCAAATCAGGCTCTTCTGAGACCTAATGTTATTTTTTAAGCTGAAGGTAAGAGGGCTGCTTGGGCCTTCAGTGCTAGTTGTTGGACTGCAGTGGTAAACTTTTAGATTGAGGTGTAAATTGGGTATAAAATATAAGCTAATCTTCATAATAAATGGTAAAAATGATAGGGAAGATTTAGGAATAGAGAGACGGTACATTTAATGGCTGCAAGTTGAGCCTGCTGTTCGCTAGTTTATCAGTAGGTGGCGGAAGAGTGCAAAACATCAGCCTCGAGAAGCATGGCTTGGTCCTCTTTGCTGTTAGTCACTATGTAGCCTGTTGTACTTGTGGGAGTCTGGCACAAGGGTTTAGATTTTATTTTTCCTCCATCACAATTTTTGTTACAGAATAATCTGCACAGCATAAATGACACAGACAGCAATAGTTCCATATGCAAGAATGGATGCGCTATCTTGCTTCAGCCATTGTGAAGAGAAAATAATAACAGGAGTAACAAGACCGGGCTAGAAGGTCCCTGGGATGCCTCTCCAGTTGAAGTGGATGTCCAGTCATAAAACTCCGTCCACCCTGCCCGCCCCTGGCACTGAGGCTGGATGGGAGGGGGGTTAAAGCAAAAAAAAAACGAAATAACCGACTATCGCCGCTCCCCAGCTGGGCACAGGTATATGAGAGTCTGCACAGAGCAGCACCCCCTGCTATGCATGCCCCCCAGCGGCTTGATTTGAACATGCAGGAGAGTGCCCAGAGTGGGGGATGCTGCTCTGTGCACTGGTGACAGTGATGGATTCCGGGTAGGTAGGGAGGGAGGGAGATTTTTTTGTAACCTCCCCTGCCCTGCCTCAGTGCCATGGGTATCCTATGAAATCCACTTTAAAGACCTGTTTTTTTTGGTTTTTTTTTACTATCCGATATTTTGTTTCTCAACCCTGCGGCATCCCAAAATTAAATACCCCAAATTGTCCCATTTACCCACTTTGCGAGTGATACCACTGTCCATAAATGGACTCTCCTCCAGTCGGCGGCTAGCAATATATTTAGCTTTATTAAAGTGGACCAAAATTTTGACTATCCTGGGTTTTGGTCCTTTCCCTGCTCTGTGAACCGCCCCCCACCCAGACCGCCGCAGCCAGCTCACCTTAACCCAGTCCCACGACGTGTCTAAGAGCAGTGGCTCTGACGGCCGCATCCTCTGTTTCCCTCTAGCAGTGCGCACGCCCGCACCAAGTATTTTTGGATGGCCAGCGCAGGCACGCTTCCTGTTACAGGGAGACGGAGGATGCTGCCATTAGAGCCACTGCTCTTAGACGAGCCATGGGACTGGGGTGCCCCCGAGTGAGTGCTACACAACAGTAAAGTGTGCTTACAGGGCTGTTTCCACAGCAGCTCTGGGATACTCTGATCATTGCTTACTACATCTGCTACCTCTTTACAAGCAACGGCTGAAGTCAGTTATTCCCAATCCAGAACAACCAAGGTCTGGTCAAAGGAGGCCATCGACCAGTTGCAAGCCTGTTTTGAGTGTACCGACTGGGACGTCTTCTACTCTCACTCTATAGAGCAATGGACTGACTCAGTGCTCTCTTACATTACCTTTTGTAAAGACACAATTGTACCATCCAAAATCTTCAGGAACTATGGCCCCTTCAACAAGCCATGGTTCACTAACAGCATAAGGAAGTTAAGGAAGCAGAAGGAGTCTGCACACAGAGATGGGAACATCCTTATGTTCAAGAAGTTGAGGAATTCCCTGTCCAAGGAGATCAGGGCCGCAAAGAGAGGTTACGCTAAGAAACTGGAAAAGCAGTCCTCCTCCCGAGAGAGGCCTGGCAGGGTTTTCGGCATCTTACTAACTACAAAGGGTCCACCCAGATACTGAACCCTAGCAGGCAGCAAGCAGAGGAACTCAACAACTTCTACTGCAGATTTGATTCAGCTCCAAACATGGCAGCTTGCTCCCCCCAGTCCCTAAATCAATCACTATCGTCAATCAACCATAACATTCATACTAATGGCTCTCAAACAGCTTCTCAAAGGCAAGCAAGCAAGTTCTCAAAGGCCTCAACATAAGGAAGACGCCAGGACCAGATGGAGTATCCACAATCTGCCTCAAGTCATGTGCGGACCAGCTATCGGCAGTGTTTTCAAGGATCTTCAATGCCTCCCTGGAAATAGGCGCAGTTCCACACTGTCTCAAAAGATCCATCATTGTCCCGGTGCCAAAGAAACCTTTGGCCACTGAGATGAATGACTTCAGACCAGTTGCACTTACATCCGTGGTCATGAAGTCATTTGAGAGGATTGTGCTGGAATACCTGAAAACAACCACCGGCAGCCTTATGGATCCCATGCAATTTGCCTACAAGGCAAATAGATCTTCAGACGATGCTGTTAATATGGCCCTCCACTATATGTTGGAGCATTTGAATAAACCAGATACCTATGTCAGAGTTCTCTTTGTTGATTTTAGTTCGGCATTTAACACCATAAGTCCGATCCTGCTGGTGGAAAAGATGTCTAAGCTCAACATTCCTCATAACATCTGTGCATGGACAGGGAGCTTTTTAACAGAGCGATCCCAAATAGTTAGACTTGGTCCGGTACGGTCCAGTGTCATGCAAACAAACACCGGTGCCCCTCAAGGCTGCGTTCTGTCACCCCTCTTGTTCTCCATCTACACTAACGACTGCACCTCCTTGGCCAACTCTGTGAGGATTGTAAAGTTTTCCGGTGACACAACCGTCATAGGCCTGATCAAGAATGGAAAAGAGGATACCTACCGAGGAGCAGTGGAGGAGCTTGTTAGTTGGTGCACTATATACAACCTGGTCATTAACCCTTCAAAACCATAGAGATGGTTGTGGACTTCAGGAAGAATCCGGCACCCATGACACCCCTGTCCATCAAGGGGGTGGAAATCAAAAGAGGAAGTGAGACAAAATTTCTGGGTGTGACCATCTCCAACAACCTCAGCTGGGAAAGAAACACCATGGCTCTACTGAGGAAAGCACACCAGAGACTTTTCTTCCTGAGGCAACTGAAGAAGGCCGGTCTGTCCAAAAGGTTGCTAGTGCTCTTCTTCAATGCCGTCATTGGTTTTGTACTGTGTTTTTCTTTCTCTGTCTGGTTCGAGGGATCTACAAAAAGGGACAAGTGTAGACTCCAAAGAACAATTAGGACAGCAGAATGAATAATTGGAGCCCCGTTACCATCCCTGCATGAACTGCACGAACGCAGAACCAAGTCTCGTGCAGAAAAGATACTTCGGGATCCCTCCCACCCTGGACATGCCCTATTCCATTACTTACCATCTGGGCGGCGTCTTGCGGTACCAGCCTGCAGGACTTCTAGGTCTAGGAAGGGTTTCTTTCCTTTGGCTGTCCGCATACTCAACAATAATAGGCAGGCATCATAGGCCCCGGCTCAAGCCGGTATCATTTGCACTTTGTATCATTTGCACTTTAGAAGATTAACTGTGTCTGTGTATCTCTGTTTCTATGTTCCCCTTCCTATGTTACTGGAACTGAAGTTAACTGTTTACTGTTGCACTGTGTATATGCCAAAAACAATTCCTTGTTCATCTCACGATGTACTTGGCGAACAGTAAATTGAATTGAATTGTGAGGGAATAAAACCCAGGATAGTCAAAACTTTTAAATATTCTGGGTTTTGGTCCACTTTAAAATCAGCTCCAATGTCAGAGCGGATGTTGGCCACTCCCCTTGGGCTGGGAGTACCCCCCGCCAACCAGAAATGGCTGCCACAGGTGCACGCCTCTGCAAGAGGAAGGCCGGGAATGCTGCTGTGGCCCATGCATGCACTGTGGGATTGCCAGCCAAACGGGTTTAGGCGAGCTGGAGAATCTCACATAATGAGTCCTCCCAAATCGGGATGCCCCAGAGGTAAGTAATAAGCCGTCCCTGGAACCTTTTAGACTTCAGGGCAGCTAGTGTTCCACTTTAAAGATAGAAACTGGAAACTCAGTATCGGGAAACGGCTGCACAATGTTCATGTTTCATGCTCCCCATCGGATGGAATTGGCTCATTGGTGGCATGAGACTGGGCATTATGTTAGTTCCATGTTCCTGTGAACCAGGACCCTCGTTGGCACAGAGTAGCCCGGAAAGGGTTTAAAGCAGAACAAAACCGAGACTTTGATTAGCTTGGGATTTATTCTCTGCCCTGGGGGGCATTCTGATTTTGGATGCCCCTTTGTGTGAAACCCCACAAATCGCCCAGAAAAACTCACCTTTCCCCAGTCCTATAGCGCATAAGCGGGCTCTCATCCGATCAGAGCCATTTGTCATGCATCCTCAGGCAAATTCAGATTGCTGCACATAAAAATTCATTTACCTTTACCTAACTCCTGCTGTGGTCAATTTTAAAAATAAAATGGCGCCTCCTGGATCTGCAGGCCGTCTGCAAACAGGAAGTGCTACTGGGCTTCCTGTTACTGTGCATTGTCAGTCATGTCAGTTGAATCCAGGCAGCAGCATGGCTGAGACGCTGGGGGAGGAAGCTCCAAAAAAGGCAGCTACCACTAGAAAATCAGTGAGTCACTGACTAAGCTTTGAGTGGATGCAAGTGCTGACAATGATTTAGTATCATGCATGCAAATGGGGTAAGAGAGTTTTCTTTTCCAACTGTAGAAGGCTGCTGGTCCGGTTTCAGTTTGTGAGGGAGACATGCTTTTTTTTCTACATTCCTATTTAAAGGGACAGCTCAGTTGATGCCTGCCCCATGAGCCTCACCTACATTTCCTGCAGCACTGAGTAGAAGCCATAACAGGGCTCCAAAGTTTCCCTTCTTTTAACTGAATTCCTCCAGGACCATGCAAAAAGTGGTCTAACAGCTACTCTTAGTGTAATCTGGCTCTGACCACAGCAAAACACACACATGACTTATAAAAGTACACCATCACATAGCGTTCCTCAGAGGAAGAGAGTAAGGAAGTGGGAGTTGCCCATGGAACGCGTGGCTGTTTTGGATGCTGGCAGGGGGTGGGGAGACCTGGTGACTAATCTGTAATTTTTGAAGTGTTATTGAATTACTGGATTGTTTGGGTTTTTATATATATCTTGTTGATGGTTCATTAGTGACTGAAGGGGACCCGTTTAGGGAGACAAGCTCCCTTTGGGAGCAGCATACTTTACACCTGTTGTGATCTGTGGTTTAATATCATGGTGCTTTGATTGGACAGCACAGCTTATTTTTCACACTATATATTTTGCACATTGCACTTTTGCACAAAAAAAATTGTATTTATGTATTTTTTTGACCTTTTGTTTGTATGCATTTGGAGTATGGTAATATTGGATTTATTGATTATAGATGAAATATTGAATTGTATCTTTTATGTTTGTCTGTTTGGTATGTTATCTGTTATATGTTGTTTAGTGTTTTTAATATGTTTTGTCTAATATGTCATGTGGATCTTTATTGAATAAAATTTGATAGTGGCTTTTTGATTTAGATACTGGCCACCAGTACTCTTGAATCCCTAGTGCTGGCAATACCACCAATCCAAAAGTCTAAGGGCATCCCAATTTGCTTAACATCACAGTCTTTAATGCACTTATGCCACGGATGATGGTTTGCCAGCGGTGGTGCACAGAATGGTGGATTCGGCATTTGTATCCCTCGCAGGAACACGGAAGGAGGTGAGTGTATAGCCATGAATGGAATTTCTGTTACGTATTACCTTGCGGGCCACACCAAATCAGGATGCCCTGTTTACTCCGTTTTTGTTGCTTTAGTTTGTTTTTTGCCATTTTGCTCTATTGCTTTAATTTTCCTACTGCTCATTCAGAGTTCATTTTTATTTTTTCTCCCCTATTTCCTTCATTGCGTCTTTTTCCAGTTTTAATTCCATGTTGTTCGCACTGCTAACATTGCAGTCTTCCTCTCTTTTCTCCTCATTTCATCCTGCTTCCTCCCTGTCTTTTTCATGTTCCCAGCTTCTTAGTGACTTTTTCATCTTTCTCATTCTCACCATCCTATTTCCTCCTTTTTCTGTTTTTTTTTTCATTTTTCTCAGTCTTGCCACTCCATATACTTTGTTTTCCCAATATTGTGCAGCAATGTAAGCAGTGAGTAATGCTGGGCATTGCAGCTCTTCAGTGAATTACTATAACAGTAGCTAAAAGAAAGTTAGTGTGTGAAAAGATAGAATTACTTAGAGGCTGATTCATCATTAGCGCCAGGTAGCGACAGATGAGCGTCTGTAGCAGGCATTTTCAGAGCGCCCGCTAGTAGTCGCAGTGCTCGCCCGTGGGTCGCTACTTTATAGTTCAGTAATGTTGAATACATTGTGAGGAGTCGCTATTTGACCAGTACAGCGCTGTATGGGAGCGAATGTTAGCG
This sequence comes from Gastrophryne carolinensis, assembly GCA_027917425.1. Taxonomy (NCBI): domain Eukaryota; kingdom Metazoa; phylum Chordata; class Amphibia; order Anura; family Microhylidae; genus Gastrophryne; species Gastrophryne carolinensis. Next base: position 347,054,848 of record CM051238.1, on the reverse strand, counting down.
ACTGCTCATAGCGACCGACTCACACCATATTCAGCAAAAAAACAGCCTCACAAATCTCTGGCGCTGAAAAATATTTATTTGAAGCCCAGAGCGCAGGAGGCTGTGTGTCTAAAGTCTGTTTTCAAGCATCTATCAACTAGTAACAAAGCGAAAACATATGGAATTACATTGTAACAACATTGTAAAATGAACACTTTAATGCCAGACCTGTAATGTCATTTCTGAGGAAATATATAAAAAATGAAAAAATTATGAAAAAACTGCTATTTCAATGCCAGAACAGGTCACAGAATTATTTGTGATTTTTTTGAAAAAAAAAACCCGTTTAAAGAGAAGAAAAGGATCGTCCATTGAAATGTATGGGAGAGCGACAGGTAGCGAGAGGTCATACCTGGCGCTGTGCAAGGCTGAACGCTGGCGCTGTTCGCTGAGGCTGTGAAAATGATGAATCAGACGCTACATGGCGCTATCCGAGTCGCTAAACAGATTCTGCTTGATAAATGTGTAATTGCGTGCCGTGTCCGGCGTTCACCAGTCGCTACCTGTCATTAACCAGCCACTACCCGACGCTATACCTTCTTAAATAAGGGCCTAAGTTAGCATAATGGATTATATACAGCTGCCCTGCACCATATACCCTGCCCTGCCTTGAACTTTTCTATTTGGAAACCTTACAGCCACAAATTTACATGTATTTTATTGAGATTTTATTTGATAGAGCAACATAAAGCAAGCATCTGTGAATTGTAAAGAACATGATATATGCTTTTCTAAATTAAAAATAAAACAAAAACATGTAGCATGCATTTGTATTCAGTCCCTGAGTCAATACTATAAAAAAATCTTTATCTGAAATTCTGTTGGGGATTTCTCTACCAGCTTCGCACACCTAGAAGCTGAATTTTTTGCAAATTTGTCTGCAAAATATCTCTAGCTCAGTCAGATTGGATGGAGATTGTTTGTGAACAGCAATTTTCACATCATACACAGAAGGTCTGGGCTTTGAAAAGGCCATTCCAACACCTAAATACTAAATATTCTTTGATTTAAACCATGACATTGTAGCTTTGGCTGTTTGTTTATTTGTCCTGCTGGAAGTGGAACCTATGCCCCAGTTCCAAGTTCTTTGCAGCTTCAAAAAGGTTCTCCTTCTGTATTGCCCTGTATTTAGCTCCATCCTTCTTCCCATCCCGACAGCATGATGTTGTTGCTAGTGGGAGGTCAAGCAGGGATGATCATGCTGTGTGCCAAGGTAGTTGAGCCCAGAACACCATAGTGGTGCAGGCCAACAGACAGGCTCCTCATCCCTGCATAATGGTCTCAGTCGTAGAGAGGGGGCACTGCCTGCTACTAACAGTATGGCATATGTAAGTATTGGACAGCAGCACCACCACAGAATGGACAGATTTCTATACCGTGCGTTATTTTTGCCTAGAAACTGCTATGACTACATTTCCTGCTGGAGATGATGTGTTTAGTGTGATGTGCATTAGCTTTCCTCTACACAAAGCATTTGGCCGAAAGTTCACCTTTTGTCCCATCAGACCATAGCACCTTCTTCCACATTTTTGTGTCCCAAACAAAGCTTGAGGCAAACTGCAAATGATGTTTTGTATGGCTTTCTTCTTGCCACTCTTCCAGGGCAATATCTGTTGAGTACCCAACGAATAGCTGCCCTGGGTACAGATTTTCTATCCTGAGTTCTCTACAGCCCTTTCAGAGTGAACCTGGGCCACTTGGCTGCTTTTCTAATCATTGCTCTCCTAGCCAGGGATGTCAGTTTAAATGGAAGGCCATGTTTTGGTAGGTTGTGTCATACTCGTTCCACAATGAATTGAAAAGTGTAGATAATAAATTGAAAGTGATCTGTGAGATGTTCAGACTGTAGGCTATTTTTCATAACCTAACCCTGCAATACACTTCACCACAACTTTATGCCGGTGCGGTCTTGTGTGTTCCTTGGTATTCATGATTCGGTTTGTTCACTGATGTTCTCTATCAAACCTCTGAGGTACTTATACCAAGGGTAAATTACATACAGGTGGACTGATAACTAATTAGGTAACTCCTAAAGGCAACTACTCACACTGCATTTAATCTAGGGATTTCAGAGTACAGGGGACTGAATACAACTTTTTTGAATCTGAAAATCATTTGCTTTACACTTCACAAATACTTGCAGCTTTGTGTTGCCCTATCACATGACATCTCAATAATATATTTAAGTTTGTGGCTATAATGTTTAAAAATGTGGAAAAGTTCAAGGGGTATAAATACTTTTTTCAAGGCACTGTAGAAGACAAATTTTCATTGGGATGAAAAAAAAAAAACCCTATCCCCATAAAACCACTAACCTCAGCGGACTATTGCCGTCTGATGTATTTATGATGCTAGAGTCATTTGTGGATATAAATATGGCTTCTATCATCAGAATCATTTTATCAAAGTGGAACACCAAAAAGTTATTTCACTTTCCCGTGTTATTCCTCCATGCAGTGGCATCCTGAATTGGGATGTCCCACTGTGTGTATCCCCCCAGGTCACCCTATACACTCACCTTTCTTCTTTTCCCAGCGCTCTCAGCTAATCGGCACGCTCACCATCGCTCTCTCCCTTCCGCGCCGCTGACAAAGCATCCAAGTGACGTCAAAGGGAGCCAAGTGTTCTATCAGACGAATACCCCACTCACCTTGCAGCCGTGAGTTGCCCCCACTGCTCATGCAGAAAGGCCGGGCGCGCACACAGCTAGAGGTAAGCGGGGATGCGGCGTGGGTTTGGGAAAAGGTGAGTGGATCTGGGCACTTCCCAATTCGGGAAGCCACAAGGTCAGGAATTGGGACAGCATAGGAGTCTTTTTGAGTTTATTAAAGTTCCTCTTTAATCACAAAATATAGGCATACAAGGAATTTATCTTGACATGTAACGTCTTATGTAATGAAATGGCAATTAAGAACCTACAAGTGGGGAGTAGAAAATTTCGCACTGATACAAACTGGTATTTCTTGGAGCATTGGAGTTGTGTGAGATATATATATATATATATATATATATATATATATATATATATATATATATATATATATTTATACACACTAATGGTTGACTAATAATTATGCTCAATTGAAGAAAGCCATAACGTTGTGTACTTTCTGTAATATTGGTCACACTATGAGGCTTGTGATAAAATAAAAACAATCTTGAAGAGTGGAGAGATGTATTGTGTATTGCAGCATCACTATAGTTGTGCTTTTTGCTGTGTGCACCGGGAATCAGGAGGTCTCTGGAGTCATGTTACCAAGCAGGCCTGTGATTGGTTAAGAGCTCATATTGCACTGGAGCTCACCGCCTTTCTTATGGCACAGCTCAGCTAGCAGGGAGGAGGTTAAAAATTTTGAGGTCTGACGCCTGAGTCATGTTTCCCAAAGAATTTCAGGCAGCTCTTGAACTGCAAGGCGAGGATTGTCCCTTCATCTCCCTCCTCTCACTTTCTTTTTATGTCTCCCCTTCCTTTTTATCTCAGTCATTGCCCTGGATATTATCCTGCTGCCTGCAGAACAGACTGGCAATTCATTACCTGCTATGTGGGCCTAAAAATACCTCTTTGCTTGGTGAGAAGAGTTCATGCCGCAACCAACATGGTCACATTAGCCAGAAGGCATAAGAAAAGCCCTGCCGAGTGCTGCCCCAACTGCACGCGCCATCCTGCACCCACCTTTTACTGCACTAGAAACAGTTGCAGTCTTCCAAAAATTACATTTTTTTTTAAACAGGTTTTAAATTATTTCTGAAATTCATCAAGCTTTACAAATAAACATTTCATAGGAGGAATCTTACTTTGGGGATGCTTTTTACCTTGTACAACAAACAATAAAACATGGCACTTTGGTATTGCTTACTATCAATGCTGAGAGATTTGCTGGGACTGCAAAACAGTTTAGAATTATTTAGTTTTGTTGTTTGGTTCACCACTGGAAAGAGACATACTCTGGAAAAGGTGAGTTTTACTCACTGTGGGACGGGGAGGGAATACCTTAAGCAGAATGCCAGTACTTTGGCAATTCATCTGCTGAAAGGGAGGAAGAATTAGAAAATTATGCATGACCGGCTAAATTATTATTTCAGAAGAAATATTCATAATCACTATTTTCATCATTAGAATTTAGCCATCTCAATTCAGGATGCCGCAGCAGAGGAACACCCTGACAAGTGAAATTTCGGTGGTGTGGTGTTCCTCTCTTTTTATTAAAAAAAAAAATAAAGGAAGAGAGTCCAGGCAATGGCAATAATATAGAGCAACAGCTCATATAAAGCCTGTCCAATGGGCCTATTTCCTGCAGTACACTGTAGGTGCTGTTCTGGCTCTCCAAAGTTTACCCCTCCTTGCCATTCCATATCTTATCACGCGGCTACCCTTGCCCCTCAGCCCTCACAGGATTGGGGCTGCTTCACAGTTTGAAATCCCCTGGTTTTCCTGTATACCACCTTGATTCTGCAGATAAACTGGGGCACATGATCATCTTATGCTTCTTTGCTTGGCTACCAAGAAAAAAATATCTTATAGGGTCAATACAGATTTGGAAGTCACCATGATCAGTTACAAAAGTGCCTCCACTAAGCACAGGACCAGATTAAGATCTTGTGGGGTACTGGAGCTTTAAATTGTTGCCTTGTATGAACATTCCGGTGTGACCCTACAAATCTTTCCACATTTCTGTTCTGCTGGGATATAAACACTGCTCATAATGTTGGTCCAGAGGTTTTCTATACCTCGAATGCAAACCCTCAATTTGGCTGTAACACAGATATTAGGTAACCTCTACCCCCACAAAAAGGCAGAGGACCTGCGAAAACGGGGGTCGATTTCCTTCTTTGTGGAAGTTTAGTAGACTTACCTCCAGTAGCTTCCTTTACTAGATCATCCAGATGTTCCCCAAACAAACGTCCACCCTGAAAATGGAGTCCCATCTGGAAGTTCTTGGAGGCAGCATCCGCCAACCATTGCTTTAGCCATAATGATTGGCTTAAAGCCACTAATAAGGCTAACCCTCTGACGACTAACCTAACCAAATAATACTTTGATCTGAAAGAAAAAAAAATTGGATCCAACTCTCTAGGAATGGAAGCGAGCCTATCCGGCTTCTCCCATTCCTTCCGGACGATATTGGAAAAATGAGTTTGCTCAGGGAACTGTTGCCTCGGACTCTCTGGCTTGAAAAAATACAATTCTGTGATTACTCACCTGTAGAATTGGTATTATATGTATACAGCACATCCTGTTCCAGAATATTCCTTACTCATGGGTTATACATCCACAAGATGGCGCTGGACTGCAGAAAGCACCTTGTGGCTCCTCCTGGCCCTATATAAATCACGGACCTCCCACAAAATCCCCAGTATTTACAAGCAGCTAACAAGAAGCCGGGAGAACAATAATGTAAAAAATGAACATATGAACAAACAGAGGTAACTAAGAATAATGATAACAAGGGTGGGGTGGAACAGGACGTGCTGTATACGTATAATACCAATTCTACAGGGGAGAAATCACAGAATTGTATTATTCTAAGTATACAGCAGGTCCTGTTCCAGAATATTCCTTACTCATGGGACATCCAATAGCAGTGTCCGTAAGGTAGGGTGGGATCCCCAAAAGTAACAGCAGACAGTTTAAACCACTGCCGCCTGCAGAACTTTGCGACCAAGAGCAGCATCAGCTGAGGCCCTAACATCAACCTTGTAAAACTTAGAAAAAGTTCAACAGAAGCTTGGTGCTGAAAAGCCCAAGAGGCACCAATAGCACGAGTAGAATGAGCAGTAAGGCAGAAGGGAGGCTCCTTCCCCTTAGCAGAGTAGGCCTATATCACAGCCTGATGGATCCACTTGCTGATAGTGGACTTAGCTGGAGCCAGATCTTTCTTAGGTCCGGACGGGAGCACAAAGAGAGCATCAGTCTTCCTGAAGGATTCAGTAGCCACCAAATAGAACTTCAGAGTTCTGACCACATCCAGAGAATGTAAAAACCCGCTCCTTAGTGTTACTAGGATTAGGGCATAGAGAAGGCAAAACAATGTCCTGATTGAGATGAAAAGTGGACACAACTTTAGGCAGAAAAATACAATTCTGTGATTACTCACCTGTAGAATTGGTATTATGAGTATACAGTAGGTCCTGCTCCAAATCTAATTCTTACAGTTGGGATATACTCCACCAGATGGCGCTGGACTGCAGAGACATCGAAAATAGGCTCCTCCCGGCCCCTCAAATACCCGGGGACCTCCCACAAATCCCCAGCATTGAAAAGCAGTTAATGAGAAGCCGGGAGAATTAAACAATCCAAACTATCAACTATAACAATGATAACAATCACCATACAGGGGATCCAAGAAATGCAAACAAAGGGTGGGTTGGAGCAGGACGTACTTATTACTCATAATACCAATTCTACAGGTGAGTAATCACAGAATTGTATTATTCTTAGTATACAGTACGTCCTGCTCCAAATCTAATACTTACAGTTGGGACATCCAATAGCAGTGTCCATAAGTAGGGTGGGATCCCCAAGAAAAATCAGCAATAGGCAGTTTAAACCACTGCCGCCTGCAAAACCTTTCGGCCAAAAACAGCATCAGCTGAGGCCCTAACATCAACCTTGTAAAACTTTGAAAAGGTATGAACAGAAGACCAAGTAGCGGCCTTGCAAACTTGTTCAACAGAAGTCTGGTGCTGAAAAGCCCAAGAGGCACCAATAGCACGAGTGGAATGAGCAGTAAGGCGGAAGGGAGGATTCTTCCCCTTAGCAGAGTAGGCCTGAATCAGCCTGACGAATCCACTTGCTGATAGTAGACTTGGCAGGAGCCAAACCCTTCCTAGGACCAGAAGGGACCACAAAAAGAGCATCAGTTTTCCTGAAAGGTGCAGTAGCCACCAGATAGTACTTCAGACACCTAACCACATCCAAAGAGTGCAAAACTCTCTATTTAGCGTTGCTAGGATTAGGGCACAATGAAGGAAGAACAATATCCTGATTCAAATGAAAAGCAGACACTACCTTAGGTAGAAAGTCACGTTTGAAACGAAACACCACCTTGTCCTGGTGCCTCTCGTAGTAGGGGGGCTGAATGGACAGCGCCGCCAACTCAGACACACGCCTGACAGAAGTGATAGCCACCAGAAATACAACCTTGAGCGTAACAATGGCCAAGGCAGCATCCTGCACAGGTTCAAAGGGAGCACCCTGCAAGGCTGACAGAACCAAGTTCAGATCCCAAACAGGCACCATAGGCTTACGTGGGGGACGCACATGAGTGACCCCCTGGAAAAAAGTCCAGATCAGAGGGTGCTGAGCAAAGGACTTCTGGAAGAAAATAGCCAGGGCAGAAACCTGACCCTTCAGAGTACTGAGTTGGAGCCCCATCTCCAACCCATGCTGCAGGAACTCCAGAATCCTGGGAATAGAGAACACACGACAGGGAAGGGACTTAGACTCACACCAGTCAATGTAGGCACACCAAACCCTGTAATAAATGGAAGAGGAAGACTTCTTCCTAGCTTTAATCAAAGTATCCACAACTGAGGAATACAGCCCCTTCTCCATCAAGATGGAGATTTCAGCAGCCAAGCCGTCAAAGCCAGAGTTTGTAAATTGGGATGGCGTAGTGAGCCCTGAGTGAGCAGATCTGGCACCAAGGGCAGAGCGTACTGATCTACTGCCAGTTGCACCACGTCTGCGAACCACACTCTTCTTGGCCACCTGGGGGCCACCAGAATTGCTGGCACCCCTTCCAGAGCAATCTTGCGCAGAACCCTTCCCAGCAGGGGAATTGGAGGGAAGACATACAGGAACTGAAAATCCTTCCATGACATTGCTAGCGCATCCGAGGTCAAGGCCAGAGGATCCTGGGAAAGAGAGACAAAAGCTGGAAGCTTGTGATTGTGGCGGGACGCAAACAGACCCACATCTGGTTGGCCCCAACGGTGACACAGAGATTGAAACACCCTGCTGCATAGGGACCATTCTCCCTGGCAGAGGTCCCCTGCTCAGAGAGTCCGTCAGGTGACTTTCCACCCCCGGGAAGTACACCGCTGAAATGCAGGGGACATTAGCCTCCCCCCAAGTCAGGATCAGAGACGCTTCCTGGAGGGCCCCCTTGCTCCGGGTCCCCCCCTGATGATTGATGTAGGCGACTGCCGTCTGGTTGTCCGAGCGCACCTGAACAGGCAGGCCCCGAAGATGAGTAGTCAAGCGAGCCAGAACAAACCTGATTGCCCACAGCTCCAAGACATTGATAGGTGTGTGTGCCTCCTGAGGACCCCACCTCCCCTGGAACCGCAGGGACTTCTAGAAGCCCCCCCAACCTGACAGACTGGCATCCGTGGTGACCGTCTTCCAGGAAGGGGCAAGAAAGGACCTGCCCCCCAACAGGTTCCTTGAGTCCATCCACCACAAGAGGGACCTCCTGACCAGGGGGAGAGCACACAGACCCCGTCCAAGGACGCTTGTCTTGTCCCATACAGACAATAGGTGAAGTTGCAGAGGCCTCAAGTGGAACTGAGCATAAGGGACCGCTTCCAAGCACGCCACCATCAGGCCCACCAGCTGCATCCCCTGCCTGATGGAGGGATGGGGACAAGCTAGGAGGGACTGAGGCTGTGCAATCAGACTGTCCACCTTCTGCTGAGGAAGGAAGATCCTTGCCTGAACTGTATCCAGATTCATTCCTAGGAATGGAGTTACCAAGGAAGGGGACAGTGAGGACTTGGGGTGGTTGATCACCCATCCAAATGACTCCAGAGTGGACACCACCAGCTGAGTATCCAACTCTGCCTGATGTAGAGATTGGGAAGTGATGAGGATGTCGTCCAGATAGGGAAGCACGCGGACGCCCTGACATCCGAGCAGAGACATCACGCCAGCCAGCACCTTGGTGAACACTCTGGGAGCTGAAGTGAGGCCGAAGGGCAAGGCCACAAATTGGTAGTGTTGATCCATAAGAGCGAACCTGAGGAACCTTTGATGACCTGGGAACACAGGAATATGAAGATAAGCATCTTTGATGTCCACAGAAGTTAGGAAATCCCCTTGGCGCAGGGAACTGATGGCAGAGCGCAGAGTCTCCATGCGAAAGCGCCTGCCCCTGACAAGCTTGTTGAGAAACTTTAAGTCCAGGATGGGCCTGACAGAACCATCCTTTTTGGGTACTGTGAATAGGTTGGAATAAAAGCCCTTGCCTTTTTCTCTTAAAGGGACCTGGCAGATGACCCCCAGCTCCAGGAGGCCTTGCACTGCTTGCACTAGCTCCTGAGCTGACACAGGGTCCTGAGGAATCCGGGATCTGATGAATCTTGAAGGGGGATCGGCAGCAAACTCCAACTTGTAACCGGAGGACACTACCTCCTGAATCCACCGGTCTGAGACATGAAGCCTCCAGACGTGAGCGAAGTGCTGCAGCCATCCCCCCACCCGGATGGGTGAGGGCGCCCCATCATGCCTGAGGGGGCTTGGGAGAGTATTTAGCTTTGGGACCCCAGGAGGAGCCAGGACGTCCACGTCCTCTGCCTCTACCCCAGAAATCTCCCCGGGCCCCAGGGAAAGAAACCCCCCTTCCCTGTCTTGCACCACAGTAAGGGGAGGAGAAGGAACCCTGACCCCGAAGGGGCCGAGATTGCCGCCTGCGCTGGGGTAACCTGCCTCCCTTAGCAAAAAGGTCCAGACGGTCTCCAAAGAGACGCAGTCCTTTAAAGGGAAAACCAGTGAGGGCCTTCTTAGCAGCGTTGTCAGCAGCCCACTGACGCAGCCAAACCGAGCGGCGTATAGCCACCACGAGGGCAGAAGTTCTGGCACACATTCTGATGGTGTCGTCATCCAATGCTGATAGGACAAAATTTACAAAAGCATCACAACTGGAGAGTGCACAGACCGGGGCGCAGCGCCATCCCAGCACATGCAAAGGCGTGGGATGCCAGGCGATCAATACGCCGGTCTTCGGCATCCCGCAGGGTAGTAGAATCCGTAGAATGCATGACAGAGGTGTTAGATAGCCCTAGGATCGGGGCATCCACCTCGGGGGGGGGGGGGGATGACCAACATTTAACCACCTCAGCAGGAAAGGGATACTTCCTATCCCAACTCTTTGGAACCCCGGGAAATTTACTGGGGCGCTCCCATTCCTTGAGCACAAGGTTATAGAAATGTGCCTGCTCTGGAAATTCCAAACGTGATTTTGCTGCATGGAAAAGCTCCCCTCTTTGCCTGGGAGCCTCAACAGGGAGAGAGATAGACAGAACCTCAAAAATCTGGGTCAATAATCTGTGTCAGTGTCATCCGGGGCCCAGGGGTCAGAGCCAGAATCGTCATGACCCCTTGGTCTCTCATCAGATGAGCCTGAATCAGAAAAGAGCTCCCCTTCATCAGACGGGGTATAGCCACACAGATTCCAAAACTCCTCAGTTCCCATAGGGAAAATAGTAACATTAGGCGTCAAGTGCCGCTTCTTAGCAGGGGCCTTACGCGCTAAGGACTTCACAATAATCTGTTCAACAGTAGCCAGTCTAGAAGACACATCAGGCTGAGAATCCCCACTAGTATGCAACTCAGCAGGAGTGAGATTTAAGCTTGGGGGAGTAGGTGAAGTGAAACGAGTTGCAGCCACTGGCAGACCAGATTGCAATGCAAGCACCGGCTCAGCACAGGGTACACAGACCCGCGCCTTGTCAGCGTCAGCATGAGGCTGCCCACACGCTACACACAGCCGGTCTTGTCCCGAAGGGACCCTGGTCACAATATCCTGGGATGCCTCCATATGGTGATTATAGCGGCGCTATACGCCGATAGGGAATAACGCTATATAGCAACCCTGGATGCCCCAATAACCCGCTAGGGAAGTGGGAGTATAAATTTTATAAGGCCTACAAGTAATATACTAAAACAAGGCCTGGAGAAGCCAAGAAGGGTTCGTCCCGCCTGAAAGACATAAGCAGACAAGACCTTAAGTACATCGTAACAAAAGTGAAGGAGATAAAGGCGCCAGCGAGGGCACTTACGGACCGCGGTAGGTAGGAGTCCGTCACGCATAGGCCAACCAAGCAGAAAAGATGGCGTCGGTATACCTCAAGGGGCGGGCCAGTAACAGCGATGAGGTGGAACGTGCCAAAGACGGGCCCCGCCCCCCGAAGAGCGCAAAGCCAGAAAGGCCAACAGCCAATGATGGCGCAACAGCACCCGCCGCCGCCAAGCACGGAACCAAGTCAGCGCGCGGCAGCAAATTTAAAAAGCAGTAAAGACAAGTCAGCGCAGCGGCTGACACAAGAATAAAGGCATGTGAAAAGAGAAAGCACAGACTGCATAACATACATATCTATACACATACACCCCCCCCCTCTTTTCCCCCGAAGACTACAAGGAAGATGAGGGAGGACGGTGGCCACTTAAATAGGGCCCACCGATAGGCAGGGGCAAGGGGCAATAGTGCGGGAGGGGCATCCCATAGAGGCTCACCATAAGCCTGAACCGCCTACCCTTTGGTGGGGGATTGTGGTGGAGCAGCACTCCTAAGCACCAACGGCGGTGCTGCCTACCTTCACCCGACCAGCGCAACCAAGGCTGGGAGGCATATTACTAGTGGAACGGGTGGGAATAGTCCTACAGGGCCGCAGGTTAATAACCCCGCTCACCTGCGATTAGAGAGCCAATTTCTCGTCCTTCACAGCCAGACTGCAGAGAAATTCTGGGGATTTGTGGGAGGTCCCCGGGTATTTGAGGGGCCGGGAGGAGCCTATTTTCGATGTCTCTGCAGTCCAGCGCCATCTGGCGGAGTATATCCCAACTGTAAGTATTAGATTTGGAGCAGGACGTACTGTATACTAAGAATATCTGGCTAAAAATGAAACACCACCTTGTCCTGGTGTCTCACAAAGTAAGGTGGTTTGATGGAAAGTGCCGCCAACTCAGAAACACACCTAACAGAAGTGAGTCAAAATGGACAAAGGGGCCTCACGCAAAGACTCAAAGGGAGACCCTTGTAATGCAGATAAGACCAAGTTCAGATCCCAGATTGGTAACATAGGCTAACGTGGCGGATGCACGTGAGTAACCCCCTGGAAGAAGGTCTTGACCAGACGATGATGAGCAAAGGATCTTTGGAAGAATATGGCCAAGGCAGAAACATGACCTTTGAGGGTACTAAGCTGAAGACCCAAATCCAAACCATGTTGCAAAAATTCCAGAATCCTGGGGATAGAAAACACCCGACATGGAAGCGACTTAGATTCACACCAGTCAATGTAAGCATGCCATACCCTATAGTAGATGGATGACGAGGACTTCTTCCTAGCCCGAATCATGGTATTAACAACAGAGGCAGGCAGCCCCTTCTCCATCAGGATGGAGGTTTCAGCAGCCAGGCCGTCAAAGCCAGCGTTTGTAAATTGGGATGGCGTAGCTGCCCTTGAGTGAGCAGGTCTGGATCCTTGGGCAGGGCATACTGATCTACTGCCAACTGCACGACGTCTGCGAACCACACCCTTCTTGGCCAGAGGGGGCCACCAGAATGGCTGAGCAATCTTGCGCAACACCCTGCCCAGCAGAGGGAAAGGAGAAAACACATAGTGAAGCTGAAAATTATTCCAATACATTGCTAGAGCATCCATGGCCAAGGCCAGAGGGTCCTGTGACAGAGAGACAAAGACTGGAAGCTTGTGATTGTGCCGGGACGCAAACAGATCCACATCTGGCTGACCCCAACGGTGGCACAGGGAGTGAAACACCCTGCTGCTGAGGGACCATTCTCCCAGACGAGAAGTCCCCCTGCTGAGGGAGTCTGCCCCCAGATTCCCCACCCCCGGGATGTACACGGCTGAGATGCAGGGAACATTCTCCTCCACCCAAGACAGAATCAGGGACACTTCCCTGAGAGCACTCTTGCTCCGGGTCCCTCCCTGATGATTGATGTAGGCAATCGCCATCTGGTTGTCCGAGCAGACCTGAACCGCCCGACCTCGAAGTTGTGGAGTCAATTGGGCGAGAACCAACCTTATTGCCCTCAATTCCAGAATGTTGATAGGGGTGTAGGCCTCCTGAGGGCCCCACTGACCCTGGAATTTCAGGGATTTCCAGAAGCCCCCCCAACCTGTCAGGCTGGCATCTGTGGTCTCCCAGCACGGGGCCAGAAAGGATCTGCCCACCAACAGGTTTCTTGGTTCCAGCCACCACGAGAGAGAATGTCTGGCCAGGGGGGACAGAACCAACACCTGATCCAGGGACCGAGGGTCCCGATCCCATACTGACAAGAGGTGAATTTGAAGGGGTCTCATGTGAAACTGAGCGTATGGAACCGCCTCAAAGCAGGACACCATCAGGCCCACCAACTGCATCCCCTGCCGGATGGAGGGATGAGGGGAAGACAGAAGATGCCTGGCTAGGGCCTGAAGATTCTCCACTTTTGCTGAGGGAGAAGGATCTTGACCTGAGATGTATCCAGAGTCATGCCCAGAAAGGACCTCACCATGGACGGTGACAGGAAAGACTTGGGATGGTTGATCACCCAGCCAAAAGCCTCCAGTGTGGACACCACCAGCTGGATATCCAGCTCGGTCTGCTGGAAGGACTGAGAAGTGATGAGAATGTCGTCTAAGTAAGGAAGGATGCGGATGCCATGAGATCTCAGCAGAGCCAGTACGCCCGCCAGCACCTTGGTGAATACCCTGGGAGCCGAGGTGAGACCGAAAGGTAAGGCCACAAATTGATAGTGCTGATCCTCCAGAGCGAACCTGAGGAATCTCTGATGACCTGGAAAGATTGGTACATGAAAGTAAGCATCTTTGATGTCTACAGAGGTCATGAAGTCGCCCGGGCGTAGGGAATTGACAGCTGAGCGCAGAGTCTCCATGCGAAAGCATCTGGATCTGACAAATTTGTTGAGACACTAAGTCCAGAATAGGTCTGATGGACCCCTCTTTTTTGGGAACAATGAAAAGATTGGAATAGTATCCTTTGCCCCTTTCCCTCAAGGGCACCTGGCAGATGACCCCCGACTCCAGAAGGTTTTGGACAGCAAGGCACAGACCCTGAGCTGACAGGGAGTTTTGAGCCATCCGGGATTTGATGAATCTTGGGGGTAGCCAGGCTGCAAACTCTATCTTGTAACCGGAGGACACTACCTCCTGAATCCACCGGTCTGAGACGTGAAGCCTCCAGATGTGAGCAAAGAGCCGGAGCCGTTCCTCCACCCGGATGGGTGAGGGCGACCCTTCAAGCCTGAGGGGGCTTGGGTGAGGATTTTGGCTTGGGACCCCAGGAGAGGCCAGGACAGCCACGTCCTCTGCCCCTTCCCCAGTGATCTCCTCGGACCCCAGTAAAGGAGACTCCTGGGCCAGTTCTGGAACCACGGAAGGATGGGAGAAAGGCACCCATCCCCGAAAGGACCGGGGCGCCTCCTACGTTGAGGTAACCTGCCACCCCTGGCAAACAAATCCAAGCGCTCCCCAAAGAGACGCAGGCCCTTGAAAGGGAAACCAGTGAGGGCTTTCTTAGAAGTATTATCAGCTACCCATTGACGTAGCCAGAAAGAGCGCCGTATAGCCACCAACAAGGCAGAAGTTCTACCAAACATTCTAATGGCATCGTCCATAGCAGACAGAATATATGCAATAAATTCCTCACAAAGCAGTAGAGATCTATACTCTTCTCTACCTGCATCCTCAGATGCCCCGTCCAAGAGACACTTAAGCACCCCTTTAATGGCAATAGCAGTAATAGCAGAGGCAAAAATCGGGCGCAGAGCCGTCCCCACACAGGCAAAGGCGTGACAGGCCACTTGGTCCAAGCGCCGGTCCTCCCCATCCCGCAGGGTAGTAGTATCAGGAGAATGCATGACAGATGTATTGGACAACCCGAGAATGGGCACATCCACCTCGGGAGGACAAGACCAACGCTTAACAACATCAGCGGGAAAGGGATACCTCTTGTCCCAACTCTTAGGCACCCCGGGCAGCTTGCTAGGCTGTTCCCATTCCTTGAGCACTAGATTATTCAAGTGAGACTGCTCAGGGAACCCCCAGCGTGGTTTAACCGTATGAAAAAGCTCACCCTGCTGCTGTGGGGCCACTGCCGGGGGAGAAATACAAAGCACTTCAAAAATATAACTCAGCAATCTGACATCCTGTTTCACTAATATTCTTTACGCTTGGGATATCCGCCACAAGGTGGCGCAGTGGACTGCAGAAGAGCTTGTGGCGTCTCCCGGCACAATAAAAGGACAGGAACCTCCCACAAATTCCCAGTGTTACAAAGCAGTTAGACAAGAACCCGGGAGAATAATAATGAAGGAAACCCCAACCAAACATCTGAACAAATCACCATACAGAGGTAACCAAGAACAATGATAACAAGGGAGGGGTGAAACAGGACATGCTGTATACTACAAAATCAATTCTACAGGTGAGTACTCACAGAATTGTATTTTTCCAAGTATACAGCACGTCCTGTTTCACTAATATTCTTTATGCTTGGGACGTCCAAAAGCAGTGTCTGTAAAGTAGGGTGGGATCCCCAAGAACAACAGCGGGCAGTTTAAACCGCTGCCGCCTGAAGAACTTTGCAGGCAAAAGCAGCATCAGCTGACGCCCTAACGTCAACCTTGTAAAACTTGGAAAAAGTATGAACAGAAGACCAAGTTGCGGCCTTACAAACTTGTTCAACAGAAGCCTGGTGCTGAAAGGCCCAAGAGGCACCAATAGCACGAGTGGAATGAGCAGTAAGGCGGAAGGGAGGTTCCTTCCCCTTAGCAAAATAGGCTTGCACCACCGCCTGACTGATCCACTTGCTGATAGTGGACTTAGCCGGAGGCAAACCCTTCTTAGCACCAGAAGGAAGAACAAAAAGAGCATCAGTCTTCCTGAAATATTCAGTAGCTACCAAGTAAAACTTCAGAACCCTGACCACATCTAAAGAATGCCTCTCCTTGGAATTAGCAGGATTAGGACACAAGGAAGGCAAGACAGGGTCCTGATTGAGCAGACACAACCTTAGGCAAGAAATCTGGTTGAAACCGAAACAACACCTTGTCCTGGTGTCGCTCAAAATAAGGAGGCTTGATGGAGAGCGCCACCAGATGCGCCTGACAGAAGTGATAGCCACCAAAAAGGCTACCTTAAGAGTCAAGATGGGCAAAGCGGCCTCACGGAGAGGCTCAAAAGGATGGCCCTGCAGAGCAGATAACACCAGATTCAAATCCCAAACTGGTAACATAGGTTTACGTGGTGGACATCCCTAATCATGGTATCAACAACCGAGGCAGGCAAACCCTTTTCCATTAAGATGGTGGTTTCAGCAGCCAAGCCGTCAAAGCCAGCGTTTGTAATTTGGGATGGCACAGCTGCCCCTGTGTGAGAAGATATGGATCCTTGGGCAGAACGTACTTATCTACTGCCAACTGCATGATGTCTGCGAACCACACCCTTCTTGGCCAACAGGGGGCCACCAGGATGGTTGGCACCCCTTCCTGGGCTACCTTGCGCAGCACCCTGCCCAACAGAGGAAACGGAGGGACCACATAGAGGAGCCGAAACCCCTTCCAAGGAATTGCCAGCGCATCCGTGGCAAAAGCCAGAGGATCCTGTGACAGAGAGACAAAGAATGGAAGTTTGTGATTGTGACGTGAAGCAAACAGGTCCACACCCGGCTGACCCCAGCGGTGGCACAGGGAGTGAAACACCCTGTTGCTGAGGGACCACTCCCCCAGCAGAGACATCCCCCTGCTCAAAGAGTCTGCCTCCAGGTTCTACACCCCCAGGATGTAAACTGCCGAGATGGAGGGGACATTCTCCTCCACCCAGGACAGTATCAGGGACACTTCCTTGAGGGCTCGCTTGCTCCGAGTCCCTCCCTGATGATTGATGTAGGCGACCGCCGTCTGGTTGTCCGATCGGATCTGAACCGCCTGACCCCGAAGGTGTGGGGTCAACTGGGAAAGGGCCAACCTTATCGCTCGCAGTTCCAGAATGTTGATGGGGGCATGAGCCTCCTGAGGGCCCTACTGACCCTGGAACTTTAGAGACTTCCAATAACCCCCTCAACCTGTCAGACTGGCATCTGTGGTGACAGTCTCCCAGCACGGAGGCAGAAAGGTCCTGCCCACTAGGAGATTCCTTGAGTCCAGCCACCATGAGAGGGACTGACTGACCAGAGGGGACAGAACAAATGTCTGATCCAGGGACACAGGGTCCCCGATCCCAAACTGACAAGAGGTCTCATGTGAAACTGAGCATAGGGAACCACTTCGAAGCATGACACCATCAGGCCCACCAGCTGCATTCCCTGCCGGATGGAGGGATGAGGGCAAGAAATCAGAGGCCGTGCCGGCATCTGCAGGCTCTCCACCTTCTGCTGAGGCAGAAAAATACCATTTTGTGATTACTCACCTGTAAAATGGTTATTACAAGTATGTCACACACCCCGCTTCCGAATATTCATGACACTTGGGTAACTGTCCTGTAGATGGCGAAAGGAGCCCCTCCTGGCCCATAAATGCCTGGGACCTCCCACCATTCCCCAGTATAAGACAGCAGTAAAGGGACCAGGAAAAGCCAAATGTAAACAGCAAAGAAAAAGGTTCACCATATAAAGGATACCCGAAAAAAAAAAAAAGGGCGGGATGAAGCGGGGTGTGTGACATATTTGTAATAACCATTTTACAGGTGAGTAATCACAAAATGGTATTATTCCCAGTATGTCACACACCCGCTTCCGAATATTCATGACACTTGGGAGATCCAATAGCAGTGCCCATAATGGGTGGGGATCCAAAAAAGGCTATAATGCAAACTTAAACTACTGCAGCTTGCAGAACTTTGCAGCCAAAAACAGCCACTGACGCCCGCACATCAACCTTATAAAACTTAGAAAAAGTATGAACAGAAGACCAAGTAGCAGCCTTACAAACTTGTTCAACAGAAGCCTGATGCTGAAAAGCCCAAGATGCTCGAACAGCACGAGTAGAATGAGTAGTAACACGAAAAGGGGGAACCTTCCCCTTGGCAGAATAGGCCCCAACAATGGCCTGTCGAATCCATTTACTAATGGAAGACTTAGCGGGCACCAGACCTTCCCTGGGCCCGGAGGGCACCACGAAAAGGGCGTCCGTCTTACGAAAAGGAGCAGTAGCCACCAAATAATATTTCACACATCGAACCACATCCAAAGAATGTAAGGTCCTCTCCTTGTCATTACTAGGCTTAGGACACAAGGAAGGGAGAACTACATCCTGATTGAGGTGGAAGGCCGAAACCTCCTTAGGAAGGAAATCCGGCTTAAAGCGGAAAACTACCTTGTCCAGGTGCCTCTCAAAGTAAGGAGCCTGAATAGACAAGGCCGCCAACTCAGAGACATGCCGAACAGAGGTAATAGCCACTAAAAAGGCAACTTTCTGAGTGAGCAGAGAAAGAGCAATATCATGCACGGGCTCAAAAGGGGGCCCCTGGAGAGGCGACAGAACCAAGTTTAAATCCCAAACCGGCAGCAAGGGCTTTCTAGGAGGCCGCACATGAGTAACCCCCTGGAAAAATGTCTTAACCAGGGGATGAAGGGCAAAAGACCTTTGAAAGAAAACTGCCCCTTCAAAGTACTAAGCTGGAACCCCGAGTCCAGACCATGTTGAAGAAACTCCAGAATTCTGGGAATAGAAAACACCCTACAAGGCAAGGCCCTAGCCTCGCACCAGTTAATATAAGACCTCCAAGTCCTATAGTAGACGTTAGAGGAAGATCTCTTCCTAGATCTAACAAGAGTCTGAACCACCACATCAGAAAGACCTTCCTCCTTTAAGATGGAGGTTTCAGCAGGAAAGCTTGTGATTGTGACAAGAGGCAAAAAATACAATTGTGAAATACTCACCTGTAGAATTGGTATTATAAGTATACAGTACGTCCTGCTCCAGATAGATTACTTACACTTGGGTTATCCTCCGCCAGATGGCGCTGCACTGCAGAGACATGTAAAAACAGGCTCCTCCCGGCCCCTCAAATACCCGGGGACCTCCCACAAATCCCCAGCATTGAAAAGCAGTGAACAAGAAGACGGGAGAATTTAACCACCCAAAAACTGGTAACTATAACAATGATAACAATCACCATACAGGGGATCCAGAATAATGCAAAAACCAGGGTGGGGAGGAGCAGGACGTACTGTATACTTATAATACCAATTCTACAGGTGAGTATTTCACAGAATTGTATTATTCTTAGTATACAGTACGTCCTGCTCCAGATATAGTACAGCAGACAGTTTAAACCACTGCCGCCTGCAAAACCTTGCGGCCAAAAACAGCATCAGCTGAGGCCCTAACATCAACCTTGTAAAACTTTGAAAAGGTATGAACAGAAGACCAAGTAGCGGCCTTGCAAACTTGTTCAACAGAAGCCTGGTGCTGGAAGGCCCAAGAGGCACCAATAGCACGAGTAGAATGAGCAGTAAGGCGGAAGGGAGGATTCTTCCCCTTAGCAGAATAGGCCTGAATCACAGCCTGACGGATCCATTTGCTGATAGTAGACTTGGCAGGAGCCAAACCCTTCCTAGGACCAGAAGGGACCACAAAAAGAGCATCAGTTTTTCTGAAGGACGCAGTGACTACTAGGTAATACTTCAGACACCTGACCACATCCAAGGAATGCAAAACCCTTTCCTTAGCATTGCTAGGATTAGGGCACAAGGAAGGAAGAACAATATCTTGATTCAATGAAAAGCAGACACCACCTTAGCAGAAAATCCGGCTTAAAGCGGAACACCACCTTATCCTGGTGTCTCTCAAAGTATGGGGGCTGGATAGACAGAGCCGCCAGCTCAGACACACGCCTGACCGAAGTAAGCAACCAGAAAGACAACCTTGAGGGTAAGTACAGCCAGAGCAGCATCCTGAATAGGTTCAAAGGGAGCACCCTGCAAGGCAGACAAGACCAAGTTCAAATCCCAAACAGGGACCATAGGTTTTCGTGGGGGACGCACATGAGTAACCCCCTGAAAGAAAGTCTTAACCAAAGAATGCTGAGCAAAAGACTTCTGAAAGAAGACAGACAGGGCAGAAACTTGACCCTTCAAAGTACTGAGTTGGAGACCCGACTCCAACCCATGCTGTAAAAACTCCAGAACCCTGGGAACTGAGAACACCCAACAGGGAAGAGACCTAGACTCACACTAGTCAATATAGGTACGCCATACCCTATAATAGATGGAAGAAGTTTTCTTCCTAGCCTTCACCATGGTCTCAACCACCGAGGCAGATAAGCGTTTGCGAACCACACTCTTCTTGGCCACCTGGGGGCCAACAGAATCACTGGCACCCCTTCCAGAGCAATCTTGCGCAGGACCCTGCCCAGCAGGGGGAATGGAGGAAATACATACAGGAGCCGAAATTCCTGCCATGACATGGACAGAGCATCTGTGGCCAAGGCAAGAGGATCCTGAGACAGGGAGACAAAAGCCTGGAGCTTGTGATTGTGACGGGATGCAAACAGATCCACATCCGGTAGACCCCAACGGTGACACAGGGACTGGAACACCCTGTTGCAGAGGGACCACTCTCCCTGACGAGAAGTCCCCCTGCTCAGAGAGTCTGCCAGTAGATTCTCTGCCCCCGGAATGTACACAGCCGAAATGCATTGAACATTGGCCTCCGCCCATGTCAGAATCCGCGACACCTCCTGGAGGTCCTCCCTGCTCCGGGTCCCTCCCTGATGGTTGATGTAGGCAACCGCCGTCCTGTTGGCTGAGCGCACCTGCACAGACAGACCCCTCAGGTGATTGGTCAACTGCTCCAGTACCAACCTGATCGCCCGTAGTTCCAGAATGTTGATGGGTAAGTGGGCCTCCTGAGGGCCCCACCTCCCCTGGAACCACAGGGACTTCAAGAATCCCCCCCATCCTGACAGACTGGCATCCGTGGTGACCGTCTCCCAGGAGGGGGCCAGAAAGGACCTGCCCCCCAGCAAGTTCCTGTGGTCCAGCCACCACGAAAGGGACTGCCTGACCAAGGGGGGTCCTTGTCCCATGCTGACAGAAGGTGAAGTTGTAGAGGCCTCAAATGGAACTGAGCAAAAGGCACCGCCTCGAAGCATGCCACCATCAGGCCCACCAACTGCATTCCCTGCCTGAGGGAGGGCTAGGGACACGATAGCAGGAACCTCACCTGTGCAGTTAGAGCTTCCACCTTCTGTTGAGGAAGGAATATCCTTGACTGAACCGTATCCAGAATCATCCCCAGGAATGGGGTCACCGAGGAAGGGGACAGAGAGGACTTGGGGTGATTGATCACCCAGCCGAAGGACTCCAGGGTGGACACCACCAGCTGAGTGTCCAACTCTGCCTGCTGTAGAGACCGAGAGGTGATGAGTATGTCGTCCAGGTAGGGCAGCACGCGTATGCCCCTTGACCTCAGCAGAGACATCACCCCCGCCAGCACCTTGGTGAACACTCTGGGAGCTGAGGTGGGGCCAAATGGCAAGGCCACAAATTGGTAATGTTGATCTTCCAACGCGAATCTGAGAAACCTTTGGTGTCCCGAGAACACAGGGATGTGAAGGTAAGCGTCTTTGATGTCCACAGACGTCATGAAATCCCCTGGGTGCAGGGAGCTGATGGCCGAGCGCAGAGTTTCCATGCGAAAGCGCCTGTTCTTGACAAATTTGTTGAGGATCTTTAAATCCAAATGGTCCTGACTGACCCATCTTTTTTGGGAACTGTGAAAAGGAATAGAACCCCTTGCCTCTTTCTCTTAAGGGGACCCTGCAAATGACCCCCAGACCCAAAGGCCTTGCACGGCCTGCATCAAAACCTGAGCTGAGACAGGGTCCTGGGGGATCCGGGACCTGATGAATCTTCGGGGGGGGGTGCACAGCAAACTCTCTCTTGTAACCAGAGGAAACTACCTCCGGAATTCACCGGTTTGGGACGTGGTGCCTCCAGACGTGAGCAAAGTGCTGTAGCCGTCCCCCCACCCTGACGGGCGAGGGCGCCCCATCATGCCTGAGGGGGCTTGGGAAAGGATTTGGGCTTAGACCCCCAGGAGGAGCCAGGACGGCATCCTCTGCTCCTATGCCAGGAATCAGCACGAGCCCCCGCAAAGGACACCCCTTTTCCCTGCTTAGCATCGCGGTAGGGGAGTGAAAGGGGGCCCTGGCCCTGAAAGGGCCGAGACTGCCGCCTGCGCTGGGGTAACTTACCTCCTTTAGCAAAAAGGTCTAGGCGGTCCCCGAACAGGCGTAGCCCCATAAATGGAAGCCCAGTAAGGGCCTTCTTTGCAGCATTGTCAGCAGCCCACTGGCGCAGCCGAACCGCGCGGCGTATAGCTACCACCAAGGCAGAAGTTCTCGCACACATCCTAATGGCATCATCCAAGGAAGATAGGATAAAGTTTACAAACACATCACAGTTAGACAGTGCATTAAACGTATCAGGTGGCAATTCATCAGGAGCACCGTCAAGTACACTTCTGATCAGGGCCCTGAGCGCCACAGTCGTAATGGTCAAGGCGCAAACCGGGCGCAGCGCCGTCCCCACAAATGCAAAGGCATGGTACGCCAATTGGTCAATGCGCCGGTCCTCAGCATCCCACAGAGTAGTAGTGTCAGGGGAGTGCATAATAGAGATGTTAGACAGCCCTAGAATAGGAGCATCCACCTCGGGAGGCGATGACCAGCACTTGACCATATCAGCAGGAAAGGGATACTTTCTGTCCCAACTCTTAGGTATACCGGGAAGTCTACTGGGACGTTCCCACTCCTTAAGCACGAGGTTATTGAAATGGGTTTGCTTCGGAAATTCCAAATGAGCCTTAGCAGTATGAAAAAGCTCACCCCGTTGCCTGGGAGCCGCAACAGGAGGAGAGATGGACAGAACCTCAAAAATCTGAGCCAGCAGTCTGTCAGTATCATCCGGGGTCCAGGGGTCACAGCCAGAATCGTCATGACCCCTGGGTCTCTCGTCAGATGACCCTGAATCAGAGAACAGCTCCCCTTCGTCCGATGGGGTGTAGCCACATAGATGCAACAACTCATCAGACTCCATAGGGAAAAGAGTGGCATCAGGGGTTAAGTGACGCTTTTTAGCGGTGGCCTTATGCGCTAAGGTATTAGCAATCAATTTTTCAACACTGGCCAGTCTAGCAGACACATCAGGTTGAGAATCCCCGCTTGTATGCAGTTCAATGGGGGTGAGACTCATGCTTGGGGGAGTAGGTGAAGTGAGACGAGGTGCAGGCCCAGCCACCGGAGGGGCGGGTTGCAACGTTAGCGCCTGCTGTGCGCAAGGAACACAGACCCGTGCGCTGTCACCGCTGATAGGTGAGAGCCCACAAGCTACACACAGCCGGGCTTGTCCCGAAGGAACCCCGGTCACATTATCCTGGGATGCCTCCATATGGTGATTAATAGGCACAATAAGCCAGTAGGGATTCACGCTGTAAGCTACCCTGGATGCCCCAATGACCCGCTAGGGAAGTGGGAGTAATTATACTAGGCCCAACTAACAATTACACCGGGCCGGGAGAAGCCACTGGATTCACCCGTCTGAAAGACACAATGAGAAGAAGGGGAGTCAAAACCATGCACAGTAAGGAATGAGCATAAAAGCCACCCGCGAGGGTACTTACAGACCGTGGAATGAAGAACCGTCACACAAGCGCGCGACTGACAAAATGGCGCCGCGCGAACCTCGAAGGGCGGGCCAGAGCAGGCCATGCCGTGACGCAGACCGCGCCAGGCCCCCGCCCCCCCCCCCGAAGAGCGCGAAGCCCACAGACAAGCAGCCAATGATAACGCAGAAGCGTCTGAGGTAACGCCGCCGTCCGGCGCGGACATCCAAATGAAGACGCGCGCGCCGGCGGCCATTGTAATAGTAAAACAGACCAGTCAGCGCGGCGGCTGACACCACATATCTAGTCAAAACGCCATACATGAATCACTATACGCACTCACCCACACCCCCCCCCCCCCCCCGAAGGCTACAGGGAGAATGAGGGAGGATGGCGGCCCTCTGTACAGGACCCACCACTACACGGAGCAAGTGGCAATAAGGCGGGAGGGGCATCCCATAAAGGCTCACCATCAGCCTATACCGCCTACTCTTTGGTGGGGGACTGCAGTGGAGCAGCACTCCATAAGCACGCATGGTGCCGCCTACCTTCACCCGACCAGCGCAGCCCAGGCTGGGAGGCACATCACACGAGGAACGGGTGGGAATAGTCCAACAGGGACGCAGGCTAATAGCCCCGCTCACCTGCGAGAGAGTGATAATTTCATGTCTTCGCAGTAAGCACTGCAGAGAAATCTGGGGATTTGTGGGAGGTCCCCGGGTATTTGAGGGACCGGGAGGAGCCTGTTTTTACATGTCTCTGCAGTGCAGTGCCATCTGGCGGAGGATAACCCAAGTGTAAGTAATCTATCTGGAGCAGGACGTACTGACAAAGGGACAGGAATACCTTGGAACTGAGAGACCATTCTCCTCGGCGAGAGGATCTCCTGCTCAGGGAATCCGCCTTCGTGTTCTCCACTCCCGGGATGTAAATGGCTGAGATGCATGGGACATTGCTCTCTGCCCAAACAAGGATCAGAGATACCTCCCTGAGGGCACTCCTGCTGCGAGTCCCTCCTTGGTGATTGATGTAAGCGACCGCCGCCCGATTGTCAGATCGGACTTGAACTGGCAATCCCTGCAATAGAAGAGTCAAGCGAGACAGACCAACCAAATGGTCCGTAGCTCCAAAACGTTGATAGGGGTATGAGCCTCCCGAGGAACCCATAACCCCTGGAACTGATGTTCCCTCCAGAAGCCCCCCCCCCCAGCCCAACAGGCTGGCATCCGTGGTGACCGTTTCCCAACAAGGGGTCAGAAAGGATCTGCCCTTCAACAGATTGCTTGACACTAGCCACCACTGAAGGGACTGCTGAGCCCGCAGAGACAGCAGACAAGCCTGATCCAATGACAGCGGACACTTGTCCCAAGTCGCTAGAAGATGGAGCTGAAGCGTCCTCATGTGAAACTGGGCAAAAGGGACTGCCTCGAAGAAAGCCACCATCAGACCTACCAATCTCATCCCTAGCCGGATAGACGGGCGAGGATTGGAAAGCAGAAGCCGAAACAAATCTTGGATCAGAAGAATCTTGGGCTGAGGAAGGAACACCCTGGCCTGAAAGGCATCAAGAGTCATGCCCAGAAACAAAAGCTCCCTGGACGGGGAGGGGAGGACTTGGAATAGTTGATCACCCAACCGAACCTCTCCAGCATGGATACCACCACTCCGTTGTCTAGCTCCGCTTGGCTGAGAGAGGAAGCCAAAATGAGAAGGTCGTCCAGGTATGGTACAATGCGAATGCCCTGTCTGAGGAGGGCCATCACCCCCGCCAATACCTTGGTGAACACCCTCGGAGCCGAGGTAAGCCCGAATGGAAGGGCCACAAACTGAAAATGCTGATCTTCCACCATGAACCTGAGGAATCTCTGGTGTGCCAGGAAGATAGGTACATGCAGATAAGCATCCCTGATGTCTATGGACGTCATGAAGTCCCCCTGACGAAGAGAATCGACGGCTGACCGCAAGTTTTCCATGCGAAACTTCCTGAAGCGGATAAACCGATTGAGGAGCTTCAGATCCAAAATGGGTCGAACGGAGCCGTCCTTCTTGGGCACCGTGAATAGATTGGAATAGAATCCCAAGCCCCTTTCCGCGAAAGGCACTGGGCAAATGACAGCCATGTCCAACAGATAACTTACTGCCGCCCAGAGCCCCTGTGCGGCCAGTGGAACCGAAGGCACTCGAGACCTGAAGAATCTGGGGGGAGGCCGGATCTCGAATTCCAGCTTGTAACCGGAATACATCACTTCCAGAATCCATTTGTCTGAGACCTCCTGGTCCCAGACCTGGAAGAAGTGCCGCAGCCGTCCCCCCACCCGCAAAGGTGAGGACGCCCCCTCATTGCTGAGCTGGCTTAGCAGCGAGCTTGGGTTTGGAACTCCAATTGTGACCTGGACGGGCACAACCTCTGCCTCTACTCCAGGAATCCCCTCAGAGGGTAGAGAAGGCCAAAACTCTGCCAGTTCTGGCACCACGAAAGGAAGGGTTAAAGGAGGCCGCCCCCCGAAAGTGACGACGTTGCCTCTTACGCTGAGGTAACTTCCCTCCTTTCGTGACAGAATCTAATCTTTCTCCAGAGAGCCGCAATCCCACAAAGGGAAGTGCTGTAAGCGACTTTTTGGCCACAAAATAAGCCACCCACTGGCGCAACCATACCGACCGCCGAATAGCTACAAGCAAGGCCGAGGTTCTACCACACATGACCATGGTGTCATCCAAGGCGGCAAGCACAAAGGACATGAACAATTCACACCGCTTAAGGGCGGCGAACTCTTTACTAGCCGGGTCAAGCCTGAAGGTACTCAACAGGTCTCTAACTACAGACCTGGTAGCCACTGCCAAAAGCGCCGAAGCACAAACAGGCCTCAAGGCTGAACCGACACTAGCAAACCCGTGGCAAGCCATCTGATCAATGCGTTTATCCTCACCATCTTTGAGAGTGGTGGAGTCAGGAGAATGCAAAATAGAAGTATTGGATAACCCGAGCACCGGGGCATCCACCTCGGGAGGAGACGACCATCGTTTAACACGTCCACCGGAAAGGGATACTTTTTATCCCAACCTTGAGGAATACCTGGAAGCCGAGTAGGCTTCTCCCATTCCTTAGGAATCAATGCCATCAAAATGCTTTTGATTTGGGAACTCCAGGCGCGGCTTGGAAGTACCAAGGAATTCCCCTTTTTGAGGAGCGGCCTCCTCAGGAGGAGAAATTGCCAGAACCTCAAAAAGGTGAGCCAAGACCTTCGGGGTATCCACGGCATCCCCCTGCCCTTGCTCAGTATCAGCACCAAACAAACTGCTGATTGTCAGAACCCTCAGAATCCTCAAATAATTCCCCCTCTTCTAGCGGGGAATAATCAGACCAGTCAAGGAAAATACAACTCTGAATTACTCACCTGTAGAGTTGATATTATATGCATACAGCACGTCCTGCTCCCGAATAGTAATAACCTGTGGGTAATCCTCCGCCTCAGGCGCCGTGCACTGCAGACATGTAGAAAACAAGCTCCTCCCGGCCCTACATATACCGAAGGACCTCCCACAAATCCCCAGCATTGAAAAGCAGTGAGAAGAGAAGCCGGGAGGAACAAACCACCCAGAAGAACTGGTAATAATATCAATTGATAACAATCACCATACAGGGGATCCAGAACAAGTGAACCAGGGTGGGGTGGAGCAGGACGTGCTGTATGCATATAATATCAACTCTACAGGTGAGTACTTCACAGAGTTGTATTATTCTAAGCATACAGCACGTCCTGCTCCCGAATAGTAATAACATGTGGGACATCCAATAGCAGTGTCCATAAGCAGGGTGGGATCCCCAGGAAAAAACAAGGCACAGCGGACAGTAAAGGCGCTGTCACCTGCAAAACTTGCAACAGGCATGACATGAGCAAAGGCTCTAACGTCAGTCTCATTACAAGACCATGAAGGTATGAACAGAGACAGGCCATAAGTCTAGCAACTGAATGAACAGAAAAAAAACCCTGGTGCTGAAGGGCCAGTGGTACCCAAGCACCAATAAAACGGAGTAAACAGCAAAAGGGAAGATTCTTTCCCCTGAAAAGGAACATAGGTCAGTGTAATGACCCAACCAGCTCACAGGCAAGGAAGCCTTGTGGCAAAACTTGTAACACCCCCTAAGGGAAACCCGACCAAGGCGGGAATACAGACCCCTAATTATCAGGAAGCCAAGGCTTCACTCAGGATCAGGGGACATCCAGAAGTATTAATCCAAAGGGCGCAATGGCGCTGGAAGTAGATATCAGGCGCATACATAAAGAGGCGCCCGTAGACTCCAAGAGCATCAGTCCATAGCTAGACTAAAGGACTAAAGCAATGATCCTACAGACCACCTGGACCGGAGGCCCAGCGTAAGAGGAAACACCCCCAGGCATGGGGTGCCTGTAGAATATATATATATATATATATATATATATATATATATATATATATATATATATCGAGCCAGGGTTAAGTAACCAGATCCATCGACTCAGGCACATGTCTGACGGAGTCAGGAGGCCCCAGAGAAGCGAGCTGGACTACAGGGCAGCTCAGACAGCATCCAGCAAAAGTCCCCAGGAAGTCCGCAGGGTAAAAATGAAAATTGATCCCCACAGGGAGCATGGAACTACTTGGGAGATGCAGCTAAGCAATCCCCAAAAGAATTCCCTACGAGGGCGACAGAACCAGACTCCTGCAGGAAAGGCCAGGACAGAACCTGCACCTTCAGAGTCCCCAGATGGGGAGCCAACCCCAAACTTACGTTGTAATGACTTTAAAGGTCCTGGGAACCGAGAACGTCTAACAGGGAAGAGACCAAGGCTCATGCCAATCAATATGGGTTACCAAAAAACCCCCATAGACGGAGAAAGGGGAAGCTGGGGAGCTAGCTCCCAGCCCCCCTCATACTAAGTCACCCAGAAGATAAGGCCCGTCAACAAGGGGTGAATGAATCAGCTGTCAATCCCCAGACAGGAGACCTTATATTGGGACAAGGAAGGGGCCTGACAAGGGCAGAACCGCACTCCTGAAAGAGAGCGCACAGGTCAGCAGAGGCATCTGCGAACTACAGCTCGCAAAGCCACCCAGGCCATCCATCTCATGGGACTCTCTATCAGGCCAACCGTGCGCAGAACCCACAAGTAGGGTGATGAAGAGAAGGCATATGAAATAACAAGTCTGTGCCTAAAATATTCAGCCCCCATGACGAGAGTCAGAATATTCTGGGACAGTAGAAACAAGGGCAGAGCCCCTGTGTTAGGAGGGAGACCCCACAGAGCCACGCTAGGCTCCCCGGGCGACACCAGGATAGCATAACCTGCCGCAAAGGGCATCCATTGAAGCGAATACCGCTGAGAAGCAGGGGGAGTAGACCCCCGCCCAAGGCAGGATCAGGGACCCTCCAGAGGGAGCATCCTGCCACAATCTTTAGACCAGTAGTAGAACAGGCCATTGTCATTCAACAGACCAGGAGTCCCCCAATAAACCGACCGATCCTAAAAGGAGGAGAAGTCCAGCCATATAGAGTCAACGGGGGGCCCACCGTTTCAACAAAACCAGCAGGTAAGATGGACCCTCTAGGGGACCCTACATAGAAACCACGGGGATTGTGGAAGAAACGTCCCTTCCCCCGCCAAACCTGCGAGACTTGGTACCCAGGGTGAACATTCACTGGAAGATGCTAGTAAGGAAGGGGGGTGCCCCCTGACGGGGCCCTTGAATATGGGAAGCTCAAGAGGAACCACCTTACCAAGGGGGCATGAGCACAGACCAAGCACTGGGGTGCTGGAACATATGTAAGTTCAATAACCTACTGCGCCGAAGAGCCCAAGGGCTCGGTATATAAGTGACATCATCTTGATGTGCCGCCAACGGGCCCACCAGTTGCCACCCCGCCTGGTGAAGGTAAGGCGCCAGTAAAGGGGGGCAGAGCCCCCGTAACCAGGGGTCCCCTATTGCCAGAGAAGAAGGCTTCAAGCCTGAACCGAATCCCAGGAATGGGGGATAGCGGATAAGGGACCATGAGGGATTGAGGTGACTGAGCAACCATCCAGTAGCTCCCAGGGGACACCGCCGGCCGACCAATCCACTCGGCCTGATGCAGAGACTGGGGAGTAAAGAAGATGACCCGGTAGGTCCTAACGCAGACGCCCCCCTCAGGCGTGTCAACAACGTCACCCCCATTCGCGCCATGGCGAGTAGCCTGGGAACGAGAGAGAGGCCCCAATAATGCCTCAATCCGCAGGGTTGGTCCTGCAACACTATCTAGAAATGGTCTTGGTGTCCAGCAGACACAAGGGAAATTAAGAAGATCTAGTACTTCACAAGAGGCCGAAAGCCCCCCCTGCACAGGGGGCCGTGACCCAAGACAGAGGTGTCATATAGGGACTACCTGTGAAGGTAGAATTGCCAAGCCTGCCATAGGCCAACGCGGCCCAGACTGCCTCATACTGTTGAGGGAGGGAGTGAGGATAATATAGAGGCCATAGCCCCATACCGTTAAGGGCAACCTGTAAGTAAGCCCGAACACCGTAGGCCCAGTCCGGCCTGCGCCAATTCCTGAAGGAAGAGCAGGAGCTAGAAGCTCCCTGACAATCACTGAGAGGGACCGCCCAGCAAAAGCCATCCTGTGTCCAGGGGAATTACATCCTGGAACCACCAGAAGGAGAAGGTATATTCCTGGATGGGAGACAGCTGCTGCAGCAGTACCCTCGCCCAGAAGGGCGAGGGCGCCCCTTCATGCTTGGGAGATCTTGGCAGATTTGGACTTAGTCCTGCCAGAGGGCCCAGGGCGCTGCCTGCCCGCCCCATGGTGGAAATCCACACCGAACAGTTGGAAGCACATCTCAGGTTCGCGTTTGACACTAACGTAGGGAGGTGGAGGGGTGACCCTGCCTCGTGGAGGCCGGAGCGGCCTTCTGCGCAAGGGCGCTTTACCCTTTTTACCAAAAAGGTCCAAACGGGCCCCAAACAACCGCCGTCCTCTGAATGGAAGGCAAGTGAGAGCCTTTTTTGTAGCCTCGTCAGCACCCCACTGTCGCAGCCAGACCAGGTGGCGAATAGCTACCGCAAGGGCTGAGGTTCTAGCACACATCTTAATGGTGTCATCCAGTGCTGATAGAATAAACTTCACAAACGCTTCACAGCGTTAAACACCCCCCAAGGGAGGTCCTCCGGGCGGTGATCTAGTATTTTTCTGACAAGACTCCTGGCGGCCACCGCAGTGATGGCCGCAGCACAAACCGGGCGCAGAGCCGTCCCAGCACACGAGAAGGCGTGTGAAGCCAGTCTGTCAATGCGCCGGTCCACGGCATCCCGAAGGGTACGGTAAAAAGGGGCAGTCATGAAAGGGGGGGTTTGTGACCCCTATAACCGGCGCGTTCACCACCAGGGGAGCTGACCATAAATTAACCACATCAGGAGGGAAAGGGTACTTCCATTCCCAGACCCCTGGAACCCCTTTAAGCTTACAAGGCGATTCCCATTCTTGGGATATAAGATTCTGGAAATGTTCCTGTTCTAGGAACTCCCAAGCGCAGCGGCGCCGTATGGAAACTCTCCCTCTTAGGCTTGGGGATCTCCCCAGGTGGGGAGATTGACAAAACCTCAAAAATCTTAATAAGAATTTCATCTGTGTCACACAGACCCCAAGAACCGGGCTCAGAATCATCGCAGCCCCCGGGCATCCCGTTCGAGGAACCCGAATCTGAGAATAGCTCACCTTCCTCAGAAGGGTCAGGGTCCTGCATATCAGCAGAGTCATCGGTATCGTCAGGAACCGGGAGCCAGGAGGCGTCAGGGACCGCTTTTTACCAGGGCCCATACGCTCCGCCAATCCAGAAAGCACCTGCTCCGCCGTGGGCAACACGCGTGGCACTGATTGCAGGTCATCCCCGCTAGAGTGGGACTCGTCATGAGTGATATTTGGGAGCGGGGAGACGGGAGTAAGGAAGGGAGGTTCCTCTGTTGGCAAACCTGCCCGTTCTGCACACTGTCCGCAGACCCGTGCCCTGTCAGCCTCAGCCTGGGGCCGACCACACACTGCACACAGCCGGTCATGTCCCGGAGGGACCCCGGTTACATAATTCTGAAATGCCTCCATATGGTGATTATTAAGCAGTATGACCACAGGGATTTATGCAATAGGCAACCCTGGAAGCCCCAAGACCCGCTAGTAATGTGGGAGAATTTGTAGAGTGGACCCACTGTAATATATGTTAGGCCGGGGAAAGGCACCGAAGTCTTGGCGTCAGAAAGACATAATGGGACAAGAGGGGTGGAGTCAGTGCCATGCGCAGGCTGAAAAACATAGAACCATGCCGCCCCGGAGGGCACTTACATGACCAAGGGAGGAGGCGAACCACACCACGCGCGAAGATAGAGAAAATGGCGCCAGCGATCCTCGAGGGGTGGGCCTGGCAGGGCTGTGACATGGAACGCGTCATGCCGAGTCTCCGCCTCCCCCAAAGAGCGCGAAGCTCTAACCAACGGCAAAAAGTAGAACAGCTGAGAATATGCATACTTCTAAAAAGCAGACACGCTGGAAAGATGCTGCCGACAAGCAGATTGTTAATGAAAAGGACGGCTCGCACTGTATAACAAGGCGCGACACTGACCCCAAGAATAAAAAACCAAGGTCTAAAAGTGCAGTTAGCACTAGGGCTGCCACATATACCCCCCCCCCTTCTTTTCCCCCCCGAGTTACGGGAGGAAGCAAGGGGGAAGCTGACGGTGTCCATGGACTAAGTCTGTGAGGGGCATGGGCAAGATTGCGGGAGGGGCATCCACCAGAGGATCACCATCGGCCTGACCGCCTACCCTATGGAGGGGGATTGCGGTGGAGCATGGCTCCGTTCAGCACACACGGTGCTGCCTACCTTCACCCGAATCGCGCAGCCCAGGCTGGGAGGCATATTTCTTCCCACAGGACCTTGGGCCGTAAGGCCCGCTCACCTGCGAGAGCGTGATACTTCATGTCTTAGCAGTACCAGCACTGCAGAGAAATCTGGGATTTGTGGGAGGTCCTTCGGTATATGTAGGGCCGGGAGGAGCTTGTTTTCTACATGTCTGCAGTGCACGGCGCCTGAGGCGGAGGATTACCCACATGTTATTACTATTCGGGAGCAGGATGTGCTGTATGCTTAGAATATCATAATCAAACTCAAAGGACAGCGCGGCTGGAGACAAATGCTTTCACTTAGCCGAGGCCTTTCTGGCAACAGAGCCAGAAATACATTTCTCAATATTAGCCAGTCTGGCACATACATCAGATTGCGACTCCCCACCTGTGACAACATCACTAGGGGTACGGATAAGGCAGGGTGGGGAAGGAGATGAGGCCAGGTCCCCGACTGCTGCGTTATGGCCCGCTGAGCACAAGGTACAACCCACACACTGCCGGGGTTGCCCCGAGGGGAGCCCGAGCCCGGTATCCTGAGAAGACTCCATATGGTGATTTTAATGTAGTCGCAATGACCAGAGGGATTTACGCTATTAAGCTACCCGGGATGCCCCTTTAGGTCCCAAGTAGGAGGATTCTTTTTTTTTGGGAACCCTAAATTAAACTCTAAGGGACCCTAGGACCAGGAGAACTCCCTCTTTAAACTTCAAAAGAAGGGATCCCACCTAGAAGACATGAGAACAGACATAAGTGTCAACATGCACATCACCCACCATATAAGTAAAAAATGGTGAAAAATAAAATACACTCACCGCAGCAAAGCAGCGACCGTCAACAATCACAGCAGCAAGGGAATGAGAGGGAGAGCAGCAAAGCAGGCAGCGAGGCCGGAAAGAGTGCTTGAGAGAAGCCGGCCTTGAGGGGGAGGTGGGGTGTGTCGGGCCACAACGAGCACCTGTTGAAAAGTGAAACCGGCCCAGCAACAATGGCCGCAAAAAAACACACACACACACACAATCCACACACCTTTTCCCCCAAATAAAGTAAAACAACCCACAGGAGAAAAGGCCCCCCCCCCCCCCCAAGGGGCACAGAGGGACACAGTAGGGGGGAGAACCCACACCAATAGGTGAAAGGGTAAGAGGGACGGGACATCCCAAGCCGTGATCACCAACCCGGACACCGCCTGCCCCTTTGTATGGGGTCTCACGGGGGAGCTAGCTCCCATATACACCACAAGGTGCAGCCTACCATTGCCTGGACCTTCAGCCTAGGCTGGGAGGCATACTGCTATAGTTTAAATTAAAAAAGGTTCAGGCAGCAATAGAAACAAAAGGCCAGGGGGTTACCCCGGCTACCTGCAAGGAGGAGACAACCATCTTCTGACTTGCTCGCCGACTGCAGAGACGAAAGACTGGGGAATGGTGGGAGGTCCCAGGTATTTATGGGCCAGGAGGGGCTCCTTTTTTTTCATGTCATCTCTGCAAGATCGCCCTTTACAGGACAGTTACCCAAGTGTCATGAATATTTGGAAGCGGGGTGTGTGACATATTGGGAATAAAGCTCCCCTTCATCAGACGGGGTATAGCCACAAAGATTCATAAACTCCTCAGTTCCCATAGGGAGAACAGTGACATTAGGCGTCAAGTGCCGCTTTTTAGCAGGGGCCTTACGCGCTAAGGACTTAGCAATCAACTGCTCAACAGTAGCCAGTCTAGAAGACACATCAGGCTGAGAATCCCCACTAGTATGCAACTCAGTAGGAGTGAGATTTAAGCTTGGGGAAGTAGGTGAAGTGAAACGAGGTGCAGCCACTGGCAGGCCAGATTACAATGCAAGCACCTGCTCAGCACAGGGTACACAGACCCGCGCCTTGTCAGCGTCAGCATGAGGCTGCCCACACGCTACACAGCGCCGGTCTTGTCCCAAAGGGACCCCGGTCACATTATCCTGGGATGCCTCCATATGGAGATTATAGCAGCGCTATACGCCGATAGGGAATAACGCTACAAGGCCTACAAGTTATATACTAATACCCCGCCTGAAAGACATAAGCAGAGAAGACCTGTAAGCACACAGTAACAAAAGTGAAAGATATAAAGCCGCCCGCGAGGGCACTTACGGACTGCGGTAGGTAGGGGTCCGTCGCGCATGGGCCAACCAAGCAGGTTAAAGATGGCGTCGGTATACCTCGAGGGGCGGGCCGGTATCCGCGATGACACGGGGAGCGCCATAGACGGGAAAGACCCCCCCCCCCCCCGAAGAGCGCGAAGCCAGAACGTGCAAGCAGCCAATGACGGCGCACCAGTGCCTGAGGTAATGCTGCCGCCAAGCGCGGAACCAAGTCGGCGTGCGGAGGCTATTTTTAAAAAAGACAGTAAAGGCAAGACAAGTAAAGGTGGCCGACGCAAGACTAAACAGAATGGAAAAAAAAGAGTATAAAACACAGAATGCATAGCATACACATTTACACCCCCCCTCTTTTCCCCCGAAGGCTACGAGGATGAGGGAGGACAGCAGCCACTCAAACAGGGCCCACCGATGGGCAGGGGGCACTAGTGCGGGAGGGGCATCCCATAGAGGCTCACCATAAGCCTGAACCGCCTACCCTTTGGTGGGGTATTGTGGTGGAGCAGCGCTCCTAAGCACCTAACAGCGGTGCTGCCTACCTTCACCCGACCAGCGCAGCCAAGGCTGATTAGATTTGGAGCAGGACGTACTGTATACTAAGAAAAACTGGATTGTGGAGACGCAGCCGGAAGTATATATAAGCCAGGAGGAGCCACACCTTTCTGTCTTGCAGTACACACTTTTGTCGAAACTTAACCGTTCAGTTGCTGCATGCTGTCAGCCTGGAGTGGATTGGGAGAGAAATGAATATTGTATAGTTTATGGTTTTATTTTATTGGCACTTCAAAGGGAGTTTTATCAGGGAAGAATACTTAACCCTTGTTTGCACCAGGACATGACACTGCAGCAAGTCTAATAGTTTATGCTCGACCATGGCATTTTAAACAGCAGTCAGATGGTGAAGGTTTTACAGGGGTACCTATTCAAACTTAAACCCTATAGGCAGTATTTGTATCCCTATTACATGACCATTCAAGCCACCAAAATGGTGCTTGCAAGCCACAGAGTAGCACATTCAACCCAATAACTCATCCTCTAGTTGCTGTAGAGGAGGGTGCACAGTGACCCTGAGGGAGTTTGCTTTAAAAATACAATTCTGTGAAATACTCTCCTGTAGAATTGATATTATTTGTATACAGTACGTCCTGCTCCAGATATAATACTTACACTTGCGTTATCCTGCGCCAGATGGCGCTGCACTGCAGAGACATGGAAAAACAGGCTCCTCCCAGCCCTACAAATACCGAGGGACCTCCCACAAATCCCCAGCATTGAAAAGCAGTGAACAAAAAGCCCGGGAGAATTTAAAACAACCCAGAACAACTGGTAATGATAACAAGATAACAATCACCATACAGGGGATCCAGAAAAATTCAAGAACCAGGGTGGGGTGGAGCAGGACGTACTGTATACAAATATCAATTCTACAGGTGAGTATTTCACAGAATTGTATTATTCTTAGTATACAGTAGGTCCTGCTCCAGATATAATACTTACACTTGGGACATCCAAAAGCAGTGTCGATAAAGTAGGGTGGGATCCCCAACAAGAAATGACAACAGCAGACAGTTTAAAGCACTGTCACCTGCAGAACCATACGGCCAAGGCAGCATGAGCCGAGGCCCTAACATCAACATTGTAAAAACCTTGCAAAAAGGTATGAGCAAGGCCAATGTTAGTGGCCTAGCCAACCAGTTCGACAGAGAAAACGGTGCTGAAAGGCCCAAGAGGCATCAAGCACACGTAGAAAAGGAATCAAGGCAACAAGGGAGATTCTTCCCCTTGCCTGAATAGGCCTGAGTAACAGCCTGACGAATCCGATCGCTACAATAAATTTGGCAGAAGCCAAAGGCCGAACAAGGTACCAGAAGTAACATCCATTAAGGTAACAACCAGGACCAAACCGCCCAACTCCCGAGAGCAGACGAGATCGGGCACATTCAGGATGTAATGACCACAAGCCCCAAGGAACCTCAGTTCCCCTAAAGGACACAGTGACTCCTAATGAAAAACTGCCAACACCTGTATAAGGAATGCAGAACCACTTCCTCAGCATTGCTAGGAAAAGGGGATAGCCGTGGAAAACAATATCTCGAATAAATGAACATAAGACACCTCCAGATGTAGAGAGTCTGGCTTCATGTGGAACTCTACCTTATCCTAGTGTATCTCAAGGAATGAGGGCTAGGTAGACAGAGCCGCCCGCTAACACATGCCTGACCAAGGTAACAGTCACCAGAAGGACAACCTTGAGGGTAAGGACATCCAGACAGCATCCTGAATAGGACCAAGGGACAATCCTGCAAGCAGACAGAATTAATTCAATTTCAATCCCAACAGGGACCATAAGAGTACATGGAGGACGCACATAAGCACCCCCTGAAGGAAGTCTTAACCAAGGAAGACTGAACCAGAG
The DNA here is from genome assembly GCA_027917425.1 of Gastrophryne carolinensis. Lineage (NCBI taxonomy): Eukaryota > Metazoa > Chordata > Amphibia > Anura > Microhylidae > Gastrophryne > Gastrophryne carolinensis. Next base: position 347,017,779 of record CM051238.1, on the reverse strand, counting down.
ACTAAGGCAAGGTGGACAGGGCAGAGCCTGACCCATCAGAGAACTGAGCTGGGGAACCAACTCCAATTCATGCTGAAAATCACACTGGAACCCTGGGAACCGAGAACGCCCAACAGGTAAGAGAACTAGACTCGCCCCAATCAATGTGGGTATGCCATACCCTACAATAATAGAAGACGAGGAAGAGGCTTACTCCTAGCCTTCCCATAGTCAAAAACACAGAGACAGCTAACTTGTCTCCATCAAGATGTATGTTTCAGCAGTCAGGCCGGCTAGGCCAGGGACCATGGATTGGAGTGACGTAAAGGGGGCCCTGAGTGATCAACTGGCACTCCTGGCAAGGTGCAGAACTACTGACCACAGTACCATGTCAGCAACCACACTCTACTAGGTCAACTGGGGGCCACCAGAATCACTGGTCCCCTTACCAGAGAGATCTTACGCAGAACCCTGCTTAGCAGAGGGAATGGAGAAGGACATACAGAACCAAACGTCCTGTCAAGACGGTACTAAGGGCATCCGGACCACTGACATAGGATCCTGGAACAGGGAAACAAAGGCATCCAAAGAGACATGGGGATTAGCACATCCTGTCACAGAGGGGCTCCGCCGGAGCCAATATCACTAACATGCAGGGAGCATCGTTTCCGCCCAGAAGGGAACATAGACACTCCCTGGAAGGTCCGCCAGCTCCAGGCCCCTTTCAATGGTTAATGTAGTACGTCTGTCGTCAGACGGACCGAGTGCCCCCAGACTGGCAAATCCAGAAGGGGAGTGGTCAAGCGAGATAGAGCCAACTGAAAAACGCTCACCGTTTAGAATTCAATAGGCGTAAGGGCCTTCTAAGGGCCCCACCACCACCAGAATCGCAGGGGGTTTCAGAAGAAACCGTCCCCTTCAACCTGAAAAGGTTGGCATCCATGGTTACCGTTTCCAGGAAGGGGCAAAGAGGAACTGCCCCCAGACAGGTCCCTCGAGTTCATCCACTTTCAAGAGAAAATACAGTCATACAGGTGGGAAGGCCCACAGACCCTGCTCCAGGGGTGCTGGATCCCTGTCCTATGTTACCAATAGAAGTCGCAGAAGGACTCAAGGGGAACTGAGCATAAGGGACCTCTTCCGAGCAAGTTAACGGACCCACCAGTTGCATCCCTGCCTGGTGTTAAGAAACCGGGACAGCAATGAGGAACTGGGCCCATGAGACCAGATTGCCCACCTAATTGCTGAGAGGGGGAGAATCTGGTTTGAACCTAATCCAGAATCATTCCTATTAATGGAGTTGCCACTTAGGGAACAGCGAGGACTCGGGGTGATTGAACACCCATCCAAATTACTCCCAATGGACCCACCAGCCGGGTATCCAACTATCCTGACGCAGAGACAGGGAAGTGAGGAAGGGCGTCCGGGTAGACATCGCACAGACGCCCCTTGGTCTCAGAGACATCACCATCGACAGCACCTGAGTGAACACTCTGGCAGTTGGAGAGGCCAGATAACAATGCCACAATTAACAGTGTTTGACTTCCAACACAAACCTGGAGAGCCTCAGAGACCTGAGGGCACAGGAATGTAAACATAAGCATTGTAGAGTTCCCCCGACGGCAAGAAGCCCACTGGGCGCAAAGTGCTGATGGCCCAACTCCCATGCAGGAAACTGACTGTAATTAGAGAATTGCTGTGAATCCAGAATGGGCCAACCCGACCCATCCTTTGTGGGACTGTGGAAGGTGGTATAGCAGCCCTTGCCTCTGCCTATTATGGGCAATCTGCAAGAGACCCTCAGACCTTGCAGGCCTAGCATGGCCTGTGCCAGCAACTGAACAGCGGCAGGGACCAGGAGTACCTGGGACCTGATAAAAACTGGGGGAGGCCGTGCAGCAAACGCTATCCTGTATCTGGAGGACACAACCCCCTGAATCCACCAGACTGAGGCGAGATGCCTCCTGATAAGAGCAAGGTGGGGGAGGAGGGGTGCCCCCGCCTTGAGGGGGCCGAGACGGTCGTCTGCGAAGGGGTGATTTGCCCTTTTTACCGAACAGGTCTAGACGGGCCCCAAATAGGCGTTGCCCTCTAGAGGGGAGCCCAGTAAGAGTCTTTTTAGTAGCATCATCAGCACCCCACTGTCGCAGCCAGACCAAGCGACGAATAGCCACCGCAAGGGCGGAAGTTCTTGCACACATTCTAATCGCGTCATCCAGCGCTAATAGAATAAACTTCACAAATACATCGCAATTGGAGAGTGCATTAAACACCTCCCAGGGGAGATCCTCGGTGTGATGATCGAGCATTTTTTTTAATGAGGGTTCTAGCGGCCATTGCAGTAATGGCTGCGGCACAGACCGGGCGCAGCGCCGTCCAGTACAAGAAAAGGCATGGGAAGCCAGCAGCTCAATGCGCCGGTCCTCAGCATCCCGAAGGGTACTATAAGCAGGGGTTGTAATAAAGGGGGGGTTAGGGACCCCTATGATCAGCGCATCCACCATGGGGGGTGATGACCAGCAATTAACCATCTCAGGGGGAAAAGGGTATTTCCTATGCCAGTCCCCTGGAAGTTTACTGGGGCATTCCCATTCCTTGAGCACAAGGGCATGGAAATGAGCCTGATCTAAAAAAATTCCAACGTGCAGTCGCAGTATGGAAACGCTCCCCTCTAGGCTTGGGGACCTGACCGGGGGGAGAGATAGACAGTGCCTTAAAGACCTTAAGCAACAAGTCGTCAGTGTCACACTGGCCCCAGTATTCAGGGCCAGAATCGTCATGACTCCTCGGCCTCTAAGAGGAGCCCGAGTCAGAGAACAACTCCCCTTCATCAGAAGGGGTATAGTCACACGGAGTAGCAAACCCCTCAGTTCTCATGGAACATACAGAAACATGGGGCGACAGGTGCCGCTTTCTACCAGGGCCTATCCGCTCTGACAACCTAGCAATAATCTTTTCAGCCGTAGACAGTCTGGAAGGCCCAGCAGGCTGCAATTCCCCACTGGTAGGCAACTCAGCAGGAGAGAGATTTAAGCCTGGGGAGATAGGTGAATTGAAGCTAGGTGTAGCCACTGGCCGACCAGATTGCAGGGCCAGGGCTTGCTCGGCACAGGGTACGCAGACCCGTGCCCTGCCAGCATCAGCATGGGGTTGTCCACACGCTATACACCGCCGGTCTTGTCCCAGAAGGACCCCGGTCACATAATTCTGAGATGCCTCCATATGGTGATTAATCAAGGCACAATATGCCAGTAGGGATTTACACTATAAGTAACCCTGCATGCCCCAAAGACCCGCTAAGGAAGTGGGAGAATATTACAAGGCCCGCTATAATTTTACACCGGGCCGGGAGAAGCCAATGGTGTTCACCAGTCTGAAAGACATAATGGGAATAAAGGGTGTCAGAACCATGCGCAGTAAACAAGGATCATGAAAATCGCCCGCGAGGGCACTTACAGACTAAGGGAGGAGGAGGACCGCTACCACGCGTGCGTGCGACCAGCATCAAAATGGCGGCAAGCGAACCTCGAAGGGCGGGCCAGAGCGGGCTGTGACGCGGAGTGCGCCAACCAGGTCCCAGCCCCCCCCCCGAAGAGCGCGAAGCTCTGAGATAGTTACAAGTTGTCATGAGGAGCGAAGTGTATGGCACACTTAGAAAACATGATTTGCCAATGAAGGCGACGCCGCCGCCCGGCGCAGCACATCCGGTAAAGGAAGAGGTGCGCGTGGCGGCGACAAATACACAGTAAAGAACAAAACAGCGCGGCTCTGACACCAGGAATACTAGTCCGGGGCAAGACTAAGGCCATAACGTGTAAAACATACACTAAGACCACCACACACACCCCCCTTTTCTTTCCCCCGGGCTACGGGGGGAATGAGGGAAGATGGCGACCCTTTGTACAGGGCCCACCGCTACACGGGGCACTAGTGCGGGGGGGCATCCCCTAGAGGCTCACCATCAGCCCTAAACCGCCTACCCTTTGGTGGGGGACTGCGGTGGAGCATGGCTCCGTTAAGCATGCATGGTGCTGCCTACCTTCACCCGACCAGCGCAGCCCAGGCTGGGAGGCACATCACAGGGAGGACGGGTGGGAATAGTCCAACAGAGCCGCAGGCTTTAATAGCCCCGCTCACCTGCGAGAGAGTGATACATCATGTCTTCGCAGTCAGTACTGCAGAGAAATCTGGGGATTTGTGGGAGGTCCCTGGGTATTTGTAGGGCCGGGAAGAGCCTGTTTTTCCATGTCTCTGCAGTGCAGCGCCATCTGGCAGAGGATAACCCAAGTGTAAGTATTATATCTGGAGCAGGACGTACTGTATACTAAGAATATAGGTACAAGCGCAGGTTTAGCAGACAATTTGTAATCACTAGACTTTCCCTTTAAACTATCAATATGCAGTGACATGTTCAAGGCTCACATTCAGTCCCTATTCCTTACCTAACCATTAGGTAACCAACACTAAATCAAATCATAAGACCACCTTCACCATATTGGTTCAGTTTATTTATTAATTCTGTGCTGAAAGAAATGTAAAAGCCAAAGTGCATTTTATTTGTATTTAAGGTCATATACACATTGCACCATACATAAATAATGACATTGTAAAAATGACTCCATATTTACAAGTATAATATATATTTCAATATAATATATAAACATTTTATATTAAATCTGGGGCATGGTTTTCCAAGTCCTTTCTGTGACAGATGTAGGTGGGTAGGGTGGGGATTTTTCAAAGACAGGGGACAGGTGACAAAAGGAGTGAGCAGTATGACATGTGAAAATCCTCTTTTCTTTGAAAGATAATGTGGGGCCCTGTCAAAGTGGAATAAATTCAAAAGCACAAAAATGCTGACAAAAGCCTATTCAGCAAAACAAAAGGTTAACCAATATGGCACCTGAAAGGTTTCATATGTCATAGGACATTGTACTAGATCATGTGATAAAGAGGTGCTCCTTTTAAACCTTGTGAATCGCGGTGCAGCACAGAGGCTGGTTACAGGTGATCAATTGTGGTATTAAACTGCAGCAATATTGAAATTCTCCATTCCAGATAAAATTCTAGGGAAAACTGTAACAGCCAGTAGCGCGAGGACACAAGGGAGAAGGTTCAGTCGCAGTGTAGGTCTTTATTCGGCAGCTTCCATAGGGTGCTCTGATGCTGGAAACCGCTTCCACTAGCACAGCAAAGAAAGAGGCCGATCTGCTTAGCTTATGTCAGGGGCACAAACAGGGCTTTGCTGATGGACTTTACCAACTCATTTTTCAGCTCAGAGTGGTACGTATCCTACTGTATTCAGACTTCAGTGGATGGGAGGAAAGGGATGCAAAAAACATTTGCTACCGTCCAAGTAAGACCTCCAGCCAGCATGGGCAAGAAGTGATCATCTGTCTTGAGTAGCATGGCCCCCAACCCTTAGCAAAACTGATGCGTATACTGTGGGGGTCATAAGGTCCATCTGTAAATTCAGGATGTGCAGGGAGATGCTGTAAGATGCACGACTTTTTAAAGTCAAATACTTTTAGGGAATAGCCAGGCATCACTTTGCGCACAACAAGTGAGCGGCAAGTGGGGCCATCCAGCGTTGGAGAGTTAACAAAGATAGGATGGTCACTACGATTGTAGGCCCATACCCCGTCTGGTTCCTTGCTTAGCACAATACCATGTCCAATCTTCCCCCGTGTCCTGACTGCAGCCTCACTCCGGTTTTCCAGATTTAATTGGCCAAGGCAAAAGCCATTCCCTTGAGGTAGGTCATAGAAGATGCTTACTGAAGGCTGGCACACTGCATAGAGGCGGCCAACACGTGTTCGGTGCTCCCAGTATGCTACGCTGCACCAGTGGCCCTGCTTGCTGGAGTCCAAGGACAGGCTGGTATCTGTGGAAATACATATATACAGAATCAGTACAAATTTAGCTGAAGAGAAATTGTGCTGATACAGTTTACATCACCTTTGTATAACAAACCCAACAACCACCATCTATGTTTAAATGGTCTTTCCCATGTTCCCATACACATAGCCATAACAAAGCGACAGCCATAGACACATGGCATGAAGCAAAAGGTAAAGTCAACAAGTTTGCATTAGGCAGTCAAAGTTAAAAACAAAAAAAAAATAAAAAATAGAGGTAAGATCTTGCACATTAGTGTTCATCACACTACGTTACCTAAATCAGCCATTCAAGTCTTTCTATAGACTGTCAATGTAGCCTCTAAAAACTTTTACAAATATGTCTACTATATGTTTACAAAGTGGACCTGTCAATAGGCAACAAGTTTATTGCCATTAGCTTTAGAGCCATATCCTTTTGTGCAGTTTTTCGCTGACAAAGTTACAAAGCTCTGCCTACAACTTCAACAATGCCTTAGTGCAGGGGGGTCCTAAACAGAGGTATGTGGCGAAGCTGCAGACTACCCCAACGATATCTATCACATGCTATACTCAAGTGTTCCTTGTTTTTTTGGAGCAAATTACAGTTTGATAACATCCCATATCACTAAATTATTTGAAAAAGTAAAGTACTTCTTAATGAGAAAAGGCTGGAAACCCCATATAGGAATTATGGCCAATGCTGCAGTATTTGGGGACACAGAGGGATTTTAACGTGGTCCTATACCCATATGCTTATCACTTCCTCATTCACTGTATGGCTGCAATCACTTGACCGGTGACCATATGGTTTTGCAGAGTGGTCTTGCACATCAAACCTTAGTTGCCTGCAGACACATAACTTGACAATAGTTCCTTTAACCCTTTCGCTGCCAGGCTACCTGGAGTTTTTGTCACCCTTTCGCTGCCAGGCTACCTGGAGTTTTTGTCACCCTTTGTTGCCAGACCATTTTGCACTATTTTGCGCTCCACGTGTTCAACTGTGATTTTTTAAGGGATTTCCAGGGAATTATATATTCCTTTTTTCAGCAGAATCTGTGTTTTAACATGAAATGTCTTTTTTGTCATTTTTTAGGTGTATTCTCAATATTTTGGGGTGAAATATGTGCAAAAAAAAAATCTATTTTTTTTACAATTTGTAGTGTTTTTTGTAATAAAAAAAAGTAATTTAGCCAAATCTTATTGCATGTGAAATCCTAATTTCTCCTGGTCACAGCGTTACCACATATGTATAGGTAGACGCCCTTTCCTGCCCAGGAGACTCCCCCAAACTGAAAAAGCGCTTTAGGAGATTTTCAGATAAAATACAAATATGCTTAGCGCTAGGCGCACCTTGCAGTTTTTCAAGAAAAGCAACCTTTTACATTTGAAAAACCCCCCACAAACTTTATATTCCCTGAAAGTAGTATACACTCAGGCTTTCTAGGTGTACAGGCTTGTTTACATAGGTGCAGTTTTCTGGAAGTAATTCCTCAATGAATTTTTTGGTAGCACAGAGTTTCATTAAAAAAGAATAAAAAGCAGAATCAAACTCATATTTTCCGAAAAAAAATATGCAAACAACAAAAAAAAAAAAAAAAAAGCCCAATCTGAAAAAGCAACATGCCCCGAACAGAACAATACCCAACATACATAGCTACTGTCAAGGAAAGAGTTGTCAAACACCTCAAAGTAAAGCATGTGCGTAAGGGTAATTTTACTTGAAAATTTCAGCTCTGCAGACAAAGTGCGCACCTTGTACTTTTTCTACCAAAACAACCCTTTACATTTGGAATACCCCCCAGAAACCATATATTCCCTGAAAGAACATATGTTAAGTTTTCTAAATGTACCCAGCTTGTTGTAGTGGGATCATCATTTTAGAAGTAATCCCTTGAAGAATTCTTAGGTTGCACGAGGTTTCCCTCAAAAAAATGATAAAAAAAACAATAAAAAACACATTTTCTTAAAAAATCATTATGCAAACAAGAAAAAACAAGCTAAATCTGAAAGAGCAAGGTCCCCCGAGCAGAACAATACCCCACATGCATATGTACTATTAGCCCTTTTAATTGCCCGTCTACTTGAAATTTTTTCACCATTTTGCACCATGATTAACCGTGATTTTTGGAGGAATTTCCAGGAAAATTATATATTTTTTGCAGCAGGGTTTAGGCTTTAACATGAAATGTCTTGTTTGTAATTTTTCTACTGTTTTTTTAAATATTTTTGCGTAAAAAGAAAATAAAAATTAAATTATTTTTTAGAAAATTGTCTCCTTTATTTTAAATAAAACATTTACTTTGTTAGAGAAAACCATATTGCATGTGAAAGCCGCATTTCTTCCGATTACAACGGTACCACATATGTATCAGTAGCCCCCCCCCTCCCCGTTCTTGCCCAGGAGACCCCCCAAACTGAAAATAGCACTTTATAGTGTGGATAGTAGTAGTATTTTATTTGTAAATGTTATAAACATAAGGGGTTAATTTAAAAAAAAATAACATAGGGTCCCCCCTCCCAGGGGTTAAAAACCCTTAAAAATTCAAAAAAAAAAAATACAATTCTGTGAAATACTCACCTGTAGAATTGGTATTATACGTATACAGTACGTCCTGCTCCAGATATAATACTTATCCTCCGCCAGATGGCGCTGTGCACTGCAGACATGCAAAAAACAGGCTCCTCCCAGCCCTTCATATACCCGGGGACCTCCCACAAATCCCCAGCATTGAAAAGCAGTGAACCAGAAGCCGGGAAAATTTAACCACCAAAAACAACTGGTAATGATAACAATGATAACAATCACCATACAGGGGATCCAGAATAATGCAAAAACCAGGGTGGCGTGGAGCAGGACGTACTGTATACGTATAATACCAATTCTACAGGTGAGTATTTCACAGAATTGTATTATTCTAAGTATACAGTACGTCCTGCTCCAGATATAATACTTACACTTGGGACATCCAATAGCAGTGTCCATAAAGTAGGGTGGGATCCCCAACAAAAAAGGCACAGCAGACAGTAAAAGCACTGTCACCTGCAAAACTTGCTACCAAGAGCGACATGAGCAAAGGCTCTAAAGTCAACATCATAAAAACCTTTGAAAAGGTACGAACAAAAAACAAGTAGCGGTCTAGCACACTTGTGCAACAAAACCTGGTGCTGAAAGGCCCAAAGATACCAAGGCACCAGTAGAATCAGAAATAAAGTGAGAAGAAACTCTTCCCCTTAAAGGAATAGGCCTGAGAAACAGCCTGACAAGATCAAACGCTAACAGTAGCCCAGGAAGAAGCCAAACCTTCCCTAGGACCAGAAGGGACATCCATCCAAGTAAAGGCTAGGCCCAAGACCGCTTAACCCCTGGAAGCAGACGAGATCAGGCACATACAGATGTAGGTGCCCACAAACCCCAAGGGGCATCAGTCCCCCTAAGGGACAAGAGACAATCCAGGAAAAAAATTCCAGCACCTGTTGAGGGAAAGTAGATCCCCTTGCCTCAGCGTTACTAGGAATAAAGCACAGAAGAAAGACAATGTCTTAAGTAAAAGAGCCTAAGACACCACCTTAGGCAGAAGGTCCGGCGTAAAGTGGAACACGACCTCATCTTAGTGTATATATCAAAGAACGAGGGCTAGTTAAACAGGCGCAAGGCCACAAGCAGAGCAGAAATTCTAGCAGCTTGCCTGACTGCATCATCCATCGTAGTGATAGCGAACAAGTTAAAGTCCAAACAATCCTTTAAATCTTTGGACTCTTGAATAAGCCTGCGAGACTTAGCCCTGGCTAAACTTTTTCTTCATCTTCTTCCTTGAAGCCAGGGACACAATGGCCATGGCACAAACAGGACATAGAAAGGATCCTTTCATAGCAAAAGCATGGCGGGCCAATTGATTCATTCGTCTCTCCGTAGGATCTCTTAAAGTTCCCATAGTAGCAGACGGCATGATGTAAGTATTAGACAAGTCTGCTACTGGAGAATCCACCTCAGGTGGGTAAGACCAAAGCTTAATCATGTCCGCCAGAAAGACAGATTTGACAGTGGATATTCTGAGTACAAGATACAATAGGGGAGAGAGTGATATTCGAAGTTTCAAAAACCGAAGAGAGCAGACACTGTTTCGCTTGCGAGGAGGGGGTTCTCACCCGAAGAGAAAAAAAATAGTGTCTATCTTCCTCACCATAGCGTAACTCACCTTCTGAGAGCTGCTCATCTATATACTCTTCTTCCTCCCTCTCTCCAAAAGAGGCAAATAAATCTCATTTGCCTCCTCTTATAGGTGGCCTTCTTTGGAATAACCAAGGATAACCGTCTCTCCAGATTATCCAACCTGTGCACCACATCTGACTGCGCCTCGCTGCCTTCCCCCTCTCCAGGGGAAGGAAGGGATGGGTGAGCCGTTGCGCTCACACCAGCAATAACTGGACTAAAGACCTAAGCCGCCGCTCTACTCCAATTCTCATGGTGCAAGCGGAACAAACTGTGCTGAAACTACCCAGGGGATCCCGCTTACATAAGGGGCAGAGCCCGCCCCGCTGAAATGGGATGCCCGAATCACTATCCCCCGATGCCTCCCTCATGGTGTTTTATCTTATTTTTTTTTATTTTTGGCAATCAGACCAAAAAGGCCCCAAGCCTAAAACCAATCCCAAAAGGGACCGGGAGGAACCACAACCCTTTTCTATCCTTCCTCCAAATTCTAAAAAAATAAAACAGGAGAAAAAAAGAGCATTAATAATGTCCCTCTTTTTTTTGTTTGTTTTTTTTAAACTGATAAAAAGATAAAACTGACAATCATAATAAAATATAATCATACAGATAGTAAAATATCAAATATATATATATATATATATATATATATATATATATATATATATATATATATATATATATATATATATATATATATATATATAATAAAAATATATAATAATATTAATATAAATAATATAAACTGACATATGCAATTAATCAAAAAAATGTGTATAAGAATTGATAATGGCGATGTCCACTCACCACCACCGCTTTTCGCGGAACCACCGAAAGCCATCCTAATCACAAGGCATTTCTAGGCCAGCACCTTGGCCCAACCGGCCGCCGCCGCAATTGCACTGCTATCTGGCCGATAGATATTATATATATATCTATCTATCTCTATATCTATCTATCTCTATATCTATCTATCTCTATATCTATCTATCTCTATATCTATCTATCTATCTCTATATCTATCTATCTATCTCTATATCTATCTCTATATCTATCTATCTATATATATAGAGCAATATGCGATTCCCTCGCCCGGGGAGAGACAGACAACTGAATACACGGCCTTGGGGTTCCGGGTTAAACTCTGCCCCCTGCGTGACGCCAGCCACGTCCCTTAAAGGCATACATAAAAATTTTTTTTTTTTTTTTTTTAAGAAAAAAACCTACCTAACTGGAAGAAGAAAGGGTTGGGTAAAAAACAAAAAAATAAACATTCCTCAGCAGGTACACCAGAGGAAAACCTGCGGCTGACTTGCTTTTCAAAAAAGCCTGCAGCCCAGAGCATATACACTCTGTAAGCGCCCCAAGACCCCCGATGCTTTCACCTTACCTTCACGGACCCCAAAACAGCCAACGCTGTGGAGGCATAAACTTGGGTCTTGAGGGATCTGTGGGAATAAGGCTACGCAGAGAGCCAAAAGGGTTCAGTCCCCCGCTTGCTGCCAATCCTTGAGAGCTAATTTCTTGAACAACCTTCACAGTCACTTGCCACTGCAAGTAAGAAAAACTGATCTTGGTGAGGAGGCAGCTCACCAAGATCAGTTTTCCTTTCTTGCAGTGGCAAGTGATCAGCAAGGAGGTAATCTGAAGCGTAAGGAGTGCCTGGAATGGATTGGAAGAAAAATCCTGCCCACTAGCAGATTTTGAGTCCAGCCACCACGAGATGGACTGCCTGGCCAGAGGGGACAGAGCAAACTCCTGATCCAGGGACACAGGGTCCCGATCCCAAACTGACAAGAGATGTAAGTGAAGAGGCCTCATGTGAAACTGAGCAAAGGGAACCGCCTCAAAGCAGGACACCATCAGGCCCACTAACTGCATCCCCTGCCGAATGGAGGGATGATGACAAAAGCAGAGCCTGTGCCTGCAACTGAATGCCCTCCACTTTCTGCTGAGGGAGAAATACCTCGACCTGAGAGGTACCCAGAGTCATGCCCAGAAAGGATCTCGCCAAAGACTGAGACAGTGAAGACTTGGGATAGTTGATCACCCAGCCGAAGTACTCAAGAGTGGAGGTCACCACCTGAGTATCCTTCTCGGCCTGATGGAGACTGAGCAGCAATTAATGTTGTCCAGATAAGGGAGGATGCGAATGCCCCGTTTCCTCAGACGTGCCATTACGCCCTCCAGCGCCTTGGTGAACACCCGAGGCGATACCGAACGGTAAGGCCGGATAGTGCTGATCCTCCAGAGCGAACCTCAGAAATCTCTGATGACCTGGGAAGATTGGTACATGAAGATAGGCATCCTTGATGTCCACAGTGGTCATGAAGATGCCCGGCCGGAGGGTACTGACAGCAGAGTGTATCGTCTCCATGCAAAAGAGCTTGAATCGGACAAACCTGTTGAGACCCTTCAAATCCAGGATGGGCCTCAGAGAACCGTCCTTTTTGGGCACTGTGAAGAGATTGAGTAGTACCCCTGACCCTGTTTCTGGTAAGGTACCTGGCAGACAACTCCTGACTCCAACAGGCGTTGAACTGCTAGGCGCAAACCCTGAACTGACAGAGGGTTTTGAGACATCCGAAATCTGAGGAATCTTGGGGGCGGCCAGGCTGCAAACTATCTTGTAACCGGAGGACACCACCTCCTGAATCCACCGGTCTGAGACACGAAGCCTCCAGACGTGAGCAAAGAGCCCGAAGCCGTCCCCCCACCCGGACGGGTGAGGGCGCCTCCTCACGCCTGAGGGGCCTTGGGAGGGGGTTTGAGCTTGGATCCCCATGAGAGACCGGGACGACCACAAGCATCTCTGCGGCTACCCGAGAAGAGGGAGAAGAACAACAAAATCAGAGCAAAGCAAGAGGGCCCTATAATCCTCCCTCCTCCTACCAGCCATGGCGCCATCCGCGAGACGCTTGATCTTCTTCTGAAGGGCAATGGCCCAGACAGGACGCAGGCCTGCCCCTACAAAGGTGAAAGCATGACAGGCCAGCTGATCCATACGGCGGTCCGCCCCATCACGCAGTGTAGTAATGTCAGGGGACGGCATGACCGAAGTGTTAGACAGCCCTAGAACAGGAGCGTCCACCTCAGGGGGACACGACCAGCGCTTGACCAGGTCAGGAGAAAAAGGATAACCTTCTGTCCAATCCCTTGGGCACAGTGGGCAATCTGTTAGGAAGTTCCCACTCCTTGAGCACCATATTGGAGAAGTGCTCCAGGAACTTCAAGCGTTGCTTGTCAGGGAGAAAGAGCTCACCCTGCTTCCTCTTCACCACCTTAGGGGGGGCGATGTGCAGAGTCTCAAAAATTTCCAACAGCAGTCTATCAGTGTCAACAGGGAGCCCGGTATCCTCAGAGGCGGACCCCGGGTCACTGTCGCACCCTTCCTGATGGTCCCCAGATGAGTCTGAATCATTGAAAAGCTCCCCCTCCTCTAGGGAGTCACGGCCGCCAAAAACACATGAAGGCGCACATCCTCCTCGGCAAAGAGGGAAGGCGCGGTGCCAAGATGCCGCTTCTTGCCAGAGGCCTTGCCCATCACAGGTCGGGCCAGCTGCCTTTCAATGCTGGCCACGCGTAGTGCCAGATCAGATTGGGACCCCCTGCTAGTATCCCCCCTCACTGGGGGCTAAATGCAGGCTCGGGGGAGTAGGAGATGCCGGAGGGAGCACAGAACTGGGAAGAGAAGCGCTCATCCCAGCCTGGTCCACAATAATACTATGGGCGCACGGCACACAATCAGCACCACCACTCAAAGGGGATGCCCCGCACATGACACGGCCGGGATTGCCCCGAAGGACCCCCCGAGCACCCTATCCCCAGAAGCCTTCATATGGTGATTAACACAGGCGCAATATGACAGAATAGGGTAAGTGCTAATAAAAAAGCCACCCGGGACTCTCCCCAAGGGATGAACACAGAGAGGGAAAAAGGTGGGGGGGGGGGGGGGGGGACCGGGAGAACCACAATACACAGTTATCCCGCCTGAAAGACATAAGCAAAAGAGACATAAGAATCCCGCAGTACATGCCCCAACAAGAAGAAAACAACCCCCATGGGGGACCCACGGACCAAAGGCACAGCGCGCCCAGGCGATCACTGTACAGCCGGGCCAACTGCTAATGGAAGATCAGACAAACAGATCACCGCCACAGCCCACGTTCAAAAATGGACCTCCGGACACAGGGCACCAGCATGCAGCAGCCGCAAAATGGCGCCGAGATCGAGGAGGAGATCGAGAGGCGGGCCACTGGGGCATGACGCGATATGCGTCATCCCCCGGCGCCGCCCCCCAAAGAGCGTGAAAATACCGTTTTGTGATTACCTGTAAAACGGATATTATAAGTGTGACATACACTCCGCTTCAATAAGTCTTGACAGTTGGGTTATTCTCCAGTAGAGGGCGAACTTCTGCAGAGATGAATGCAAAAAAAGCCCCTCCCGGTCCATAACTACCTGGGACCTCCCACCAATTCCCCAGTGTCCGATAGCAGTAAAGGGACCAGGAAGAACCAAATATAACAATTCAAAACAAAAAACCAATGGTTCACCATATAAAGGATCCAGAATACCAAACAGGGTGGGTGAAGCGGAGTGTATGTCACACTTGGAATAATACCGTTTTGTGATTACTCACCTTTAAAACGGATATTATAAGTGTGACATACACTTACGCTTCAATAAGTCTGGACAGTTGGGACATCCAATAGCAGTGTCCGTCAAGGGTGGGAACCATAAACAGTAAAGAATGCACTAACTCAACCACTGCAGCTTGCAGAACCTTGCGGCCAAAACCAGCATCCGCTGAAGCCTGCACATCAACCTTGTAAAACTTGGAAAAAGTATGAACAGAAGACCAAGTAGCAGCCTTACAAACTTGTTCAACAGAAGCCTGGTGCTGAAAAGCCCAGGATGCACCCACAGCACGAGTAGAGTGCGCAGTGATCCTAAAAGGGGGAGTCCTCCCCTTAGCAGAATAGGCCCCAACAATGGCCTGACGAATCCATTTGCTAATCGTAGACTTAGCAGGTGCCAAACCTTTCCTGGGCCCGCAGGGCACCACGAAAAAAGTGTCCGTCTTGTGGAAGGAAGAAGTAGTCACCAAATAGTACTTCACACAGCGGACAACGTCCAAATTGTGCAAAACCCACTCCTTGTCATTGTTAGGCTTAGGACACAAGGAAGGGAGAACAATATCCTGATTGAGGTGGAAAGCAGACACCACCTTAGGAAGGAAATCTGGTTTAAAACAAAACACCACCTTATCCTGGTGTCTCTCAAAGTAAGGGGCCTGAATCGACAGTGCCGCCAACTCAGAGACACGCCGAACTGAGGCAATCGCCACCAAGAAGGCAACCTTCTGCGTGAGAACCGAAAGAGCAATATCATGTAGCGGCTCAAAAGGAGGAACCTGCAGAGCCGAAAGAACCAAATTCAAATCCCAAACAGGAACTATAGCTTTTCGAGGGGGCCGCACATGTGCCACCCCTTGCAAAAAAGTCTTAACCAGCGGGTGTAAGGCAAAGACCTCTGGAAGAAAACCGACAGAGCAGAAACCTGTCCTTTCAAAGTACTAAGCCGAAACCCCAGGTCCAGATTATGCTGAAGAAACTCCAAAATCCTAGGTACAGAAAAAACCCTGCAAGGCAAGGCCCTAGCCCCACACCAATCAATATAGGACCTCCAAGTCCTATAGTAAATGCCAGAAGAGGACCGCTTCCTAGCCCTAATCAGGGTCTGAACAACCGCCTCAGACAAACCTTCCTCTTTCAAGATGAAGGTTTCAGCAGCCAGGCGGTCAAAGCCAGCATTTGTAAATTGGGGTAAAGTAGATGACCCTGGGATAGCAGGTTCGGTATCAAGGGAAGCCGGCACTGGTCTACGGCCATCCTTACGACGTCTGCGTACCAAACCCTTCTTGGCCACCTTGGAGCCACCAGAATCACTGGTGCCCCTTCTAGAACCAGTTTGCAAACTACCCTGCCCAGCATGGAGACAGGTGGAAACAGGTACAGAAAACACATGTCCTTCCAAGCCAGAGACAAGGTGTCCACTGCCAAGGCCAGGGGATCCTGGGAAAGAGACAAACGCCAGAAGCTTGTGATTGTGCGTCGAGGCAAAGAGATCCACCTCCGGAGTCCCCCACTTGCGGCAAAGATCCAGAAAGACCTCGGGGTTGAGAGACCACTCTCCATGGCGAGAGGAGCCCCTGCTCAGGGAATCCACCTCCGTATTCTCCACCCCCAGAAAGTAGACTGCTGAAAGGCAAGGAACATTGGTCTCCGCCCATCGCAGGATCAGAGAGACTTCCCTGAGGGCACTCCTGCTGCGAGTCCCTCCTTGGTGATTTATGTAAGCCACTGCCGTTCGGTTGTCCGAACACACCTGAACCGGAAGACCCCGTAACTGTGGGGTTAACAGAGCCAGAACCAGACGAATGGCTTGGAGCTCCAATACATTGATGGGGGTGTGAGCCTCCTGGGGACCCCACACCCCGCTGAACTGATGACTCTTCCAATAACCTCCCCAGCCCAACAGGCTGGCATCCGTGGTAACAGTCTCCCAACAAGGGACCAAAAAGGATCTGCCCTTCACCAGATTGCTCGAGTCCAGCCACCACCGAAAGGACTGCCGAACCCTGGGAGACATCCTGAAAGGTTGATCCAAAAACTGTGGGCTCCTGTCCCAATACGTCAATAGGAGAAGTTGAAGAGATCTCATGTGAAATTGTGCAAACGCCACCGAATTGATAGCCGAGCGCAGAGTCTCCATGCGGAACTTTTTGGCTCTGATAAACCTGTTGAGAACCTTGAGATCTAGAATGGGTCTCACCGAACCCTCCTTTTTGGGAACCGTGAAAAGGTTGGAGTAGTAACACTTGCCTCTTTCCAGCGGAGGCACCGGGCATACAACCCCCATTTCCAGAAGGCTTTTCACTGCCAACAGGAGCCCCTGAGCAGCCTGAGGGTCCGAGGGCACCCGAGACCTTAAGAATCTTGGGGGCGGCCAGTACTCGAACTCCAGCTTGTACCCGGAGGAGACCACTTCCAAGATCCAATTGTCTGACCTCCCGGGCCCAGACCTGGAAGAAGAGCCGCAGCCGTCACCCCATCCTTACGGGTGAGGGCGCCCCTTCATTGCTGAGCCGGTTTAACGGCAGGCTTGGAACCCCAGGCAGCCGCGGGACGTGCCTGACCTCTGCTTCTGTTCCAGGACGAGCCCCTGACCCCCGAGAAGCCCAGACCCCTAGACGCTCTGGCCCCTCGAAAGGAAGGAGTGAACGAGCCCGCCCCCCGAAAGGGACGGCGCTGCTTCCTCCGCTGAGGTAACTTACCTCCTTTAGCAACAGCGTCCAATTTATCTCCAAACAGCTGCGCCCAAAAGAAGGGGAGAGCTGCGAGTGACTTCTTGGCTCCAACGTCCGCTGTCCACTGATGGAGCCAGACCTGTCTGCGCATGGCCACCAGCAAGGCTGACGTCCTACTACACACGACAATGGAGTCTTCCATCACAGCCATGACAAAATTCATGAACACCTCGCACTTCTTAAGCACAGCGAACTCAGCGCTAACTGGATCCAGCTGAGCGTTATTCAGCCAGTCCCTGATAAGAGACCTGGTAGCAAGCGACACCATGGCAGATGCACTAACCGGTCCCAGGGCCGAGCCCATATTGGCAAATGCGTGGCACGCCATCTGATCCAGGCGCTTGTCCTCGCCATCCTTAAGTGAAGAGGCCTCAGGGGTGTTCAGTACAGAACAGTTGGTCAAACCTAACACAGGCACGTCGACCTCGGGAGGAGAAGACCAGCGCTTGACCGCCTCCACCGGAAAGAGATACTTCTTATCCCATCCGTGAAGTACACCAGGGAGCCGACAGGGCCTCTCCCATTCCCCAAGTATCAGCGCATCAAAATGACCCTGGGTAGGGAATTCCAGACGGGGCTTGTGGGCGCCAAAAAATTCCCCCTTCTTAAGAGGGGGCGCCTCAGGTGGATCAATATCTGTATCTCAATAAATGTGTCAAAACAGTGGCCGTATCAACGGCATCCCCCAGCGCCTGCCCGGCATTAGAATTCCCAGGCTGACCATAGTCCGCCTCTGAATCCTGATACAATTCCCCCTCCTCAAGCGGGGAATAATCGGAAAATTCAGCGGATTCATCGTCAGTGTCCCACAAGGGCTGGGCCGACGACAACTGTCTCTTTTTAGCCTGGGGCTTCTTGCCCACCGTGCTAGCAATCATTTTCTCTATGCTGGCCAACTTAGCCCAAACATGAGAAAGCGACTCCCCACTAGTACCAATGTCACTTGGGGTACGGATCAGGTGGGGAGGGGAAGGCGATGAAGCGGGAGGAGCAGACCCCGAAGGCTGGGTACCAGACTGCCGCGTTATGGCCTTTTGTGCGCACGGTATACAGATTAGCACATTCTCCCCTGTAAGGGATACCCCACACCCCACACATGGCCCGGATTGTCCCGAAGGGACCCCAGGCCTGGTATCCTGCAGAGCCTCCATATGGTGAATTTTTGTGGTCAGTCGCAAGACCGTAGGGAATTACGCATAAGCAACCCGGGATGCCCCTTAAAAAGTCCCGGTGGGAGGATTTTTGGGGATGGACAATATTTATATCTAGGGACCCCAGGACCGGGAGAGACCCCTTAAAATGCACTTATACGGGGACACCTGTAACACACAAAATAGGTCACATAAGAGCAGCATAGTAAGCGATGCCCTAGCATAGATATTACAGTCACACAGCCGAAATACTCATATACAGACATATGACTGAATAATAATAATAATATAAATATATCGAACTAAGAGTATATGCAATAAACATATATGCCCCCGAGGTATGTAGCCCGCGGGCACAATAACGCCCGGCGACGTGTACCGCAAATATATTATAAGATTATCAGCTAAAGGAGCCCGTATGGGGCACTCACAAGAAGATGGCGTCCACAGGAGGAGGGGGAGAGGGGGGCGCGGAGCCAACCAGTAGAGAACCGGCCCGCCACCGCAAGAGAGCCGACCAATAGAGGACCGGCCCGCCACCGCAAGAGAGCGTGCACGCGGGCCGAACGTCAAAGCACTCACACACACATATACCTGTAAAAGTGAACACACACACACTGCGCATAAAGGCCAGGGATACAGCCCCCCCCCCCCCCCCCGGAGGAGAGTAAGGGACCCGGAAGGGGGGAGTGGGAACCCTGCCATAATAAGGCCATAGGCATGTAGGGACGGGGCATCCCACACCAGGATCACCAAAAACCTGGATCACCGCCTACCCCGTGGTGGGGTCTCACGGTGGAGCAGCGCTCCTACAGCACCCAGAGGGTGCTCCTACCTTTACCAAGGACCCGCACCCAAAGCTGGGAGGCTCAATACAGGGACAATTTAAGAGGGTCCTGGCAGCAATAGGGACAAAAAAGGGGGCTGGGCGCGAGCTCGGCTTACCTGCAAGTAAGAGAAGCTTCATCTTCTGTCTTGCTCGCTCCCTGCAGAGAAGACAACTGGGGAATTGGTGGGAGGTCCCAGGTAGTTATGGACCGGGAGGGGCTTCTTTTTTGCATTCATCTCTGCAGAAGTTTGCCCTCTACTGGAGAATAACCCAACTGTCAAGACTTATTGAAGCGGAGTGTATGTCACACTTGGAATAACGTGCCCACGTGAGCCACGTCAGCGCCATGATAGTCCGCAGCACAATTTCAGTAAAAGCGCCCCCCCCCCCCCCCGCGGAACGTAGTACAACCGCAGAGGCGAGACAACAAAACGGGACAACCACCATATCACCACCCGCCGCTAACACCCCCCCCCCCCCCCCCCCGACGAACACCCCTTGGGGAGAGGGGGAGCAGGGGAGAGGACAGGCAGCGGCGGGAGCAGTCTAAAAGGGCCGGAGGGTAGGGAGAGGGGCAGGAGACACCACAGTGAAAAAAGACAGAATAAAAAAAGGGGAGACTGGCAAGGGACACAAATCCCCAAACACAACTCACCCCCTACACATAGCGAAGGCAGGATCTCTTCATCCCTCAGCAGGCTCACCATAAAAGCCTATGGCCGGCTACCCTTTGTGGTACAGGGTCTGCGGCTTGGAGCAGCGCTCCCCGAGCACATGACCCTAGTGTTCCTCTACCCTCACCTGATCGACAGCCAAGGCTGGGAGGCACAGAGGGTCCGGAAGCGGGTGGAAATAGACATGCAGGGCCGTAGGCTTGGTTGCCCCGCTCACATGCGCAACATAGAGAGCCATCTTCTATCTTCACAGTATCACTGCAGAGGAAATACTGGAGGTCTATGGGTGATTACCGTTTTTATATGGGGCCGGGAGGAGCCACAAATCTTCTGCAGTCCACTGCGCCACCTTGTGGCGGAATACCCAGATGTAAGGACTTCATGAAGCAGGCCGTGCTGTGCATTAGGAAAAATGCAATTCTGTGATTACTCACCTGTAGAATTGGTATTATGAGTATACAGTACGTCCTGCTCCAAATATAATACTTACAAGTAGGTTATACTCCGCCAGATGGCGCTGGACTGCAGAGACATTGAAAATAGGCTCCTCCCAGCCCCTCAGATACCCGGGGACCTCACACAAATCCCCAGCATTGAAAAGCAGTTAACGAGAAGCAGGGAGAATTAAACAACCCAAACTATCAACTATAACAATGATAACAATCACCATACAGGGGATCCAAAATAATGCAAAAACCAAGGGTGGGTTGGAGCAGGACGTACTGTATACTCATAATACCAATTCTACAGGTGATTAATCACAGAATTGTATTATTCTTAGTATACAGCATGTCCTGCTCCAAATATAATACTTACGAGTGGGACATCCAATAGCAGTGTCCATAGAGTAGGGTGGGATCCCCAATAAAAAGGCAGGAGGCAGTTTAAACCACTGCCGCCTGCAGAACCTTTCGGCCAAAAACAGCATCAGCTGAGGCCCTAACATCAACCTTGTAAAACTTTGAAAAGGTATGAACAGAAGACCAAGTAGCAGCCTTGCAAACTTGTTCAACAGAAGCCTGGTGCTGAAAAGCCCCAAGAGGCACCAATAGCACGAGTGGAATGAGCAGTAAGGCGGAAGGGAGGATTCTTCCCCTTAGCAGAGTAGGCCTGAATCACAGCCTGACGAATCCACTTGCCGATAGTAGACTTGGCAGGAGCCACACCCTTCCTAGGACCAGAAGGGACCACAAAAAGAGCATCAGTTTTCCTGAAAGGTGCAGTAGCCACCAGATAGTACTTCAGACACCTAACCACATCCAAAGAGTGCAAAACCCTCTCCTTAGCATTGCTAGGATTAGGGCACAAAGAAGGAAGAACAATATCCTGATTCAAATGAAAAGCAGACACTACCTTAGGCAGAAAGTCAGGTTTGAAACGAAACACCACCTTGTCCTGGTGTGTCTCATAGTAGGGGGGCTGAATGGACAGCGCCGCCAACTCAGACACACGCCTGACAGAGGTGATAGCCACCAGAAATGCAACCTTGAACATAAGACTGGCCAGGGCAGCATCCTGCACAGGTTCAAAGGGAGCACCCTGCAAGGCTGACAGAACCAAGTTCAAATCCCAAACAGGCACCATAGGCTTACGTGGAGGGCGCACATGAGTGACCCCCTGGAAAAAAGTCCTGATCAGAGGGTGCTGAGCAAAGGACTTCTGGAAGAAAATAGCCAGGACCCTTCAGAGTACCGAGCTGGAGTCCCATCTCCAACCCATGCTGCAGGAACTCCAAAATCCTGGGAATAGAGAACACCCGACAGGGAAGAGACTTAGACTCACACCAGTCAATGTAGGCACGCCAAACCCTGTAATAAATGGAAGAAGAAGACTTCTTCCTAGCCTTTATCAAGGTATCCACAACCCTTCTCCATCAAAATTGGGATGGCGTAGTGAGCCCTGAGTGAGCAGATCTGGCACCAAGGGCAAAGCGTATTGATCTGCCAGCTGCACCACGTCTGCGAACCACACTCTTCTTGGCCACCTGGGAGCCACCAGAATTGCTGGCACCCCATCCAGAGCAATCTTGCGCAGAACCCTGCCCAGCAGAGGAATTGGAGGGAAGACATACAGGAACTGAAAATCCTGCCATGACATTGCTAGAGCATCCGAAGGTCAAGGCCAGAGGATCCTGGGACAGAGAGACAAAAGCTGGGAGCTCGTGATTAAGGTGGGACGCAAACAGATCCACATCTGGTTGGCCCCAACGGTGACACAGGGATTGAAACACCCTTCTGCATAGGGACCATTCACCCGCCAGGCGATTTTCCACCCCCGGGATGTACACAGCTGATATGCAGGGGACATTGGCCTCCGCCCAAGTCAGGATCAGAGACGCTTCCTGGAAGGCCCCCTTGCTCCGGGTCCCTCCCTGGTGATTGATGTAGGCAACTGCCGTCTGGTTGTCAGAGCGCACCTTAACAGGCAGGCCCCGAAGGTGAGTAGTCAAGTGAGCCAGAACTAACCTGATCGCCCGTAGTTCCAGGACATTGATAGGTGTGTGGGCATACTGAGGGCACCGCCTCCCCTGGAACCGCAGGGACTTCCAGAACCCCCCCCCCCCAACCTGACAGACTGGCATCCGTAGTGACCGTCTCCCAGGGAGGGGTAAGAAAGGATCTGCCCCCCAACAGGTTCCTTGAGTCCATCCACCACAAGAGGGACCTCCTGACCCGAGGGGAGAGCACACAGACCCCGTCCAGGGACGCTGGTTCCTTGTCCCATACTGACAATAGGTGAAGTTGCAGAGGCCTCAAGTGGAACTGAGCATAAGGCACCGCTTCGAAGCATGCCACCATCAGGCCCAGCAGCTGCATCCCCCCTGGGAAGTTATGAGAATGTCGTCCAGATAGGGAAGCACGCGGACGCCCCGACATCTGAGCAGGGACATCACGCCAGCGCTGGGGTAACCTGCCTCCCTTAGCAAAAAGGTCCAGGCGGTCTCCAAACAGACGCAGTCCTTTAAAAAGGGAAAACCAGTGAGGGCCTTCTTGGCAGCATTGTCAGCAGCCCACTGGCGCAGCCAAACCGAGCGGCGTATAGCCACCACAAGGGCAGAAGTTCTGGCACACATTCTGATGGTGTCATCCATGGCTGAGAGGACAAAATTTACAAAAACCTCACAACTGGAAAGTGCATTGAACACCTCACAAGGTAAATCATCAGGGGCACTATCAAGTATATTTCTGATAAGGGTTCTAGTGGCCACAGCAGTAATGGCAGAGGCACAGACCGGGCGCAACGCCATCCCCGCACATGCAAAGGCATGGGATGCCAGCTGGTCAATGCGCCGGTCCTCAGCATCCCGCAGATGAGTCAGGGGAATGCATGACAGAGGTATTAGACAGCCCTAGGATCGGGGCATCCACCACGGGGGGAGATATGACCAACACTTTACCACCTCAGCAGGAAAGGGATACTTCCTATCCCAACTTCTTAGAACCCCGGGAAGTTTACTGGGGCGCTCCCAGCCACAATCGTCATGACCCCTTGGTCAGAACACAGCTCCCCTTCATCAGATGGGGTATAGCTACAAAGATTCAAAAATACCATTTTGTGAGATACTCACCTGTAAAATGGTTATGTCACACCCCCCACTTCCCGATATTCATGACACTTGGGAACCCGGCCTGTAGAGGGCGATCTTGCAGAGATGACATGGAAAAAAGGAGCCCCTTCCGGTCCATAAGTACTGGGTTCCTCCCACTATTCCTCAGTCTTTTAAACAGCAGTGAAGAACCAGGAAGAGACAATTATATTCTATTATTGTAAAATTATATGAGAATAATAATACCAAATAAAAGGATCCTTTAGAACAAAAAGCCAATTATATTCAATAACTGTAAAATTATTTGAAATAATACCACCAAATAAAGGATCCCTTAGAGCAAAAAGAGCCAATTATATTCAATAATTGTAAAATTATTTGAAATAATAATAATAATAACCACCATATAAAAGGATCCCTTGAACAAAAAAGGGCGGGGGAAGTGGGGGGTGTGACACACTCGTAATAACAATTTTACAGGTGAGTATCTCACAAAATGATATTATTCCTAGTATGTCACACCCCCTACTTCCCGATATTCATGACACTTGGGACATCCAATAGCAGTGTCTATAATGGGTGGGGATCCCAAAGGAATAATGCATAACTTAAATTACTGCAGCTTGCAGAACTTTGCGGCCAAAAACAGCATCCGCTGAGGTCCGCACATCAACCTTGTAAAACTTAGAAAAAGTATGCACAGAAGACCAAGTCGCAGCCTTGCAGACTTGTTCAAGAGAAGCTTGGTGCTGAAAAGCCCAAGAGGCTCCAATAGCACGAGTAGAATGAGCGGTGACACGAAAAGGGGGAACCTTCCCCTTCACCATATAGGCCCCAATGATAGCCTGACGTATCCACTTACTAAGGGAAGATTTGGCAGGAGCAAAACCCTTCTTGGGCCCAGAAGGCACAACAAAAAAGGCATCCGTCTAGCGGAAGGCCGAGGTAGTAACTAAATAATACTTAACACAACGAACTACATCCAAAGAATGTAAGACCCTTTCCTTGTCGTTACTAGGTTTAGGACACAAGGAAGGAAGAACTATATCCTGATTTAGGTGGAAAGCAGACACCACCTTAGGAGGGAAATCCGGTTTAAAAACGGAAAACAACCTTATCTTGATGCCTCTCAAAATAAGGGGCTTGAATAGACAAAGCTGCCAGTTCAGAAACTCGGACAGAAGTAATAGCAACCAAAAAGGCAACCTTCTGAGTAAGAATAGGAAGAGGAATATCCTGCAATGGCTCAAAAGGGAGCAGCTTGCATAGCCAAAAGCACCAAACTAAGATCCCAAACAGGAAGTAAAGGCTTTCTGGGAGGCCGCACATGCGCGACTCCTTGGAAAAAGGTCTTAACCAAAAGGATGAAGAGCAAACGATCTTTGAAAGAAAATTGCCAAGGCAGAGACTTGCCCTTTCAAAGTACTAATCTGTAATTCCATATCCAGACCTCGTTGCAGATATTCCAGAATTCTAGGAATAGAAAATACTGTACAGGGCAAAGCCCTGGATTCACACCAATCAATATAGGACCTCCAAGTCCTGTAATAAAGGACAGAGGAAGACTTCTTCCTAGCTCTAATAAGAGTCTGAATAACCACATCAGAAAGACCTTCTTCTTTCAAGATGGAGACTTCAGCAGCCATGCCGTCAAAGCCAGCGTTTGTAAATTGGGGTAACAAAGTTGACCCTGAGTGATGAGATCTGGAAGAGGAGGCAGATGGACACAATCCACTGCCAGCCCACTGCGTACCACAGACGTCTTGGCCACCTCCTCCAGTGCTAGCTTGCACACCACCTTGCTGATCATGGAGAATGGGGGAAACAGATATAGGAACCCCAGATCTTTCCAGGCTAGAGACATGGCATCCGCTGCCACTGCCAGAGGATCCTGGGATAGAGACAAAAGCTGGCAGCTTATGATTGTGACGAGAAGCAAACAGGTCCAACCGTGGAGTCCCCCACTTGTGACAGAGGAACTGAAAGACCCTTGGATTGAGAGACCATTCTCCCTGGCGAGAACATCCCCTGCTCAGGGAGTCTGCCTCCCCATTCTCTATCCCCAGAATGTAAACTGCTGATATGCAGGGAACATTGATCTCTGCCCACTGAAGGATCAGACACACTTCCCGGAGGGCTCCCCAACTGCGAGTCCCTCCCTGGTGACTGATGTATGCAACAGCTGTTCGGTTGTCTGGCCGAATCTGAACTGGCAGACCCTGTAAGAAATGGGTCAGTTGAAGTAGAACAAGACGTATGGCCGAAGCTCTAATACATTGATTGTAGAATGAGCCTCCTGAGGCCCCCACAACCCTTGGAACTGATGCTTCTTCCAGAAGCCCCCCCAGCCCACCAGGCTGGCATCCGTGGTAACCAGTTCCCAACGCGGAGTCAGAAATGACTTGCCCTTCTGGAGGTTGTGCGATATTAACCACCACTGAAGGGACTGCAAAACGTGGGGAGACAACAGACAAGTCTGATTCAATGATAGTGGGCACCTGTCCCACTTTGCCAAGAGGAAGAGCTGAAGGGTCCTTATGTGAAACTGGGCAAACGGGACTGCCTCTAATGTAGCTACCATCAATCCCACTAGTCTCATCCCTAGACGGATAGACTGACGAGGGTTGGACAAGAATAGACGAATCAAGTCCTGAATCAGAACCATTTTGGACTGAGGAAGAAAAACCCTGGCCTGAAATTTATCCAGAATCAGGCCCAGGAAGGGAATTTCCCTGGACGGACAGAGAGAGGATTTGGGGTAACTTATTATCCATCCGAACCTCTCTAGCGTAGAGACCACCATCCTGGTGTACAAATCTGATTGTTCGAGGGAGGAGGCCGTGATAAGAAGATCGTCCAGAAAAGGCACAATGCGGATGCCCTGGACCCTGAATATAGCCATCACTCCTGCCAGCATCTTGGTAAAGACTCTTGGGGCCGAGGTAAGGCCGAATGGCAGGGCCACAAATTGATAATGCTGGTCTTCTATCGAGAACCTGAGAAATCTCTGGTGACCCGGAAAATAGGAATGTGCAAATAAGCATCCTTGATGTCTATGGATGTCATGAAGTCCCCCTGATGGGAGAGCATCGATCGTTGATCGCAGAAACTCCATGTGGAATTTTCTGAAACGGATAAAATGATTGAGTCTCCTTAGGTCTAGGATAGGCCTAACAGAGGCGCCCTTTTTGGGTACCGTGAATAGGTTGGAGTAAAACCCCAAACCCCTTTCCGCTGGAGGCACTAGGCCGATAACAGCCATGTTTAACAGATTAACTACTGCTGCCCGCAGTCCCTGCGCAATTGCTGGATCTGACGGCATCCGCGACATGAAAAATCTGTGAGGAGGCTGGGACTCGAATTCCAGTTAGTAACCGGAAGAGACTACTTCCAGAACCCAATTGTCTGATACCTCCTGAACCAGACCTGGAAGAAGAACCGCAGCCGTCCCCCCACCCATAAGGGTGAGGGCGTACCCTCATTGTTGAACAGGCTTAGTGGCAGATTTGGTTTTGGACCCCCACCTTTCCTCTATTCTATGCATTCCCTCTAGGGGCTGAAAAGGTCGATCCTCTACCGGATCTAGACCCTCAAAAGGAAGGGTTAAAAGAGGCCATTCCACGAAAGGAACAACGTTGTTTCTTACGCTGAGGTAATTTACCTCCTTTAGTGACAGAATCCAATTTTTCTCCAAAGAGGCGCAATCCCACAAAAGGGAGCGCTGTAAGCGATTTCTTGGCTACAATATCAGCTGCCCACTGCCGCAACCATACTGACCGCCGGATGGCAACTAACAAGGCAGAGGTTCTGCTGCACATGAGCAGAGTATCATTTAAGGCAGAAAGTACAAAAAGATGCAAACATCTCACATCGCTTAAGAGCGGCGTACTCAGAGGCCGGATCAAGCCCTGAGTAATTCATTAGGTCTCTCACAACAGACCTAATAGCCACTGTCATGAGTGCCGAAGCACCAAAAGGCAGCAAGGCCGAGCCCACACTGGAAAAAGCGTGGCACGCCATTAGATCAATACGCTTATCCTCTCCATCTTTAAGTGTAGTGGAGTATTAATTAATTAAATATTAATGCATAGATGGCCATTGTATGCTTGCGCACACATAGGAATGTGTCCTCCGCATTTAACCCATCCGTGCAGGGAGTGTACACATGCCCAGAGTGGTGGGCACAGGTGGTGATGACCAACACTTAACAGTATCAGCTGGGAAGGGATATTTCTTGTCCAAGCCCAAGGGAATGCCAGGAAGCCGCACAGGCTTCTCCCATTCTTTAAGAATAATTTCATC
This sequence comes from Gastrophryne carolinensis, assembly GCA_027917425.1. Classification (NCBI taxonomy): domain Eukaryota; kingdom Metazoa; phylum Chordata; class Amphibia; order Anura; family Microhylidae; genus Gastrophryne; species Gastrophryne carolinensis. Next base: position 346,989,836 of record CM051238.1, on the reverse strand, counting down.
AAAATGCTTTTGATTTGGAAATTCTAAACGAGGTTTAGAGACTCCAAAGAATTCCCCTTTTTGAGGAGGGACTACTTCAGGAGGAGTAATAACCAAAACCTCAAATAACTGAGCAAGAGCTTTTGGGGTATCCACAACACTTGCTTCACCCTGCTCAATCTCAGTACCAACAAATTGCTGTTCATCAGAAACATCTGATTCCTCATAAGAATTCTCCTAACTGAGAAGGATCAGACCAATCAAGCAATTCACAATTGTCTGACTCCCTTGCCGGAGCGGCATGAGTCAAGTGCTTTCTTTTAGCTGAGGCCTTCTTAGGCACAGAGGTAGACATTAATCTTTCAAGATGAGCCAATCTGGCACATAAATCAGCATGCAACTCACCACCCATGACAATATCATTGGGGGTACGGACAAGACATGGCCCTGAAGCCTGGGCATCAGTTTGCTGCATAATAGTTAATTGTGCACAAGGGACGCAAAGAATTGCGTTATCCCCAACAAGGGATGCCCCACATCCAAAACATTGCCGAGTCTGTGCAGAGGGAATTGCATGTCAGTTATCCTGGGATGCCTCCATATGGTGTTTAGTATTATACCATAATTGATTGTAGTCGCCAAGTATATATGGGATTTACGCAATTGCTACCCGGGATGCCCCTTTAAATAGTCCCAAGTGGGAGGATTGAAACACAAATGGACCCCCAAATAAGGCTTAAGGGCTTTTTTTTTTTTATATAAGGACCAGGAGAAACCCCTTTTTAAATAAGCAGTTTCTACCTACAGAGAAAACAAAAAAACACCAAATGCACACAATATAAATAAATGACAGAAAAAAACTCCCTTCAGCCAAGCTGAAGGGTACTCACAGCCCATGCATTAAGCTCACATCATGAGGTAAGGCCACAGGGAAGCAGGAATTCAAACAGAGCATACAGGTGCTCTCTGAATAAAAGCATGCCTAAGCCACGCCCACTTCCAGGATCACATGGCCAAAAATAGAGGGAAAATTCAAATCTGAACACAGCCAGAAAACTAAAAGAGGAGCTTTAATAGGTAAGCAAAAAATGCTGCCTAGACAGATAGGAAAATCTAAATAAAACATTTCCTATTAAATAGTATAGTAAAACATAATAAAAGACTTATTTTATATATCTCTTTTTTTTGTGTGCATGGTGACAAATAAGCCCAGATAACGCCCCCCCCCTCCCCCCCTCTTTTTTACCCAGCAGGGTTTAAAGGAGAACTAAGGGGAGAGGATAGAAAAGCACCCATAAGGCACAAGGGGATTATAAAAAGGGACAGCGGCATCCCATGCCGGAAACACCAACCCGGAAGCCGCCTACCCACAGTTAGGTCTCACGGAGGAGTAATACTCCTGCATACACCAGAAGGTGTATGTATCTACCTTTGCCTGAACCACACAGCCAGGGTTGGGAGGGATACAATATAACCAAACAGGTTTAAAGAGTTTCAGACAGAAATAGAGAAGAAAAGGGCCAGGAGCAAACCCAGCTACCTGCAGCTTGAAGGAGAGTCATCTTTCGAATGCTTCGCTGACTGCAGAGACGAAAAGACTTGAGGAATAGTGGGAGGAACCCAGTACTTATGGACCAGGAGAGGCTCCTTTTTTCCATGTCATCTCTGCAAGATCGCCCTCTACAGGCCGGGTTCCCAAGTGTCATGAATATCGGGAAGTGGGGGGTGTGACAGGAATAACTCCTCAGTTTCCATAGGGAGAACAGTGACATTAGGCGTCAAGTGCCGCTTTTAAGCAGGGGTCTTACGCGCTAAGGACTTAGCAATCAACTGCTCAACAGTAGCCAGTCTAAAAGACATCAGGCTGAGAATCCCCACTTGTATGCAACTCAGCAGGAGTGAGATTTAAGCTTGGCGGAGTAGGTGAAGTAAAACGAGGTGCAGCCAATGGCAGGCCAGATTGCAATGCAAGCACCTGCTCAGCACAGGTTACACAGACCAGCACCTTGTCAGCGTCTGAGGCTGCCCACATGCTACACACAGCCGGTCTTGTCCCGAAGGAACCCCGGTCACATTATCCTGGGATGCCTCCATATGGTGATTATAGCGGCACTATATGCCGATAGGGAATAACGCTATATAGCAACCCCAAATGCCCCAATAACCCGCTAGGGAAGTGGGAGTATTAACAAGGCCTACTAGTTATATAACTAATAAAGGGCCGGGAGAAGCCAAAAAAAAAAAAAAAGAAGCCAAGACCGTAAGCACACATGTAATAAAAGGAAGAATATAAAGCCGCCCGCAAGGGCACTTACGGACCGCGGTAGGTAGAGGTCCGTCGCGCATGGGCCAACCAAGGAGGTAAAAGATGGCGTTGGTATACCTCGAGGGGCGGGCCGGTATCAGCGATGACGCAGAGCGCGCCATAGACAGACCCCGCCCCCCCGAAGAGCGCAAAGCCAGGTTGTGACAAGCAGCCAATGACGGCGCACCAGCGCCTGAAGTAATGCCGCCGCCAAGCGCGGAACAAAGCGTTGACAAAAAGAGCGCGCCGCGGCGGCAAATTTAAAAGACAGTAAAAGGAAGCCAGCGTGCCGGCTGACACAAGACAGACAGAAAGATATAAAGTGTAAAACACAGAATGCATAGCATACACATTTACACACACCCCCATCTTTTCCCCCGAAGGCTACAAGGAGAATGAGGGAGGACAGCGTCCACTTAACAGGGCCCACCGATAGGCAGGGGCACTAGTGCGGGAGGGGCATCCCAGAGGCTCACCATAAGCCTGAACTGCCTACCCTTTGGTGGGGGATTGCGGTGGAGGAGCACTCCTAAGCACCTAAGAGCGGTGCTGCCTACCTTCACCCGACCAGCGCAGCCAAGGTTGGGGGGCATATTACTAGTGGAATGGGTGGGAATAGTCCTACAGGGCCGCAGGCTAATAGCCCCGCTCACCTGCGAGTAGAGAGACATTTCTCGTCCTTCGCAGCCAGACTGCAAAGAAATTCTGAGGTCCCCGGGTATCCGAGGGGCCGGGAGGGGCCTATTTTCGATGTCTCTGCAGTCCAGCGCCATCTGGCGGAGTATAACCCACTTGTAAGTATTATATTTGGAGCAGGACGTACTGTATACTAAGAATAAATGTATTGTAGAAGGTAAGCGCCTTTAAGCCAGTAGTGTGTCCTTACTGCAGGAGGAGCTGGCTGCTTTTCAATTAACTGGAGTGATAAGCGGATTGAGGGAGAAAAGAAAAAAAATGAATGTTTGGGAGAAGGAGACCAGAGCCTGCTTAGGGTTTCTCCAGCAGATCAGACCTCTTACCCTGCCCTGGGCCCCCTGACACAGGAAGTAGCCTTGTCCTGCACTCATACAGAGGAAAGTAGGGCAAGGGGAAGGATCAGCAAAAGGCTGTTCAAGGCACTCATTTATACATTAGACATAAGGGAGAGGTCATCATAACCTAAACACAAGCAGGACACGAAGCCGAGTACAGATAAACACTTTGAAGTGGTCATATATTTTTGGCTTAGTGGTGCTTCACTAATTCTTACAATTAACAGTGTTTGCATCTGCTCAGTACACAGACAAAATAGATCAGACATTTTACAGAAGCGAATAAAAAGGTGTTGCTCACTCTACCTTCAGGAGAATATAGTGCTGTTCCAGGGCAATAGAGAAGAGTATACCATAGGAGAGCTGGCACTGCAAAACCAGTTCCCACCTTACCAGCCCCTCTTAAGTTTATGGCCCTGGGACCCAAGCAGACAAAATTTACCATAATGACTTAATTTAGCCTACTTGTGAGGAGAGCAGCCATGAAACGAGCCAAAGAAAAATACAATTCTGTGATTACTCACCTGTAGAATTGGTATTATGAGTATACAGTACGTCCTGCTCCAAATCTAATACTTACAGTTGGGATATACTCCGACAGATGGCGCTGGACTGCAGAGACATCGAAAATAGGCTCCTCCCGGCCCCTCAAATACCCAGGGACCTCCCACAATTCCCCAGCATTAAAAAGCAGTTAAGGAGAAGCCGGGAGAATTAACAATCCAAACTATCAACTATAACAACGATAACAATCACCATACAGGGCATCCAAGAAAATGCAAACCAAGGGTGGGTTGGAGCAGGACGTACTGTATACTCATAATACCAATTCTACAGGTGAGTAATCACAGAATTGTATTCTTAGTATACAGTACGTCCTGCTCCAAATCTAATACTTACAGTTGGGACATCCAATAGCAGTGTCCATAAAGTAGGGTGGGATCCCCAAGAAAAATCAGCAGCAGGCAGTTTAAACCACTGCCGCCTGCAGAACCTTGCGGCCAAAAGCAGCATCAGCTGAGGCCCTAACATCAACCTTGTAAAACTTTGAAAAGGTATGAACAGAAGACCAAGTAGCGGCCTTGCAAACTTGTTCAACAGAAGCCTGGTGCTGAAAAGCCCAAGAGGCACCAATAGCACGAGTGGAATGAGCAGTAAGGCGGAAGGGAGGATTCTTCCCCTTAGCAGAGTAGGCCTGAATCACAGCCTGACGAATCCACTTGCTGATAGTAGACTTGGCAGGAGCCAAACCCTTCCTAGGACCAGGAGGGACCACAAAAAGAGCATCAGTTTCCCTGAAAGGTGCAGTAGCCACCAGATAGTACTTCAGACACCTAACCACATCCAAAGAGTGCAAAACCCTCTCCTTATCATTGCTAGGATTAGGGCACAAAGGAGGAAGAACAATATCCTGATTCAAATGAAAGGCAGACACTACCTTAGGCAGAAAATCAGGTTTGAAACAAACACCACCTTGTCCTGGTGCCTCTCATAGTAGGGGGGCTGAATAGACAGCGCCACCAACTCAGACACGCCTGACAGAAGTAATAGCCACCAGAAACACAACCTTGAGCGTAAGAATGGCCAAGGCAGCATCCTGCACAGGTTCAAAGAGAGCACTCTGCAAGGCTGACATAACCAAGTTCAAATCCCAAACAGGCACCATAGGCTTACGTGGGGGACGCACATGAGTGACCCCCTGGAAAAAAGTCCTGATCAGAGGGTGCTGAGCAAAGGACTTCTGGAAGAAAATAGCCAGGGCAGAAACCTGACCCTTCAGAGTACTGAGTTGGAGCCCCATCTCCAACCCATGCTGCAGGAACTCCAGAATCCTGGGAATAGAGAACACACGACAGGGAAGAAACCTAGACTCAGACCAGTCAATGTAGGCACACCAAACCCTGTAGTAAATGGAAGAGGAAGACTTCTTCCTAGCTTTAATCAAAAGTATCCACAACTGAGGAAGACAGCCCCTTCCCCATCAAGATGGAGGTTTCAGCAGCCAAGCCGTCAAAGCCAGAGTTTGAAAATTGGGATGGCGTAGTGAGCCCTAAGTGATCAGATCTGGCACCAAGGGCAGAGCGCATTGATCTACTGCCAGCTGTACCACGTCTGCGAACCACACTCTGATTGTGGTGGGACGCAAAACAGATCCACATCTGGTTAGCCCCAACGGTGACACAGATTGAAACACCCTGCTGCATAGGGACCATTCTCCCTGGCGAGAGGTCCCCCTGCTCAGAGTCCGCCAGGTGATTTTCCACCCCTGGGATGTACACAGCTGAAATGCAGGGGACATTGGCCTCCGCCCAAATCAGGATCAGAGACGCTTCCTTGAGGGCCCCCTTGCTCCGGGTCCCTCCCTGATGATTGATGTAGGCAACTGCCGTCTGGTTGTCCGAGCGCACCTGAACAGGCAGGCCCTGAAGATGAGTAGTCAAGCGAGCCAGAACCAACCTGATCGCTCGCAGCTCCAAGACATTGATAGGTGTGTGGGCCTCCTGAGGGCCCCACCTCCCCTGGAACCGCAGGGACTGGAACTGTGAGGGACCTGACAGACTGGCATCCGTGGTGACCGTCTCCCAGGAAGGGGTAAGAAAGGATCTGCCCCAAACAGGTTCCTTGAGTCCATCCACCACAAGAGGGACCTCCTGACCAGGGGGGAGAGCACACAGACCCTGTCCAGGGAAGCTGGGTCCTTGTCTCATACTGACAATAGGTGAAGTTGCAGAGGCTCGAGTGGAACTGAGCATAAGGGACCGATTCGAAGCACGCCACCATCAGGCCCACCAGCTGCATCCCCTGCCTGATGGAGGGATGGGGACAAGCTAGGAGGGACTGAGCCTGTGCAATCACACTGTCCACCTTCTGCTGAGGAAGGAAGATCCTTGCCTGAACTGTATCCAGATTCATTCCTAGGAATGGAGTTACCAAGGAAGGGGACAGTGAGGACTTGGGGTGGTTGATCACTCATCCAAATGACTCCAGAGTGGACACCACCAACTGAGTATCCAACTCTGCCTGATGTAGAGACTGGGAAGCGAGGAGGATGTCGTCCAGATAGGGAAGCACGCGGACGCCCTGACATCTGAGCAGAGACATCACGCCAGCCAGCACCTTGGTGAACACTCTGGGAGCTGAAGTGAGGCCGAAGGGCAAGGCCACAAATTGGTAGTGTTGATCCATCAGAGCGAACCTGAGGAACCTTTGATGACCTGGGAACACAGGAATATGAAGGTAAGCATCTTTGAAGGAATATGAAGGTAAGCATCTTTGATGTCCACAGAAGTCATGAAATCCCCTTGGTGCAGGGAACTGATGGCAGAGCGCAGTCTCTCCATGCGAAAGCGCCTGCCCCTGACAAACTTGTTGAGAATCTTTAAGTTCAGGATGGGCCTGACAAAACCATCCTTTTTGGGTACTGTGAATGTTGGAATAAAAGCCCTTGCCCTTTTCTCTTAAAAGGGACCTGGCAGATGACCCCCCAGCTCCAGGAGGCCTTGCACTGCTTGCACTAGCTCCTGAGCTGACACAGGGTCCTGAGGAATCCGGGATCGGATGAATCTTGGAGGGGGATCGGCAGCAAACTCCAACTTGTAACCGGAGGACACTACCTCCTGAATCCACCGGTCTGAGACATGAAGCCTCCAGACGTGAGCGAAGTGCTGCAGCCATCCCCCCACCCGGATGGGTGAGGGCGCCCCATCATGCCTGAGGGGGCTTGGGAGAGTATTTAGCTTTGGGACCCCAGGAGGAGCCAGGACGTCCACGTCCTCTGCCTCTACCCCAGAAATCTCCCCGGGCCCCAGGGAAAGACACCCCCCTTCCCTGTCTTGCACCGCGGTAAGGGGAGGAGAAGGAACCCTGACCCCGAAAGGGCCGAGGTTGCCGCCTGCGCTGGGGTAACCTGCCTCCCTTAGCAAAAAGGTCCAGGCTGTCTCCAAACAGACGCAGTCCTTTAAAAGGGAAAACCAGTGAGGGCCTTCTTGGCAGCAGCCCACTGGCGCAGCCAAACCGAGCGGCGTATAGCCACCACGAGGGCAGAGGTTCTGGCACACATTCTGATGGTGTCATCCAATGCTGATAGGACAAAATTTACAAAAACATCACAACTGGAGAGTGCATTAAACACCTCACAAGGCAAATCATCAGGGGCACTGTCGAGCATATTTCTGATGAGGGTTCTAGTGGCCACAGTAGTAATGGCAGAGGCACAGACCGGGCGCAGCGCCGTCCCCGCACATGCAAAGGCGTGGGATGCCAGCTGATCAATACGCCGGTCTTCGGGATCCCGCAGGGTAGTAGAATCAGGGGAATGCATGACAGAGGTGTTAGATAGCCCTAGGATTGGGGCATCCACCTGCTCTGGAAATTCCAAACGTGATTTTGCTGTATGGAAAAGCTCCCGTCTTTGCCTGGGAGCCTCAACAGGGAGAGAGATAGACAGAACCTCAAAAATCTGGGTCAATAATCTGTCAGTGTCATCCGGGGCCCAGGGGTCAGAGACAGAATCGTCATGACCCCTTGGTCTCTCATCAGATGAGCCTGAATCAGAAAAGAGCTCCTCTTCATCAGACGGGGTATAGCCACACAGATTCATAAACTCCTCAGTTCCCATAGGGAAAACCGTGACATTAGGCGTCAAGTGCCGCTTCTTAGCAGGGGCCTTACGCGCTAAAGACTTCGCAATAATCTGTTCAACAGTAGCCAGTCTAGAAGACACATCAGGCTGAGAATCCCCACTTGTATGCAACTCAGCAGGAGTGAGTTTTAAGCTTGGGGGAGTAGGTGAAGTGAAACGAGGTGCAGCCACTGGCAGGCCAGATTGCAATGCAAGCACCTGCTCAGCACAGGGTACACAGTTCCGCGTCTTGTCAGCGTCAGCATGAGGCTGCCCACACGCTACACAGAGTCGGTCTTGTCCCGAAGGGACCCCGGTAACATTATCCTGGGATGGTGATTATAGCGGCGCTATAACGCCGATAGGGAATAACGCTATATAGCAACCCTGGATGCCCCAATAACCCGCTAGGGACGTGGGAGTACTACAAGTAATATACTAAAAACAGGGCAGGGAGAAGCCAAGAAGGGTTCGTACCTACTTGACGCCTAATGTCACTGTTTTCCCTATGGGAACTGAGGAGTTTATGAATCTGTGTGGCTATACCCAGTCTGATGAAGGGGAGCTCTTTTCTGATTCAGGCTCATCTGATGAGAGACCAAGGGGTCATGACGATTCTGGCTCGGATGACACTGACAGATTATTGACCCAAATTTTTGAGGTTCTGTCTATCTCTCTCCCTGTTGAGGCTCCCAGGCAAAGAGGGGAGCTTTTCCATACAGCAAGATCACGTTTGGAATTTCCAGAGCAGGCACATTTCCATATCCTTGTGCTCAAGGAATGGGAGCGCCCCAGTAAACTTTCCGGGGTTTTAAAGAGTCCCACCAGAAAGACACAAGCAGACAAGACCTTAAGTACATCGTAACAAAAGTGAAGCAGATAAAGTCGCCCGCAAGGGCACTTACGGACCGCGGTAGGTAGGAGTCCGTTATGCATAGGTCAACCAAGTCAGAAAAGATGGCGTCGGTATACCTCGAGTGGCGGGCCAGTAATAGCGATGACGCGGAACGCACCAAAGGCGGGCCCCGCCCCCCCGAAGAGCACGAAGCCAGAAGGCCAACAGCCAATGTTGGCGCACCGGCTCCTGAGGTAATGCCGCCGCCAAGCGCGGAACCAAGTCAGCGCGCGGCGGTAAATTTAAGGCACTAAAGACAAGTCAGCGCGGCGGCTGACACAAGAATAAACACATGTGAAAAGTGAAAGCAAAGACTGAATAACATACATATCTATACACATACACACCCCCCCCTCTCTTTTCCCCCCGAAGACTACAAGGAGGATGAGGGAGGACGGCGGCCACTTAAATAGGGTCCACCGATAGGCAGGGGCAATAGTGCGGGAGGGGCATCCCATAGAGGCTCACCACAAGCCTGAACCGCCTACCCTTTGGTGGGGGGATTGCGGTGGAGCAGCGCTCCTAAGCACCAACGGCGGTGCTGCCTACCTTCACCCGACCAGCGCAGCCAAGGCTGGGAGGCATATTACTAGTGGAACGGGTGGGAATAGTCCTACAGGGCCGCAGGTTAATAACCCCGCTCACCTGCGAGTAGAGAGCCAATTTCTTGTCCTTCGCAGCCAGACTCCAGAGAAATTCTGTGGGAGGTCCCTGGGTATTTGAGGGGCCGGGAGGAGCCTATTTTTGATGTCTCTGCAGTCCAGCGCCATTTGGCGGAGTATATCCCAACTGTAAGTATTAGATTTGGAGCAGGACGTACTGTATACTAAGAATATTAGTGGGATGTGTGCAAGCATACAATGCACATATATGCACAAAAACCAACATAGACTGGACATAATCAGGTAGGTTTTGCGAGACATACATTAGCACTGTCAACAGATGAGCAAACAACTTTAGGTAGAGACCCATCATAGGCCTAACAGTGGCTAAGGGTTTTGCTCCACTTTAAATACTGTCTGTGGGGGTGGCAGGGATGCTGCAGGGTACGCAGCCAAGTTTACACATCTGGAGGAGTTTTTGTACTCTCTGCTGTACTGTTTGGTCCCTTCTGCTGCATAATAAATATGGAGCCAATCAGAGGCATTCCTGGTGGTATTGCATTATGGATATGCATTTGCTTCTATTTCTCAGCATTAAAAGGACACCAGTTACCCTGCCCATATCCACAAATCTGTTTATGTAGTCGCAAACCTGAAATGAACTTCAAGCCCCTTTTCAAGCAAACTGCCTTCAGTTACAGCATTTGAGTCATCAGTCCAAAACACCCTACTTCAAGGGTGTTCATGTATAGTTCATGCATAGTCACTTGGCAGAGCAGATGGGTGTACCTGGGTTCCATTGGTTTCTGCCACTTCTGAGCTGATGGCACTGCAGATCTTTTGGTTTGAACACAGTTTGAGGAGTCCTATCTGCTGAGCAATGTTATCTTGATGGACCATTGAGTCTACCACATCTAGAAGCCCCAAGTCTGCTTAGGGCTGCCTAGGAAAGACCTTGCTAATACAACTACCTAAACTTTGTAGCAGAGTTTGGATCTTCCTCACCCAATTTTAGGTCTCAAAAATGAAAAGGATTCTAAATATCACCACAAAATCCCCAACTTTCTGCTAGTGTACCTAGAGGCAAAGGGCAGCCCGTCTCACATTGGCTTCTTGGTGTGGATCCCGCTGCGGCGTCAGCGGTGGCGTCAACCCGGAAGTTCCTCGCGTCGACATCGGGCGGGGTGGTAAGTACTCATTATCTTAACTATTACTATATATAGAGCATTGTCTATTGTTATCAATATCTATGACTAAGGGCACCTAGCCCGAAACGCGTTAGAAAGACTAGGAATGTTGCCTACGATTTTACCGCTGCTGTACTACTTTTGATTATTTTATCGGATGGAAATAAAAGTGATATTTTAGGAGTGCGGACCTCCCCTTCTTCTATCTTTATGTACTGGATTGTTGGGACTTGAGGACCCAGGGACTGCACCCAAGGTATTTGCTGGTGAAAGTGTGCACCTTTTTTCTTGTTCTTCATTAGAGGCAAAGGGTGGTCATACAAAACAACAGCTCTGTTTTATACACTTTTTGTTCATCGATAAAAAAAAAAATCAATGGAGCAACCACCTCCCTAGAATCTATAAGGCTTGAGGGGTTGACTGTCCCCACTCTTTAAAAGGGATTTCCCAAACTGGAATGCCCCGCTGTGTACAATTCCCCTGGATCACCAGATTTACTCACCTTTTACCGGGACCCTCACTGCCACAACCATAACACCAGGCCTTTCAGAACGGACAGTGAGGGCACGCCCACAGCTAGTGGTGAACATTGATGCAGCTGGAGGCACGTGCTCTATGCAGATTTCCTTGTCACACCAAGCCTTGAGCACCAAAGGAAGTCTGAATCCAACAAGCGCTGCTGACTGGCTGAGTGGCCCATGTGGGAACCAGAAAGAGGTAAGGTTTTCAGCAATCCCAGGGATATACACATCGGGGCATCCCAAATCAGGGAGGAACAAAATCCAAGAAAGTGAAATTCATTGGTTGTGTTCCTCTTTACTAAATCCCTACAAAATGTGTCTGCAATGAAGCATAAACATAATAAAATAAAAGCATTTTTTTACCACAGTAAAGTTTGTTCATGAAAAACAAAATGAATGGAAAAGAGTTGATGCATGTGAGGCCAGGAGTAGATTAGTCAACCAGTACATTTACTCTGGCTTCTCCGCATTACTAATTGTCCCCATAGGTCAGGCCTTCTGATCCAGCAATATGCTTCCTTAACGTGGTCTCAGACACAAGCTGCTCTAGATCAACTTGTACGATTTCTCTCCAAGCCACGCTGCTCCTGTGTTCAGTGGAAAGTCTGTGACAGCAGCTTGGAGAAGATATCAAAGAAATCAACACAGCAAACGCATGCTAAATCTTCGGTCTTTCTGGCAATTTTATAAAGCAGCTTACAGAATGACATGATAACCCAGCCAATCATGTTGCCTGTTGTGTTTTCTGGTTTCCCCCAGTTTTTCCCTTGAACCTAAATCCACCATAGTAGATTGAAGTGCCCCGACAACCTTGGTTCAGGGAAGAGAAACCCTGTACACAGGGTAGTGGCAGAGAAATTAATGTTACTATGCGATTATATTAGCATTGGATTTAGTCCTCAAATAACAGGCATAAAGGATAGTGTAGTTATCCAAGCATTACATTTAGCACCGCCTGGCCTTCATAGCTTTTCTCCCTGTGGTTTATGATGTAAAGGGGTGTAAGTGCTTAGCATTGCATAAAATAAATGTTCATTGCCCCAGGGGGCATCCCGAACTGGGATGCCCCACTGTGTAAAGGCACCCAAAAAGCACAGTAAAAACGTACCTTTCCACACTACATCGGCACATGCACTGGCCACTGTCCAATGAGAGCCGCCTGCTGGGACTAAGCCATTCAGCAGACAGCTGTCATTGACTTAAATGGGAAGTGCACACTGCCGATTGCCCCGCCGTGCGCAAGCAGTGGGTGCTCCACATCAAAGTCAATGAGAGTCACCTGCAGAATGATGTACAGCAGACAGCTCTCATTGGACGGAAGCCCATGCATGCTCTGTTGGAGCGTGGAAAGCTACGTTTTTGCAGGCAAACTGGGGGGGGGGGGGGGGTTCAAACAGCGGGGCATCCTGATTTGAGATGGCCTGGAGAAAAAGCCATCAGTCGACCCGGAATCTTTTAGATTTCAGGCCAGCCACTGGTGGGTTTTGTTCCACCTGGGAGGTGCATGTAAGCAGGGCAATTACAATGGACAAATATTAAAAAGGACCCACAGCACACAACCCTGTCCACTAGCAATCAATCCTATAATCTTTCTCTAAAGAGTTAAAACAGCGGTCTCAGTTGGCATACATCTGCAAATACATTGAGGCTGCCCCACCAAACGCCATGGCATGTAAATGCAGTCCTAAACACTAATCTATGAGTGGAATGAGGAAAACACTATTGTTTGAAGGACCAGCTACATGGTATTACCAGTACTGTTTAAGTGGACCTTTCACCTATAAACCGGCTCGACATCTAAAAGACTCCAGGGCCAGCCAACAACATGCCCCTGGGGAACCCCGATTCAGAATGCCCCACTGTGTGAACCCCTCAGACAGGCCTGCATTCACCTACATTTCCAGCGCTCCCATGCCGCATTCTCGGGCCCTTGAATACAGGGCTTTTTTTTCTCCCCTAGAACACTATATTAAGCTTGTTCCCTCTCAAAAAGAAGCAATTCAGATGGTCATATTTTTCCTGGCTCAAAGTCTCATGTTCCGTTACAGCCAATGAGAAACTGACCCAACACAATTAGCTTGCCTTTTACCTTGGTCCCCCAGTGAAATAGAGGGCCTTGATTGTCTACCACATTCATATGGCGATGGACAATCACATAATTTGCAAGGGGACAGACTTTATCCGGTTAATGTACAGGTGGACATCAGTGCTTGGGAGGCCTCCCTGCTCTTGGAGCACCACCCTGTAAAATGGGTCTTATCTGTATCTACTCAAACCATTTTCCATTCTTATCCTTGGTCTCTTGGTGTACAACAAGGTTCTGTCCTAGGACTTTTATCAATCTTTACTTGTGCTTCCCAAATCTCTTTCCTCCCATCTAGCCTTCCTAACGGTCTACAACTAGCTCTTGATGTCATCTTACAATTCCCCCATCCAGTTCAAATCCCGTCTAACACTGCAAGCCTCTAGGTTTGATACATAGAGGTCATTCTGGACCACTCAGCTCGCACAATCACTTCCTAGCCACCACCTTCAGTCGCCTACCTAAAAATGTCTGCACCATTCCCTTACGCCCACCACTAAATTAGTAGTCCATTAAAAACTCTGCTGCTGGTCTCATCCATCTCTTCTCTTTTCCAGCACCGCATCAGTCGGTAAGTTCCTCCATCAGCTGGAAGTCTCAGAGAATTCAGTCTTCTCCAGCCAGACTCCACCCTACATTTCACCTTCAATCCAGTCACATCAACCCAAATGCCATGTCCATTGACTTTATCCAGTCCTTCACCCTGGTCATCTCCTCGCATGCCGGGACTTCTTATAGGCCTCTCTACTTCTCTGTGATGCCATCCCTCAGTGCTGACACTCCAAGCTTTCAAAAAAAGTGCCTTCACAACTTACTGGACAGGTAAATTATAACCTCCACAGGGCACAGCCTACCAAACTCCATACCAGCCATTTGAGATCTGTCCCCTATTGGCTCTCCCTCTCATACTTTAGACTATAAAGCTTCTGTGAGCAGGGCTCACTCTGCTATTGTATCCTATTTCCATAGCATTCATTTAGACCTTTGTGGCATCTTGTTTGTAATAGTCTATAGCAGGGGTTCCTAAACTCGTTTCCACGTACAACTGTCAATTTTCAAATTATATCAAGTACCACATGGGTGGTAGGCATGGGTTGCAAGTCACATAAAACTGCCATTCAAAAAATAGCATAAAAACACAGACAATACAGTTTTTTTCCTCCTTTTGGAGCAGTATTTCACTTAAACGAACCTAATGTGTGCAAAGTATAGATGGCAGAAAATCAGGTTGGGAGTAAAGGTCAGTCTACAGCCTTGTTGAGTACCACCTGATAGGATCTCCAGTAATACTGGTTGGGAACTCTTGGTATATGCACAGTATTTTTTACCCTGCCTGCAATTACTTCTTTATACGTTGCTACGGAAGACGATGGCACTATTGAATAAAATTTATTTAGAGTGGTCATGAGGGGGCCTCAACTGCCAATGCAGATCTGCATATAAAGAAAATTGTTGCCAGGCTAACATGCTACCTCTTAAAGTGGACCAACACCCAGGATTTTGACTATCCTGGGTATTGGTCCACTTCCCCGGGGCACCCCGATTTGGGGTGCCCCGCTGCCTGAAACCCCCCCAAACACCCCGAAAACTCACCTCTCCACGCTCCCACGTGAGTGCGCTGTCCAATGCCCGCCGACGGACAAGTGACGTCCGCCGACGGACAAGGGATCGCGCCCGCCATTCAGAGACGGCCGGCGCGGGCACGTCTAGAGGAGCGCAAGAGAGGCGGCGGAAGCAGCGGCTGGAGAGGTAAGGATTTTCGGGGTTTTGGGGGGGTTACACCCCGGGGGACATCCCGATCTCGGATGTCCCGCAGTGTGTGAGGTGATCAGCCTGGGAATC
This sequence comes from Gastrophryne carolinensis, assembly GCA_027917425.1. Lineage (NCBI taxonomy): Eukaryota > Metazoa > Chordata > Amphibia > Anura > Microhylidae > Gastrophryne > Gastrophryne carolinensis. The sequence goes on along the minus strand of CM051238.1, from coordinate 346,974,770 downwards.
TTATAGATTCCCGGGCCGATCACCCCTGGGTGTTGGCCCACTTTAACACCTTAGCAAGTCACTGGCCTCTCATGACAGGTGTACATTAAACTCCAAAGCTTTGAAGCAACTAAGCCCAGGACCCCTTACTATGTCCAATGTTACCTACACCCACCGCGTCAGCAGAGTGGCACGGTAGCTTTGAAGTATTTAAACAATGGCATATAAAATACTCCTGCAGCTCAATAGCTCTTTCACACAGACCTCCACTGCTGATGATACATGGCCTCTAGACAATTTCCCCCGCAAGCCATGCCTGTAAGAACATAGTAGGCACTACATAGTATGCCCCAAAGGCAGAGCATGAATTGCATTAGACAATCTAAGAAAGGAAGCCATCTGTATCAGTACAAGATGTAGGGATGCCCCTATACAGAAGCACCTAAAGGATATATACATGAAGACCTTTAACATTTGCTATTGCATGTTGTAATGTCCTCACTGTGCTGAAGTGCTGCAGACCCGCAGTGTCCTACCAAGAGGACTTGTGTTTCTGGAACTGCATATGGCTAATAAACCTACAGAGTAACATCTACTGCTGCAACCATTGCAGACCTGGTAGCCCAGATCTAGGCCAACCTGTGTTCTCGTATCCACAACCATACATGAAGTAGATATATTCTTGAACTATTCTGCTTACTTTTCCACACCAACTCCCATTTCTGAGGCAGCAATAGCAATCTTTGCTGCTGATGCAGCTTTTTAAGTCTGGAAAATATCCTTCAATATGACAACGCAACAAGTGTAATGTTTGCAGAAACTTTTCCTATATGGTTTAGCCGGATAGATTTAAATCTTTCTCCCAAAAAGAATAATAAAATGTATGGTGTTCAATTTTTAAAGACATTATCCACCTTCAGATGACTCATGCCCTGGCTTCCCAGGCCTCCTGCAAGGCCTTGTGCAAAGTGCACGGCTTTTCTTTTTGACATCATGTTTTTGTTTTTTACTATCAACCGGGGAGAGTTCAGTTGCCAGTGGAAACAAGACCAAGCTGATCCAACTCCATGAAACATCAAGCACAGAGAACAAGCAAAACAAACACATGGAACCCACTGATAATAAATAGCAATGACTTAACAGCACAGTTTGATCGGCCACCAACTAGGAAAAAAAAAAATCAGAAATTCCAGCAAAGCCATTCTCCAAGTTTGCCAGCTTTAATTAATGCAGCATAGACCCGATTTCAATTTCTCATGAATTCCTAGAAGTAAACTAGATAATGTTTCCCTAAGATGTGGATCATGTGCAACGGGTGCAGCTCACTGTAGGGCATTTGTATTTATGTGCAGAACAGGCTGGTAGTGAAATATGCACACTCCAGAGCCCACCGCCAAATACAGCAGGACACATCAGGGAAATATGTTTTGGAAAACATAGGAGACAAAAACGCATACATCATTCTATGGGTTCCAGCAGATACTTTGGTAAGAGTGGATGCTGGCAGTCTAAATGACTGGCAAAGCAGGTAACTGAAACAAGTGGGGCAAACCAAGGGAAGTCTAAATGGTACCTTGGTTAGTAGACCAGTGTTTTTTGTTTGGGATTGTCCAGCCCCACTACTTCAGATCAGACCTGCGCTCACCCGCTGCTCGGAAGCAGGTGTTTGTGTGTGCCCCGGCCAGAAGAGACTGCGACAGCAGGGACTGGGACAGAGCCCTCCGCTGCTCCTTATTCTGGCCTCCCGCAATGCGGCAGGCAGCTCGTCCAGCAACGCGGGCGCACCCGCAACATGAGAGTTGACTTTTTTGTTTTTACATTCACCCGGTAAGATGCATTGACATTTTCCTCACACTTTTCGGGAAAAATAAGTGTGTCTTGTAGTGCGAAAAAATACGGTATGTTCTCTAGAGGACGACTATATGTAAAACTAAGAAGTCACTATCTAACCAGATCAGATGACCTGGGCAAAAAAAACCCCAAGAGAAGCACCAATGTTCCACTAGGGCTGGAATCAGTATCTAGAAATACTGATCACCCTGAATCATAATGGAAAGACCCATTTTTAAGTAAACTTCATGATACCAGGCATTTTTAAAGAGGATCAAAACCCACAATGGAGTCTATGAGATTCCAGGGCAGGCATACTCTATAGGGGGTGCCCCGATGTGTGAAACCCCCCAGGTTGCCCGATAACTCACATTCACTCTGGTCCAACGGCGCATGCGCGAGCAGCGGCCACATCCCCGATATCCCTTTAGCAGGGCACGTGCCAGGCATTTGTAAACGGCCAGTGCAGCACACTCCCCATTAGAAGGTAGTGGGGAATGTGGCTGTCCGCGTGCTCTGATCCGCTCGCAGTAGACAAGCTCCTGAGGCTCGAGCGGATCTGAGCGCGCTGATTGGACCAGCGGCCACGCTGTCAAAATTCTGGGTTTTGGTTCACTTTAAATGTTAATGGAACAAACAAAAATATGGGAGTAAACTGGGACAGTAACTGGGTCACAGAAAGCAAAAGGAAAGGGTTTTCACCTTAAAAAAAAAAAAAAAAAAAAACTAAAGCTAAATATTTTGGCTGCATTCATTTATAACTGTGTTAGAGGCAGACCTGAAGGATATGCATTGTAGACGAGATAGATCTTGGCAGCAAGCGAATGTATAGAGTGAATGTAGAAAAAGTCTATACTCCCTTTTGTCTTTTTGGGAGTTCAAACTAATTCTATCATCCAGCACCGGACAATCAAACCACCATTGCCGGAGGCGGGGTGTGTGGATTCCACCTTGGAACATCCCCTCCCTCCGTATGCATGCTACAGGGGCGTGAACCAGTCCTGACCACAGCCACCACCTTGCACTGGAAAGGCCTGACAGGGCTCTTAGTCCTGCTGGTAAAACGTCTACAGAGAGCAGAGAACGGGTGGTGAAGCTATGCCTGACCTCATGCCCTCATTGTATTCTTTTAGAGATTAGTGTAGTGAAATGTGTTAGTTTATGGTGAGTTACTTAGCAGTTTGTGAAGGATCCTTATGCAAATGTTCTCCTAACCTAAATCCCCCACTCTTTCTGCCATAATATATTGGTTATTTAGGTACATTGGAGAGAAGCCCCACTGGTTCAATAGCACCCATCCCATTTTCTCTTATACTGTAGTATAAAATGGCCAACATGCATGGCACATTTAAGAGGATTCTAGTTCTGTTTGCCCACCTTAAGAGGAAAGGCTTTCAAAAGGAACCTTAGAGGCCCTGGAGTGAAATCGAGCCCACTCATCCACTCACGGCTGAGCCTGCATGGGAATGACAGAAAAAGGTGAATAAATTGGGCTACCTGGGGAGATACACAAAGCAGAGAATCCCAATTCAGGATTCCCCCACAGAGGAACACATGGGAAAGTGAAATTCTTGTGTGTTATTACTCCTAAAATTGGTTTCCCTTATATAGGTTATACAAGTTTTATCAACCAAAATTTAAAGTGAGATATTTTGGAGGACCCATTCATGCAAGGGGATGATGAGGAAAAAAGAAAAACAAAAACACAAGCCAACTAAACCTGGTTGAACTCTGATATTTATAGCTGCCCCACAAGAAGATGTTACGCTACAGGAAAGGCCATTACTGGTGCTTGTGACTAGGGACATTTCCTTTGCCAACAAGGACAATGGACTTCCTTTCTCAGGCTTTAGAAATTCCAAGACAACACACACGGGGAAGCCTGTCCCTAGAAAGAATTATCTGAATTGCCATGAAAAGAAGAATAACTTGTAACTGTACAACCAATTACAGACAAGCCAAAATCTCAAGAAATATTTGATGCAGTAGGGTTAGAACTACTTTAAAGTTTTCCTATCTTTTTTCTCCTATCTTAAATACCCAGTGAGTAATCTAGACTTACTCATTGTTTAATCAACAACAATTGGTGGGACTTTGCATGAAAATACCTGTGTATAGAAGCTTGGGGGGGGCATAGTCTGACCCATAACCCGCAGTGTACAAGCAGTGTACAAAGAATAGTTTGCCAGTTAGTTTGCCAAGTTACCCACAGTTTACTATGCTGCAGATACAATATTTAAAAGGACACTCTAGCCCCACCTCAGAACTCACCCATGTGACCACTGGTGACAAATGGTGGCAAAGTTACGTGGGGCCGGGACCAGAAGAGGTGGGTTAAGGGGGCACTGAAGCATAACAAAACTCCGAATTGGAATGCCCCACTGCGTGACACCTGCCAGTTTACCCAGTAAAACTCACCTTTGCTTGCTCCAACACCACACGCACAGGCTTGCGTCCAATAAAAGCCATTTGGCGAAGGGCTGTGAATAAATTCAATGAGGAGCGTGTGCTGCCACATCTGCTGTATCCTAGCGGCACACACTCCTGCCCCAGCCTATTTGAATATTTACATTGGTGAGCGTGCGCACGCTCCTAATTGTAAACAATCAAAGCTATGGATGAGAAATGTACCCCGAGTGGATGAGTGCCTGGCACATGCGTCGTTAAGAGCAGGGAAAGGAGTTTTTATGAGTGCCTTGAGGGTTTTTACACAGCAGGGCATAACAATTCAGGATGCCTTGGGAAAAAGCCAGTGGCCAGCCCCACAATCTTTTAGATTCCAGTACGGCCACTGGTGGGTTTTGTTCCGTTTTAACCAGGAGGTTGCATGTGATGTGAATAGATTTAGAAAAAAGGAGGGGGGGGGGGGGGGAGAAGAGGACTGAAAACAAAAAAAACAGTAAGTGCAAGTGCCAACCGGTGACATGGGGGAGGGGGGGATAAAGACAGATCCGGACCTGTGCTCGATCTGCTAAAATCTTTTACCCAAGACAGATTTGCTACATAAACACAAAATGGCTCCAAAAGGTGAACAAATTAGGTGCACTGTTGTATGCTTGAACTTTAGATTGTGTATTTGGAAGCACTTCATATAATTAGAAAAAGAAAAAGGGCAAAAATCTGGCGATTCTCAGGACTAGTTAAATTATTTTGAAGTGGCTATCTATAATCTGAATGCGGCCATCAACTCCAGGTGACCCCCAGTGTTGAAGGGTGTTTCTATGCCCAGTAACTGGGGGCTTGAGGTCACATCACACAGCATTCTTGAGATCAGCTAATCGCTGTTTTTTTTTAAACCGAGCCACCAACGCAACATCGCCTGAGGTACTCAAGCAGGGAGGACATCAAAAGGTTTTGTGCCGCTTTAAATGAGCCAGTTTTCAATAGGGCCAAAGAAACTGTTACATACCCAGTATGCAAGTTTCCCATTTTTGCACTTACAAATGGAGTGCACAGGACAAATCATAATGTGGGCATAAACTGTAAATTTGGATACAGCTAAGCCAAGGCCTGCAGTATTCATCCTTTATGTGGTTTACATACTATACTTGTGAAAATTATACTTGTGCATCAAAACACAGGTCAGTCATTCAATACATACCCGATACATCACTAGCAGAGATACACAGTGAACCGGATGCATCCATTTCAGTGTAGGAATCCGAAAGATCTGGAAAAGGACAGAACAGGGTAATGAGTGGATCTAATCAACTGTCAACACCGGTAATCAAGAAAGAATAAAATTGAGATTATATACGTAAAACCATCAGGAAAACATTTTCCCACAATACAAACTTGCCCAAGAGCGCAAATCCACTTTAAGAAAAAGATTATATACAGTATATGTAGTCCGTCCAACATAAAAGCTATCCTGTCATCAATGCTTGTATCCCAAGATGCTGTATTGCTGTAGGCGGACTGGTGTGTGGCATTATGGTGTGCCTGGGCACTGGGCTCATTTACAGATAAAGGCAATGCAATCTGACAATCCCAGTCTGCAGTCTTACGCACATGTTTAGAGGACTTATTCCATCCCATGGATGCAGAGCCCCTGCTGCCACCCCCTGTGCCTGCACATCTTTCTGGCTGGGTCTTCGAAAGGGGGCTGGTAGTTGCACTGCAAATTATGGCGACCCACACTGGCTGATGAAGCTTCCTGTCCCTCTATTGGACCCTATTTCAGTATCGTCACAGTGCATGCACAGCCCTCACAGAGCATTCCCGCTTTGAGAGGACTCCCTCCCACCTGTGTACAGGCAGACATTTAAGTCTGCAGGGCTAGCAGAACTCGCAGAGCCAGGATGGCCCCATAATTGGGAACCACCCAATCTATAGACTCCAGAGGCTAGGCATACTGGGTTTTGGTCCCTTTAAAAAAGTTTTAGGATGTGCCCAAAAACTACTACTGCATATCCCTATTGGGAACCTAAAAGGCAACCATTTTCAGGTTAAGAAGCTGTGGGGCAGTAACTGTAAAATGCAGATCTCCTGCTGTGCATCCTACAAGATTGTGCAGAAGCTGATCCTCATGATCCCCTGCTTCTCATCCACTGCTAGCCTTGGGTACTACTGGAGGAGAAGATCAGGCACCACTGCATGATGTCAATATAAAGAATATTCTATTCTGCCCAGGATGTTGAGACTGCTCTCGTGGAATGGGCTGAAATATAAGGAGGTGAGTATCCATACAGTTGTAGGACAAGGAGATGGTCTGTCTAAACCATCTAGCAATGGATGGTTTTCTTAGAGGCTGAGACCTCTATACTTGCCCCTAAAAAAACGTTCTATGGAAATCATGAGTATGTTCTAAGTAGGAAATAAGACGTCTACAGGCGTATGCAGAATCTCTATTTTCCTAATTTAACTCTCAACGAGTGTAAATGAAGGTACAACTATCTTGAGTATCGTGAAATTTAGAGGATATCTTGGGCAGATATAAGGTATCTGGGTTAAGAAGGAGGGCATGTGGCAGTGGACAGTCCGAACAGCAGTGCCACAAATTGGATGTGTTGGGCACCCACCACAAAGCACAGGTATTGTTGGGTGACCAGGGAAGGTCGGGACATGCAGCAAAGCATTCTTTATGTCCACCGTAACCAGAAAATCCCCATTGTAGCGCTGATATGACCGACCTTCGAGATTTCATGCGGAACTTCTGCATCCAGACTCTAGAGATCCCTCTTCTTGGGACTGACAAATAGTATGGAGTAGAAGCCACAGCCCCGTTCTAAGGCGGGGCACAGGTACTCCCCGGTCAAGCAAGAGCTCTATTGGGCAGCCGCGAGCCGCCCCCCTTTCCACAAAGCAGGAATGCTTGGATGCCACAAACCTGTGTGAAGGCCTGGTCCAGAACTCTATCTTTTATATAGAAGAAACAACCTTGCGGACCCAGGCATCGGATATCGGTTCCCTCCAGCTGCCCTCTCCTGAATTTGGCACCCCACCCGTGATGAGGCTGCCCCCTAAACGCTGGCAGCCAAGCTCTGAATGATCTCTGACTAGCATGGCTGCCAGCAGTAGTAAACAACAAAAACACTGACAGCCAGGGTGGGTGTACCCATAGGGTAGAGGGAAACGGAGGCCCTGTGGGAGGCACACTATGCAAGGCCCAGAGTTCAGGTGAGCCCTGACACGCTTACCTGGACCCGTGCGCACTGCCCACGACCCCGAGCTTTCGGCTTGGAAATAAACTTCAGGGGTCTAATAGGGGGTACCCAAAAATGCTGCAGCTGGTGACGGGCTGGGAAAAAGACGGATCGAAGCCCCCGCTCTGCACTGAAAACAGAAAATCCAGACTTTCACGGTCCCTTGTGACTGCAAGAAAAAAAAATATATATATATATATATCCTGCTACAACCTGCTCTATATAGGCCAGGAAGAGTTAGCTGGAGGTGGGGATTGCAAGATAGAAAAAGGCTGAGATTAACCCACGGGTTGCTACGGGTGGTGTCCTGGAATGGAAGAGATGGGAAAAAAAAAAAAAAACCCTGGACGATGCTATCCGAGCAGTTTCCTGGAAAGGAAACTTCAAAACTTAGGTCTGGGGGGGGAAGGGGCGGGGCTTTTAAACTATCAGTTTGTTTCCTTTCTAGGGGGAGGAGCCTCTAAGGGGAGAAAAAAGGGCATTGTAAAAACATAATAAACCATTACATTTATAGACCTGCAAGTCTTATTTTTAAAGTGGACCAACACCCAGGATTTTGACTATCCTGGATATTGGTCCACTTCCGCGGGGCACCCCGATCGTGAAACTCCCCAGAAAGCCCTGAAAACTCACCTGACCCCGCTCCCACGTGACTCGCTCGTCCAATCGCTGCCACCGGACAAACTGAGCGCGGGCCGCCGCCGCCTCCCGCGTGTCGTCCTTACAGGGAGCACGCCCGCGGCGGGCATTCACAAACGGCCGTCGCTGGTGCGCGCCCTGCTAGAGGGACGCATGGGAGGAAGCTGTGGCCCGCGCATGCGCCGCTGGAACGAGGATCAGGTAGGATTTTCGGGGCTCTGGGGGGGTCAGGGAGCTGAGCGGACGATCAGGGGAGGGTGTTGGTCCACTTTAAGGTTTATACAGTAAAGACAAAAATACAATTCTGTGAGTACTCACCTGTAGAATTGTTTTTACTATGCACAGCACGGTCTGTTTCATGTAGACCTTACGTCTGGGTATTCCGCCACGAGGTGGCGCAGTGTACTGCAGAAGAATTGTGGCTCCTCCCGGCCCCATATAAAAACCGGAATCACCCATAGACCTCCAGTTTTGAAAAGCAGTTATACAAGAAGCCGGGAGGTAATAAAGGTAAAAAGAACCCTCACAACTTTGGAACAAATCACCATACAAAGGCAACCAAAGATAACGATAACAAGGGAGGGATGCAGCAGGCCGTGCTGTGCATAGTAAAAAAATTCTACAGGCGAGTACTCACAGAATTGTATTTTTCCTAGTGCACAGCACGGCCTGTTTCATGTAGTCCTTACGTCTGGGACATCCAAAAGCAGTGTCCGTAAGGTAGGGTGGGATCCCCAAAGAGTAATAGAAGGCAGTTCAAACCACTACCGCCTGAAGTACCTTGCGGCCAAATGCAGCATCAACTGAGGCCCTAACATAAACCTTGGAAAACTTGGAAAAGGTATGAACAGAAGACCAAGTAGCGGCCTTACAAACTTGTTCAACAGAAGCTTGGTGCTGAAAAGCCCATAAGGCACGAGTGGAATGAGCAGTAATCCAGAAAGGAGCAACCTTCCCTTTAGCAGAATAGGCTTGTACCACCGCCTGACGTATCCACTTGCTAATAGTTGATTTAGCCGGAGGCAAACCCTTCCTAGGTCTAGCAGGAAGAACAAAAAGCATCAGATTTCCTGAAAGACTCAGTAGCAACCAAATAAAACTTCAATGCCCTCACAACATCCAGAGAATGAAGGGTCAGTTCCTTGGAATTAGCAGGGTTAGGACACAAGGAAGGTAAGACAATGTCCTGATTGAGATGAAAAGCAGACACAACCTTAGGCAAGAAATCCGGCTTAAACCGGACCTTCAGCATGATTTAATGAAAAGCCCAAACTTTTAAAAAACGGTTCCCCAGCATCTAAAATTAATATATTTTACGTTTTAAGTCACTAACTTATTATTCTTTCCCCCACTGGGCTGCAACTCTGTTCAGGAATTTAGGATAAGGGGGCCGCCATCTTGACTCAGAAGCATCACACATACTGAGGAGAGGAGAGTGGGATAAGGTACAGGGGGGCGGGTTACAGCTGTGCTTTGCTCAGACAGAGCAGAGCTGGGGTCAGGTAAACGGTCAGCAATCCCAGAATGCAGAGCAGCACAGTCAGGAGGCACTTCCTGTTTGCAGGCCTGCCTGATAAGATGGCGGCTTCCGTAAGCCGCCATCTTGGATGTTTTAAAGGCTCATAACATGCAGTAGATGCAGGTAGGATGATTTTTAATGTGGACAATCTGTAGGTGCAGGGTGTGGGAAACATATAAGATAGACTCTTATTCAGAGTTGAAGGTCCGCTTTAAGCCGAACCACCACCTTATCCTGATGCGGCTCAAAATAAGGAGGTTAAATGGAAAGCGCCGCCAGCTCAGAAACTCGCCTGACCGAAGTAATAGCCACCAAACAGTCAGAAGTGGGCAACGCAGCCCCACAGATAGGCTCAAAGGGAGGACCCTGCAGAGCAGACAACACCAGATTTAAGTCCCAAACCGGTAGCATAGGTTTACGTGGTGGACGCACATGAGTAACTCCCTGGAAAAAAGTCTTAACCAGCCGGTGATTGGCAAAGGATCTTTAGAAAAAAAATAGCCAAAAAATGACACCTGTCCCTTGAGGGTAATAAGTTGAAGGCCCGAATCCAAACCATGTTGTAAAAATTCCATAATCCTGGGGAATAGAAAACAACTGACAAGGAAGAGACTTGGACTCACACCAGGCCATGTAAGCATGCCAAACCCTGTAGTAGATAAAAAGGACGAGGACTTCTTCAGAGCCCGAATCAACAACAGAGGCCAGCAACCCCTTATCCATCAAGATGGAAGTTAAAGCAGCCAAGCTGTTAAAGCCAGCGTTTGTAAATTGGGATGGCGCAGCTATCCCTGAAAGAGAAGATCTGGATCCTTGGGCAAGACGTACCAATCTGCTGCCAACTGCACGTCGTCTGCGAACCACACCCTCCTTGGCCAACAGGGGGCCACCAGAATGGCTGGTACCCCCTCCTGGGCTATTTTGCGCAGCACCCTGCCCAGCAGAGGAAAGGAAGGGAACACAGAGGAGCCGAAACTCAGTCCAAGGAATCGCTAGCGCATCCCGTGGCGAAGGCCAGAGGATCCTGCGACAGAGAGACAAATCTGGGAAGATTGTGATTGTGGCGAGACGCAAACAGGTCCACATCCGGCTGACCCCAGCGGTGACACAGTGAGTGAAACACCTTGTTGCTGAGGGACCATTCCCCCAGCCGAGATGTCCCCCTGCTCAGAAAGTCTGCGTCCAGGTTCTCCACCCCCTGAATGTAGACCGCTGAGATGCAGGGGGACATTCTCTTCCGCCCAAGACAGCATCAGGGACACTTCCTTGAGGGCTCGCTTGCTCCGAGTCCTGATCGCCCGCAGCTCTAGAATGTTGATAGGTGCATGGGCCTCCTGGGGGGCCCCATTGACCCTGAAATTTCAAAGACCTTCCAAACTCCCCCCCCCCCAACCGGTCAGACTGGCATGCATGGTGACGATCTCCCAGCACGGCGGCAGAAAAGTCCTGCCCACTAGAAGATTCCTCGAGTCCAGCCACCACGAGATGGACTGCCTGGCCAGAGGGGACAAGACAAACACCTGATCCAGGGACACAGGGTCCCGATCCCAAACAGACAAGAGATGCACCTGAAGAGGCCTCATGTGAAACTGAGCAAAAGGGAACCGCCTCGAAGCAGGACACCATCAGGCCCACTAACTGCATCCCCTGTCGAATGGAGGGAATGAGGACACAGGAGCAGAACCCATGCCTGCATCTGAAGGCCCTCCACTTTCTGCTGAGGAAGAAATACCTTGACCTGAGAGGTATCCAGAGTAATGCCCAGAAAAGACCTTGCCAAAGACGGAGACAGTGAAGACTTGGGATAGTTGATCACCCAGCCGAAGTACTCGAGAGTGGAGGTCACCACCTGGAGTATCCTTCCTCGGCCTGATGAAGAGACTGAGCAGCAATTAGAATGTCGTCCAGATAAGGGAGGATGCGAATGCCCCGGTTCCTTAGAAGGTGCCATTACGCCCGCCAGCACCTTGGTGAACACCCGAGGCGCCGTGATGATACCGAACGGTAAGGCCACAAGCTGGTAGTGCTGTGATCCTCCAGCGCGAACCTCAGAAATCTCTGATGACCTGGGAAGATTGGTACGTGAAGATAGGCATCCTTGATGTCCACAGTGGTCATGAAGACGCCCGGACGGAGGGTACTGACAGCAGAGCGTAGCGTCTCCATGCAAAAGAGCTTGAATCGGACAAACCTGTTGAGACCCTTCAAATCCAGGATGGGCGTCAGAGAACCGTCCTTTTTTGGGCACTGTGAAGAGATTGGGGTAGTACCCCTGACCCCGTTCCTGGTAAGGTACCTGGCAGACAACTCCTGACTCCAACAGGCGTTGAACTGCTAGGCGCAAAGACCCAGAGCTGACAGAGGGTTTTGAGACATCCAGGATCTGAGGAATCTTGGGGCGGCCAGGCTGCAAACTATCTTGTAACCGGACACCACCTCCTGAAATCCACCGGTTTGAAACACGAAGCCTCCAGACGTGAGCAAAGAGCCGAAGCTGTCCCCCCACCCGGACAGGTGAGGGCGCCTCCTCATGCCTGAGGGGCCTTGGGAGAGGGGTTTGGGCCCCAAGCATCTCTGCAGCTACCCGAGAAGAGGGGAGCCACGGCCTCCTCTGGAACACGAAAGGAGGGGAAGGAAGCGGGAGGGCACCCGAAAGGGTCGAGGGCTGCTTCCTATGCTGAGGTAACCTACCATCCTTGGTCTGAGCATTCAGACGCTCAACAAAGACGAAGCCCGATGAGAGAGACTTCTTAGCAGCAGTGTCAGCAGTCCACTGGCGCAACCAAACAGATCGGCGCATAGCCACCAAGAGGGCCGAAGCCCTACCGCCCAGCCGGACGGCATCATCCATGGCAGACAGCACAAATGCAACAAAATGCTGCGGCACAAACAGGACGCAGGCCTGCCCCTACAAAGGTGAAAGCATGACAGGCCAGCTGATCCATACGCGGCGGTCCCGCACCATCACACAGTGTAGTAGTGTCAGGGGACGGCATGACCGAAGTGTTAGACAGCCCTAGAACAGGAGCCTCCACCTCAGGGGGGCATTACCAGCGCTTGACCAGGTCAGCAGAAAAAGGATACCTTCTGTCCAATCCCTTGGGCACCGCGGGCAATCTCTCGTTCCCCCTCCTTGAGCACCATATTGGAGAAATGACCTTGCTCCGGGAACTCCAAGCGTTGCTTGTCAAGGCAAATGACGCTCACCCTGCTTCCTCTTCGCCACTTTAGGGGGAGGGCGATGTGCAAAGTCTCAACAATTTCCAACAACAGTCTATCACGTCAACAGGGAGCCCGGTATCCTCATCAGAGGTGAAACCCGGGTCACTGTCGTACCCTTCCTGATGGTCCTCAGATGAGTTCTGAATCATGGAGTAGTTCCCCCTCCTCTAGGGAGTCCTACGGCCGCCAAACACATGAAGGGCCCACATCCTCCTCGAAAAGAGGGAAGGCGCGGGTGTCAAGATGCCGCTTCTTGCAGAGGGCCTTGACCATCACAGGTCGGGCAACGCTATCCCCAAAAGCCTCCATATGGTGATTAACACAGGCGCAATAGGCCAATAAAGGGTAAGGGCTAATAAAAGCCACCCGGGATGTCCCTCAAGGGATGTCCACAGAGATGGCCAGGAGGGGAGAGGTGGGGGAGGGGAGAGGTGGGGGGAGGGGAGAGGGGGGGGGGGGGGGGAAGAGGTGGGGGGGGGGGGGAAGAGGTGGGGGGGGGGGGGGGAGAGGTGGTGGGGGCGGGACTAAAAAACAAAAAGGAGACTGGATAGCAACACAAGGCCCCAAACACGACTCACCCCCACACAGAGACATGATTTCCTCATCCCTCAGCAGGCTCACCATAAAGCCTATGGCCGACTACCCTTTGTGGTACAGGGTCTGCGGCTTGGAGCAGCGCTCCCCGAGCACCTGACCCTAGTGCTCCTCTACCTCACCCGATCCGTCAGCCAAGGCTGGGAGGCACAGAGGGTCCGGAAGCGGGTGGAAATAGACTTGCAGGGCCGCAGGCTTGGTTGCCCAGCTCACCTGCGCAACATAGAGAGCCATCTTCTATCTTCGCAGTATCCTGCAGAGGAAAACACTGGAGGTCTATGGGTGATTCCGGTTTTTATATGGGGCCGGGAGGAGCCACAATTCTTCTGCAGTACACTGCACCACCTTGTGGCAGGAATACCCAGACGTAAGGACTACATAAAAACAGGCCGTGCTGTGCACTAGGAAAATACTCTAGAGTCTAGAAATGGAGCACACACACCTCCTAGACTTCTAACCAGGGCAGTACTCTCTACATATGGTTTTTCATTGTTTGACTACTCTCTCTGATGATTTATAGCAATCTCACTGGGTTGTTTCATTAATACACATAGCTGAAATGGGGTATAGTTTGCTTTCCTTATGAATTTGCACCTTGCACTGCACAGTGGGGGGGGTTCACAAATATCTATCTAATATTTATAGCACATTGTCACTTTATTCTATTGAATACTCAGATCAAGTAGGGAGGTGTTTCTGCTAGCTATTTTGCTTATTTTATTGAGTATATTGGATGTATTGACATCGGGTCTGGGGTGAGGCGGTTATGTTTTTAACATGTCTTGTGATGTCTGACTGTTGTGGTTTTCTAATTTTCAAGTCTGATCAATACATTTTTTGCATTTTATTGAAGTGTGTGCGCCCCATTTCTAGACTCAGTTTTTTGTATTTACTGTATGCTCCTAAATAGGGCCTAGGGGAGCACTCCCTCTGTTACTTATGATTTAGTAGTATTTTTTGAGGTGCCCACTGTGCCTCATTTTTAAAGCGGACCTTCACCCGGAATAAGAGTCTATCTTATATGTTTCCCACACCCTGTACATACAGATTGCTCACAGTAAAAATCATCCTACCTGCATCTACTGCATGTTATGAGCCTTTAAACATCCAAGATGGCGGCTCATGGGCCATCAGGCAGCCTGCAAACAGAAGGTGTCTTCTGTGTGTCGCTCTGCATTCTGGGATTGCTGTCCTTTTCCTCACCCCAGCTCTGCTCTGTCTGTGCAAAGCACAGCTATAACCCCGCCCCTCCTCTACTTTATCCCGCTCTCTTCTCCTCAGTATATGATGCTTCTGAGTCAAGATGGCGGCGCCCGTATCCTAGAGTCCTAAACAGAGTTGCAGTCCGGTGGGAGAAAGGAATAATAATTAAGTAAATAAAAATGTAAAAATACAATTCTGCGAAATACTCACCTGTAGAATTGGTATTATACGTATACAGTACGTCCTGCTCCAGATATAATACTTACACTTGGGTTATCCTTTGCCAGATGGTGCTGTGCACTGCAGACATGCAAAAAAACAGGCTCCTCCCGGCCCTTCATTTACCCCGGGGTCCTCCCACAAATCCCCAGCATTGAAAAGCAGAAAAACCAGAAGCCGGGGAGAATTTAACCACCAAAAACAACTGGTAATGATAACAATCACCATACAGGGGATCCAGAATAATGCAAAAACCAGGGTGGGGTGGAGCAGGACGTACTGTATACGTATAATACCAATTCTACAGGTGAGTATTTCACAGAATTGTATTATTCTAAGTATACAATACGTCCTGCTCCAGATATAATACTTACACTTGGGACATCCAATAGCAGTGTCCATAAAGTAGGGTGGGATCCCCCAACAAAAAAGGCACAGCAGACAGTAAAAGCGCTGTCACCTGCAAACCTTGCTACCAAGAGCGACATGAGCAAAGGCTCTAAGCGTCAACATCATAAAATCCTTAGAAAAAGGTACGAACAAAAAACAAGTAGCAGTCTAGCAAACTTGTTCAACAAAACCTGGTGCTGAAATGCCAAAGATACCAAGGCACCAGTAGAGTCAGAAATAAAGTGAGAAGAAACTCTTCCCCTTAAAGGAATAGGCCTGAGTAACAGCCTGACAAGATTAAACGCCAACAGTAATCCAGGAAGAAGCCAAACCTTCCCTAGGACCAGAAGGGGATATCCATCCAAGTAAAGGCTAGGCCAAGGGCCGCTTAACCCTGGAAGCAGACGAGATCAGGCACATACAGAGGTAGGTGCCCACAAATCCCAAGGGGCATCAGTCCCCCTAAGGGACAAGAGACAATCCAGGAAAAAATTCCAGCACCTGTTGAGGGAAAGTAGATCCCCTTGCCTCAGCGTTACTAGGAATAAAGCACAGAAGAAAGACTATGTCTTAAATACATGAGCCTAAGACACCACCATAGGAGGGAAGGTCCAGCGTAAAGCAGAGCACCACCTTATCCTGGTGCCTATCAAGGAACGAGGCTAGCTAAACAGAGTCGCCCGCTCAGACACCACGTCTGACTGAAGTAACAGTCCCAGGAGGACAACTTTGAAGGTAAAAGACAGCCAGACAGCATCCTGAATCAGTCCAAAAGGAACACCCCGCAAGGCAAACAGAATAAAAATTCAAATCCCAACAGGGACCATAGAATTAAGTGGGGAACGCAGTGAGCAACCCCCGAAAGAATGCTTAGCCAAGGAAAATAAGCAAAAAGACTTCTACAGGAAGGCGGACAGGGCAAAACCTGACCTTTCAGAGTACTGAGTTGGAGAGCCAACTCCAAGCCATACTGTAATAACTCTAGAGCCCTGGGAACAGTGAATGCCCAACAGGGAAGAGACCTAGACTCACACCAATCCATATGGGTACGCCATACCTCATAAGAGATGGAAGAAGAAGCTTGCTCTTAGACTTCCAATAATTACGAACACAGAGAAGAGAAGCCTGTCTCCATTAAAGACGGAACAATCAGCAGTCAGGCCGCTAGGCCAGAGACTGTAGATTGGGGTGACGTAAAGGAGGCCCTGAGCGAACAGGCGGCACCCCTAGCAGAACGTACAGATCTACCACCCTCGGTATCACATCTGCGAATCCACACCCACTAGGCCACCAGTATCAATGGTCCCCTACCAGAGCAATTCTGCGCAGAACCCCGCCTAGCAGGGGGAACGGAGATAAGACATACAGACCAGAATGTCCTGGCATAACATTACTAAAGCATCATGACACGGCCAGAGGATCCTGGGGCAGGGGAAACGAGGGGCGAGAGCTTGAAATAGTGACGGGGGCACCAAACGGATCCACACTGGTTAAACTTCATAGTGACAAGGATTAGCACATCCTGTCGCAGAGGGACCTCCACTGGAGCGAATACCACTGATATGCAGGAAAGATTATCCTCCACCCAGATCAGGAACATATACCTTCCTGGGGGACCATCCTGCTCCAGGTCCCACACAGATGATTAAGGTAGGCCACAGTCGTCAGACAGACGAGCGCCGCCAAACAGGCAGGCCATGAAGAGGAGAAGTCAAGCGAGATAGTGAGTTTTCAGGTTGGCAATATTGATAGGTGCATGGACCTCCTAAAGGCCCCACCTCCCCCGGACCCGCATGGGGTTACAGAAGAAAACCTCCCCATCAACCTGATAGGTTGGCATCCATGGTGATCCATGGTGACCGTCTCTAGGAAGGGCAAGAAGGGAACTGCCCCAGACAGGTTCCTAGAGTACATCCACTCCAAGAGGGACTCCTAACCAGGGGGGAAAGGCACACATGACCCTGCTCCAGGGATGCTGGGTCCCTGTCCAGTATTAACAATAGAAGTTGCAGAAGGGCCCCAGGTAGAAGAGTATAAGGGACTTCTTCTAAGCAAGTCACCAAATGGGGCCCACCAGCTGCATTCCTGCCTGGTGAAGGGACGGGAACAGCAAAGAGGGGCTGAGCCCACATAACCAGATTGTCCACCTTATTGCTGAGGAAGGAAGATTCTCGCCTGAACCGAATCTAGATTCATCCCTAGGAATGGATGATACCAATCAAGGGGACAAGGAGGACTTGAGGTGAATGAACACCCATCCAAATGACTCCCAATGGACACCACCAGCCGAGTAGCTAACTCAACCTGACGTAGAGATTGGGATGCGAAAAAAGGACGACCGAGTAGGTCTCACGCGGACGCCCCTTGGTCTCATCAGATACATAGCCTCCATCAGTACCTTGGTGAGCACTCTGGAGGCAGAAGAGAGACCAGATAAGGCCACAAATTAGCAGTGTTGGACTTCCAACACAGACCTGAAGAGCCTCTGTGTTTAGAAGACACGGGGGATGTGAGCATAAGCATCCTTGATCTCCCCAGACGGCAAGGGCCCACTGGGCGCAAGGCGCTGATGGCCCATCTCAGGATTTTCCATGCAAAAACTGTCCTGTAATAGTAGAATTGCCGAAAACCTGTGAATCCAGAAGGGCAGACCGACTCATCCCTTTGGGGGGAATGTGAAGAGGTTGGTGTAGCGGCACCTGCCTCTGCCTGTTAAGGGCAAACTGCAAGTGACCTCCAGACCCCGCAGGCCGTGCATGGCCTGCACCAGCACCCGAACAGAGGCAGGGGACCAGGAGTACCCTGACAATCTTGGGGGAGGCCGCGCAGCAAACTTTATCCTGTATCCGGAGGAAACTACCTCCTGTATCCACCAGAATGAGGCAAGATGCCTCCTGATAGGAGCAAGGTGCTGCAGTCATCCCCTCACCCAGGCGGGCGAGAGCGCCCCATCATGCCTGAGGGGATTTGGTGGAAGATTTAGGCTTAGCCCCACCGGAGGGCCCAGAACGTTGTCTGCTGCTCGTGGGGCAGGAGTCTGCACGAAGACTCCGGAAGGACACCCCTGGTTCTTGTTTAACACTATGGTATGGAGGGGTGTCCCCTGTCCCGAGGGGGCCGAGACGGCCGCCTGCATTGGCGTGATTTGCCTTTTATTCCCCAAACAGGTCCAGACGGGCCCCAAACAGGCGTTGTCCTCTAAAGGGAAGCCCGGTCAGAGTCCTTTTAACAGCATCGTCAGCACCCCACTTGTCACAGCCAGACCAAGCGACGTATAGCCACCACAAGGGCAGAAAGTCCTCGCACACATTCTAATGGTGTCATCTAGCGCTAAAAGGATACATTTTACAAATACATCACAACTGGAGAGTGCATTAAACACCCTCCCAGGGAAGATCATCAGGGTGATGCTCAAGCATCTTTCTGATGAGGGTTTCTGGCGGCCACTGCAGTGATGGCCGCGGCACAGATCGGGCGCAGGGCCGTTCCTGCACAAGAAAAGGCGTGGGAAGCCAGCTTATCCAATGCGCCGGTCCTCGGCATCCCGAAGGGTACTATAAAACAGGAGTCAACGGTGACACAGAGATTGAAACACCCTGCTGCATAGGGGACCATTCTCCCTGGCGAGAGGTCCCCCTGCTCAGAGAGTCCGTCAGGTGATTTTCCACCCCTGGTATGTACACCGCTGAAATGCAGGGGACATTGGCCTCCGCCCAAGTCAGGATCAGAGATGCTTCCTGGAGGGCCCCCTTGCTCCTGGTCCCTCCCTGATGATTTATGTAGGCAACTGCCGTCTGGGTTGTCCGAGCGCACCTGAACAGGCAGGCCCCGAAGAGGAGTTGTCAAGCAAGCCACAACTAACCTGATCGCCCGCAGCTCCAAGACATTGATAGGTGCGTGGGCCTCCTGAGGGCCCCACCTCCCTGGAACCCGCAGGGACTTCCAGAAACCCCCTCCCCCCCCCCCAACCTGACAGACTGGCATCCGTGGTGACCGTCTCCCAGGAAGGGGCAAGAAAGGATCAGCCCCCCAACAGGTTCCTTGAGTCCATCCACCACAAGAGGGACCTCCTGACCAGGGGGGAGAGCACACAGACCCTGTCCAGGGACGCTGGGTCCTTGTCCCATACAGACAATAGGTGAAGTTGCAGAGGCCTCAAGTGGAACTGAGCATAAGGGACCGCTTCGAAGCACGCCACCATCAGGCCCACCAGCTGCATCCCCTGCCTGATGGAGGGATGGGGACAAGCTAGGAGGGACTGAGCCTGTGCAATCACACTGTCCACCTTCTGCTGAGGAAGGAAGATCCTTGCCTGAACTGTATCCAGATTCATTCCTAGGAAGTTACCAAGGAAGGGGACAGTGAGGACTTGGGGTGGTTGATCACTCATCCAAATGACTCCAGAGTGGACACCACCAGCTGAGTATCCAACCCTGCCTGATGTAGAGACTGGGAAGTGATGAGGATGTCGTCCAGATAGGGAAGCACGCGGACGCCCTGACATCTGAGCAGAGACATCACGCCAGCCAGCACCTTGGTGGACACCCTGGGAGCTGAAACGAGACCGAAGGGCAAGGCCACAAATTGGTAGTGTTGATCCATCAAAGCGAACCTGAGGAACCTTTGATGACCTGGGAACACAGGAATATGAAGGTAAGCATCTTTGATGTCCACAGAAGTCATGAAATCCCCTTGGCGCAGGGAACTGATGGCAGAGCGCAGAGTCTCCATGCGAAAGTGCCTGCCCCTGACAAACTTGTCGAGAAACTTTAAGTCCAGGATGGGCCTGACAGAACCATCCTTTTTGGGTACTGTGAATAGGTTGGAATACAAGCCCTTGCCTTCTTCTCTTAAGGGTACCTGGCAGATGACCCCCAGCTCCAGAAGGCCTTGCACTGCTTGCACTGGCTCCTGAGCCGACAGGGTCCTGAGGAATCTGGGATCTGATGAATCTTGGAGGGGGATCGGCAGCAAACTCCAACTTGTAACCGGAGGACACTACCTCCTGAATCCACCGGTCTGAGACATGAAGCCTCCAGACGTGAGCGAAGTGCTGCAGCCGTCCCCCCCACCCGGATGGGTGAGGGCGCCCCATCATGCCTGAGGGGGCTTGGGAGAAGATTTAGCTTTGGTACCCCAGGAGGAGCAAAGATGTCCACGTCCTCTGCCTCTACCCCAGAAATATCCCCGGGCCCCAGGGAAAGAAACCCCCCTTCCCTTTCTTGCACCACGGTAAGGGGATAAGAAGGAAGGCCAGTGAGGGCCTTCTTGGCAGCATTGTCAGCAGCCCACTGGCGCAGCCAAACCGAGCGGTGTATAGCCACCACGAGGGCAGAAGTTTTGGCACACATTCTGATGGTGTCATCCAATGCTGAGTACAAAATTTACAAAAACATCACAACTGGAGAGTGCAGTAAACACCTCACAAAGCAAATCATCAGAGGCACTATCAAGCATATTTCTGATAAGGGTTCTAGTGGCCACAGCAGTAATGGCAGAAGCACAGACCAGGCGCAGCGCCGTTCCCACACATGCAAAGGCGTGGTATGCCAGCTGATCAATACGCCGGTCTTCAACATCACGCAGGGTAGTAGAATCAGGGGAATGCATGACAGAGGTGTTAGATAGCCCTAGGATCGGGGCATCCACCTCGGGGGGGGGGGTCTGGGGGATGACCAACATTTAACCACCTCAGCAGGAAAGGGATACTTCCTATCCCAACTCTTTGGAACCCCGGGAAGTTTACTGGGGTGCTCCCATTCCTTGAGCACAAGGTTATGGAAATGTGCCTGCTCTGGAAATTCCAAACGTGATCTTGCTGTATGGAAAAGCTCCCCTCTTGCCTGGGAGCCTCAACAGGGAGAGAGATGGACAGAACCTCGAAAATCTGGGTCAATAATCTGTCAGTGTCATCCGGGGCCCAGGGGTCAAGAGCCAGAATCGTCATGACCCCTTGGTCTCTCATCAGATGAGCCTGAATCAGAAAAGAGCTCCCCTTCATCAGATGGGGTATAGCCACACAGATTCCAAAACTCCTCAGTTCCCATAGGGAAAAACAGTAACATTAGGCGTCAAGTGCCGCTTCTTAGCAGGGGCCTTACGCGCTAAAGACTTAGCAATCAACTGCACAACAGTAGCCAGTGTAGAAGACACATCAGGCTGAGAATCCCCACTAGTATGCAACTCAGCAGGAGTGAGATTTAAGCTTGGGGGAGTAGGTGAAGTGAAACGAGGTGCAGCCACTGGCAGGCCAGATTGCAATGCAAGCACCTGCTCAGCACAGGGTACACAGACCCGTGCCTTGTCAGCGTCAGCATGAGGCTGCCCACACGCTACACACAGCCAGTCTTGTCCCAAAGGGACCCCGGTAACATTATACTGGGATGCCTCCATATGGCGATTATAGCGGCGCTATACGCCGATAGGGAATAACGCTATATAGCAACCCTGGACGTGGGAGAATAATTTTTACAAGGCCTACAAGTAATATACTAAAAACAGGGCCGGGAGAAGCCAAGAAGGGTTCGTCCTGCCTGAAAGACATAAGCACACAAGACCTTAAGTACATCGTAACAAAAGCGAAGGAGATAAAGCCGCCCGCGAGGGCACTTACGGACCGCGGTAGGTAGGAGTCCGTCATGCATAGGCCAACCAAGCAGAAAAGATGGCGTCGGTATACCACGAGGGGCAGGCCAGTAATAGCGATGACACGGAACGGGCCATACCCCCCCCCCCCCCCCGAAGAGCACGAAACCAGAAAGGCCAACAGGCATATTACTAGTGGAACGGGTGGGAATAGTCCTACAGGGCCGCAGGTTAATAACCCCGCTCACCTGCGAGTAGAGAGACAATTTCTCGTCCTTCGCAGCCAGACTGCAGATAAATTCTGGGGATTTGTGGGAGGTCCCTGGGTATTTGAGGGGCCGGGAAGAGCCTATGTTCGATGTCTCTGCAGTCCAGCGTCATCTGGCAGAGCATATCCCAACTGTAAGTATTAGATTTGGAGCAGGACGTACTGTATACTAAGAATATTTTAAATTTGCTAAATATTTCAGTGCTACCTGAATGATGTGGGAATAACACTTGCTATGTATACAGGCAAGTGCAGAGGTTCAGGCAATGTCACTGGTGGATCCCTGCTATAGGCCGTTGTGCCTGCAGGGTCGACAAACTCTCCTCCTGTTACACACCCCTCCCCCACCCCTCCATTTGTCTGTAGCATGTAAAATTTCAACTGCCCTGACCACAAAGCAGGCTGGAACATGGTGCTGCAAGGATAAGGTTACACAAAGCCTTTAAATGCTTCATAGTTACCATACTTAATTACCCACATTAACATTCTTGAAGCTGTTTATTCCTGCAGGTTTCCTTCCTTCCTCCCTCTGCTACTGAAGCACAAGAAACTTTGTTTTAACAAGTCACCCACATTGTTCCCTTGCCATTAAAGAATCGAAATGTTCTTAACCCTCGACTGCAAAACAAGTTTCTACGAAGGCATACGGAACAAATCATCACAAGTCTGTCATATTACTCCAACGTCAGCAGCCTGTACACAA
This sequence comes from Gastrophryne carolinensis, assembly GCA_027917425.1. Taxonomy (NCBI): domain Eukaryota; kingdom Metazoa; phylum Chordata; class Amphibia; order Anura; family Microhylidae; genus Gastrophryne; species Gastrophryne carolinensis. Next base: position 346,951,974 of record CM051238.1, on the reverse strand, counting down.
ATATGATGTACTTCCCACAAGTATGAACGACCCCCGTATTATCCCTGTCAACTTTTAGGAGCCATTTAGCAATAAACAAGTGGCTGACTACATAAAAGAATAAAAAAAATAAGACACCATAAAAAACTCACATCAGCCAAATGTTTATCTGTATTCACCCCAAGCTATATAGGCAATACAGGAGCGGAGCATGACCGTCAGGAATCGGGTTGTCAAAAAGACTAATCCAAGATCACAGGGGATTTTCCAAAAGGCAAGCACATAGGCAAGTCAAATAAGCTGAGCTAAAATCAGGTATATATCTGCTGTATTACAAAACCAAGAGCCAGGATACAAAAGGGGTCAATGCAAGGCAACTCCATCTAATGACACATGGCTCTTCTGTGGCACAGGACTGTAGACCAGAAGTGCCAGCAACCTGCTGGATACTGTGACGGTAAAGGAAGAAACGTACTAAACAGAAAGGTACTTTATAATATTATAATATTCACAACATTCACAAACGGCCGGCGCGGGTGCGCGCCCTGCGAAGCGCGAGGCGACGGCCCACGCATGCGCCGTTGGAACGAGGAAAAGGTAGGATTTTTGGGGGTCCTGGGGGGGTTTCACGCGGGCAGGGAGCTGATTGGCCCGGGAATCTTATAGATTCCCGGGCCGATCAGCAGTGGGTGTTGGTCCACTTTAAGAACACTTTATCAGACACAGTTTCCTCTGTTAGACACTTATATCGATGCCTTTTTAGGATTAAAAAAATACCTTTTTATTTATTTTAGGTAGAGAGATATTTGCAAAAAACATACTCCTAACGCTGCGATAAGACTTCCATGAGTAGCAATGACATATCTGCCGCCCCTACCCCTTGTTTACTGGTCAGCTTATTACATCTGCACATTTATCCTGTATACAGCTCATCTGTTTGACTAAGGGAGACAGGACAATTAGTTTAGTGGAATAATGGGGACAATATTTACACAAGGAGTAAATAAGGAATCCAGGGAGTCTGGACATTTGTCAGATGGACAAAAGCTTACAACAGGGACAGCAAATGTTTGAGAAAGAAAAAGGGTTCACTCTGTGGCCGGTACACAATGTAAGGAATTTGAAAAGCAGATCTCAGTCTACATCTATTCATTTTGTTTTGGGTAAAGGGTAATGGACAGGGCTGTGTGTATAAATTCTATTCACCTATGCTGCCCTGATGTAAACATCCGAATTGCTAAGGGCCACTTGGCTGAATCTCAGTTTAACACCATATTAGCAGAGTGGGCCAAATGTGACTCTTCTGATTTAACAGAACAAGCCTTGTAAGAATCTGAGGGTACTGCACGTGCTCTGCTAAGGAACGTATGTAGTGTGCCAAGCGACTGAACCACCACACTGTTCTAAAGGCCCTTGACTATGTCTAATTGCTTGTTAGAACTTAAAACCTTGTGGAAGTTAGACTCATGTCCGTTTATTAATCATCTAGACTCACCCAGAGGTTTTTGCTCAAATTTTGGAGAGAGAAGAGAATATGGAGGAGGGGGAGATTCTGAAAAGAGAAAAAGAACAAAAGGTCAGTTTCAGTCAACTTGTTAAATAAAGAATCATACTTTGCCACAAAATATAATTGAGGCGGCAAGCCATAACTACTTTCACAAGCAAAACATTTAATAGTCCTAGAACAAAGCTATCTAAACTCAAAAGTGTATGTGGGGGGGGGGGGGGGGGCACTTAGCGTGCACCCCCTCCAGGGGACTGGAAGATTTAGTAAACAATCCAGCAGTACAGAAAACTGATCTAAAGCCAAAAATGGATTCAGTTGTTAATGTTGTCATTTTGCATCTCTGCAATTTCGGCGCCACATCGGCATATACTTTTATCCCGCAGAGCTGGGCTGAGCTAAATTCTGCTGTCCTGGCATGAGGTTGCCTAGAAAAATGGGACATTGCTGGGATGATACTGCCAACCAAGTTAATCCTGGAAGCTTGGCACAAAGCCTGAGCTTCTGTGCCAGCAGGGGCATTGCAGGTTCCAGAACCGCTCAGGACTTCTTGCTACAACTTGCAAAAAAAAGCCACTATTTAATGGACGCCACCATTGGCTAGTGTGCCAGATCCTGGCCAAACCTGTCACAGTTCCTAGCTGTCCAGTCGTGGTCAGAAAATAGAGGGAAACTAATAATGCTAGACTTTCAGGAAATCTGGAGGTTCAGCAAGGAACATGCTTAAACCTTGTCCTGACTGGGCAGCATAGCTTGAGTCCATGGGGGTGTATAGCCTTGCAATGGGATTGATTGCCTAGCACACAACATGCACAGTTCAGCTCGTTTCACACCAGGAAGACTATGGGCCCTTTCACACGTGTGCGGGGACTACAAAAACAACATGTAGGACTTTTTGCAGTGATAACACTCAATTGTTGAACAATGAAGTTAGGTTGTGAGCATTACCGCTTGCAAGTCATGATAGGATTTGCGCTACGATTTGCATAAGAACCGGCGTGAAAGTAGACTTATTACACCCAGCTCCTGGACTAACCCATCACAGCCACACGTTTATTTATTAAGGGTCTTTGTGTACAATTAAGCAAATAAACAATGTATTAGTGGGCAGTTTACAGTTTAAAGATAGACATGTATTCCACCAATGCCTATTGAATTTACCATGACCACAAAATTATCAGATAAACCAATGTATGAACACATACGAAGGTTTGCGTGGAAAAATGTCGCCCGCTCATCTGCTTTTGTTCATATTCAAGGCGGTGGTGAGTTTGAAACAACTGTTTGTTGCTTGAGAAAGAGACCCTGCACAACATCAGAACGTTGAACAAATATATTTGCCGGGCTTGCTCATGCTTGGACCCCTGAGTAACGGGCAGCTGAGTGACTACATTTGAAGTGTGGTCATGAAAAAATTGAACAAAAAGGTGGGGGGTTGGGGGCTTTGGAGACCTGCCATAGACCCTGCTTGTTAAAAGTTAAAAACATGAAACCATTTGTGGCCATGCCCCTTTAGACTTGGGCAAGACATTGCCATGTCTGAACATGCATATTGGTGGCAAAACCGCTCTTCTGCAGGCCAGACACTTCTGCCAGCAGCACCTCATCCGGGCTCCATGACCTCATCCAAATAGATATCCTGGCCAGTAATATCAGTGAACAGCCAAATGTGTTCCTTTGGACAAATGCCTGGAGCCCATAAGGACAAGGCTAGCTACCGCCAGTGGAGCCTGGCTAGCTGACAAACGAGGCAGGTAGTAGCAAATGCCCCAAATATTCCCCCATGAGTATTCATTGCTTGACTAGCCATTTCATTTAGGAGAGTAGAAGTTTGAATTCAGAATTACTAGTGTTCAAAAATAAAAAGGGTCCGGGCTGTCCTGAGGAAAAGCAACAGTCACAGGTAGTTCCACAATTTAGTATATGGCACAGAAGGGTATGAATGTGCAAGTAGGAACATGAAGAAGAGTGAAGTACAGTGAACATGTATAGTTCATCATTGGCACAGTAGCCCCACCAATTTTGTCACATTTTCATCCAATGTGGCCTACAGAGGTCAGTGCAGATAAAGGATGAACCTAGCCACACCATATCAGGACGACAGGTCACCACTAGGGTCATAAGCAGACGACGCAGCTATTGTGGTAAATTGTGTCAAAATGTCGGTTTCTTCCCTGCTTGGTTGTATAAAGCACAATCCGGCCCGGGTTTTCAGGACCCGGGTCACTTCCCCAATTCCATAACGGGTTGTTACATGTTCTAAGGCCTCCACAAGTGTGCACGCTGATTACAGGGGAAGCCTGTATAAGAAGAGCACACAGCCTTTCCTTGGTTGATGACCAGCCTGTTGGAGTGAGCACAGGCTGAGCTGCACCGTGGTGAAGGATAGCACTGGACATTGAGCAGAGGGCTGATACGCCCTGTAAAGTGGACTGGAATTGATCAGCTTGCTGGAGTACCCAGCCCAGGACTATTTTGGTTGGTGAAGTAAACCTTTTTGCTTACTGCATTTATGCTGCAATCTTTGGACTATCTACTGAACTTTGCTGAATAAAAGCCGGTTTGGAGATCACTGCTGATTGCCCGCTTACACTATATACACACACACTTAAAACCTGGGCACACAGAAAATGGGGGGGGGGCTCTTAAGTTAAAAAGAAAGAAACACACATGTAAATCACCTGTGTGCTACATGTTCGCGGATACTGAGGATCTTATATACTATACTCTGATCACATTCTTCGCCTGTCCTTCTGGAACAGATACATCACTTGAAAAATCATTAATGCACCTTCATGTGTACTGTGGGTCACATGAAAGCAGACTCTCAATGACTGGTAGCAGGGGCATCTGTTTTGTGCTTTTTTTTCTTCAGTAGAGCTAACTTTGTTTTGAAGCTGTAAGCATTACAACCAGTGCAGTTCAGGGTTGCAGCAGGTAAATGCAGTTCATCTCCCCCCCCCCCCCCCCCCCCCCCCCCACACACTTCATTTGCTAGGACTGTTCTCTCAAATAAAACTTTTTTGGTTTGATTTATTGGTAATGTATATACATGAGTAATCTAAGAGGACACAGCTCTCTCATCTAGGTGCACGGTGCGATTTGCTTATTCATCCTGCATGGTTAATTGTTCATTAGTATAAAAAACAAAAAAAAAAAAAAAGTGCCATCACTTATCTACCTTGGAATTCCATGCTACAGGATAAGCTGCATTTATACAAGACAAGTTTTGTTTTTTAACTCAAGGTATGCATGGGAAAAAACTGGTAGCAAAACTGGATCCGAGGCACATAAGCAACTACTTTTTAGCAGAAAGCATTCTCAGCAGCCACAAGTATGCTCTATTTGTGTATAGCACGCTACTTAAGCGACACCATAGCTACGGTATATATTTATATATTTTTTTATTAGCTAGATACTTACCCGTTTTTCTACGAACGTGATCCATCAGACCATAGAACAGGGTCCTTCAGTTTAGGTATTTTATCAATGCCAAATGACTGGCTGCAGTGAGCAGCAAACAAGAGCACACCAAGTCCCCTGTGGTCTGCTTCACACTGCATGCCACTGCACACAATCAACAATGGAGCCTGGCTCCCTTAGGCTGGATTCACACCAAGGCAGTTGCAGATGCTATTCCAGTTTGGCTACCTTCATACCAGTTTAGATTCCTGACCTGCAACTGGAACAGAAACTGCAGCTGCATAGGTGTGAATCCAGCCTTATGACCATTATCAGGCATGCATCCTGCAGCCAGCTTAGGAGCAGGAAATAAGCACTGAAGCTGACAGAACCAGAACAGCTGTGCTGCAAGAACAGGGACTTATAATAATAGTAATGAATTCCATGGATTGTGGGGGGGGGGGGGGAGGGGGGGGTGCGGTTAAGGAGAATTTCTACCACCTCCCACCCCTCCCACAGTGCCAAGATAAATGTAGTAAAGAAGGGAAAAAAAAAAAAAAAAAAAACACACACACAAAAAGGAATAACTCGATCTAATTGGTGCAGGTACCTGAACCCATGGCAGAAGTGCCGCCCAGAGACCCACTTCCTTCTACTTTTGCGGTGGCTGCCATAGTGGGATTTTTGCAGTCATCTTAAACTGGATCTTCAGCATCATTTAATGAAAAGCTCAAACCCTTAAACTATTCCCCAGCATCTAAAGTTAATATATTTGATGTCTTTAGTCACTTATGTATTAATCTTTCCCCGAATGGACTGCAACCTTGTTAAGGACTCTAGGATACAGGCACTGCCAACTTGCTTTAGAAGCATCACACACTGATGAGAGGAAGGGGGGTGGGCTCTAGATGTGCTTCGCAGAGACAGAGCAGAGCTGAGGTCAGGAAAAAGTCAGCAGTCCCAGAATGCAGAGCGGCATATCCAGAAGACACTTCCTGTGTGCAGGCAGCTTAAAAACGCCAAGGGCCGCCATCTTGGATGCAAAAAGGTTAAAAATACCATTTTGTGAGTACTCACCTGAAAAATGGATATTGTTGGTGTGCCACACACCCCGCTTCACCTTTAATATTCTTCACGATTGGGTTACTCACCGCCAGGTGAGAGGAAGTCTTGTAACGAGCCCCCTTCCGGCCTATATATACACCTGGTACCTCCCACTTATCACCAGTGATTTAAAAAGCAGAAAGACAAGGTACCAGCATTTTAACGGTAACCTCAAAATAAATAAAAGCTTCACCATATAAAGGATTCGGGATACCGAAAATAGTGGGAGTGAAGCGGGGTGTGTGGCACACCAACAATATCCATTTTTCAGGTGAGTACTCACAAAATGGTATTCTTGGTGTGCCACACACCCCGCTTCACCTTTAATACTCTTCACGATTGGGACATCCAAAAGCAGTGCCCACAAGGGATGGGTATCCAAAGGCAAGGTGAAGCATAACTTAAATGACTGCAGTCTGCAGCACTTTGCGGCCAAAAACAGCATCCGCTGAGGCTCGCACATCAACTTTGTAGAACTTAGAAAATGTGTGAACAGAAGACCAAGTGGCGGCCTTACAAACTTGTTCAACAGAAGCTTGGTGCTGAAAAGCCCAAGACCAACAGCGCGAGTAGAATGAGCAGTGATACGAAAAGGGGGAACTTTCCCCTTAGCAGCATAGGCCGCAATTACGGCCTGACGTATCCATTTGCTAATGGCAGATTTGGCTGGTGCCAAACCCTTCTTAGGCCCACAGGGCACAACAAAAAAGGCATCCGTCTTACGAAAAGGAGACGTGATAATCAAGTAGTACTTAACACAGCGTACTACATCCAAACAATGCAAAACCCTCTCTTTGTCATTCTTAGGATTAGGACACAAGGAGGGAAGAACAATATCCTGATTCAAATGAAAAGCAGAAACAACCTTAGGAAGAAAGTCTGGCTTGAACCGAAAGACCACTTTATCCTGATGCCTCTCAAAGTAAGGCGCCTGGATAGACAAGGCCGCCAACTCCGAGACACGCCGGACCGAAGTGATAGCTACCAAGAAGACAATCTTCTGAGTCAGGGTAGACAAAGCAATATCTTGCAGAGGCTCAAAAGGAGGAGCCTGCAGAGCAGAAAGAACCAAATTCAAATCCCAAACTGGGAGTAATGGTTTCCTGGGAGGCCGCACATGCGTAACCCCCTGGAAAAAAGTTTTAACTAAAGGATGAAGCGCAACACGCTTCTGAAAATAGATAAGGCAGAAACTTGCCCTTTCAAAGTACTTAGCTGAAGACCAGAGTCCAGCCCAGATTGTAAAAACTCCAGAATCCTGGAGACCGAGAAGACCCTACAAGGGAAGGATCTAATCTCACACCAAGCGATATAGGCTTTCCAAGTCCTATAGTAGATGATAGAAGAAGACCTCTTCCGGGCACTGATCCGGGCACTGATCAAAGTCTAACGACTGAGTCAGAAAGACCCTCCTCCTTCAAGATGGAGGTTTCAGCAGCCAGGCCGTCAAACCCAGCGCTGGTAAATTGGGGTAACACAACCGACCCTGAGTGAGCAGATCGGGCCGAAGAGGCAGCACGAACTGGTCCACTGCCAGCCGAACGATGTCTGCGAACCACACTCGCCTTGGCCACCTTGGGGCCACGAGAACGGCGGACACCCTTTCCAGAGCCAACTTCCGAACCACCCTGCCCAGCATGGGTATCGGAGGAAACAGGTATAGAAATCCCAGATCCCCCCAGCTCAGGGACATGGCGTCCACTGACAGAGCCAGAGGATCCCGGGAGAGCGACACGAAGTTCAGAAGCCTGTGATTGTGACGAGAGGCAAACAGGTCCACCTCCGGTGTCCCCCATCGGAGACACAGTGAGCGAAAATCCTGAGGATGGAGAGCCCATTCTCCCAGACGGGGAGAGCCCCTGCTCAACCGGTCCGCTTCCTGGTTCTCCACTCCTGGAATGTATACCGCCGAGAGACAAGGAACATGGGCCTCTGCCCAGGTCAGGATCAGGGACACCTCCCTGAGAACACTCAGGCTGCGAGTCCCTCCCTGATGATTGATGTAAGCAACCGCTGTTCGATTGTCTGAAAGCACCTGGACCGGAAGGCCCAGAACGTGATGAGTCAGGAGAGCAAGCACCCGACAGATGGCTCTCAGTTCCAGAACATTGATGGGTAAGTGGGCCTCTTGAGGTCCCCACTGCCCCTGGAACTGAAGCTCCTTCCAGAATCCGCCCCATACCGAAAGACTGGCGACCGTGGTGACAATTTCAGGAAGGACCTGCCCCTCACGAGATTGGCCGAGACCAACCACCACTGGAGGGACTGCCGGACCCGGAAGGACAACTGGAAGGGCTGGTCCAGCGACCGAGGCTGCCGGTCCCAGGACGCCAACAGATAAAGCTGAAGCATCCTCGTGTGAAATTGAGCAAAAGGAACTGCCTCGAAAGAGGCGACCATCAACCCTACCAGCCTTATCCCCAGACAGATGGACGGCCGAGGATTGGAAAGAAGGACCCGAGCCAACTCCTGAATCAGATGAATTTTGGACTGGGGGAGAAACACTCTGTGTTGAAGAGAGTCCAACTGCATCCCCAGAAAGGACACCACCCTGGCCGGAGCGAGGACTTGGGGAAGTTGATCACCCAACCAAAGCTTTCCAGCGTGGAGACCACCATCCTGGTGTCTGTCTCCGATTGATTGAGTGACAGAGCCATGATGAGAAGGTCGTCCAAATAAGGTACGACACGAATGCCCCGAGATCTGAAAATGGCCATCACCCCTGCCAGCACCTTGGTAAACACTCTTGGAACCGAGGTAAGGCCAAACGGAAGTGCCACGAATTGAAAATGCTGATCTTCCATCTCGAATCGAAGAAAACGATGAGCGTGGCAGATGGGAACATGAAGATAAGCATCCTTGATGTCTATGGACGTCATGAAGTCCCCCTGCCGAAGGGAACCGACGGCCGTACGTAAAGTTTCCATGCGAAACTTCCGAAAACGGATGAACCTGTTGAGCAATTTCAGGTCCAGGACGGGACGAACCGACCCGTCCTTTTTGGGGACTGCGAAAAGATTGGAGTAGAAACCGAGGCCCATCTCTAAGCGCGGTACCGGCCGGATGACCGCCATTTCTAACAGATTCTTTACCGACGCCCAGAGCCCCTGTGCGGCCAAAGGATCAATGGGCACCCGAGACCGAAAAAAACGTGAAGGAGGGCGAGACTCGAATTCCAGCTTGTAACCGGACGACACTACCTCCCGTCCAGAATCTCCTGGTCCCAAAACTGGGAGAAGTGTTGCAATCGCCCCCCCACCCGCACGGGTGAGGGCAGCCCCTCATTGCTGAGAGGGCTTACCGGCAGGCTTGGACTTGGTGCCCCAGGACTGAGCGGGACGGCCACGGCCCTCCCCCTGAGTCCAACCTGCACCTCTGGTAGCGGGAAAGGAAGCCCCCCTACCCGCTCTGAATCCCCGAAAGGAAGACCTACCAGAACTTGCCCCCCCGAAAGGGACGACGAGGCCTCTTACGTTGCGGCATTTTACCACCTTTTGCAACTGAATCAATTTTATCACCAAACAGTCGCAATCCCAAAAAGGGGAGAGCTGTGAGCACCTTTTTAGAAGCTACGTCTGCCGACCACTGGCGCAGCCATACTGCCCGACGAACAGCCACCAGCATTGCCGCTGTCCTGCTACTCATAGCCAGCGCATCGTCCTGAGTGGACAGAACATTGGAAACATTGGAACATTGGAAACAAAAGACTCACACTGCCTGAGAGCAGTAAACTCCTTACAAGTGGGATCAAGATCCACACACAGATCCTGAATAACAGATCTAACCGCCAATAGAAGAAGCGCCGAAGCACACACCGGGCGCATCGTTGACCCGGCATAAATAAAACCATGGCGAGCGTACTGGTCAATCCGACGATCCTCACCATCCTTAAGGGCAGTGGTCTCAGAAGACTGCACCATAGCCGTGCTAGAGAGCCCTAGCACAGGGGTATCGACGTCAGGAGGAACCGACCAAAGCTTCACCAATTCCGGCGGAAAAGGATAACGTTTCTCCCAACTGGAAGGAATTCCAGTTAACCACGTGGGATGTTCCCATTCCTTAAGCACAACCCTCAAAGTGGTGTTGCCTGGGAAAAACCAAACGCAGCTGAGGCACATTAAACAACTGACCCTTTGGCAGGCGGATCTAAATTCAAAATTTCAAACATTTGAGCCAGAATGGAGGGGGTGTCAAGGGAAACCCCCGCAGACAAATCGCCAATAGCATCAATCTCAAGCTGATCTGCAGGCTCATCTGACTCCACCAGGAATTCTCCCTCCTCGTCCAGGGAGCAATCGGACCAATCCACAGGCTCACATACTTCATCCTGTGAAGCCGGAGGTACAGGAGAAAGGTGCTTCCATTTCGCAGTGGCCTTCAACCCTGCTTTAAACGGAAATTATCTTCTCGAGGTTGGCTAAACGTGCAGACACCTCGGATTGCGAATCCCCACCTTTGACAATGTCACACGGGGTCCGGAACAGGGAGGGAGGGGTAGGGGGATGATGGAAGTTGCGAAGAGCCAGCAGCCGGAGCGACGGACTGACGCGCAATATTCTGCCTTGCACAAGGAATGCATACTACAACATCATCACCTGGGAGCGGAGTCCCACAGCCTCCACACACCCTAGATGGCCCAGAAGAACCATTTCCGGTATTATCGGAAGCCTCCATATGGTGATTTATGGTATTCGCAAAATCCTGGGTTTAAGGCATAAGCCACCCGGGATGCCCCTTTTATGTAAAAGTCCCGGGAGGGAGGTTTTAATTTATAATAAAAATCCCCTTTAAAAATAATTAACTTAATAAATCATTATGGTCGTATATCTACAACTTTAAAAAAAAAAAATATATATATATATATATATATATATATATCCCAATTTGGAGAAAAAAAAAAAAGGACTAGCCAGGCAAAATAGAACCGGGAGGCCACTGTATTGAGGGAATCCCAGGATCTGTGGGGGAAGAAAAAACCAACAGTAAGACCCCCAGAAACAAATGGCAACATGCAATACAAGCATTCATACACAGCACCAGAGTGCTTCTGAAGAGGCAAAGAAAAACTGGCCTCTGATTTTCCTCTTTTTTTTTTTTTTTTTTTTATATCAATTAAAAGTATTTCTCCATTCCATATATCTTACTTTTTTCTTTTTTTTTTTTTTTTTTTTTTTAAATAAACAGTCAGACATAATAAAAAAAATAGACGGCCCCACACCAGGTGAGGCCGCTTACCTGCCCAAGTAAGGCTAAAAAAGCCCAGCACCCGACCAGTAGAAGTGGTGAAAAGACAGGCAGCAATGTCAGCGATGTATACAGAAGGAGCGAAGGCGGCAGTGGCAGCAGAAGTGCAGAGCGGCAGCAGCGGAAGAAGCGGTGGAGCGGCCAGCAGCAGCAACAGCAGACATATGCGTCTGAGAGCCCCGCACGCATCCTCCTGAAGACAGGAAGGAAGTGCGGCTGGGGCCGGTAAGATGACGCGCCGCCGGAAACACGCCCCCACCCCTGACGTCATCCGGGCCCAAACGCACCCTCGCTTGCGGTGCAGCCTGACAAACGTTGAAAAAAGTTGAAAAAAGTAAACACAAACATACAGTAAAAACATGCATACAAAACATATCCCTCTACCCCCCTCCCCCCATAGTGAAGGGAGAAGGGACCGTAATGGGAGAGCAAGGGGCCAAGGGGAACCTCGGGACAGGGGCATCCCAAATCCGGATCACCATGCCGGACAGCCGCATTGCCCCCAAAACAGGGGGTCGAGCGGAGGAGATAAGCTCCTAGGCACCTATAGTGCCGTCTACCAATTGCCCAGTGAGCAGCCTAGGCTGGGAGGCTTCCATTTAACCACAAAGGTAACAACAATCAAAACCGGGCAGAAATAGACCAAAGGGGGTGCCGGGGTAAGACCCCGGCTACCTGCAAGCAGGAGACTTTAATCTTCTGTCTTGTCGTCATGCAGAGAGAAAAACACTGGTGATAAGTGGGAGGTACCAGGTATATATAGGCCGGAAGGGGGCTCGTTACAATACTTCCTCTCTGCAACAGCGTCACCTGGCGGTGAGTAACCAAATTGTGAAGAATATTAAAGGTGAAGCGGGGTGTGTGGCACACCAAGAATAGAACGCAACACGTGCAGATAGAATGGATTTTTACTCTGGGCAATCTGTATGTAAGGGTGAGGGAAACATATAGACTTATTCAGGGTGAAGGTCCGCTTTAAGTGACAGGGCAGTCTCAGTGGAGCAGCACAGAAGGTGAAAGCCCCAGCCAGGATGAATTGTGCGCCCATGAACCATGTACGTGGTTTATCTTTTAAAAGGCCAGTTGCAGCTCCTCTTTAAAAATTCTATAAGACTCTAGAGAGGACTGTCTCCATCCTTTTGGGTGATCCCAATTTGGGATGCTCCGGCATGTGATTTTTCCCTTCCATGACTGATCCCATTGCACATGCTTGTGCAATGGCAGCATCCCTCTGGCTGTCTAAAGGCATATCTTATTGGCCAATGCACAGCCAGAGGGGGAGCAGACATCAGGAGATTCAGATTAGATTCCTGGATGGCACAATCTATTATTTGCCTGCACATGCATTGTGGAGTGAGGGAAAATATTAGGTGTTCTCCGTTTCAAATGCAGAAAAGTGCATGGAAACCAAGGGGGCTTAAACCGGACCTTCAGCACGATTTAATGAAAAGCCCAAACTCTCAAAAAAAAAAAACTATTTCCCAGCATTTAAAATTAATATATTTTACATTTTTAGTCACTTATTCCTTCCCCCACCAGGCTGCAACTCTGTTCAGGACTCTAGAATACGGGCGCCGCCATCTTGACTCAGAACCATCACACATACTGAGGAGAGGAGAGCTGGTTAAAGTGCAGGGGGTGGGGTATAGCTGTGCTTTGCACAGACATAGAGCTGGGGTCAGGGAAAGGACAGCAATCCCAGAATGCAGAGCGACAGTCAGAGGACACTTCCTGTTTGCAGGCTGCCTGATGCTCCATGAGCTGCCAACTTGGATGTTTAAAGTGGACCAACACCCAGGATTTTGACTATCCTGGGTCTAGGTCCCGATCGGGGTGCCCCGCTGTATGAAACCCCCCCGATCACCCAAAAAACTCACTTCTCCCCGCGCCGACGGACAAGCGGTTTGACAGCCGCGGACAAGCGGCTCCTCCGCCGCCGCCTCCGTGCCCGCGCCGCCCATTCACAGACGGCCGGCGCGGGCACGTCTAGAAGGGCGTGAGGGAGACAAGGTAAGGGGATTTGGGGTGTTTGGGGGGGGGGGGGTTTCACCCCGCGGGACATCCCGATCTCGGATGTCCCGCGGCGAGGGAGGTGATCGTCCACTTTAAAAGATCATAACATGCAGTTAGAATAATTTTTTATTGTGGGCAATCTGTATGTACAGGGTGTGGGAAACATATAAGATAGACTCTTATTCAGGGTGAAGGTCCGCTTTAAAAACACCAGAGCCAGACAGAAGAGCAGCAGGGGACAAAAGGAGTTTGGTTTTGTTTTTATTTTTTGCCTGGATCCATCCACTGTAAATAACAGCTCTGAAAAGAATGCAATGTATGTGCATTTGTGCCTGCACACATTATATATATATATATATATATATATATATATATATATATATATATATATATATATATATATATATATATATATATATATATATATATATATACAACAAAATGAAGAAAATAAAAACAGATGCAATATACTGTAATGCTACCACCTTAAACGGATACATTTAGGGATGGACTTGAGCCCAAGTTCCTATTTACTGTGTAACTCCTGCCATTAAAAAATGAGCTGAAAATAAGATATGAAGGAGAAGGAGAAAAGGAATAAAAGGCAGAGGGAGGACTATCGCAGGCTCCTGAAGTGGGGGCTTACCTGAAAGAGAATAAAGGCCATTTCCTAAGAAAGCAGTCCCTAAATGGGAGCAGAAAGGGGAGGGAAGGGGTTTGTGGTGACTGCAGCTTTAAGAAAGCAGCTGTAATTGGCGAGATCTCCAGATAAACAGTCATTCTGGCGCCAGCAAAAAAGCAAACTCTGTATTATCACCACTCCTACTCCTCAACAGCAGAGGGACCTCCTCAGGAAAGCAGAGCTGTGAGCGATCTAATTTCAAAGAGACTGCATGCCAGACAAAATAACAAAACTTCAAACTCCCCCAATTCCTGGGCTTCTCTCCTCCCCACCAGAGAGGACTCGACCTCATAAAGGCCATTCTTTGCTGTAATGGTTTTATCTGCCAGTCTGGCCTCCACAACAGATAGCACATACACGGAAATGGACTTTCTATAGACTGCTCACAGTGTCTGTACACTACAGTAACACTCATGTTCCCAGGGGAGACGTTTAGGATTTAGACTAGAAACAGCCATTTTACGACAAATGCTAAACAGCAGCACACTGCCAACTTCTACTGGTATCGGAGGGCTTTCCTTCACCACTTCATAACTTAGCTGGCCCTTTACAGCATGTCACACAGCAAGCCCCATGCTACAAAGCCTCAAGTGTGCCACCTTGCACAGAACATTTCCTCACCCATGTCAGTCACCCATGAAAGGTAGCACAAATCTGGGATGGCAGAAAACTGGGCATAGTAATCTCATTTGTACTCCGATATCACCCCAAGCAAAAAGGGTTGGGTGAGCATTGCAGTGGGAGAGCCAAGCAGGCGAGTAAAGAGGTTTTGTTATCTAATGAATGGGCAGTCAAAACCAGCGTCCGACGGTTTGTAGATAGGCCCCAATACAACACTAACAAGTTTTTGGATACTGATAAAAATGGCAAGCCTAAAAAGTTGAAGGGTCTGCACTGCTTAAAAATTTGAATCTTTATTGTAGAAAAGTTAAAGTCATCTCCATCCAATAATTGTCAGCAAAAGCTTAAAATCATGCATACCAGACAAAAATGGCAAGTACTGCCTGTGTCACTTCTTGTACATTATTACAGAAAAGGCTTCCACAGCTCTAGATACAGCAGCCGTTATTACCTGGTCAGGCAGGTTTCTGCAGTGTTCAGCTTCTATGTTATTGACTACATGTTTGCATTTAGCACTTTATACACTCTTTAACTTTCGCATGTTATTCATCTTAATCGTTTTAGGCCAGATGTCACTCCTCTAAGACTCTAGACCCGGTGGTCTCCCTCTTTTTGGGTCATCCAGATTTGCAATGCTTGAACATGTGATATTCCCAGGACTGCTGTAACCGACTCCACTGCGTAAGCATGTGCAAAGGCAGCATCCCAGGCTGTCTAAGGCTATCTAAATGCAATCTCTAAGGCATATCTAAATGGAGGCGCCCAGCATGCCATTCGTTCAGAACAGATGGTCGGATGAACAACCTATTCCAGAATGCATGTGCAGGCTTCCAGACAATCAGGAGTGTGGAGTAATGGAAGTTATTGGTTGTTCTGAGTTCAAAGACAATAAAGTGGACCAAAACGTGGTTTAAAAACAGCCAGACTGAGGAGCTGCAGGGGACAAAAGGGGAGTATAGTTATTTTTCCTAGACGCATCCAAATAAAAGCTATGAAAAGAATGCAGTTTGTGTATTTTTGATCAACATATTTAAAGCTAAATGGAGCTTTAAATAAATACTATAATGCAACACCCCTAAACTGATACATCTAAGGATGGACTTGAGCCCAAGGTTATACTTATTATATACTTCCTGACATGTACATTAAAAATACAGGTTTGTTTGCACATACCATTTTATACTGTCTTTTTACTTTCATGCACATATATATGAGCGAAACAAAACCCATTAATTTGACTTTTCCCCGAGGCATCCAGAGTTGGGATGCTGCTGTGTGAAACCACCCAGAACACTGCTTTTCACTCGCCTCTTCCTGGTTCCAACGGCACATGCACACATCTAATTAGAGCTGCCTGCCATGTTATTCGGCAAACTACTCATTAACTAAAATACGGCTATATGAATAGTTGGGGCTGGAGCGTGCGCACGCCGCCGGGGATGCGTCACCATGTTCTCCCCATTCACAACAATGACAGCCGTTTGCCGAAAGACGCAGATGGAGCTCACCGCACAAGACAGTGCGCATGCGCCGTATGAGCAGGGAGAGTCTCTTCTCTCTCTAGAGCACCCCACCGTGTGCGCCATTATGGGCCACT
The DNA here is from genome assembly GCA_027917425.1 of Gastrophryne carolinensis. NCBI lineage: Eukaryota > Metazoa > Chordata > Amphibia > Anura > Microhylidae > Gastrophryne > Gastrophryne carolinensis. Next base: position 346,935,828 of record CM051238.1, on the reverse strand, counting down.
GAAGTTCCATGGTTGGCCGGATAACACATTTTGATCCCACAGTTCCTACCGGATGCCCACTCATGAGCTGTGGGAGCAAGGTTTAATACAGGATGCCCCTGGTGAAGGCTTTCAGCAAGCCCTAGTCTTATGACCCTAGACCTAGAGTCAATTTAAAGCATAATTCCACTTTCAATGGTCTTTTTCTATTTGTTTTCAACTCTTATAAAAAGCAAACAAGTTTCCCTAGCAACAATGTGTTTACCTTAGCAATATACATCAACTGGTGCGTTTGATGTACTGATCAGGGACTTCCTCACTTGCTTGCTAATCATCTGTTTGGCTAAAGCAGAGGAGACCGTTTTAACCCCTTCTGCTATAATTCAACTTATTCGGATAAGGGGGAATCACAATTGTGTTTCAGTAGCTAAAGAGTTAGCTGACAAAAAAAAAAATGTGCGACTTGTGTCCTCACCATCATTTACAGCCATGTGTCCTCACCCTCCTATACCGACGCTCCCGTCCCTCGGTGGAAGCCCGTCAGCTGGATTATGAATTGTAACTAGGGCTTATTCTAAGGGTAGGGCATATATGTCACACATTAGCAAAAATGCTAAAAACCTTACTAGGGCTTTTTTTTGGGGTAGGCCTTTTCAGGGAAAGGTGGCATATCTCCCCTCTCGGCAAAAATGGAATAACCAAGTGTTTAGCTGTTAGGACAGTGTCCAGCAGTAAATCCAATAATTTATCTGATTCACAGTAGATACTATACTTTGATGCACCAGCTCCTCCAGCTCTAGTGGTCAGCTTTTTGCAGTGACTTCCTGTCTGCCATTGTGCTTCAAAACCACATGCAACAGCTAGGAAGACATTGTCCCAGCCTTGCAGGAGGAGAAAAGCAGCACTTCTACTGCATCAGCTAATAAAATTGTACCCGCTTATACACACACAGGTCCCGGTGAGGCTGTCCTGGCACAGATAACCATGCATGTTAAAGGGGGGCATCTCAGCTACAGAGAAGACAATCTACATCACACAGCGCAATGGACACATCACACTGAGCCATTTACATTCCAATAGCAGGCTCATGACTGATTTACAATTTATCACAGTTGATTACAATAGAAACAATTTAGATAAAGCAACATCACATCTCCTTGGCTGTAACAATGTAACACAACGTATCGCCTCTCAGCAGGGCATTTGGCAGGCTTTTCAGAATGACTCACCCAATTTGACGTATGGCTCAGTGAGCTCTGTCATCTCTGTAACAGCTCCATCGGCAGGTGACCCACCTATCTAACCCCATTAGGTCCATGTCAGCCCAGGCACAAAAGGCACCATCAGGACCCCCTCCCACACAGAGCCAGGCAAAGTATGTCCTACACCACCCTGGGACAGCTACACGTGGCACTTAGTTGGCGACAGAGTTAGGATGGGGATGGAGTATAAGAAGGCGTTACTCCAACAGCACTGCTGTGGATTAAAAAAGGCCTTGATACCATCACCCCCTGTGACTGCAATTAGCCCCTGGGTGCAGAGATACATGGATACATTTTAAGCCTCGTCCTGTAGGGAGGGAGCCCTTGCCGATGCTCACTTACAATAAGAACGTCAAAAAGACAGGGGTGGCCATGTGACCACATTTGAACAGAGTGCAAACTTTGGAAACAGAGTGTCTACAGCGCGTTGTAAGAAATGAAGAGGCACATGGAAAAGGCTTAGAAAATAATTTGCCTGCCAGGAACCCAGCAGAAAAAATACAATTCTGTGAGTACTCACCTGTAGAATTGTTTTTACTATGCACAGCACAGCCTGCTTCATGAAAGTCCTTACATCTGGGTATTCCGCCACAAGGTGGCGCAGTGCACCGCAGAAGCCTTGTGGCTCCTCCCGGCCCCATATAAAAAACGGAAATCAGCCATAGACCTCCAGTGCCGACAAGCAGTTATACAAGAAGCCGGGGAGGTAAAAGAAAAAAAAAAAAAAAAAAAAAAAAAAAAAGTAAAAAAAAACCTTAACTAACTTGGAACAATCACCAAAAAGAGGCAACCAAGAATAACGATAACAAGGGAGGGGTGAAGCAGGCCGTGCTGTGCATAGCAAAAACAATTCTACAGGTGAGTACTCACAGAATTGTAGTTTTCCTAGTGCACAGCACGGCCTGCTTCATGAAAGTCCTTACATCTGGGACATCCAAAAGCAGTGTCCATAAGGTAGGGTGGGATCCCCAAAGAATAACGGCAGGCAGTTCAAACCACTACCGCCTGAAGTACCTTGCAGCCAAAAGCAGCATCATCTGAGGCCTTGACATCAACCTTGTAAAACTTGGAAAAAGTATGAACAGAAGACCAAGTAGCGGCCTTGCAAACTTGTTCAAAAGAAGCTTGGTGCCGAAAAGCCCAAGAGGCACCAATATCACGAGTGGAATGAGCAGTAATTCTAAAGGGAGGTTCCTTCCCCTTAGCAGAATAGGCTTGAACCACCGCCTGACGGATCCACTTTCTGATAGTGGATTTAGCCGGAGGCAAAGCCTTCCTAGGTCCAGAAGTGAGAACAAAAAGAGCATCAGATTTCCTGAAAGGCTCAGTAGCGACCAAATAAAACTTTAGAGCCCTGACCACATCCAGAGAATGCAGTGTCCGCTCCTTGGAATTAGCAGGGATTGGGACACAGTGAAGGCAAGACAATGTCCTGATTGAGATGAAAAGCAGACACCACCTTAGGCAAGAAATCCGGCTTAAGCCGAAACACCACCTTATCCTGATGCCTCTCAAATTAAGTAGGTTTGATGGAAAGCGCCGCCAGCTCAGAAACTCGCCTTACAGAAGTAATAGCCACCAAAAAGGCTACCTAAAGAGTCAGAATGGGCAAAGAAGCCCCACGGATAGGCTCGAAGGGAGGACCCTGCAGAGCAGACAACACCAGATTCAAGTCCCAGACTGGTAGCATAGGCTTACGAGGTGGACGCACATGAGTAACACCCTGGAAAAAAGTTTTAACCAACTGGTGGTTGGCAAATGATCTTTGGAAAAAAATTGCCAGAGCGGCAACATGGCCCTTGAGGGTACTCAGTTGAAGGCCAGAATCCAAACCATGTTGCAAAAATTCCAGAATCCTGGGAATGGAAAAAAACAGACAGGGAAGAGACTTTGACTCACACCAGGCAATGTAAGCATGCCAGACCCTGTAATAGATAAAGGACGAGGACTTCTTAGCCCGAATCATGGTATCCACAACAGAGGCAGGCAACCCCTTTTCTGTCAAGATAGGTTTCAGCAGCCAAGCCGTTAAAGCCAGAGTTTGTAAATTGGAATGGCGTAGCCGTCCCTATGTGAGAAGATCTGGATCCCTGGGCAAGACGTACTGGTCTACTGCCAATTGCACGACGTCTGCGAACCACACCCTTCTTGGCCAACAGGGGGCCACCAGGATGGCCGACACCCCCTCCTGGGCAATCTTGCGCATGACCCTGCCCAGTAGAGGGAACGGAGGGAACACATAGGGAAGCCAAAACTCCGTCCCAAGGCATTGCCAGTGCATCCGTGGCAAAGGTCAGAGGATCCTGTGACAGAGACAAACCTGGGAAGTTTGTGATTGTGACGGGACGCAAACAGGTCCACATCCAGCTGACCCCAGCGGTGACACAGGGGGAGAAACACCTGGTAGTTGAGGGACCATTCCCCCAGAGGGGACGTCCCCCCTGCTCAGGGAGTCCGCCACCTGGTTCTCCAACACCTGGAATGTATACCACTGAGATGCAGGAGACATTCTGTTCTGTCCAAGATCGTGTCAGAGACACTTCCTTGAAGGCTCGCTCGCTCCGAGTCCCTCCCTGATGGTTGATGTAGGCAACCGCCGTCTGGTTGTCTGAGCGGATCTGAACAGCCCAACCCCAAAGGTGTGTGGTCAGCTGAGAAAGAACCAACCTGATCGCCTTCAATTCCAAGACATTGATGGGAGCATGGGCCTCCTGGGGGCCCCAACGACCCTGGAACCGTAAAGACTTCCAAAAACCCCTCCCAGCCCATCAGACTGGCATCCGTGGTGACAGTCTCCCAGCACAAGGGCAGGAAGGTCCTGCCCACCAGAAGATTCCTTGAGTCTAGCCACCACGAAAGCGACTGTGGAGACAGATCAAATTCCTGACCCAGGGACACAGGGTCCCAATCCCAAACTGACAAGAGGTGCAACTGAAGAGGTCTCATGTGAAACTGAGCAAAGGGGACCACCTCGAAACAGGACACCATCAGGCCCACCAACTGCATCCCCAGACGAATTGAGGGATGAGGACACAAGAGCAGAGCCCGTGCCTGCTTCTGAAGGCCCTCCACCTTCTGCTGAGGAAGGAACACCTTGACCTGAGAGGTATCCAGAGTCATGCCCAGAAAGGAACTCACCAAGGACGGGGACAGTGAAGACTTGGGAAAATTGATCACCCAGCCGAAGGACTCAGAGTGGAGATCACCACCTGGGTGTCCTGTTCAGCCCTATGGACTGAGCCACAATGAGGATGTCGACCAGATAGGGAAGGATGCGAATGCCCTGGATTCGTAGCAGAGCCATCAATCCCGCCAGCACCTTGGTGAACACCCGAGGCGCCGAGGTGATACCAAATGGTAAGGCCACAAACTGGTAATGCTGATCTTCCCAGGTCATCAGATTTCTGAGGTTCGTGCTGGAAGATAGGCACATGAAGAGAGCCGTCCTTTTTGGGGACAGTGAAGAGATTGGAATAGTACCCCTGACCCTGTTCTTGATGGGGCACCGGACAAATGACCACTGACTCCAGCAGGCACTGAACCGCCGAAAGTAACCCTTGAGCTGACAGGGGGTTTAAAGACATCCGGGATCTGATGAATCTTGGGGGCGGCCAGGCTACAAACTATCTTGTAATCGGAGGACACCCCCTCCTGAAAACACCCCCTCCTGAAACGTGGAGCCTCCAGATGTGAGCAAAGAGCCGAAGCCGTCCCCCCACCCAGATGGGTGAGGGCACCCCCTCATGCCTGGGGGGCCTTGGGAGGAGGTTTGGGCTTGGAACCCCGGGACGTCCACAGGATCTGCCACGTCCAAGACTCTCTGCGGCTACCTGAGAAGAGGGAGCCACGACCTCCTCTGGAAGAACGAACGAAGGGAGGGAAGGGAGACGGAGGACCCCCGAAAAGGTCAGGGCTGCCTCCTACGCTGGAGGCAGACTGCCATCCTTGGCCAAAACATCAAGTCGCTCACCAAAAAGCAGCAGCCCCGCAAAAGGGAGCCCAGTGAGAGCCTTGTTAGCAGCAGCATCAGCTGCCCACTGATGTAACCAAACAGAGCGGCGCATAGCCACCAAAGTGCAGAGGTCCCCCCACCCAGCCTCACAGCATCATCCATGGCAGTAAGGATAAATGCAACAAAATCAGAGCAAAAGCAAGAGGGCCCTATAATCCTCCCTCCCCCAACCAGCCATAGCGCCATCACAGAGACGCTTGAGCAGTTTAAGGGCAATAGCAGAAATGGCAGCAGCACAGGCTGGGCGCAGTCCAGCCCCCACACAAGTAAAAGCATGGCAGGCCAGCTGATCCATGCGCCGGTCCTCGCTGTCCTTCAAAGTGGTAGTGTCAGGGGGAGGCATGACCGAAGTATTCGGCAGGCCTAGCACGGGAGCGTCCACCTCAGGGGGACAGGACCAACGCTTTACTAGATCAGCAGGAAAGGGATATCTTATCCAATCCCTTGGGCACAGCAGGCAGCCTGTTAGGACATTCCCACTCCCTAAGCACCATAGAAATGAAATGGCCCTGCTCAGGGAACTCCAGACGCCGTTTACCAGGACGAAAAAGCTCACCCTGCTTTCTCTTAGCCACCTCAGGGGGAGCAATGTGCAAGATTTCAAAAAATACAATTCTGTGAGTACTCACCTGTAGAATTGGTATTATAAGTATACAGCACGTCCTGTTCCAGAATATTCCTTACACATGGGGTTATACATCCACAAGATGGCGCTGGACTGCAGAAAAATAACTTGTGGCCACTCCCGGCCCCTTAAATAGCCAGGAACCTCCCACCAATTCCCAGTATTGAAAAGCAGTTAGACAAGAAGCTGGGAGAAAACACAAAATGAACAATCACCATAAAGAGGTAACCAAAAATAATGCTAACAAGGGAGGGATGGAACAGGACGTGCTGTATACTTATAATACCAATTCTACAGGTGAGTACTCACAGTATTGTATTATTCCAAGTAAACAGCACGTCCTGTTCCAGAATATTCCTTACATATGGGACATCCAATAGCAGTGTCCGTAAGGTAGGGTGGGATCCCCAAAAGAAACAGCGGGCAGTTTAAACCACTGCCGCCTGCAGGACTTTACGGCCAAAAGCAGCATCCACTGAGGCCCTAATATCAACCTTGTAAAACTTGGAAAAAGTATGAACAGCAGACCAAGTAGCGGCCTTGCAAACTTGTTCAACAGAAGCTTGGTGCTAAAAGCCCAAGAGGCACCAATAGCACGAGTAGAATGAGCAGTAAGGCAGAAGGGAGGCTCCTTCCCCTTAGCAGAATAGGCTTGTATCACTGCATGACGAATCCACTTACTAATGGTGGATTTAGCCGGAGGCAAACCCTTCCTAGGTCCAGAACGGAGAACAAAAAGAGCATCAGTCTTCCTGAAGGATTCAGTAGCTACCAAATAAAACTTCAAAGTCCTAACCACATCCAGAAAATGTAAGACCCTCTCCTTAGGGTTACTAGGATTAAGACACAGAGAAGGCAAGACAATGTCCTGATTGAGGTGAAAAGCACACAACCTTAGGCAGAAAATCTGGCTTAAACCGAAACACCACCTTGTCCTGGTGTCTCAAAATAAGGAGGTTTGATGGAAAGCACCGCTAACTCAGAAACACGCCTAACAGAAATGATAGCCACCAAAAATGCTACCTTAGCTAGCCTCACGCAGAGGATCAAAAGGAGGACCCTGCATAGCGGATAAGACCAAATTCAAATCCCAGACTGGTAACATAGGCTTACGTGGAGGGCGCACGTGAGTAACCCCCCTGGAAGAAGGTCTTAACCAACCGATGGTTGGCAAAGGATCTTTGGAAGAAAACAGCCAAGGCTGAAACATGACGTTTGAGGGTACTAAGTTGAAGACCCAAGTCCAAACCATGTTGCAGGAATTCCAGGATCCTGGGAACAGAAAACACCCTACAGGGAAGGGACTTAGACTCACACCAGGCAATGAAAGCATGCCATACCCTATAGTAGATAAAGGATGAGGACTTCTTGCTAGCCCTAATCATGGTATCAACTACAGAAGCAGGAAGCCCCTTCTCCATCAAGATGGAGGTTTCAGCAGCCAGGCCGTTAAAGCCAGCATTTGTAAATTGGGATGGAGTAGCTGCCCCTGAATGAGCAGGTCTGGATCCTTGGGCAGGGCAAACTGATCTACTGCCAACTGCACGATGTCTGTGAACCACACCCTTCTTGGCCAACAGGGGGAAGCCCTCTGTTCAGGCTTCCAGGGCTGTTCGAGGAGTTTCCTTTGCTGGAGCACGCAGAGACTATTGGGGCAGGGGTCGTCCCCGGAGCGCGGCCCGTCTCGGAGCGTAGTACAACAGCGGCGGCGGCGTGACAACAGCAGCGGGCAACCACTGCAAAACCACCCGCCGCTACCAAACCCCCCCCCCCCCAAACACCCGTCAGGGAGAGGGGGAGAGGGCAGGCAGCGGTGGGAGAAGACTAGCCAGGGCCAGATGGAAGGGGGGGGGGGGGGACCACCAAGGCGAAGGGAGACAAACAAAACAAGGGGAGACTAGCTAATAACACCAGTCCCCAAACACAACTCACCCCCTACACATAGCGAAGGCAGGATCTCCTCATCCTTCAGCAGGCTCACCATAAATCCTATGGCCAGCTACCCTTTGTGGTACAGGGGCTGCGGCTTGGAGCAGCGCTCCCTGAGCACCTGACCCTAGTGCTCCTCTACCCTCACTCGATCCATCAGCCAAGGCTGGGAGGCACAGAGGGTCCAGAAGCGGGTGGAAATAGACATGCAGGGCCGCAGGCTTGGTTGCCCCGCTCACCTGCGTAACATAGAGAGCCATCTTCTATCTTCGCAGTATCACTGCAGAGGAAACACTGGAGGTCTATGTCTGATTTCCGATTTTTTCATATGGGGCCAGGAGGAGCTCTAAGTCTTCTGCAGTGCACTGCGCCACCTTGTGGCGGAATACCCAGATGTAAGGACTTTCATGAAGCAGGCCGTGCTGTGCATTAGGAAAAAACCTTCGGTTGACACGCACGCCCTACACATAGCAACCACAGATTCACCTTAAACAGACCCAAACAGGTGCTTCAGAAGACGGCAGAAGCTATCACATCTTTCTCCTAGTCACAAAAGTTCAGGTCCCATGAACCAAGGGCTCCCCCTGCAGCCTTCTGGCAGCCATGCACTTTGGCCAAGCATAACCCACTTGGGGCAGGCAGGATTTAGACCTGAATGGGCAGGTATAAAAGTAAAAGGGCAGTAACAACACCCTTGAGTCCAATACTCTTGGGGGGGGGGGGGGGTTGTCTAATTTATAGGGCATCCACAATTGGCACCAAATCCCCAGCATATCTCTAGCTGTGGGCACGCCAAACTAGGATGCCCTGCCAGGGAGGAAGACACCCTAAACAAGTCATTTTTTGGGGTGTGGTACATCTTCAAAAACAAAAAGCAATGTTACATGTCTTTTTCCTGCTCAAAAATTAATGGGACATTCCAGGCAAAGCATTAAATGAGCCAGCTTTCTGCTTGCCCCGTGCTGGCCCTACAGAACTTGCTTCCTTTAGGGTCTGAAGGGACCCTGACATTGAAACATGCATGGATGTGTCATCTGCTGCAGAGGTCCTGCAGAAGAGAGAGTGTTCACTGGGAGTTATTGAGCGATAGCAAGGACAAGCAAGCAAGAGAAAGGCACTTTTTATAAGATGCTAAACAAACCGAGGTAATTATGAAATGGCGATCAAGACCCGTATCCTACTTTTCACTCATTTTAGAGGCAGCCCTCCATGTCTGATCCCCACACGCATCGCTGGCTGCCTGCTATTCAACAAACGTGGCTCCCAGGACCCAGAAGATCCCTCCGAAAAGAAACCAGTATTCTGTAGGCTCTGATTCTCCATAACACTGAACACACATACCCTCCCCCGACTCTTCATAACACGGACACTTCCCCCTCCCTATTCTCTGCATCAGCACTTTACTCAGGGGTAATAATGCCTTTTACTGGACAAATATCACACACAAGTCATGTAAACAGTGGTTGGATGTTTAGGGAGAGCCGGCCCCTTCCAGGACTCGTTCATAAAAAAAGAAGAGTAAGGCCGATTCTGCAACGCTGAATGAACAAAAGCGAGCAGAGCTAGACAAACACCAGGCAGGATCTCCAGGCTCCCACAGAAGAGGCGTGCAGGCAGGATCTTTAGGGATTAAATTGAGCATACCTGCAATTCATTCCTAAACAAACACGTACAACATTAATGTGTTTACTGTGCAGGCTCTACAATGGCCTCCCCATGTAGAAACACTCCATTCAATAGTGCAGCCATTACCCCTGCTAACTAAACGCTAGCCGTTTGGCCACCATGCTGCTTCCCTACCGTCGCTATTCAGATTTACTGACCCACAACCAGTAAGCTGCTAATCTGCAGATGCGTTTCAGGTCAGCTGCTCTCATCTCGCTCCTCACGACAGCTACATTTGTAGGAGCAAAGCGATAACCGCCTCCACCATTCCCAATTCTTAACATACATTCCAAATGCAGGTTAATGATAACCTGGCCATCAAGGTTGGGCTGGGAGCACGCATGCCGGGGGTTGCAGCAGCACATGCTCCCCATTGATTTCAGTTAGAGCTTTTTGCTGAACAACAAAGTCAACTGGCGCGCAAGTGAGAAAAGGTGAGTGGGCAAACTGGGGGGGTTCATACAGAGGGGCGTGGAATAAAACCGAGGAAAGTCAAATTCCCGGGTTTTGTTCCCCTTTAAATGCAAGTCAGAGAGCAGGCCAACATACATCTACTACTTTCTACTAAGCAGCACTAGAGTCAAGTCAGCCAACTTCCTCACTCATTGTATGGCTGCCAATTACATGACTAAAGGTAACCAATTGTGTTAAGAGTGGCCTTGCACATCAAACCTGAATGGTTGCTGGCAGTCACATGACCAGCTTCCATTTACTGCTAAACGTGAATGAGGAAGACATGATGTGATGGAAGAATGATGACATAACTATAAAATGTACCTTTAAGAGCAGCTTGGCTCTAGTCCTGCACAACAAGCTTCCCTCCCCATATATGACTGTCACAAAGTCACCGCAAAATTCACCAAATTCCAAAACTAAAAATGAATGGAGCCGGTGTGGCTGGTCGCCATGAGTAATGCAAGTGGGCAGCCAGGCAACACCTTGCAAGTGGTGATGGTGTTTGTTGACCAAAACCCACGGCGATTGGCTCGGGAATCTATAAGATAACCGAGCAGATCCATTCCCTCCCCCCGGGCATCCAAAACCAGGATGCCCCACTGTGAGAACCCCCCCAGGGCACCCATACACTTACCTTCTTTTCCGACCTAACGGAACATGCGTGAGCCATGGGCGCATCCCCGCTATCCCTCTAGCAGGGTGTGTGCCCGCGTCAGGCTTTTGTGAATGAACGGCGCAGGCTTCCTGTTACAGGGCAACGTCCATCAGCGCGCTCAGAGCCGCTCACCTTAGACGGAAGGACGCCAGTGGATCTGAGCGCGCTGATTGGACGAGCGGCCTCGCATGCGGTGTAGGACCGAGAAGATGTTCGTTTGTTTCGGCGACCTGGGGAGGGGGTTTCACACAGCGGGGCACCCCCAATCGATGCCCTGTGTGAAGGGGTGTGCTGGTCATAGGAAGACTCCGGAAAATGCCCGGTGGGCCACACTGCTTTAGGATAATCTGGGCTGCTACCTTTACTAACACTCCCATCCAATCCCAGCCCCCAGTTCCCCTTCACCACTCTATCCCATCACCCAAGCAACCCTAGCCCATGTCCTTTCACTGACGATATAGCCTCAGTCTTTGAGCACACTGGTTGACTGGCCAGGAAGCAGCAGAGATGCCACTGACTCGTCATGGGCAGGCCAGGTGCTAGTAAAATCATGGGCTGAATTTTGGTCCCAGTCTGCCACTGCCCGTGTATTATATGTATACATTTTGTTACATTTCTGTCTTATCTGTGTATTATAGCATTCGCCCCACCCTCCTGTAATGTCTACATTGCACAGAGCCACAGAAACAATGGTATTAAAATGAGCCAAAACTATGGATTTTGACCATCTATCCATGGAGCATGATTTGAGATGAAGCCCCCTGGGGAAGATCGTATACTTGCGGCCCCAGCAATTTCATGGCGCATTTCATGGCGCCTTGCAGTGTGGGGAGCCACTGAAGATGTAGTTTGAAAAATAATTTAACCTACAGTGTTGCTCTACAAAAGGTCATTGCCATATGTTAAGCAATCTGCTCCAGGTTATATTGTAACATTTTAAACATTTTTAACTATGGACACAGCCAGCCAGGCAAATTGGATGTAAGCTAATACATTAGCAGGCTGCATCCCATACAGTTCAATAATGGATTTAGTGGACCAACACCCACTGCTGATCGGCCCGGGTGCCCCGCGGAAGTGGACCAACACCCAGGATAGTGAAAATCCTGGGTGTTGGTCCACTTTAAATCCAATTTTTCCCACAGGTACAACTGCATCCTTGGTGCTAAAAGTGTATAGAATATAATATGCTCAGATATGGGCCAGGGGCCGGATGGGAGATCACTTACCAACAGGTAATACAGCTCCTAAAGCGCCCAAAAGAGGTACAGTATAAGAAATGCAATACTATCCATAAACATAGCGGATCCGAAAGCACTCAGATAGTGGTTATCTCTGGGTGGACCGATTACACTGAACTATAGTGAAATACAATTCTACAGCTTGCTAAGTGTTTATATTGACCAGCATGAGACTGCCACATTACCATTTCCATAGTAGTGTTTTGCTGTTATCCTGCAGCCACACACTAGCTGGTTAAAAGGTGGTGGGAAGCAGATTCGCGCCTTCATACAGGTCAATGTAGACGTTTGAGCAGCTTCAAAGTACTGTATTTGTAGAATGCAACCACTTCCAAATACACAGTAAATCTGACATTTTCCATTTTTAAAAATCTTAACTGTTGAATAAGAGGAGATTTTAGAAAAACAATACCTATTTAAAAAAAAAGGACTATAAAGCAACCTCCAATACAATGAAAAATGGACAGTACATCCTTTGATGATCAGCTGCCCAGGCGTCAATATAGGAAAGCAACTATTTACACCCATCATGCTTTGCACAGTTGGTATCAAATGTTGCCCTTGGTTTTCATCAAACAAAAGTCTTCTGGGTAATCTCCACAGTGGACCATAACCAAACTTCACAATGGAGAAAGTTTAAAGTGGACCAAAACCCACCCTGGAGTCTGAAACTCCAGGCCAGGCATAGCCCCTCCTCCCTGGGGCATCCAGATGTGGCATGTCCAGCTGTGTAACACCCCCCCAAGGTCGCCCGTAAACTCACCTTCTTTCCCGGTCCAACAGTGCATGCACGAACAGTGGCCGCATCCCTGCTATCCCTTTAGCAGGGCATGTGCCTGCGCCAGGCATTCGCCGACTGGATCAGAGGCTACGCATGTGTCATAGGACCGGGGAAGGTGAGCGACATCGGGCAATCTAGGGGGTTTGACTCCTACCAAGCAAATGTGTTGTCTTTAGAGATGGTGGAGGGCTGCAAAAATCACAATCTAGGACCCAACACCACCTACAACAGAGGATCATAACCTATGCAGAGGCAAAAAATGTTCAGGTTTTTTGAATAGATCCAGATTTGTCCTTTGCAGTTCAGCATTGATTATAAGCCGCATATGCAAAACATAAGTCATCTCATACGTTTCTGGGGTGTCCGAAGAGGCAAAATGCAAAAGCAGAAGAACGTTGTATAAGCCAGGAGTTTCAATCCACTATTCATCAAGTAGCTTATTTCCTAACCATCTCAAGTACCACTTGGGTGGTCTGTCACCTAAAACAATGTTAAAACACAGAAAGCCAACATTCAAAGTGCGAAAAAGGCACACAAATAGTTTTTCTTAATCACGGATTTGAGCCACTTTGGGTACACATTAGTGTGCAGCTTTGTTGTGTACCAACTGGGAGGATTTCATGTAACACTAGTGTTACCCCCAAACCGCAAAATTACCATTGTTTACATAGGCAGAGCTATGCAAATCATCACTTGTAAATACTTCTGTTCTAAAAAAAACACATTTTACCCTGTATACTTTTGTCTCTTTTGGCCCAATAGATTTTGCCTTACCTGGGTCTCTTCATGAAGTGGTTTGTTCGGATTTTAAACATGGAATAACCCAGTTTAAATATATCTAATGCACAAAAATACCATTTTGTGAGTACTCCCCTTTAAAACGGGTATTATGAGTGTGCCATACACTCCACTTCGATCTTCATGACATATGGGTAATCTCCAGTAGAGGGCGAACTTCTGCAGAGATGAATATGCAAAAAAAGAAAGCCCCTCCCGGTCCATATATACCTGGGACCTCCCACCAATTCCCCAGTGTATAAAAGCAGTAAGGGGACCAGGAAGAACCAATTATAACCTTGACAATCAAAACCAGTGGTTCACCATATAAAAGCCCCAGAATACCTGAAAAAAAAAAAAAATAAAAAAAAAGGGGTGGAGCGAAGTGGAGTGTATGGCACACTCATAATACCCTTTTTAAAGGCGAGTACTTACAAAACGGTATTATTCTAAGTGTGCCATACACTCCACTTCGCTCTTCATGACATATGGGACATCCAATAGCAGTGTCCGTCATGGGTGGGAACCAGAATCAGTAAAGAATGTACCAACTCAAACCAGTGCAGCTTGCAGAACCTTGCGGCCAAAAACAGCATCCGCTGAAGCCCGCACATCAACCTTGTAAAACTTGGAAAAAGTATGAACGGAAGACCAAGTAGCAGCCTTACAAACTAGTTCAACAGAAGCCTGGTGCTGAAAAGGCCAGGATGCACCAACAGCACGAGTAGAGTGTGCAGTGACCCTAAAAGGGGGAGTCCTCAATGGCCCGACGAATCCATTTGCTAATCGTAGACTTAGCAGGTGCCAACCCTTTCCTGGGCCAGCAGGGCACCACGAAAAAAGCGTCCGTCTTGCGGAAGGAAGAAGTAGTCACCAAATAGTACTTCACACAGCGAACAACATCCAAATTGTGCAGAACCCTCTCCTTGTCATTGTTAGGCTCAGGACACAAGGAAGGGAGAACAATATCCTGATTGAGGTGGAAAGCAGACACCACCTTAGGAAGGAAATCCGGCTAAAAACGAAAAACCACCTTATCCTGGTGTCTCTCAAAGTAAGGGGCCTGAATCGACAAGGCCGCCAACTCAGACACGCCGAACCGAGGTAATAGCCACCAAGAAAGCAACCTTCTGAGTGAGAACTGAAAGAGCAATATCCTGTAACAGTTCAAAAGGGAGGACCCTGCAGAGCCAAAAGAACCAAATTCAAATCCCAAACAGGGACTACAGCCTCCCGAGGGGGCCGCACATGCGCGACCCCTTGGAAAAAGGTCTTAACCAGCGGATGTAAGGCAAAGGACCTCTGGAAGAAAACCAACAGAGCAGAAACCTGTCCTTTCAAAGTACTAAGCTGGAACCCAAGATCCAGATTATGCTGAAGAAACTCCAAAATCCTGGGTATCGAAAAAACCCTGCAAGGCAAGGCCCTAGCCTCACACCAATCAATATAGGACCTCCAAGTCTTCCAGTAAATGCCAGAAGAGGACCACTTCCTAGCCCTAATCAGGGTCTGAACAAAAGCCTCAGACAAACCTTACTCTTTCAAGATGAAGGTTTCAGCAGCCAAGCAGTCAAAGCCAGCGTTTGTAAATTGGGGTAAAGTAGATGAACCTGAGATGGCAGGTCCGGCAACAAGGGAAGCCGGTACTGATCTAAGGCCATCCTTACGACGTCTGCATACCAGACCCTTCTTGGCCACCTTGGAGCCACCAGAATCGCTAGTGCCCCTTCTAGAACCAGTTTGCGAACTACCTTGCCCAGCATGGAGATGGGTGGAAACAGGTACAGAAAACCCAACTCCTTCCAGTGACAAGGCATCCACTGCCAGAGACAGGATCCTGAGAAAGAGACACAAGGCCGGAAGTTTGTGATTGTGCCTCGAGGCAAAGAGATCCACCTCCGGAGTCCCCCACTTGTGGCAAAGATCCAACACCTCAGGGTTGAGAGACCACTCTCCTTGGCGAGAGGATCCCCTGCTCAGGGAATCCGCCTCCATGTTCTTCACTCCCGGAATGTAGACTGCCGAAATGCAAGGAACATTGCTCTCCGCCCAGTGTAGGATCAGAGACTTCCCTGAGGGCACTCCTGCTGCGAGTCCCTCCTTGGTGATTGATGTAAGCTACTGCCGTTCGGTTGTCCGAACGGACCTGAACCGGTAGACCCCCGTAAATGTGAGGTCAGCCGAGCAGGAACCAGTCGGATGGCTCCAAGACATTGATGGGGGTGTGAGCCTCCCGGGGACCCCACACCCCGCTGAACTGATGACTTTTCCAATAACCTCCCCAGCCCGACAGGCTGGCATCCGTGGTAACCGTCTCCCAACAAGGGACCAGAAAGGATCTGCCCTTCAACAGATTGCTCGAGTTCAGCCACCACCAAAAGGACTGCCGAACCCTGGGAGACATCCTGAAAGGTTGATCCAATGACTGCGGGTACCAGTCCCAATGCGTCAATAGGTGAAGTTGAAGAGATCTCATATGAAACTGTGCAAACGGTACCGCCTCGAAGGAGGATACCATCAGACCCCCCAGTTTCATCCCCTGTCGGATAGAGGGACAAGTACTGGCCAGAAGAAGGCAGATCAGGCCCTGAATCCCCTGCACCTTGGTCTGGGGCAGAAACACTTTGGCCCGAATGGTATCCAGATTCATGCCCAGAAATGAAAATCACACGAGACGGGGAGAGAGAAGACTTGGTGCGGTTGATCACCCACCCGAACCTCTCCAGGGTCGACACCACCTGTTGGGTGTCCAGCTCTGCCTGACGGAGGGAAGAAACGGAGATCAACAGGTCGTCCAGATAAGGCACAATGTGAATGCCCTGAGCTCTGAGCAGAGCCATTATCCCCGCCAAGACCTTGGTGAAGACCCTCGGCGCCGAGGTCAGACCGAAGGGAAAAGCTACAAACTGAGAATGTTGATCCTCCACCGCAAACCGGAGGAATCTCTGATGTGCCTGAAAAATCAGCACATGCAGATACGCATCCTTGATGTCTATGGATGTCATAAAATCCCCTTGGCGAAGGGAATTGATAGCCGAGCGCAGAGTCTCCATGCAGAACTTTTTGGCTCTGATAAACCTGTTGAGAACCTTGAGATCTAGAATGGTTCTCACCGAACCCTCCTTTTTGGGCACCGTGAAAAGGTTGGAGTAGTAACCCCTGCCTCTCTCCGACAGAGGCACCGGGCATATAACCCCCGTGTCCAGAAGGTTGTTTTTACTGCTAACAGGAGCCCCTGTGCAGCCTGAGGGTCAGAGGGCACCCGAGACCTTAAGAATCTTGGGGGCGGCCAGTACTCTAACTCCAGTTTGTACCCGGAGACCACTTCCAAGACCCAATTGTCTGTGACCTCCCGGGCCCAGACCTGGAAGAAGAGCCGCAGCCGTTCCCCCACCCTTGCGGGTGAGGGCGCCCCTTCATTGCTGTGCCGGTTTAACGGCAGGCTTGGGCTTGGAACCCCAGGCAGGCGCGGGACGTGCCCGACCTCTGCCTCTGTTCCAGGACAAGCCCCTGACACCCGACACGACAATAGAATCTTCCATCGCAGCCATGACAAAATCCATGAACAATTCGCATTTCTTAAGGATAGCGAACTCAGCGCCAGCTGGATCAAGCTGAGCGTTAATCAGCCAGTCCACGATAAGAGACCTGGTAGCAAGCGACACCAGGGCAGATGCACTAGCAGGGCCGAGCCCACGTTGGCAAATGCGTGGCATGCCATCTGATCAAGGCGCTTATCCTCGCCATCCTTAATGGAAGTGGCGTCAGGGGTGTTCAGCACAGAAGAGTTGGTCAAACCTAAAACAGGCGCGTCGACCTCGGGAGAAGACCAGCGCTTAACCGCCTCCACCGGAAAAGGATACTTCTTATCCCATCCCTGAGGAACACCAGGAAGCCGACTGGGCCTCTCCCATTCTCTAAGGATCAGCGCATCAAAATGACCCTGGGTAGGGAATTCCAGACGGAGCTTGCAGGCCCCAAAAAAATTCCCCCTTCTTGAGAGGGGGAGCCTCAGGCGGTTCAATATCCAACACCTCCAATAAATGTGACAAAACAGAGGCCGTATCTACAGCATCCCCCAGCGCCTGCCCGACATTGGCATTCCCAGACTGAACATAGTCAGCCTCTGTTTCCTGATACAATTCCCCCTCCTCTAACGGGGAATAATCTAACAAATCAGCGGAATCGTCGTCAACATCCCACAAGGGCTGGGCCGACGACAAATGTCTCTTTTTAGCCTGGCCCTTCTTGCCCACCGTGCTAGCAATAATTTTCTCGATGCTAGCCATCCTAGCCCAAACATCAGAAAGCGACTCCCCACTGGTACCAATGTCACTTAGGGTACGGATAAGGTGGTGAGGGGAAGGCGATGAAGCGGGAGGAGCCGACCCAGAAGGCTGGGTACCAGACTGCCGCGTTATGGCCTTTTGTGCACATGGTATACAGATCAGCACATTCTCCCCCGTAAGGGATACCCCACACCCCACACATGGCCCAGATTGTCCCAGAGGGAGCCCGAGCCCAGTATCCTGCAGAGCCTCCATATGGTGAATATTTGTGGTCAGTCGCAAGACCGCAGGGAATTTACGCCTAAGCAACCCGGGATGCCCCTTAAAAGTCCCGGTGGGAGGATTTGAGGTGAACAATTTTACACTAGGGACCCCAGGACCAGGAGGAACCTCTTAATATGCACATATACAGGGCGATCTGTAACACAGAAAACCGGCAACATAAGTGCAAAGCTAGATAAATATGTCAATAACCTAACAGTATATGCATATAAAAATATATATATTATATACTAACTGTATCCCAGCCAGACATGCTAAAACCACACACATGCCCGCGACCAGTGGGGGCCCCCCGCTAGAGAGGAGCCCCCATATAAGCTAAGGAAGTGGCCATCCAGCCCTTACCACACGGAACGCAGCTCAGATCCTGTATGAAAATGGCCCCCATGAAGTGCTTCATACACTAAGAGGGAAAGCAGGGGGAGGGTGGGCCAGCGCAGAACGTGCACTCGCCGAGGCCACGCCCCCTCCCAGCAACACGGATCCCCTAGAACCGAGCCACAGAAATCACGCCAAAGAAGGGGGCGGGGCTACCGCGGCGAGAGCCCGGCCCAGCCCCCTTCCCAAACACAGCCTGAGGGGGAGAAGCTCCCCCAGGCTGCCACAGCCCTGACATGGCCCGAGTAAAAACACTCCCTGTCTGCCACACGCACACACATACAGTGAATCACACACCAACAAACACAGCGGCATATGTGGGAAAAACAAAATAACGGCCAGACCACGCAACCCCCCCCCCCCCCCGGAGGGGAATAAGGGACCCGGAAGGGGGGGGGAACCCTGCCAGAATCCAGCCATAAGCATAGAGGGACAGGGCATCCCACACCAGGATCACCAAAAAACCGGGATAACCGCCTACCCCATAGCGAGGTCTCACGGTGGAGCAGTGCTTGTTCTGCACCCATAGGGTGCTCCTACCTTCACCAGGACCCGCTGCCTAAGCTGGGAGGCACAATATAGGGGCAATTTAGAAAGGGTCGTAGCAGTAATAGGGGCAATAGACAGCCGGGCGCGAGCCCGGCTTACCTGTAAGTAAAGAAGTCTTCATCTTCTGTCTTGTCACCTTCCCTGCAGAAAAGGAACTGGGGAATTGGTGGGAGGCCCCAGGTATATATGGACCAGGAGGGGCTCTCTTTTTTGCATATTCATCTCTGCAGAAGTTCGCCCTCTACTGGAGATTACCCATATGTCATGAAGATCGAAGTGGAGTGTATGGCACACTTAGAATATAGGTCCATCCTAAACAATGAGGCCTTAAAACTTACTTCTTGACAATTCAACCCTTCATCTAGTCAAAACACAATCCATATCTTCCCTCATACAGGGGAGAAAAACATTATGGTCATTTCAACAAGATTCTTTAATTCCCCAGTTTGTCAAGTAACTTACCTCGATCCCTGTACCATGGCACATGCCGTGCTTATTAGTGGGTCAACAAATGTATCACCCAGCACCTCCCATCCATGCAGAGGGGAAAAAATGGCGCCAGGCTATTGTGCCAGTGCCAAGTTTTGAGGTGAGTTTACAGGTCCCCGGCATTTCACAGCGGGGCATTCCAAATTAGTATGCCCTGGCAATGGCTTATACCCAGTCCCAGAATCTGTTCCTCTAATCTGATAGAACATGTCAAAAAAGGGATGGAAAATCTCTATGCGCTTGCTGTGTTTTCTGGAGACTTTAATCAGGAAGTTCAGCCACGGCGACTGTCAGTATCCCAATGAGATTATGGCAGCACCAAAAACAGCTGCTTTAAAGCAGTCCTTCACTCTGAATAAGAGTCCATCTTGCATGTTTCCCACACCCTGTACATACACATGCTCACATTAAAAATAATCCTACCTGCATCTACTGATCTACTGCATGTTATGAGCCTTTAAAACATCCAAGATGGCAGCCCATGGAACAACAGGCAGCCTGCAAACAGGAAGTGCCTTTTGACTGTGCTGCTCTGCATTCTGGGATTGCTGACCTTTTCCTGACCCCAGCTCTGCTCTGTCTGTTGTAGGTCTGGTTTAAAGAATTATGACCTACAAATCTCTCTGTAACAGCCAAGATTGCACCGGTAATCACAAAGGTACTCCCCTAACCCTGAATAAGTTATTTAGGATAGGCTGAAATGCCCTCTGGTATTGAGGGTAGCATCATTCGAAGTAGGCCAGGGAAGCTCACCCAAGCTCAGACCATAAACATTTTGAAGCGCTACTACACTGCCGTTCCTTACTGTAATCAAAACGCAGAACTGACCTTTATTACAGAAAAGAAGGCAACAGCTCATTCGAAAAAATTAAAAAAAAAGTTAAACCCAAATTTGGAACTGGAAAAATGCACTATAAATAAAGTGGCTGCCATTGACCCCATATTTCACTTACTGAACCGGAGCTCAGATGCCGCATTCTCAGTCCACGGCTAGATCCTCATCCAGGAATGAGGCTACTCCTCTAAGCCGGGTTCTGGGTCGAGAAGGAAAGCCCACACATGTGTTGCGAGATCGGGAAAAGTTCGGTTTTGGGGGCAAATGGAAGCCCCTGGGCAAAGAGCAAAACCTGGGATGGTAAATTTCCCAGGTTTTATCTTTTGAGCAACAGTCAGTCTAGAGCCAATACGACTCTTCTTTTGGGGCATGCAATTTGGGAAATCTCTTTGGTGTGAAACTTACCTTGGTGGCAATCCCATGGCCCTCCCTGAAAAAGGAACAAAACTCAGGAGTGTTTTGTGACTCTTATAGTGTGGGAATGGTTTAAAACAGGTCCCATTACACCCACCCCGCTAATACCAAATGAGCCAAGTAAAATTATCCCATCACAAACCAGACCCCATTTTATAAAGGTGTAAAATCAAGTCCACAACATAAAAACATTTTTAAAATATTAAAATAAAAGCAATTATAATGTAGAGGGATTATTTTATTGTTAAACCCTTAATTACGTGGAATTTCACTTTATAGTTCACTTTCCCAAGCAAAACAATTCTGTCTGTCCTGAAATTCTGGCTTGAATTCAGCCCTTGACTGGAGCCGAACACCCAGGCGCTGACCTGAGATGGCTGATAACGCAGAACAGCGTGTTCTTTACAAAAGAGCAAACCGTAAAACATACATTTCATACACACACCACACGTATACAGCCTAAAATGCACCACACATTGTGCTTCACGCACTAAAGCAGCATTACCCAGCCCTGCCCTCCGTTTTGCAGCTCTCCACAATGGCAGAGCTATGGAGCTTTATCACCTCTGTGGAGAATCTCAAAAACAGCCTAGTGGCACTAAAAAAAAAAATGGTCCAATAAAAAAAAAAAAATGGTCCAATAAAAATCGGGGGGGGGGGGGGGGGGGGGCTGGGGGGTTCTGCTGGCAACTTTTTTCTAAACATCCGAAAGGGCAGCATACGCCTGAGACCTCCAGGCTCCTCCTACCAATTTGGAACACCTGACCACCAGACAGAATAAAATCTTGACTCCTCCTCCCATTCCTCAGTTGTAGAGATCTGAAAGAGAGAAAAGAAACAGACCCACAACTCCAACATATAATCAATACATAATCCAACTCCACATGAAAAAAGGGAGGGAAGCCGGCATGTGCTGCCCTTTCGGATGTTTAGAAAAAAAAAAAAAAAAGTTACCGGGTACCTAACTTAAGTTCTCTCAAAACATCCTTTGGGCAGCATATGCCTGAGAGATAGGCGAGTACTACCTCGTTGGGTGGGAAGAATAGCATGGAGGACACTTCTGCCAAAAGACAGATCCATCTGGGACAGAAGATCCAACTAAAAGTCCAGCAAAAAAAACCTTCGCTGGAGGACCAAGTGGCTGCTTAACCCCAGCCTGCTCTGCCCTAGATGAAGCATCACTTCTTGTAAATGAAACGTGATACCATTTGGCCTGACATAATTTCGATAAGCCAAATCCTGCAAAGAAGACTAGAACCTCTTTGTCCTTTACTCGGACCTACAACATACATGAACCCACTGTCGGATCTCCCTTAGTCTGGTAAAGGGACATCAACAATGTGTAAAACATCTAAAGTATATCATACGAAGCTTCCTCAACAGTTATAGAAAGAAGGACCATTCCTTGAGTCCAAGAAAACTGATGAGACCTTAGGTCAATAGCAAGGATCCACTCTCAAAATACTGGATCTGGGAAAAAAAGCTCAAAAAGGTTGAACACTTGATCCTGAATAAAAATCTTAACCCTAAAAGTTGCTCGGGTAAGAGTAAGGACTAGCCTAGTGCCAGAGTCAGCCTCGGCCCCCGAGAAAGCCTATGGCTAAGGTCAGCCCAGGGCTAGAGAGACGGCGCAGGGCTAGAAACATTCTAGGGACCCGAATGGATAACACTATTGAACCGGAAAAAAGCATAGGCTAGACTGAAATGCCGTGTAAGGGATAAGGTGTCTGCTCCCATTGCTGGACCCTCTGGATTCAAAGTACTTGACCAGCTTGTGACTTCTTGCTGAAGCAATAGATCCATATTTGAAAAGTCCCTTAAAAGACGATCTGCTTGAACACCCTAGAGGTGACTGACCAATCGGACCCTCTCATGAGAAGCACTCAGAAAATCTGCCACATGATTCAAAGTTCCTTTTGGAACACTTGTGACGGAGACTTCAGGTTTCCTTCTAAACCAATAAGGATCACTAATGTGACCACCATCTAGCGATGAATCTCGCTCTCCCCTGATGGTTAATGTATACTACAGTTGTAGCATAGTCTGATCTTATCTGTACATGCTGATCTTCCAGTGTTCTACAAATTCCATCAAGGCTACTTTATTGTTATCCATTTTCTTAGGTTCGAGGAGGACTGGCTCAGTGCCTTGGGCTACTTTCCTTGTGCTGCCCAACTTTCACAATGGGTTACCCAGCCCCAAGCCGAGGTATCTGTAGTAACCATCTTTCCTTTTGGGGTTCCCGATATAGCTTCCCTTGAGCGAGCACTGAAACTATATCTTCCAACCCATACCGGGAGCTGTTCCAAATGCTCAGGATATGTATATGAAGAGTTCTTGAATACAAGTCATCTTTACTGCGGAAAAATGCCAATGTTAACAGTCCTAATACCCACATGGCTTGTCTTATAGAAGATGTTGAACTGGCACAAAGGAATCAAACGGCTTCCTGAAGGGCCAAAATCTTTTGAGAAGTCAGAATAGGAGTCTGAAGAAAAGGGTCGACTTCAAACCCCAAATAACTCATTGCCTGAGAGGGAACCAGACTTGAACTCTCGAGGCTCAGAACCTAACCGAGCTGAAAACAGCCCCAAGATGTAACTGAGGCCCTGTAGCAATTTGTCCCTTAAATGGGCAAAAAAGTAGCAGATAGTCGAGATCAGCCAAATACTTATTCCTCTCTGTCTTCGATATGCCAGAGGTTCTGCCAATATCTTTGTAAAAAATTCTCTGGCTAAATCCAGCCCGAAGGGAAGCAATCTAATTGGAAGTGTAAAAAACCCAGTCCTTTACAGTGAATCTTAAAAGCAGGACTAAGTCCAATGCTCATTGGAACTTGTCAGCAAGCATCCTACAGATCTATTTAGATCATGAAAGGGCTCTGTGGAAGCATATTTTTCACTGAAGAATAAATGTTTTATTCCAAATGTCTGTATCAACCCAGAGATGATTACTATAAAATAAAAATGAGTCTCTACTCAATGCTTCCTTCACCAGAAAGACAGTGGCATAAAAACCCATTCCTCGCTGGTGACGGGGGAACTGGGATTACTCCCCTGGCACCCATGTCTAGCAGACTTTCCTGAATGTCTGATTGTTCCTCCAACCTCATGGGTATAGGAGAAACCAGAATTTTGAGGGGTACAAGTAAATTCTAAGTGAACCCATCTTTTATGTCCCTGGAAACAAAAGGGCAATTCAAGGTATTGTCCAACACTAAACAAAAAACTCTTAGTCAGGCCCCAACCCGAGACATGGCGTCATTGTTTCTTGGGTTGTACCGCCCAGTTCCATACAGAGTGGAACCTTTAAATCCTCCTTTCCTGAAGAAAAGGTAGAGGAGGAAGGCACCCCCGGGTCCCTGTATGACAGGATTGTCTAAAAGAGGACCTAGGAAGGAACTCCATTACTACAGGAGGCCTAAGTCAGGCAGGCAACCCATGTTCCTATCGGCCGCCCTATACCCAGTTTTTCCAAATCTGCCTAAATCTAAGGAAGTCCTTAAAAGGGCATTGCACAAAGACCCATCTTTGACCCGATGTTCCGGACCAGGTCCTCAACCAGAGAGTCCTGTGCCCGGAATTGGTCACAGCCATACTTTGTGCCCAGAATCTTATTGATTCAGCCATGGCGTCTTGTTGCTGACAAAAAAGGATAGGTAAGGCTTTTAGTATCTCCCAATTTTTTAAAGGACACATGTGGAAGCCAAAAATTGCCATTAAAGAATTGGATTCTGCTTGCCAAGAGTAGGGAATCCATATTCTTATCTAGGGGATCACACAGAACCCCAAATCTTCAAAGGCTAACCTTGCCCCTTCGGGAACTTTAGCAAAAGGGGAGCACCCTGTTCTCATTCTTCTAAAATCATGTGTTTTAGAAAATTATGGAAAGGGAATGGAGATGTCGAACCAAGGGCCAATCATAGTAGAACCCATCAAGCCTAGGGCCCCCGGTAATCTCAGGCGGACTCCCATCCAAGCACTGACCGGGCCTGACCCTGCTTAGCTTCCGAGATTGGGCGCATTCAGGGTGGTGTGGCAGTAGGTCTATATGGATCTGGGGCCCGGCTATTTTTCCTCTATACCCATTGATAAATATATCAACCGTAAGAGGAATGTAAGCCCCCAGGGCGATACAAAAATGTCGGAGGCCTGTTTTTTTCCCCTGGGAAGAAATCCCCCCCCCCCCTTCCTCATCGGATATACAGGTCCTTCTCAAAAAATTAGCATATAGTGCTAAAGTTCATTATTTTCCATAATGAAATGATAAAAATTAAACTTTCATATATTTGAGATTCATTGCACACCAACTGAAAATTTTCAAGTATTTTTTTGTTTTAATACTGATGATTTTGCCATACAGCTCATGAAAACCCCAAAATCCTATCTCAAAAAATTAGCATATCATTAAAAGGTTCTCTAAACGAGCGATTAACCTAACCATCTGAATCAACTAATTAACTCTAAACACCTGCAAAAGATTCCTGGGGCTTTTAAAAAAGCCCAGCCGGGTTCATTACTCAAAACCGCCATCATGGGTAAGACTGCCGACCTGACTGCTGTTCAGAAGCCCATCATTGACACCCTCAAGCAAGAGGGTAAGACCCAGAAAGAAATTTCTGAACAAATAGGCTTCCCAGAGTGCTGTATCAAGGCACCTCAATGGGAAGTCTGTGGGAAGGAAAAAATGTGGCAGAAAACGCTGCACAACGAGAAGAGGTGACCGGACCCTGAGGAAGATTGTGGAAAAGGACCGATTCCAGCCCTTGGGGGACCTGCGGAAGCAGTGGACTGAGTCTGGAGTAGAAACATCCAGAGCCACCGTGCACAGGCGTGTGCAGGAAATGGGCTACAGGTGCCGCATTCCCCAGGTCAAGCCACTTTTGAACCAGAAACAGCGGCAGAAGCGCATGACCTGGGCTACAGAGAAGCAGCACTGGACTGTTGCTCAGTGGTCCCAAGTACTTTTTTCTGATGAAAGCAAATTTTGCATGTCATTCGGAAATCAAGGTGCCAGAGTCTGGAGGAAGACTGGGGAAAAGGAAATGCCAAAATGCCTGAAGTCCAGTGTCAAGTACCCACAGTCAGTGATGGTCTGGGGTGCCATGTCAGCTGCTGGTGTTGGTCGACTGTGTTTTATAAAGGGCAGGGTCAATGCAGCTAGCTATCAGGAGATTTTGGAGCAGTTCATGCTTCCATCGGCTGAAAAGCTTTATGGAGATGAAGTTTGCATTTTTCAGCACGACCTGGCACCTGCTCACAGTGCCAAAACCACTGGTAAATGGTTTACTGACCATGGTATTACTGTGCTCAATTGGCCTGCCAACTCTCCTGACCTGAACCCCATAGAGAATCTGTGGAATATTGTGAAGAGAAAGTTGAGAGACGCAAGACCCAACACTCTGGATGAGCTTAAGGCCGCTATCGAAGCATCATGGGCCTCCATAACACCTCAGCAGTGCCACAGGTTGATTGCCTCCATGCCACGCCGCATTGAAGCAGTCATTTCTGCAAAAGCATTCCCGACCAAGTATTGAGTGCATAACTGAACAGAATTATTTGAAGGTTGACTTTTTTTAAATTAAAAACACTTTTCTTTTATTGGTCGGATGAAATATGCTACTTTTTTTTAAGATAGGATTTGGGGTTTTCATGAGCTGTATGGCAAAATCATCAGTATTAAAACAAAAAAAGACCTGAAAAATTTCAGTTGGTGTGCAATGAATCTCAAATATATGAAAGTTTAATTTTTATCACTATCACTATATGCAAATTTTTTGAGAAGGACCTGTATGACTCTAGATTGGATAAAATAGGAGAAACCCCTCATATGTCCCAGCGGAGAGGAATTAAAGGGCCCTGTGGTTGTTTGAAAAAAAACTAACCTGGCTACCTAAACTTTAGGTAATATCGGGCCCATGTTAGAAATGGTGAGAGATTTAAGAAATATTCCCCATCTTGAAACAAAGTGGATTCTTGTTTCGTACAACCATCTTTTCCATGCAGTATGGACATAGGGGTTTTCTTATATGAATTATTCTCACATATAAAAGGTATCTCATGCCCTTCTTTAGTGATTTAAATCTCAAAGAAGATTGTAGGTACACTTTAATGAGTTTTATCCGGGGTCTTGACTAAAAGACAAAACATTATATATACTTATATAGATATATATTAATTCACCGGGCAGAGCTGTGCCTCCTCGTCCCAGAACCGGCAGCAGACGGATTAGCTGGTGCTGGATCTTGGTCTGCATTTATTAAATCTGTGGATGCTTTTTCCCTTTGGGTCCGGTATTTCCACAATGCAAATGTTCTCTGCCTGATCCGCCATCTTCTGGTATGAGGCACCAGGGGAATTAGCTTCCTGAATCCTCCAAAATAGGGCAGGAGCGAAATCCCCTTAATTTCTTTTGACCCTCTATTTGCTGGAAATCAAGAGGGAGGCCAATAGCTATGATGGAAAGACACTGGTGCTGTCCCTTTAAGACAAAACACGTGTTTCTTCCCGGGCGTGGAAAAACCTCACGGATTCCGGTGGAAGAAGCAGACTCCCCTCCCCTTCCTTCCAAAAGCAAGTAAGTTCAAATTTCCGCGCGCGCGCCCGGGAATGCTGTCGCTGCCATGGAGGAAGAGAAAGGGGTGGGCATCCCACCTGTGGAGGAACGCGTGATGGTTGGCTGCACTGCCGCCGAACGCTACCCACCCGCTGACACGGAGGTAAGCGGCATCGGCGTTGTAGTAATGTCAGGCAGGGAAAAGAGAGAATCTTCATTCACCTCTCTTCCCCGCCTCTTAAGGTACAATGTGAAAATAAACATTCAAACACAAATGAAGAATAAAACATATCCAGTGCAACCAATTCTCAGGAAAAAGCTTCCTCTGAGCCATCACAACATAATAAATACTATTTTAGGGCCGGCCACCCCAGCTTCTTCCAAACAGTCATCCTCAGTCAGAGGGAAAATAAAGCTTACCCCCTTTGTAAAAATTCAAAGAATGGGATTCTTGGCCTAAAAATCCCGAGGGTATCCCGGGCACCAGGCAACAATACAAGCCTCCAGGACAGAGAAATGAGCCCCCTGCAAAGGCCCACAGCGCCGGAAATACTTACCTAAACCTTCCTGGTTCAGGAGCTAGTGGTCTGGCTTCCTACCTCATGGAGGAACACGAAAACAACTGAGGAATGGGAGGAGGAGTCAAGATTTTATTCTGTCTGGTGGTCAGGTGTTCCAAATTGGTAGGAGGAGCCCGGAGGTCTCAGGCGTATGCTGCCCGAAGGATGTTTTGAGAAAAAAAAAAAAAAACACAAGCTTTGGGGGAGGTTTATTCAGGTCGGGTGTATAAGCGACACCTCCTCCTTTTAGTGGCCCTGTTTATATGGATTTTTAATATTACACAATTTTGCGATACACTTCCTTTGAAGTAACCTGTACACTAGAGAAGTTATAGGCTTCTGAGCACATGAAATGAGCACAGTCTGACAACAGCAATATTTTTATGCCATTAGGATTTTGACTATCCTGGTGTTTGGTAACTGCCCCAATGTGGTATGCCCAGCTGTATAAAAAAAATTCAGATAGTCGTTCCCACGCCACATGCACTTGTCCAATCAGCACTTTATGCCATGCATGGCATAAGGTGGTTTTGGACTACACGTTGGCATAGGGAACACCGACAGCTGCATCCCCAGCTCTGTGGAGTGCGCACTCCCGGCCTATCTGAATGGCTGGTCAGAGTGCACAGCTATTTGGATGAGACCCACAATCGCAGCGAGGAACCAGCAGAAAGCTAAGGGGTTTGCCGGCCATCTGGGAGGGGTCACACAGTGGGCCATCCCAAACCATAATGCTCCAGGGGCACCTAGTGGGCCGGCCCTAGCAACTTTTAGACTCCAAGACAACCATGAGGAAGGGGAGGCGGGGGAATAGATCAACTTTGAAGGGATAGTCCAGGTAATAAGGGGGCAGCAAGCAGCTCACTTGAAGCCTGTCCCATGTGCCTCCCTATTTCCCACAGAGTGTGGTCGAAGCTGTATCAGGGCTACAAAGCTTGTCTACCTTTCAATTGCAGGGGAGGAAAGGAAGCACCAGCTTCGTTTAGTGGATGGTAGTGATAACATTTCAAAATACATACCATTGTGGGGACCTAGAAAGGGATTGCACATAGACCTCAGAATTCAATGTATGTTCTACTAGGTCACCAGTGGTGCCAGAAAAGCATGTGGATCTAAATGATAGATCCCTGAGGTGGAGTCAAGTCAGGCCAAGTACATGGGGGGGGGGGTGGCTGTAGGTCACCAGACAGTTAGCATGGCTTTCTGCTTGAAGAAATAGTTGTATACCCTATGCTCACCACACCAAGGCTTGTTATGAGAGAGGATGCATTCACACTGAGGTG
The DNA here is from genome assembly GCA_027917425.1 of Gastrophryne carolinensis. NCBI lineage: Eukaryota > Metazoa > Chordata > Amphibia > Anura > Microhylidae > Gastrophryne > Gastrophryne carolinensis. The sequence goes on along the minus strand of CM051238.1, from coordinate 346,906,812 downwards.
ACTGTATGCACAACATGTTTGTGTGATGATTTTTTTTTTTATTTTAATAATGCTGGATAATGGATTCTCAGCTCTCCCTGCATTTTGCCCTGTTGAGAAATAAACAGAAGCAGCTGTGAGGCATTTTCATGGAGATGGATACGGGGGTGATCTCCATTTATTGCTTCCACTAAAAGCAGAGCTGTGCCATTATCACTGTGGTTCTTGTTGAGAAGAAGTTTACATCAGTTTCCCCTCAAAAAGAGAAGTATAACACTTAAAGTGGAACAACAGTAAAAAATGACTAAACCAGACCAACACAACAAACAGGGCTCATATACATCCCTCCCCAATTTAGACTGCTGCACATAAAAAAAAAAAGTATTTACCTTTAACTCCTGCTGGGGTCACTTTTAAAAACAAAATGGTGGTTCATGCATTTGCAGGCAAACAGGAAGTGCTGCTGGGCTTCCTGTTACTGTGCATTGTCAGTTGGGAGTAGAAGCTCCAAAATGGCTGCTACCTTTCTGTTCCAACTGTGCCAGGCTGTTGGTCTGGTTTAAGAGCAATAGAGAAAAAACTGTTTTCAGAATTGTAAAAGGTGGCCAAAGACGAAGATGGTGCTGTATATATCACCTATCTGGATTGTCAGCAAAGCCACAGTTTCAGATAAAAAGCTCATAAATCGGTTATTGAAAATGTGACTCAAAGCAGAACAAAACCCGCTGAACTTATGTAATTCAGCAAGGTGGGTCTGACTGTTGTGAATGGGGGAGCGAGAGCAGATGCATCCTCAACTGTGTGCGTTCCCCAGCCATTCAGATTGGCGCGGGGGGGGGGGGGGGGGGGGCGCAACATGTGAAAATCCTGGGTTTTGTTCCACTTTATTTACCAGGATAGTTCAGCAGATTTAAATCTGGAGGATGGGTATCAGCGTTAATGGTGTGCAGCATTTTGAATATGTCTGTAAGCGTAACAGGAGAATGCTTGGTAAGATTTGCCTGTATGCCAGTGATACCAAGGTGTGTACATCATTGTATGGAAAATTACATGGCTTTAATGGATGAATGGTCACCACAGTGGTATAACATCTCTGTTTAAACGGAAGGAATCCTCTCTCGGGAGTATTGTATAGGCAGTACTGTGTAAGTCAGGACTACAGAAGAGATTTAGGAATACTTATAGCTGAAGGAGGAGTGGACAGTGTAGCCAGACAGTGGCAAGCAGGATGCTTGGCTGCATAGCTCGGGGCATCCCGGGTAGGAAGAGGAATGTTATGATGCAGGTGCATAGAGCCCTGGTGAGGCCACAGCTGGAATAAAATGTGCAGTTCTGGAGAACTTACCTGCAAAAGGGCATTCTAAATTCCAGAAAGGCAACAAAAATGGTGGAAGAACTTCAACTTAAAGTGGACCAACACCCAGGCAGATCGTCCGGGACGCCCAGAAACCTTACTCCCGGGCCAATGGCGCATGCGCGGGCCACAGCCACATCTTACACTTCTCTCTAGCAGGGCACGCGCCCGCCATTTGCGAATGGCAGGCGCGGGCGCGCTCCCTGTTGGAGGGACAAAAAAACTTGTTTGCCGCCGCACACCTACCAAAAATAAGGCAGGGGGTGCACGGTTAGCGGTGACACCGCAAGTCCATATGTTGCAAATGAAACCAGCACTCCATGTGTGCACAAAATAAGTAAGATTGTAATTGCACACAAAAATTACAAGCAGGAACAGTTAGTTCATAAATCCAACTTTTCAGGGGTTACCGCGAGCCCCCTTCATCAGGGAATACATACAACAAGTGGCACTTACCCAAGCATCATTAAATATACAAAACAACCAATGGCAGGCATGGAAAAAGCCCGCCTGACGTCATAATGACGTCACAGTGTTATGCTGACAGCACTAGTAGAAATAGTAATGCAGAATACAAGACACAAGATTCAATCATCCTAAGGATAGGTGATACTCACCCACAGAGTCCCCCCCAGACGAAGACCGCTGTGCTGCAGCCTTATGAGAGGCTGCAGCGTTGGATCCGCCGTTCGAGACAGACCGGTTGCATAGCAACCGGCCTGTCACGATCCTCCAATCGGAGGAGGCGGAAGTGACCTCACAGTCAGGAGGATAGGCGAGTATGACCTATAATGACACTAAAAACATGAAAGTCGGCACAGTCATTGCCCATTAATAAAGGAATAAGCCCACTATGTGGCGGTCACCTGTGTGAAAGCACGCAAGAATACAAAACCGCTGCAAGAGGCAGCGCAGCTGTGTTGTCATCGGCCCAGGGCTATTAGGGAGTGTCCTGGCCAGGGAGCCCAAGGAAAGGGGCATATTAAAGGTTAGAGGCATATTATAAAGTAGCCATCTATAGTGGGTAAAAAAGCCCACAAAGGGCTGGTGATATTCCCATAGTGGAAATGCGCAAAGGGCTCACAGGGGAGGCAGCCAAATATAATAGTGGGCGGACATAACCGCCGGAAAGTGCTCAGAGATGAGGCCGAAGGAAAGGATCCTATAAAGAAAGACAAAGGATAGAACCCGGAGAAGGGAGGGCGGAAAAGGGGGATGAAGAGGGAGACAGGATTAGAGTAAAGAGACAGAAAGGCCACCGAGAGTGGTATTCAAGAGTTGGGGAGCAAAGTGGGGTATGAGGGGAGACCCTCAATCAGGAAACCATTAGAGGGGGTAAGGTAAAGAGAATGCGGGCGGGTCAAGCGGGGGAGGATGAGGGGAATCAGGAGGTGGGGTGGGGGTCCAGGTCCTACGGAGCCTGCGCCCTCGTCAGCCTATCCTGGTGACGTAAGGGTGGATCTCGCAGTACAGGGCACTCGTGCCCTGACTGTGAGGTCACTTCCGCCTCCTCCGATTGGAGGATCGTGCTATGCAACCGGGGTCTGTCTCGAGCGGCGGATCCAACGCTGCAGCCTCTCATAAGGCTGCAGCACAGCGGTCTTTGTCTGGGGGGGGGGGGGGGGGACTCTGTGGGTGAGTATCACCTATCCTTAGGATGATTGGATCTTGTGTCTTGTATTCTGCATTACTATTTCTTCTAGTGCTGTCAGCATAACACTAACGTCACTATGACGACAGGCGGGCTTTTTCCATGCCTGCCATTGGTTGTTTTGTATATTTAATGATGCTTGGGTAAGTGCCACTTGTTGTATGTATTCCCTGATGAAGGGGGCTCGCGGTAACCCCCGAAACGTTGGATTTATGGGATTTATGAACTAACTGTTCCTGCTTGTAATTTTTGTGTGCAATTACAAGCTTACTTATTTTGTGCACACATGGAGTGCTGGTTTCATTTGCAACCCTGTTGGAGGGAAGCGCGAGAAAGCATGGTCGGAGCCGCTGTGGTTGCACGCTGATTGGACGAGCGGCCGCGCATGCGCTGTAGGATCGGGGTGAGGAGTTTTTTCAAGCGTTCTGGGGGGGGGGGGGGGGGGGGTCAAGCAGCGGGGTGCCCTGCGGAAGTGGACCAACACCCAGGATAGTGAAAATCCTGGGTGTTGGTCCACTTTAACTCACAAAATGTGAAAAAGATAAAATAAGGCTCAGTAGGGAAGGGTTTTTAGCAAAAACTTAAAGTGGACCAATCACTAGGATTTTCACTTGTGATTGGTCCCTGACTTGCTATGTGAAACTCCCCAGATCACCCACTCCACTTACCTTTCCACCATTCCCATATCTGCATACTAATGCACGGCATAAAGCCCTCATTGCTCTCTCCAGCCTATCTGAATGGCTGGGCTCAGAAACATGCACAGCTACAGAGATGCAGGCCACGGGTGTCGTGAGGGACCAGCAGAAAGGTAAGGTGATTGTCGATGACCTGAGTGGGTTTATGTAGTAGGGCATCCTGAATCGGGATGCCTTAGGGGGGCACCTAGTCGGCCATTCAAGGGCATCCCGGGCCATGATTGGTTTAATGATAAACCAACAGGGCACAACCTGAAGATAAGCAGGAGGGAAGATCAGGAGTAAGGTTAGAAAATATTTTACCAAAAGAGTGGTAGATGCGTGGAACAAAGTGCCAGCAGTGGTAGTTGAAAAGTGAATTTAAACATGGCTGGGATAAGCATATATGTATCCCAACATAAAGAGACACTAAGGGCTGACTAGATGGACCATATTGTTTCCTTTTGTCATCAACCATCAAATGTTTCTAAGACCAAAAAGGATAGTCGGTGGTCCTACAGGATTGCCTAGCCAAATACTGCCAACAGCTGACAAAGGGGATCAGAAAGGTTGGAGGATTTCACCCACAATGCAACAGGTGAGGGCAAGTGGAATAAATCTAGTGGACAGAGCAAGTAACGTTTTAGCATACAGTAAAAATCATCACTATGAATATAAAAAAAAAAAAGTTTACCCAACGGACAAAAGTCACAAAGAAAGTGGCAGACTTATGTGTATTCCTGGTTCCCAGTTTTGTCCTCAGCAGCTTGGCCAGGAAGGGGGAAATCTGAGTTTGTTCACCAATCAATAAATGCCTTTGCCCTACCAGCAGGTCCCCCCTTAGATTTCTCTGTGAATAAGAAAGTACCTGATCTTCCTTCCCAGTCTGTCCACTGAATGATGCCATCATCACACAGCCTACATGTTCAGGTTTATACAGTATGGGAAAAGCATGTATTCATTTTCAGGGGCTTGCCTGGGAAAGAACTTCAGTATACTCTGAGAAACTGGCCAATTTTACAAATCAAACCAAATCACTCCTGGAAGGTTACATCTTACAGCGAGAAAAAAAAAAAAGCCCCAGGAATTTTAGCGCAAGATTCTCAACGACTAATCATAAGAATCAAGGCACATATCAACTTAGCGGTAATTTCCTCCCACGTCCCTCCTACTGCTGCCGATTGTAAGCACTGCAATATTTACACAGGCTCTGGTCTGATGGACGCCATCCAGTTGGAAAGTCAAAGCAACTTGGGCTCCATCAATCTTGTCCTGCACCATGCATTAAAAAAACCTTGTTAAAAGCAGTTGTAAGTTTTCAGCTCATTACATAATACATAAATAAAGCGGTGATGGAGTGCCTTGCCCTTTCCTCATGTGCTTGTATATATTGCAGGACAAATATATTCACTTGAGAGTATGGGCTGAAGGTCATAGCCGTTAAAGACTGGTCCTCAAAGAGTACATGCAACAATATAGGAATGCAAAACAAAAGAACCTTCCCCTCACTCCCTGCATAGGGATACCATAGATGCAAGAAATCCTCTGGAATAGCTTATTCATGTATTGCTTAGAGATAAGATCTATTTATCACGTTTTACAATTAGGAATTAAGAAATAGTCGTGTGTACTAAATCTAGCACAAGACTAAAAATAACAGTAAAGATTTGCACCGGCGTTCCAATCATCCACTGTCCACCTCCAGGACTAATCAAGTCTCTATTGGCAGCCCAAAATCTGGCCAATGTCCATTCACATAGGGCAGGGATCCCCAACCTGTAACTTGGAAGTCATGTGTGGTTTGCAGACCCCCTGCTGGGTAACTCGTGGCCCGTCAGAGGTTAATGAGGAGTTTTGCAGCTGGAGAAGTGTGTCGGCTTACTCGCACTTGGTTTCTCAGCCTCACCAGTTGGACAGAAGCTCACACACTTCTCTGCTTACCCAACTCACCCATTTGATTTCTTTGGAGCTTGTAGGACGCAATTTTATGGGGCAGGGGGTACTAAAAAGTCTGCACAAAAAAAAAAAAAAAAAAAAATTAAGTAATTTTTTTAGAGATTTTTTTTCTTATGCAAGAAGTTCATGCATTTGTGAAAGTTTCCCGCATGTGAGATGAAATCTATTGAATAAAATCTATAAAATATTCAAAAATAAATAGTCTGGTCAACGGGGAGAGAGAAAATCTGGGGTTTCTCTCATGATGCCGAATTCCCCCTTGAATATTGGATGTGGCTGTCAAAGAGAAAGTCTGGAGACCTCTGACATAAGCTAACCATTTAGCTGTAGAAATGAATCTATATACCAAGTCAAACACAATATTGGACACTTGAGGGATGCCCAGTTAATTAAAAAGCAGTCCAGCCACAGCCACGGGAGGGGAGCGGTTATGACCTGCTCGTATCGCGCATAACTTGTCCAGAACCTAGCAAAGAAAACTCTAACCCTGTAGAAGGCATCAACAGCAATCCATGCAGTAGCAACAAAAACAGTAGGGCAAGTGTGGTGCCCTTTAATGGAAGGTGACAAGCAAAGAAATTTACAGACGAGTACACAAATTTCCTTTTTCTCGTCCCTTCCATTCCAGGGCACCACCATCAACGTGTGGGACATCCCAAAGCAGTACCCTTGTGACGAGTGGGACCGCGCTACAACAGCAACCGGTCGACTGCATCAGCATAACCAAGAATGGTAGGACTGAAACCTCAAGACTAGACCCCTGGCGAGGGGTTCACCACCGTCTTCAACACCTAACATCCCAGCGTGGCATCGGCCAATGCCCAGACATCGACTCTGTAAAACGCGTCTGGTGCTGAAATGCCGAAGCCAACCACACCCTTCTGGGACAGGGTGGGGAGAACAGGATAATTGGGAATCGGTTTGCCATTGACACGGCCCAGTAGCGGCAGTGGTGGGAACGCGTACAGCAAGCTGTACCCTGACCAGGGTGCATCGTCCTCAGCGGCAAGTGCATCGTCCTCAGCGGCCAGGGGGGCCTTGCACCCTGGACACAAACCTCTGGACCTTTGGGTTGTGCCGGGACGCAAAGAGGTCCACTTGCGGCACCACACACTGGTCGCAGAGGGCTTAGAACACATGCTGGTAAAGGGACCATTCCCCCTTGTCCATCGTCTGCCTGCTCAAACAATCGGCCTGCAGATTCTCCACCTCAGGAATGTGAATCGGCAAGATGCACGGAACGTGACGCTCCGCCCAACTCAATGCGACTTACCTCCCGGAATGCCTGCTAGCCCCTGGTACACCCATGATGACTTATCTAAGCCATGGAGTTGTCTGACTGTACCCTGACTGGCAGGCCTCGGAGCTGGCAAGTCCAATGACCGATGGCCAACAGAACCAACCTCAGTTCCAACGCACTGATCAGGGGACCGTCCAGAATGCCACCTCACCCTGCCAGACTGGCATCTGGTCAGGATGAGCCACCGCCAGCTTGCTATGGTCAAGCCACCAGTCCAAGAGACACATGCACTGTTGGACTGTGGCCTGGGAACAGCCAACATAGACCGCACCCCCATCTGCAGAGCCGTGCACCTCTGCACTGGAAGGAGGACCAAGGCCAGGTGAGCATCCAACGGCATTCCAAGGTGCCACCCTGGAGAGGACCACCTGGGACTTGGGGTAGTTGATAATCCACCCAAGGAGTTCCAGCGTGGACAGCCCCATCCTGCAGCACTTCTGACAGCGATGGCGCCCTGATGAACAAGTCTTCAGGGTATAGGGTGATGTGCACCGCGACTCCGCAAGAGCACCAAGACTTTCGTATTCAGATTCCAAATCCTCTACGCTGCTGGACAACACCTCCCCCTCTGACTGACCGGAACTGGAGAATGAATTGCTAAACAGGTCCTTGGTCCAGGTTGAAGCTGGAATCCTTAGAGGACTCTGCCTGAATGTGCTTGCGCTTAGCCTTAGCCTTCCTGCCTGGTTGGACATAGACTGACCTGGGATGCCCGAGGGGAACAAGGCTGCAGACCATACTCTCCAAACATGCCACCCTGACCGCCACTTCCTTAGGCAAGACCCCATCACTTGGCAGCAGACCCTGGGACAAGAATTGACCCGGCAGCCCCCCCCCCCCCCCCCCCCCCCGCTCAGAGAAATCAGAGCTGGAAGTCGCAGGGGACACAGGGCTGTACACAGGGCTGTCCGCAGGACTGCAGTGCAACCAGCACACAGGGGCCCCTCATCCAAGCCAGAGGCACCTGGGACACTCAGCTCCACCCTCCACTAAGGTACGAAACCCCTGTGCCTGAAAAATGGTAAGATGGCCCCTCTGATTGCTAGCCAGTACAGCTGGTGTGCTAGGCCCCAGACCTCCCTGCCTGTCCCCCATGGCTTAACCTGCCTGCACTACACAGAAAGAAATAACACCGCCCAACATCTGAGATCAACCCACACGGAACGGATGCAGCAGCTTCCGGACCCCCACTCTGGAAGACAAAAAAAAAAAAAACATATCAGACTCAGATTTCCAATCTGATGGGGCAATAAGGAATGCCGCCAGGGGAGCCCTAACTAACTAGGGTCGAAAACACAGTGGGGCAGCAGCCGCGTTAGAACAATCCTCAGCTGACAGAAGTTCTGCAAAAGCAGAGCAGGCCAACAGCAGCAACAGGGGGAGTCTGCTAGAGCAGGGTTCTGACCCTCAAAGCGCCAAACCAAAACTGGCCGACTGTTAAGGCCCTGTTCACCAGTGTTCAGGGTTTGAAAAGTGCTTGTGATAGCAGTTGAATCCATATCGCGACCACAGCAAGTGATGTCCAATCTGCAAACCTGCTTTACTCGGTGCAGAAGCCATTGATAAGCATTGAAGATTTCAAAACACTCTATTTCAATGCTTATCGAATGTGTTAAAATGGTTCTTAAAGTGGAACAAAATCCAGGTGATTTAGGGCGCCCTACTGTTTGAAACACCCAAGATCGGCAGTAACAAATTTACCTCTCCTCATTCCAGAGCCCAACCGGGCGCAGCCCTAGCAGCACGCGCACAGCCCGAAGATGCAGGGGATATGGCCGCTCATGCTTCCCATTGCAGATAATAAGAGCAGTTTGCCAAATAACACATAAGCATAGCAAACGGCTGTAATTGGACTACAGTCCACTCATACCTCATCGGGACCCCCAAGGCTGGGGGGGGGGGGGGGGTTTACACAGCAGGGCATATTGATTTGGGATGCCACAGGGGCCAGCTGCACAGGGTTTTGATCCAGTCTCCCCAGAGGGCTCACCACCACATCCCGAGCATATTTTTATCTGTGGTGCATTTCTGAATGGGCAGTGTGGGCAAGCTCATAGGGAGGTGAGTGGGGGGGGGGGGGGGGTGCAACCGAGGTCACGGCAGCTTGCAGAGCCTAATGGAGCTGAGCACACGAAATTGCAGAGAGGCCTGCGTCTGCTCTGCAGGAATGTCAGAGAGGGCAGTTTCCTGGAAGATCCATGGCAATACACAGGGAGACATCCCAAACTGGGATGCCCTGCATGAGAGGGACATTTCCAGGTGTTGTTCCTCCCCATATGCGATAGCTCTCTAGTTACAGATCCCTGGGAAGCCAAAAATCAATCATGGAATTCTGATCGGGAGGGAGTGGAAAAGAAATAGCAGCACACTGCAAGGAAGCATGTGTAGCAGCCATTAGCTGTCCCCATCACAGAGCTCGGCTAGGAAAAGGGGAGCCTATTTTTAATGCAGCGCTCACTGATGATGTGATGTAGGTTAGTTCAGTGGCCCTGTGAACCAGGACAGGTCCAAGGGAATTGCAATGCCCATGGGGGGGGGGGTGTATTACAGTACTTGCTGTGAAAGTCCCTTTAAGAACTGCTGTAATTATGCAAATATACACACAGGCCCTATAGTCCCAAGTGGGCACCAAAGATAGAAAAGTGGTGCAGACTGGATTCTTTGAGCAGCTGCTTCAGTTTTCTTTGAAGCATCCCTGATAGTTTTATGCCCCACGGTTAAAGCAGACCTACACACTCCTGTGTAAATCTGTGCATTACAGAGAAACTTTTCCTAGCAGAGCTTCAGCATACAGAAGGGAATCAGGAGACAGCCACACACAAAAGTGCCAGATAATCCGCTTTCAATAAAATACATGCTACAGTGGGGTGTGCAGCAATTACCTGTCCCCATCATAAGGGGAGCCCTGTGCCATTATGGGTCTTTCTACCTTAAAGTGGACCGTCACCCATGGGTGATCGGCCCGGGAATCTATAAGATTCCCGGGCCGATCACCCCCCTCACCGCGGGACATCCGAGATCAGGATGTCCCGCGGTGAGGGACCCCCCCCAAAACCCCAAAAGAACTCACCTGATCCCGCCTCCCGCGCACTCCTCTAGCCGTGCGCGCGCCCGCGCCGGCCGTTTGTGAATGGCCGGCGCGGGCGCGCGCACTGTCAGAGGGGCGCGCGGGAGGCGGCGGCGGACGCGCTGCCTTGTCCGCCGCTTGTCCGTGGGAGCGTGGTGAGGTGAGTTTGGGGGTTTTACACAGCGGGGCACCCCTAATCAGGGTGCCCCCCTGAAGTGGACCAAAACCCAGGATAGTCAAAATCCTGGGTGTTGGTCCACTTTAAGGCATGCATCCGGAACTGGGATTCCCCTGGGGACGTTAAAGGGGACCTACTATTTTTGGCTCGGTCCACACCAGTCACAGTGCAGGGAAGATGCGGTCCACATACAGGGCCGTGTTCTTTTAGTTGGGAATAGCCCTCAATGGCAATACAAGTGCTTAAAGCAGACCTACACTCTTCCTTGCAACTACAGCATGTGTCAGGGTTGGTCTTGGTTCATAGGGACACTAACCTAATCTCCCGACTTACGTCGTTAGTGACTCCTTCATTAGAGAGCAGAGCTGGTCGGTTGGGGGGGGGGGGGGGGGGGGGGGGGGGACAGTTAATAGCTACACACATGTGCACACCTCAACCACTAGGAGACATGCCTCACTGAATTGTGCAGCTACTACCTACCCCCCCCCCATCATCATAAAGGGTTTAGTGCCCAGTCTTGGTTTGCCTAAAGGTTCTTTAAAGTGGACCAAATGTCTATGAGACTCCGGGACAGTCTTACTCCCTCCCACCGGGGCATCCAAAACTGGGATTTTGACTATCCTGGGTCTTGGTCCACTTCCCTGGGGCACTCCAATCGGGGGTGCCCTACTATGTGAACCCCCCCCCCCCCCGATCACTCGCAAAAACTCACCTCGCTACTACGGCGCATGCGCGGGCACTCGTCCAATCAGCGCGCTCGGAGCCGCTGTGGTATGTGTGTCCAAGCGACGTACAACCACAGCGCGAGCCTGTGCCGGCCATTCACAAATGGCAGACGCGGGCACACGCCCTGCTAGAAAGAAGCGCGAGATGTGGCCGTGGCCCGCACATGCGGCGTTGGATCGGGATCAAGGTAAGGTTCCTGGGCGTCCTAGGGGGTTTCACACAGCGGGGCATCCCGATTTTGGATGCCCCGTGGGGAGGAATTGGATCCGGGGGGGTGTTGGTCCACTTTAAGATCCTTACCCCCAGACAGTCCAGTACAACTCCCCTCTTCACATGCTGTGACTATGTAATTAAATGGGACCATTACATTTTCACTTACCTGGATTCTGGTACGCATTACAGGGGCATCTTGGTTTGATGATGCCCCTGTGTGCAACATACAAGATCGCCCGGTTATTCACCTTGATTCACGCTCCCATCGTGCATGCACGGGCTCTTGTCCCATCAGAACTCACCGCCATGCCCATTTATGTCTGGCAATAAGATCTGAATGGAAACAAATGCCAGGCATCTCTCACTGGCTGCTTCCCTTTGCACGCACCCACCACCAGTCATCAGAGTACCCGGGATTCCAGCTGAAGCCCAGGTGTATGCCGTGGCAAAGGATTCCTTAGGAGTTTATACAGGTGATCCCAGGGCATTCACACAGGTCAGCTTTCCAATTTAGGACAAGCTTTAACCTGGCCCTGAAGCCTTTTAGCCTCTAGAGCCAGGCTAACAGAGCCTTGGTCCACAAACCCCCTGTAAGATTCCTTGGCTGATCAATTCCCTCCCTCTGGAGCATCCAAAATTGTGATGCCCCACTGTGTGAAACCCCCCAGATAACCTATACATTTACCTTTTATGGCGCATGCACGAGCCGCGGCCGCATCCCCGCTATCTCTCTAGCCATGCGTGTACCCACAAGAGGCATTGGTGAATGGCCGGTGCGGACACGCTCCCAGTTAGAGGGTAACGGGGCCACGCGGCCGTTAGCGTGCACGGAGCCACTCGCCTTAGACGAAGGGACGTCAGAGGATCCGAGCGCGCCGATTGGATGAGCAGCTGTGCATGCACCCATTGGATAGTAAGAGCTGAGTTTGTGTCGGCGACCTGGGAGGTTTCACACAGCGTGATCGAGGGGCAAGGACCAAAAACCCAGAGTTGTCAAAATCCTGGGTTTTGGTCCACTTTAACCATTTACTTACTGTGCAACAAAATCATAGCTTTAGCATAACTAATACCATGACATAGTAAGACAGGATTGATCATAGAAACATACATATAGAAAGCATGATGTACAATAACAATAGTGCAGCTTGGTACAGGGTCAGCATTTCCTAAGCAGCTGAGCAGAGCTGGCTCTACATCTGTGGGGACCCTTGGGCAAGAGTCTTAGTGAGCCCCTAAGTAGTGAGTCACATGATGTCACCTTTCAGCTCTGCTTCCTCAAAATGGGTCATCTTCTGCTGCTGATCGCCCGTCAGTCCTTATTGCCTTCCCTATAGCCACCAATCACCCTCCCGTCCTTATTGCCTTCTCTATAGCCACCAATCACCTTCCAGTCCTTATTGCCTTCTCTATAGCCACCAATCACCTTCCAGTCCTTATTGCCTTCTCTATAGCCACCAATCACCCTCCCGTCCTTATTGCCTTCTCTATAGCCACCAATCACCCTCCCGTCCTTATTGCCTTCTCTATAGCCACCAATCACCCTCCCATCCGTATTGCCTTCTCTATAGCCACCAATCACCCTCCCATCCGTATTGCCTTCTCTATAGCCACCAATCACCTTCCAGTCCTTATTGCCTTCCCTATAGCCACCAATCATCCTCCAGTCCTCACTGCCTTCCCTATAGCCACCAATCATCCTCCAGTCCTTATTGCCTTCCCTATAGCCACCAATCACCCTCCAGTCCTTACTGCCTTCCCTATAGCCACCAATCATCCTCCAGTCCTTATTGCCTTCCCTATGGCCACCAATCATCCTCCAGTCCTTATTGCCTTCCCTATAGCCACCAATCACCCTCCAGTCCTTACTGCCTTCCCTATAGCCACCAATCATCCTCCAGTCCTTACTGCCTTCCCTATAGCCACCAATCATCCTCCAGTCCTTACTGCCTTCCCTATAGCCATCAATCACCCTCCAGTCCTTACTGCCTTCCCTATAGCCACCAATCACCCTCCAGTCCTTACTGCCTTCCCTATAGCCACCAATCACCCTCCAGTCCTTACTGCCTTCCCTATAGCCACCAATCACCCTCCAGTCCTTACTGCCTTCCCTATAGCCACCAATCACCCTCCAGTCCTTATTGCCTTCCCTATGGCCACCAATCATCCTCCAGTCCTTATTGCCTTCCCTATGGCCACCAATCATCCTCCAGTCCTTATTGCCTTCCCTATGGCCACCAATCATCCTCCAGTCCTTATTGCCTTCCCTATGGCCACCAATCATCCTCCAGTCCTTATTGCCTTCCCTATGGCCACCAATCATCCTCCAGTCCTTATTGCCTTCCCTATAGCCACCAATCATCCTCCAGTCCTTATTGCCTTCCCTATAGCCACCAATCATCCTCCAGTCCTTATTGCCTTCCCTATGGCCACCAATCATCCTCCAGTCCTTATTGCCTTCCCTATAGCCACCAATCATCCTCCAGTCCTTACTGCCTTCCCTATAGCCACCAATCATCCTCCAGTCCCTATAGCCACCAATCATCCTCCAGTCCTTATTGCCTTCCCTATAGCCATCATCCTCCAGTCCCTATAGCCACCAATCATCCTCCAGTCGTTATCGCTTGCTCCACTGCCACTAAAGACTATCTTTGCCGTCAGTTGTCACCTGGTTCTTGACACCTTCTGAGCTTTCATTAATTGCACTCCATTCCATGCCACATTCTCCGAAGCTGCTGACCATTCCCTGCTGCTGAGGCCAGCCATGAACAGGTCTGCAAACACCCGGGATTTGGTGGTTCAGGTCCACTGTAAAATGGCCAAGTGTGAGTCTGAGTGGGGCCCTGAAGATGCCGGGGCCCTGGCAATTGCCCAGGTTTGCCCTGTGCTGACACTGGCCCTGTACATCATAAAAAGTGCAATCCAAAGGTAAAAAAAAAAGTGGGCGCTCACCCCAAGAGCTGACACTCACCGGGTCCGCAGAGCCTGCTGTAGTGGTAAGGGTTGCAGCAGCAGACGGGTGGGTGTCCGTCGCCGGTTCCTCCGGGGCCGTGACATCCGCTGAGGGCTTTGAGCTGTGCGGGGTGCTGCAGCTCGGGCCAGCGGAAGAGGCGGCAGAGCAGCAGGTGAGGAGGGGGGGCCCCGGTGCGGCTCACTAGCACACAGCCCCCCGGCGCGGCCCCCCTAGACTCCACCGCCTCGATCAGGGCGCCCAGGGCTTGCTCCTTCAGACGCTTGAGGACGCCCGAGGCCGAGGAGCGCAGTTCAGGGGAACCGGAGGGCGGCTCGGCCAGACCGCAGCAGGACACCCCTCCATCCCCGCCCGCCCGGCTCCGCCACAGGCGCCGAACCAGCCCGCTGCGTCTCGACTTGAACATGCGGCGCCCCCGGGGTTGCACCCGGGTCACCGTTGCCTCAGTGGCGCCCGAGGCGAGCTGGGGGTGACGGCATGTGGCTGCGCGGGGGAGGGAGGAGCGCTGTGTGCTCCGCGCGGCCCCTCCTCCTGCTCCTCTGTGCGGGGGGGGGGGGGGTCAGTGGCTGGGCTCCTCTTCGTGATGGGATAGTCCACCTGCCTGGAATGGGGGGGGGTCACATCTCGCAGGCTCCTCAGTCCCCGGAGCGGTCACATGGCCGGGGGGTCAGCCCCATGGATGCAGGAAGGTCCGCAGCGCCCAGCCTGTCACACGGCTGCACATAAGTCTGAGTCCGCCATGCACAGGGGCCCGGCCGTGCCGCTCCTCCGCCCCGCCGCCGGTATATGCTGTGCTGTGTCCTCCCGGTGCTGTGCAGCTCCCCGCTCTGTCTCTCTCACTGAGCGCCGCTCTTTGTGCTCACGCTGCCTCTCACACTCGGACCTAGCACGGGCCGCGCCATTGGCCGCGTCCAGTCACGTGACAGTCTAGACACTTTGGCGGCTCCGCTGCACTGACTGTTGCGCAAACAAATCTCAAGTTTCTTAACTCTTAAAGGCGCCGCTCGCCGGGCTGCAGCCTCCCCCCCCCCGGTACCGACCGCGACTCTGCTGCCTCCCCACCCCACTAATTCTGCACAGAGCCGCATCCTACAGCCCTAAGATATGGCAACATAAGCGATATGGTGTGAGCGGCCTGGAATAGAATAGAATAGAACGTGGACGGGTTAGAACCGCTCTCATGTATGTCGTGTGGACGCTGCAGTCTTTAGGCTTAGTGTATGTACGGGGCTGGAAAACATATAAGATAGGCTCTTATTCAGAGTGCTTTAAAGTGGACCAAAACCCATGATTTTGACTATCCCGGGTTTTGGTCCTTTCCCTGGGGCACCCCGATTGGGGATGCCACACTGTCTGAAACCCCCAGATCGCTGATGCAAATTCACCTCTTCCCGGTCCTACGGCTCAAGCGTGGCCGCTCATCCACATCCCCCGCTACCCTCTAACAGGGAGCGTGCCCACACCGGCCAGTCACGAATGCCTGGCGCAGGTACGTGCCCTGATAGCGGGGATGCGCCTGTGGCTCTTGGACCGGGAGACAAGGTAAGTGTATGGGGCGACCCGGGGGGGGGTTCACACAGCGGGGCATCCCAATTCTGGATGCCCCAGGGGGAGGGAAACGATCGGAGTGGGTTTTGGTCCACTTTAACAGATTGTTCAAGCAATGCAAAACATATTAAAAGTGGAACAAACCCCAATCGACTCTGCCCTAAGGTCTAAAAGTCTTTAGGATCAGGGGAAAGCCCTCCACTAAGGGCATCCCAGTTTGCAATGCCTGGTTGTGTGAAACCCCCAACTTGGGATTCCCCCCGAGCAGGGAACACATCCCGGGATAGTCAAAAACCCAGGTTTAGTTCCACTTTAAAGTGGACCAAAGCCATATAGTCTAATAGCCTTCAGGACAAGGTGAAAGTGCTCCCCAAGGACATCCCGTTTTGTGATTGTTACCATTCTGAACACATTGCTGAACATAATTATGCACAGGCTTAAAGCGGACCTTCACTCCGAATAAGGGTTTATCTTATATGTTTCCCACACCCTGTACATACAGATTGCTCACATTAAAAATCATCCTACCTGCATCTACTGCATGTTATGAGCCTTTAAACAACCAAGATGTTGGCTTATGGAACATCAGGCAGCCTGCAAACAGGAAGTGTCTTCTGACTGTGCTGCTCTGCATTCTGGGACTGCTGTCCTTTCCCTGAACCCAACACTGCGCTGTATGTGTAAAGCACCACTATAACCCACCCCTGCACTCCCCCCACTCTGGTTTGGCTTGCCTTAAAGTGGCCCATAACCCAGGATTGTCATCTCCAGTTTTGGACCTTGCCCCTGAGGACCTGCTTTGTGACCCCCCCTCGATTGCCCCTAAAACGTACTTTCCCACAGTTCATGTGCAAGTACTTGTCCAATCAGCACTGAATGGCATGTGTATTAATACATGGCATAAGGACATGTTTTGAAAGGTGACCCACCACTAAGGGGCACCTGATTCAGGAGGCCCTGCTGTGTGAGCCCCCCAGAACGCCCTTTCCTGGGATCCCTTGCCTCCGTTTAGCTGAGCCATTCAAATGGGCTGGGTATGGGAGCGTGCTACACACAGCAGGGAAACCAGGGAAGTGGTGGAAATGAGGAAAGGTACATTTTAGGGCCAACTGGGGGGGGGGGGGGTTCACACAGCAGGGCAACCCAGATCGGGATGCCCCCAGGGCAAGAACTAAAGCCTAGGATAGTCAAACTCATGGGTTTTTCTTGGTGCCGCAGCAATGATGAGCACACTCAGCTGCATGGGTGTAAGTCCACTTTAAAGCATCCTGTGCAAAAAATAATGAAGCATGTTGTCTTCTAAAAAAGAAAAAAAAAGAGTTACAGGTTCGATTCCAGGCCATGGGACATGAAGTACTCTTGAGCAAGGCACCAAACCCCCAACTGGTCTCCGAGCACCTTAATTAGGGCAGCCCACCGCTTCAAGCAAGTGTAGAATCACTGCACGGATGGGTTAAAGGGCCACTCCAACCCCTTCCTAAAAAAATACCCCCCCACTCTGCCCCCTCCTATTAGCGTCACAGCTCATGTAATAAAAGAAAAAAAAAGACACCATCACCCCAAATCCAGCAGCCGAATGCCTGTTTTGTACAGCGCCACGGAATACGATGGCCCTTTAAAAATAAATAATAGCAGGGCATCCCAAATTGGGATGCTGCAAGAAAAGGAAATCTGAGGCTGTAAAAGAAAAAACTCACATGGGTCCCGGTTTCGGCCTGCTCCCATGCTGGGAGCTTCAATTTGGAAAGCGCTGTGAAAAGCTCTGTGTGTACATACGGACTCTCATCCAATCACAGCCGTTTGCCATTCATATGTTATGTTCGGCAAAAGGTTCTGTGTATGGCAATCGGAAGCAAAAGCGGACAAATCCTCAGCAGAGGGCGCACTCCAGCCACCAGCCAGAGGGGACGGGAGTGCGCACGTAGCCCAAAGATGCTGGGGATGCGGCCGCTGGTATTTACAGCGAGGGAGCCAGGAAGAAGGTGAGTTTCACACAGCGGGGCATCCCAATTTTGGATGCCTTAGAGGAAGGCCATCCAAAGAGATTCCTGGGTTTGGAATCTTTTAGATTCAAGGGCCAGCCCTGTTTTGGTTCTACTTAAACCGGACCTTCAGCGTGATTTAATGAAAAGCCCAAACTCTTAAAAAACTATTCCCCAGCATCTAAAATTAATATATTTTAAGTTTTTAGTCACTAACTTCTTATTCTTTCCCCCACTGGGCTGCAACTCTGTTCAGGAATTTAGGATAGGGGCGCCGCCATCTTGACTCAGAAGCATCACACTTACTGATGAGAGGAGAGCGGGATAAAGTACAGGGGGGCGGGTTATAGATGTGCTTTGCCCAGACAGAGCAGAGCTGGGGTCAGGTAACGGTCAGCAGTCCTAGAATGCAGAGCAGCACAGTCAGGAGGCACTTCCTGTTTGCAGGCTGCCTGATAAGATGGCGGCTTCCATAAGCCGCCATCTTGGATGTTTAAAGGCTCATAACATGCAGTAGAGGCAGGTAGGATGATTTTTAATGTCGACAATCTGTATGTACAGTGTGTGGGATACATATAAGATAGACTCTTATTCAGAGTGAAGGTGATAGACTCTTATTCGAGAGGTGATCGGCCCGGAAATCTATAAGATTCCCGGGCCGATCACCTCCCACCCCGCGGGACATCCGAGATCGGGATGTCCCGCGGGGTGAAACCCCCCCAAACACCCCAAATCACCTACCTTATCTTCCGCCGCCGCCGCCTCCCTCGCGCCCCTCTAGGCGTGCGCGCGCCCGCGCCGGCCGTCTGTTTATGGCCGGCACGGGCGCGCGCGCCGAAAGTGACGCGAGGGAGGCGGCGGCGGAAGCCGCTTGGACGTTCCTGTTCCCCACCTGGACGTTGGCGGGGATTGGACCGGGCAGTCACGTGGGAGCGGGGAGAGGTGAGTTTATTGGGGTTTCTGGGGGGTTTCACACAAAATCCTGGGTGTTGGTCCACTTTAAAGGGAGACCAATACTCCACTCTCAGCCCAATTCCGGGCTACAGGAGCGCTAAGGAGCGGACTGGCCTCTCGATCAGGGGAATCAGCAAGGATGAGGGCAATGGTTGTGGGTCAGCTTTTGAAAAATCACTTTTTAAAATTTAAAGTGGACCAAAACACAGAATTTTCTCTGATTTTGATCTGTAACCTTGGGGCATTCTGATTTGGGTTGCCCCGCTGTGTGAAACCCCACTGGTCACCCGACATACATACCTTGCTGGCGTTCCCATAGCACAGACGTGGCTCTGCTCCAATTAGATTCTTTGGCCGTGCATATTAATGTAAGGCTCATAAAACTGAATGGGAGCCTAGCCACACCCACAATCTGCATGTGGCACCCCCTGCATCCTTCTATGTCCATGCACAGCCATGCCAGCCATTCAATTAAGGCGGTTGCGCACAGACTTAGAAGGAAGCTAGATGCTACCCCTGGCCACACATGCGTGTTGGGTTCCAGCGAGGTAAGAATACTGGGCGACTGGTCGGGTTTTACACAGCAGGGGAACCAAAGTCTTATAAACACTAGGTCTGGTTTTGGACCACCTTCAATTCCAATCACTCGCCTGCTCCCCAAACGCTACCCGTGCCTCTCTTCTGCCGCAGCTGAATTTCAGATAAGAGCAGCTGCTGAATTAGGGGTCTCAGTGGCTATAGTGTCACACTTTTCATCTGCATGGGTGGGTGGGGGCTAATACTCTGAAAGGCACTATATCATAGAGATAAAAGGCTGTTTTGTGACATGGCATGTTATAGAAAGGCCCAGACATTGACAAAAAAAAAAAAACAGAAATAGTAATTCATAGATTTATGTTCAGAGATTTGTGGGACTTTGTGCTTACTATGGCCTAGAATGACAGGATAAATAAAAGGAGAGTCAGGATCCCTGGGTATTGGTCCTTGCCCCTGGGGATGTCCCACTGTGTTAATCCCCCCCAGGTCGCCTGATCTGACGCACACTTCCCCGGTCCCACGGGGCATGCGTGGTCTCTCGACCAATCAGCGCGCTCGGATCCGTTCCCGCTCCTTCGTATAAGATCCGAGTAATTATGCAGTGGAAGGTTTAAAAGATTTGGTGACAGGCAGTGGCGGACTGGGGCCCAACATTTATTTTACCGGCCCCTGGCCAGCCCATGATTGGCCTGCGACATTTCCACTGAGTCCTCCCAAAGTATTTCCAAGAATGTTAACAAGTAAGACTCAGGCTCACTGGCAGGGGTGGCTATGGCTGCTCTTTATCCAGTAATACTAAATCTTTAGTATTGTAGAGGCAGATTATGTGGCGCAGGTGGGTATGTTATGGTTATAGGCTGGTGTTCCCTGGCTATGGGGGTACAATGGGGCCAGGCACAGGGGGCTAGTGTGAGACTAGGGAGGCAGAGAGGGGATGGGGGTTTAAGAAGTAGCAGCCCAACAGTCCCACCAGGAATTCTCCCAGGTCTCCATATGGCCAGTCTGCCCCTGTTGACAGGTCAACTCAACAATGTTTTATAAGGGAAGGGATAATCTTTAGTCCCATGTTAAACCGGACCTTCACTCTGATTAAGAGCCTATTTCACCCACCCTATACGTACAGATTACCCACATTAAATGTCATCCTACCTACATCTCCTGCATTTTCTGAGCCTTTAAATATCCAAGATGGCGGCCCATGGAATCTCAGGCTGCCTGCAAACAGGAAGTGTCTTCTGACTGTGTCGCTCTGCATTCTGGTATTGCTGTCCTTTTCCTGACCCCAGCTCTGCTCTGTCTGAGCAAAGCACAGCTATAACCCCACCCCCTCTGTGCCTTTTCCCCCTCTCCTCAGTATGTGTGATGCTTCTGAGGCAAGATGACGGCGCCCATATCCTAGAGTCCTGAACAGAATTGCAGCCCAGTCGGGGAAAGGATAATATGTAAGTAACTAAAAACATATTAATTTTAGATGATGGGAAATAGTTTTTTAAGGGTTTTTTTTAATTAAATGATGCTGAAGATCTGGTTTAATGGTTGTGGCTGAAACACACCCCAGGAATTTGGGCTATATAAGACTGTCTGCTAGGATTTAACTTTCCCTTTTACGTTTTTAGTCAGTTATTCTTTCCCCCACTGGGCTGCAACTCTGTTCACAACTCTAGGATACGGGCGCCACCATCTTGTCTCAGAAATATCACATAGTGAGGAGAGGAGGGAGGGAGTGCAGGGGGCAGGTTATAGCTGTGCTTTGCACCAACAGAGCAGATCTGGAGTCAGGAAAAGGATTGCAATCCCAGAATGCAGTGTGGCATAGTCAGAAGACACTTCCTGTCTGCAGGCAGTCTGAGACTCCATTGGCCATCATCTTGGATGTTTAAAGGCTCAGAAAATGCAGTAGATGCAGGTACGATGAATTTTAATGTGGCCAATCTGTATGTACAGGGTTGGGAAACATATAAGATAGGCTCTAATTCAGAGTGAAGGTCTGCTTTAAATCACTGTCCCTTAACCCTGATAGGACGCTTCCCTATAAACCTTTAGGTCCCACCTCCCGGGACCATTCTTTATTCTCTGTCCTCATGATAGGACCATGTGGCACTACCAAAGGTAAGGGCTGCTGATGTGTAGAATTCTTTTTTCTTTCCTTGGCGCTGTCTAAATGTCTCACTGACGCCTAGTGTCCGGTCAGCGTGGTCCAGGATGCGCAATCGGGCAGATGTCGTCGCCGTCAGTGCTGGGGGCTCAGGCAGCAGGATTGCCCACTTGCAGGTGTCCTACGGTTGCTCCCGCACTGCATGCACACTGGTTGCAGGAGCGGCCGTCGCCATGTTGGATGAGGGCAAGACCCTCTGAACTAGAGGTGGTGGGCCTAGGAGATGTTGCAGCCTTTAAAAAGGGCTCAAACATGGCGGTGATGCCGTGGAATACAGTTGACCCGCCCTTAGTCAGGTTAGTGTATTGGGGCATGGGGGGAAAAGGGGAGTTAATGGCTGCCTATTGCGTCCCTATTACATCCTGTGCATTGTTGAAACAGGGGCAATGGATCCAGTACTGCTAGGCCAGAAAGAGTCCCCGGATGGCATGGGGTAAGTGTTCAACCATCTGTCCTATAGTTGTGTCTTTATAATGGCTAATAGCTGTTTTCATCCTCCTAGAGAGAGGAGCGCGTGATGCAGGCAAATGTGGCCAGCATTTGCCGCTCAGGCTCCCTACCCGCAAGAGAGAGGTCCAAATCCAGGTCATGGGGAAGGTGGAGGCCATGGTCAGGTCATGACAGCTAGGGTGACCAGCGTGCTAGATCAAGATCCTTCAGGCACTGTGGTCACAGCCCAAGAAAGACCCTGAGACAAGGAGGAAGCTACTGCTGGATGTGTGGTGCCAACTCTATGCCAGGGAAGATAGTTTGTCACCTATGCTTCAGGGATACCCCCAAACCAGAGCCCTCACCTGTAAAGAGGTGAAGAAGTAATTATACAAGTGCTATGTGAAGAATTGGATGCTAGCACCTCAGCCCAGCCAATGACAGGGGACCAGGTAGGCTGGCTTTATTTCCAGCATCAGGTGCAGAGGATGAGGAGGCGGAGCCTTTATCAGTGGGCGGCTTTGATTTAAGGATGGTCGAACCATTTATCATAGCTTATCATGTAAAGGAAGCTATGAATTGGGAAGAGGCATGGAGGAATCTTCATTAGCTGGGAAATATTAGCCTCGCTTGGTAAGGAAGAACACAACCTTTTCTCTAAAAGAGGAAATCACGGGAATATTTGCCCAAAAATGGCACATAGAAGCTAATCACAACAAGCTAGCCCCATTCAAGGAGCAGGATGTCAAGATGTTAGATGAACCGCCAGTGGTCGATGCTTCTGTCAAGAGACTCGCATGGCACCTCACCCTCACGAGGACAGCATTTTGTTCAAAGATCTCCTGGACAGGAAGCTGTAGCTAGACTTGAAGATCTACACGCTGATAGGTAATGCGTGCAAGCCAGTACTTGCAATGTCCGCAATAGTTATAGCACAAAGAGCTTGGCTGACGAACGTGGAGGAAGCAGTGAAGGACAAGCTGGACCCCGAAGTGATTATCGCAGGAATGCACCTAAAACCTGCGATTTTGCGGAATAAGCAGCAATCGACAACATTAGGGGGACAGCAAGAGCCATGTTCATGGCCGTTACACCGAGAAGAACACTGTGGCTTAAGACGTGTATAGCAGACCAAGCATCCAAGCAGACCTGGACCCACATCCTATATGATGGCGTCTTACTTTACAGGAATACAAAAATGCAAATATAACCTGCACACAGTGCAATCTGTCCAGCACCACCTTCCAAAATACACCAACAAGGGAATAGGAGTTTGCCAGTTCAGTGTCCCAAATTTTGAGCAAGCAATATACAGTTGATTATGGTTCCAGCAAACCGCACAAAAAGGATCAAAAACCTGGACGGCACCACTCACCCCTTAAACCGGACCTTCACCATGATTTAATGAAAAGTCCAAACTCTTAAAAAACGATTCCCCAGCATCTAAAATTAATATATTTTACGTTTTTAGCCACTAACTTATTATTCTTTCCCCCACTGGGCTGCAACTCTGTTCAGGAATTTAGGATACGGGCGCCGCCATCTTGACTCAGAAGCATCACACTTACTGAGGAGAGGAGAGTGGGATAAGGTACAGGGGGGCGGGTTATAGCTGTGCTTTGCTCAGACAGAGCAGAGCTGGGGTCAGGAAAAGGTCAGCAGTCCCAGAATGCAGAGCAGCACAGTCAGGAGGCACTTCCTGTTTGCAGGCTGCCTGATAAAATGGCGGCTTCCATAAGCCGCCATCTTGGATGTTTAAAGGCTCATAACATGCAGTAGATGCAGGTAGGATGATTTTTAATGTGGCCAATCTGTATGTACAGGGTGTGGGAAACATATAAGATAGACTCTTATTCAGAGTGAAGGTCCGCTTTAATAATCAATTACTGACACCATCTATAATCATAATATCTCATATTTTAATTCATCAAATTTTAAAAAACCAAAATGGACGTTACAAATACAGACATATTAAAAGACATACAACAAACCCCAGCAGCAGGGATCAGCAAGAGAACCCCCATCAATATCCCTCCAATATTTCATCAGATAAGAAACTGATATCAATCAATAAAAGTGTAACTGTGCAATAATAAAAGTGTTATAAAGTGCCAATACTACAATATATATCTATATCTCCGTAATGATATAAAAAATGCTCAATAATAAGTTCACCTCAGTGCAAATAAGACAGTAACCCCTCTCCTGCTGGGCCAACCAATGCTTTTACCACCCACACGTTCTGTGTCGTAATGTCACTTCCTCAAGGTGCTGTCTTGTTGTACCGCCTATCGATGGGTGAACCTTGGAAATGACCAGCTCTCCAGAATCTGCTGTCTCAGGGGAGCGAGATCCACCTAGACCACAGCAGGATGCATTTGATGGCCTGGCTACTGAAGTGCTCAGGCTGAAGGCTAGAAGCTGTGCGGATCAAGTGATCGAGACACTGTTGAAGTCATGCTGGAGTCTCAGAATCGAACTACTTCATCACAGAAATGTGAAAAAAAAACTTTCTTCAGAAAGGCCTAGATTTAGGTTTAGGTCTCAGGACTCGTCCATTTCGGCACTCGATCAAAAGCAATGGGCCTCACATCCTCAATTTACCACTGGTGCTGGACATCCTGGTGGGAGATCTCTTCCAACTTCTGGAGCAACGCTCGCAGTGGGATCTCAAATTACCTGAAGGGTAAGTATACAATTTTCCTTTATGTCAGTCATGGTGTTTGCAGGCCCAAATGTCTACTTCGTCGATTGAAAGGGATTATCTATGAGGTATAATTTACACATTTTTATTCAAGGATCCGGAAAGCTTGTTATTTGTTTTTTAACTGAACATAAGCCAAGTCAGGGGTGACGTCTTTTAAATGTACGATTTTGCTTTTAAAGAGAAAGTCCCCAAGTTTTTTGTAACCATTTAGCTTCCCCTTTCTCCCCCTGTGCTAAGCCTGATGGGCTTAAAATAACGAGATAACTCATCTGATTGTTGAAATCTTCCCCTTATGCTGGTGAGGGCTGGGCTCTGCATGGCAGCCATGGGCTTAAATCAGATCAACACCGTTCACAGGTGTTGACCACCGCTATATGACAGGTCCTGCCCACATAAGCACCGGGCTGCCAATGCTTGATTTCCCGTGGGGGAGCGAGGTTAAGGTGAGATTTACGGGCATCCTGGATGCCACTCCCAGCCTGTCAGTTAGTGGTGGTGCCTGTGGCCACCAACACCATCGGTGCTGAGGGCGTTGGTCCGCTTTAAGGCTCCTTTCAGACTGGCATGATTGCAGCGCGTCTGTGATCGCCCAGCAATCGCCGGTAAAACGCCGCCCATCGTAACCTATGGATGCTTTCACGTCTGCTTTTGGTGTTTGCAGAGCCATCATATCGCTACGTAAAAGCCAATAGAGTGGAAATGCCCTACCTACGCTGAACACCAGCGATTGTTGCCCTGAAAGCATGATTGCCTCGCAATTGCTGGGTGTGAAACCAGCTTAAGTGACAGTTGGACCTGAGTGGCAGACCAGTACAGTCACACTGCTGCTCCAGATTGGTTAACTGACCTGTCATGAGGCCATGTGAGGCAATCTCCTCAGGCGGCACTGTAGGGGGGCAGCAACTGCTACCTCTGTGTTGTGTTTTGGTGAATAGCCATCTTGTCTTCATTCTGTAAATTCTTCCATCACATCTGTTCAGGGGTGGAGAGGCCTTCACCGCTGGCATCCTAGGCCGAGGTGCAGGGGCACATCATGGCCAGGGCTGGAAATGCCCACTCTTAGTATTAAAGGGATGCTATTGTGGCAAAGGTGGGTCTGATCCCCGCAGCCATGATGCTGACTATAATGCTGCAGGGGCAAAACATTGGCTGGGGTACAACAGGGCCAGGTTATGTGGGCTTGGAAGAGAGAAGAGAGTTGAGAGGAGTGTTAGAAGAGGAATGAGTAAATTCCAGCAAAGGGTCTGAGTGAGGTGACAGTCCATCCAGTCCCAAAGCAGTGTGGCCCACTAGGAATTCTCTCTGTGTGCCCCATGGCCAGTCCTTTGCTGTAACTGTTGTTAATGAGCAACAGAATCTACATCAACTTTTCCTATGAATGGCCTCTCTATTTTTTAGTTATTGCCTACATTACATTTTCAGTTCTGTTTCTGGAAATGTTTGTCCCTGACTATGTCCATGACCATCAACGGGAATTATGGATGACTAATATTTTTAGCAGTCCAAACATTCTGTGACACTGAAGGTTTTTTCTATATGCTGGTCAAGAAGGAGGGGGTACAGTTTAACTTTCTTTTTACTTTTTACATTTTGTATGTGTTTTATTGATATTCATTTTCGTTAAAGAGTACCTAACCTCACTTTATGGTAAGCCCAGCAATGCCGTAATACGTACATTTTATTCTATCTGACAGGGGACCTGATAGCAGCCACATCTCCAGCAGCAGAAGTGTACGGCACTGCATTATGCAACTCTTTCTGGTTACCCTGTCGAATGGAGTTTTAGGAGTAAAAGTTCCCAGGCCCTTCCTGGCACAGACTGTTAGGGAGCATCTAAGTCCACTGTAAAGTCGACCAAACCCATGGCTGACGGCCCTGAAGTCTATAATATTCCATGGCTGCATGATTCCCTACCCCGCGGATATCCAGATTCGGGGTGCCGCTCTGTATGGAACCCCCTCAGGTCTGCCAGTAAATTCAACTTCTCCCCCAACAGCACATGCACGAGCAACGGGCGCTGCCTGCTACACCTTTAGCAGGGCCTGTGCCCGCACCAGGAATTTATGAATGGCCAGCGCAGGCGCGCCCCCTGTCAGAGGCTAGCGGGCATGTGGTCGCCGGCATGCTCAGTTACACTGGGTTACACCGAGTCTTGGACGAAGGGACGTGATCTGAGCGCGTTGATTACCACTTACCTGTCTGATATAAGCTAACTACACCCACTTGTTCCCCTTTTATAGAGTAGCTCCTCCCAGTCCTTCTCAGCCACCACTTAGCATGGAAGATGTGGTAGAGAGGGGAGGGGACCACCCGTCGGTGTCGGTATCCTTGTCCCTGGAGTCCCCATCATTAGGGTATATAGCTTCCCTGTGTGGGTACACATTACCCTATATTCACCTAAGTGGACAGTATTTTGGGATGCCCCTTAGGAATCAGATCCAGTTCCCTTTAGTAACTGAACCCATTTGCTTTCACACTAACAGGCATCTCCATCCCTTCCCAGACCCAGAGGAAGAACCCCATCTAGACCATGTTAACCCCTTCCTACCCCATGTCCATATATGGGATATATTGGACATATATCCCTTATTTAAGAAAAGGTTGTTGTGGGGGTGCAGCGTTCGCTGGCCACCACATCTCCGGCTTCCCTGTAGCTCTGCGTGCTCCTGTGTCCAGCCTATCTGAATAGCTGGGAGCAGGTGGACCCAAACAGAAAGCCGGGGATGCTTTCTGTTTGGGAAAAACCCGGTTTTATTTGAAATCTGAGCCACCCCCGAGCCAGCAGCATCACCTGAGGTACTCAGGCAGGGAGGGCGGGTTTGGGCAGAGAAATGGATTTTAATCCACTTTAAGCGACAGAATTCAGAGTGTGGCTACCAAGTGCAGAAACCCTTCAGCCTTATTTGAATGAAAAGACACTTTGAACTGTACTTATCAGTGTAGGTAACAAACAAAGCTATGCCTTTTTATGAACTAAACAATGGGTCTCTTTAAAGCCCCACTCCATTATTTTATTCAGGGGGAGTAATTTGCAATGTAGTATTTTTTTGCTATCTGTAAACCAGTTATGGAGATCTAGCCTGACATGTATATAGAAAGTAAACTTAAAATTAGACCTAAGGCCCTGCACCCTACTGCCAGAAACAGGGTTCAAAGACTAACTGATGCCCTGCTGTGTGGTTCACTGTGTTTCTTACCTTGCTGCCGATTCCACAGCTCATGCATAGGCTCTCCTCCAATCTGTCTTAGCCATGCATATTACTGGACAGCTAGGAAAACTGAATGGGAATCTAGCTGCACGCTTCTGCCCATGCATACTCACACCAGCCATTCAGCAGTTGTGCATAGCAGCCATGGGGATGCAGGAGATAATATGAGGCAGAGTCACATGACTGGCTGGGGGCCATGCTTGGGTTCCTTGGTGTGTAGGGATTGGCTGGGATGGTTCTGGAAGGGCTGTGGAGTAGGGGTATTTAAGCCCTGGACACAAAAGTAAGGTCCTTTTGTAATGTTGTGGGATCAAAGGTAAGTTGTCCTGCCCATCCTCCCCAATTGTTTTTTTTTTTACCCAAGGGTCTTGGTCCTGTGGATGATATGCACATGGTTGATGTTTGTTTTTAGTGGAAATTATGTTGTCAATTTCTAAAATATTAAGAAAAAGGGCTAGTATTTAGATTGCCCGGTGTCACAGCTGATGGGTCCCTTTGCATTTTGTGAGGTGGCGGTTGTTTTTTGGCTGCTTCTGGAGAAAAGGATATGGGTTCTTTGAAGCAGGTTTGTCATATATGGAAGTCGGCAGGTGGGATCGCCCGCCTGGCTTTAATTATTGAACATGTTGATGTTTTTAGTGGGGAAGCCATGGCAGCTCCTGGCTGGGCTGTGGCAGTACCAGTGGGCGGCTTGCACGCTGGGCATGTGGTTATTGGCCTACATGGGCTCAGTGGTTTTTGCCCCTCACATTAAATAATGCAAAGGGAGCTGGGGGGGGATGTTTTGGTTAAAGTGGACCAAAACCCACGGCTATCAGGCCGCGATCCATTCATCCCCCCCGGGGCATCCAGAATTGGGATGCACCGCTGTGTGAAACCCCCCAGGTCGCCCACTTACCTTCTTTTCAGGTCCAGCAGCACATGCGTGAGCTGTTGCCGCATCCCCGCTATCCCTCTTGCAGGATGTGTATGCCCACACCAGGCATTTGTGAATGGCCGGCGCAGGCACGCTCCCTGTTAGAGGGATGCGGCCGTCCGCGCACTCAGAGCTGCCCGCCTTAGACGAAGGGACGTCAGTGGATCCGAGCGCGCTGGTTGGATGAGCGGCTACGCATAGGACCGGAAAGAGGTGAGTTTGTTTGGGTGACTTGTGGGGTTTCACACAGCGGGGAAATTGTATGTTTTTTTTTTTTGGCTGTGGCAGATTTTTGTATTAAAATCAATTCCAATGAGAGCTATGTTTCTGCAGGTATTTATTGGGGGATGTGGGGATAAAAATGGCATTAAGATTGGAGTATGACCCAGTGCTCTGCGTTGACCACTCCACCAGACCAGAGGAAGACAGTGTCCAGCGGGGGACAGAAGAAAGAGGATGTGGAAAAGTAAGTACGGTAGTGAAATTTAGATTTAGACATTTTTTTGTGTCCTTTATTTTAAATTACTTAGGATGAACTAGCAAGGGGTCCAGAGGACCCCTATACCAGTCCACAGGGTAGGGGGCTACTATGTCACCTGGCAGCATTGGCTGGTGACATAGCGGTACCCCGCCCGATTACCCGCACCCATATTTGGGACAACTGGGATGCAAAAGAGCTTGGTGCCTATCCATATGGCCTCTGGGTTCTTTACATGGCACTGACCCTATACCAAAAGCTATAAGGGCTAATATACCCACTGGGTCAGGAGCTGGCCGGGCAACCTCTGTCTGGCCCTTATGTCTGGTGCCCGGGCTAGTTGGCTCTTGGGGGGTATACTTATTAAATGTTTGTTTTTATTGTGTCAGTAAAGTTGATTTTTTACTAATGCTTTTAGCAGGAGCAAAATGCCGGCTTATAAAACCTTATATAATCTGCCATTTTTCCCCCTGCAAAAAACTCCTTGAATCACACTTAATTACACTTTTTGAGTAAATTTAGGTGTGAGACTTAGCTTCTTGGGCAAATATACTAAAAATAATGACTAAAAAAGGTCTGCTGAATCGGGAGTAAGGGAAAAATGTGAGCAAATGGGTTTTACTCATGAAAAAGTGTACGCTATGGCCCGGGCGCACAGTGCTGAATCAACCCAAATATATCAAACTAGGAGAGTACCCCAAGAAAAACAATTTCAAGGTTCTATCAAGCTGTGTGCTGTCACTACTCCTCGTCTAAATTGATTCGAATGACTGCAACTCCACTGTAGACTCTGGTGTTTTCTAATGATAATACTATCAGAATCATATACAGTGATGATTCCCGTGCAAACTGCAGAGAAGTTAGTACAATGAGTCGATGGTGCAGGCAGAGTAATCTAATCATGATTGCAGAGAAGACATTGAAGGTGGTGATAGATTTCAGAAAATCACCAATGAAGCCATATCCTGTGCTTAAACCAGACCTTCACCCTGAATAGGAACTTATCTTATATGTTTCCCCCACCCTGTACATACATATTGCTCACATTAAAAATGATCCTTTCTGCATCTACTGCATTTTCTGAGCCTTTAAACATTCAAGATGGCGGCCCATGGGGTTTCAGGCTACCTGCAAACAGGAAGTGTCTTCTGACTGTGCCACTCTGCATTCTGGGATTGCTGACCTTTTCCTGACCCCAGCTCTGCTCTGTCTGTGCAAAACACAGCTATAACCCACCACCCTGCACTTTTGCCTCCTCTCCTCTCTTCAGTATGTGATGCTACTGAGCCAAGATGGCGGTGCCCGTATCCTAGAGTCCTGAACAGATTTGCAGGCCAGTGGGGAAAAGAACAAAAAGTAAGTGATTAATAACATTAAACATATTAATTTTAGATGCTGGGAAATCATTTTTAAGGGTTTGTGCTTTTCATTAAATGACGATGAAGGTCCGTTTTAATGATTAAACTGGACCCTCAGCATCATTTAATGAAAAGCCGAAACCTTTAAAAAAACTATTCCCCAGCATCTCCACTGGGCTTCTCTATGCAGGAGTCTAGGATACAGGCACTGCCATCTTGCCTGAGAAGCTTTGCATGAGGAGGGGAGAGGGGTCAAAATGCAGAGGGGGCTGGTTATAGCTGTGCTTTGCACAGACAAAACAGAGCTGGGGTCAGGAAAAGGACAGCAATCCCAGAATGCAGAGTGGCATAGTCAGAAGGCACTTCCTGACTCCATGAGCCACCATGTTAAATGGCTCCAAAAAAACGAATAGGTGCAGGTAGGGTGATTTTTAATGTGGGCAATCTGTATGTATGGGGTAGGGGAAACATAGAAGATTCTTATTCAGGGTGAAGATCCGTTTTAAGTGGTGGTCTTGAGAGTGGAGGATTAAAAATCCCTGGAACAATTATCACCAGGGACTTAAAACTGACCATTTACACCGACATGCTTGAGAGGAAAACCCAGCATCCCGAGGCAACTGAGGAAATAATGTTTTACAAGAAAATGGTATTGGGAAGTCAACAGCAAGCATAGGCTTGATCTGAATAGAATGGTTAGGGATCCCCAACCTGTAGCTCAGGAGCCAAATGTGGCCTGTGGATCCCCATTGTGTGGCTCTTGGGCTTTCTGCTAGGTCAGAAGACTCATGGAAAATCTTACACACAATTGTAGCATATGGCAGGCAGAGAAGCATAATGGCTTACCTGTCTCTGCTTTCAGAGCCTCATTCAGTTTTAATTCTACCAATTAATTTCTTAATTAGGACTAAATAGCTCCTGCTTGGACTACCTCACAGGGAATCCAGCGCCATTCTTCTGGCGATTCCAGTACTGGACGCAGCCATCTTGAGGAGCTGTATCCTGCCGCTTTGTGCGTTGCCCTGCCCACCTGTGTGGTTGCAGCAAATGCATTGGTTTTTTTGTTGTAACCCCCCCATCCTACCTAAGTGCCAAGGGATAGAATCAGGGTCACTTTAAAACTAATCTTTTTACATAGAGATCACTTACACATCACAGACAGTGCAAAACTCTACATTGTAACAGCAGGGCACCTGGCTGCTATGCAATGTAACACAGCAGCAAGCAGCCATTGTAACAGCAGTCACACGTCTGGCTCTTAAAAGTATAACGCAGCAGGGAGCTAGCTGGATTTTTACAATGTAACAGCAGGACTCCTGCATGTTACATTGTACAGCACAACAGCAGCACAAACTTTATTACTCCCTGTGCTGCTGCCTCTGTTTTACTCCTACACTCTATTCCCACTGAATGTGGCTCACTGGCATCTTATAGCATTAAAAGTGGCTCCCATAGTGAGAAAGGCTAATCTACCAGACCAGAGAGGGATAGAAATAGTATCTATGCTCTGGCCATTGAAAAGCGGGGGGGGGGGGGGGGGGGGAATGAAAGCTGAATGAGGTAGTGATTTTCTTACTAAGGAGAGAGACAGGAGAGGATTTTATTTTACTTGCCAAACACTTTAAATTTAACCAAAACTCACACTGGAGTCTATGAGACTCCCTCCGCACAGGGTGCCTGTAAATCATACCTTTCGAAGGTAAGGTGAGAGGTAACTTTGCCCGGCATTCTGGGGGTTTCACACAGCAGGGCACCCCTTTTTGGGAGAAGGACCAAAACCCAGGATAGTAAAATTCCCAGGTTTACGTCCACTGTAAGGGGGGTGGTGTTGCTCCTGGTTAATGATTCAGTTACCCTACACAATGGGAGTACTTTGGACAATTACTTTTGTCAGCCAGACTGCCCGTTTTGAGCTGGGGAGGGAGGCTTTTATAGTCCAGAGACGGAGCCTCTGTGGAGTCCCCTCCCCTGTGGGGGTATAGAGGGAGTTTTCCTGGGGTATCTAGTGACATAAGAGCCACATAGGGAGTGTTCCAGAGGCTCTGCCTCCATGGTTTAAAAGCTTCACTCCCCCATCTTCTATCATTACCCTTGGCGGGATGCCAAGGAAGTAGTAGGGTGCGACCTCCAGTCTGAGACAGCATAATTTAAAGATGCTCAGTGCGGGACAGAGGGTAGGATAAGTATAGTAAAACTAAGCTTAATAAAATCATTTTTGTGTGGTATATACTGGCGGAGAATTTGCTGAGACCCCTCGTCTCATTACCCACACCCTGGTATATACTGGCGGATGATTTGCTGGGACCCCTCGTCTCATTATGCACACCCCCAATAGCCATGGTGGTGCGGAAGAGCCCATTGCCCTTCGGCATGGACCAGAACTGTGTCGTAGGGCATAAAGGCTGCTAATTACTATGGTCAGGGTCCGGCAGGTTGGCTCTTGAGCCCTGGATTACCAGCCCCCGTGCTTGTGCTGTGCCTAGCTGGTAAGCTTTAGGAGAGGGCTGCCACACCTTTTTTTTTCTTGTTTTTTCAAGACTTCACAAAAAAGTCACCCCCCTCAGAAAAAGCATGCCCCCCCCCCCCCAAAGCTTACCAACACCGCACCAAGTTGGTAATCCAGATGCGAACTGCTGGCCGCAGTAAAAAACAAAGTCATTCAAAATTGTGAAGCTCACTTCTGCTCATGCCCAGAGTAAAAATTTGTAACAAAACTCTCCAAACACTCTGAATCAATCCACTTTGATTAAATTAGAGTTTTTCAGGAGAAACGTTTCCGCATTTTGTGTATTTTATATAAGTGGATTAAATACAGGAAAAAACGTTCTGCTGAATCGGACTAGAGTACAGATTTCTCATCAGAAAATATGCGAAAATACATTTTCACATGGCGCTGAATTAAGTGTAATACCACTTTCAATGGCATTTTTCAAAGTTTCCATTAGTGTGTGCCAAATGATGTCTTCAATGTGCTAAGCTTCTGTTATTTTTTTTCTTTTCTATTTGTAACTCTGTGTGAAAATCATTTTACCTATCAAGTGTTTATCTTAGCAATCTACATCGACTGGTGCATTTGATGTATAGATCACAGGCTTCCTCATTCTACTAATCCTCCGATTGATTAAGGCAGAGATGACAGGTTCAACCCATTCTGCTGAAATCTAGCTTCTTCAGATAGGAGGGAACACCATCTTTTGTTCCAGTAGCTAAAGGGTTGCTGGCAGCGTTTTCACCTGAGAGGTAATGATGCTTCGAAGCCAAAGCTGCTGATTACTTCCCCTGTTAAATTGGAATAATTCTGGGACTTGTAGTTAGTAATTTTTACTGAAGGACAGGAAAACCACTCTCACTGTAGCAAAACAGAGCCCCAGGAATGTGGGAATTTTGGAAGCAGCATGCTGAGAACTAAATCACAGGTCTGGGGGCACAATCCTAACATAAATTATTTATTCTAAGTATACAGCACGTCCTGTTCCAGAAGATATTCCTTACACTTGGGATATACTCCAGTAGATGACACTGGACTGCAGAGACAGAAAAGTGACCCCTCCCGGCCCCATATATACCAGGGACCTCCCATAAAATCCCCAGTTCTTCTCTGCAGTCCTGGCTGCGATGACTAGAAGATGGCTCTCTCTACTCGCAGGTGAGCGGGGCTATTAGCCTGCAGTCCTGTAGGACTATTCCCACCCGTTTCCTTTTACTGCCTCCCAGCTTAGGCTGCTCTGGTTCGGGTGAAGGTAGGCAGCACCGCTGTCAGGTGCTAAGGAGCGCTGCTCTAACTTTAGAATTGGTTGCAATGGTTTCTATTGCCGCCGCCGCCGCATGTTTGTACTACGCTCCGCGGCCGGCCACGCCATCATTGGCTGGCCCTGTCAGGTGGGCGGGGGGAGCGGGCCTTGCGGCTGATGCGTTCTGCATCACTGTCTCCGCAGCCTGCCCCTCGAGGTATATGCGGGCGCCATTATAGTTCTCTGGTGCGTGTGTCTGGCGTCTCCCTATCACGGTCCGTAAGTGCCCATGCGGGCTGGTTTATTATGTTTTTATTGTCTGTATTGCATATCGCTTATGGGATCTTTTGCTTATGTCTTGCAGGCGGGTCAAACTTTGTTGTTTCTCCCTGCCCTATCCCCTCTATTTAGTGTTAACTCTTATTGGAGGGCTATTTCATACCATTACTCCCACTTCCCTAGCGGGTTATTATGGCATCCCGGGTTGCTTTTATTAGCGTCAATCCCTATTGGCCTGTTGTGCCGTGATAATCACCATATGGAGGCTTCTCAGGATAATGTGCTTGGGGTTCCTTCGGGAGAAGCCCAGCTGTGTGTGGCGTGTGGGGTATCCCCTATAAATTATGATGTCAGGGTGTGTGTACCCTGTGCCCAGCAGGTACTTGCGCTGCAGTCTGGGTTACCTGCGGCTGGGCCTAGTGCTGCGCCCCCTCTGGCTTCGCCTACCCCCCACCCTTACATCTGACTCCCAGTGAGGTGCATACCAGTGGGGAGTCAGCCAGCATTGAAAGGCATATTGCTGGTTCTGGTCCGTGTAAGGCTCCTGCTAAGCGGCGGCATCTGGCACCCGGTGTTACTCTCTTTCCTATGGAAGCTGAGGATTTTTTTGATGTTACTGGATATACCCCCCTGGAAGAAGGGGAATTATTCTCTGAATCAGAATCATCTGAGGATCAGCCTAGGGGTTATGCTGAGTCGGGATCTGACCCATGGGCTTCAGATTATACTGACAGACTTTTGGCTCACATTTTTGAAGTGCTCTGTATCTCTCCTCCTGCCGTGGCCCCGCGGCAGCAGGGGGAGCTGTTTCATACTGTTAAGCCACGTTTGGAGTTTCCTGAACAAACTCACTTTAATAATCTGATTCTCAAGGAGTGGGAACGGCCCAGCCGGCTTCCCGGGGTACCCAAGAGTTGGGATAAGAGGTATCCCTTTCCTGCTGAGATGGTTAAACGTTGGTCATGTCCTCCAGAGGTGGATGCTTCAGTTCTGTGGCTGTCTAACACATCTGCCATGCATTCCCCTGACACTACTACACTGAGGGATGGGGAAGACAGGCGCATGGATCAGCTGGCTTGCCATGCCTTTGCCTGTGTTGGGACCGCGCTCCGTCCGGTCTGTGCCTCTGCTATCATGGCTGTTGCTATTAAAAGCCTGCTCAGGGGTTTCTTAGATGGGGCCCCTGATGATGCAGGTAGTGAAGAGTAAAGAGCTATTCTGCGTTGTGAGGAATTTGTTGCATATGTTCTCTCTGCTCTGGATGATACCATTAGAATGTGTGGCAGGGCATCTGCCTTGTTGGTGGCGATACGCCGCTCGATCTGGCTGCGCCAGTGGGCAGCTGACATTGCTGCCAAAAAGGCCCTCACTGGGTTTCCCTTCAAGGGGCTGCGCCTCTTTGGGGAATGTTTGGACTTGTTTGCCAAATGTGGCAAGTTACCTCAGCGCAAAAGGCAGCCCTGGTCCTTTCGGGGTTCAGGTGCCTTTTCTCCTTCCTTCAGGGGCTCCAGAATTGGGAAAAATTGGAGATTTTTGGGGCAGGGTCAGAGGACGTGGCCGCCCTGGCCCCACCTGGGGTCCCAAGTCTAAGTCCTCCCCCAAGCCCCCTCAGGCATGAAGGGGCACCCTCACCCATCTGGGTGGGGGGACGGCTTTGGCTCTTGGCTCACGTCTGGAGGCGTCATGTCTCAGACCGGTGGATTCAGGAGGTAGTTTCCTCCGGTTACAAGATAGAATTTGCAGCCTGGCCGCCCCCAAGATTCATCAAATCTCATTTAGCTCAAAGCCCTTTGTCTGCTCAGTCTCTCTTCCTGGCTGTCCAAGGCCTTCTAGACCTAGGTGTCATCTGCCGGGTGCCCTTGAAGGAAAGGGGCAAAGGCTATTATTCCAATCTTTTCATTGTGCCCAAAAAGGATGGGTCCATCAGACCAATCCTGGATTTAAAGCTTCTCAACAAGTTTGTCAGATTCAGACACTTTCTGAATCCTACGCCCAGGGGACTTCGTGACCTCTGTAGACATCAAGGATGCTTACCTTCACGTTCCTATTTTTCCAGGTCATCAGAGGTTCCTCAGGTTCGCTCTGGAGGATCAGCACTACCAATTTGTGGCCTTGCCCTTCGGCCTCACCTCGGCCCCCAGGGTATTCACCAAGGTGCTGGCAGGCGTGATGGCCCTGCTGAGATCTCAGGGCATTCGCATTCTTCCCTACCTGGACGACATGCTTATTGCTTCTCAGTCCTTCCATCAGGCAGAGCTGGACACTCAGAGGGTGGTGTCCACACTGGAGTCATTCGGCTGGGTGATCAATCACCCCAAATCCTCCCTGTCTCCTTCCAGGGTGAAGTCTTTTCTGGGCATGATTCTGGATTCAGCTCAGGTCAAGATCTTTCTTCGTCAACAGAAGGTGGAGGTCCTTCAAGAGGCAGGGAATGCAGCTGGTGGGCCTGATGGTGTCCTGCTTCGAGGTGGTTCCATATGCTCAGTTCCACATGAGGCCTCTTCAACTTCACCTCTTGTCAGTATGGGATCGGGACCCTGTGTCCCTGGATCAGGTGTTTGTCTTGTCCCCTCAGGTCAGGCGGTCTCTAGTGTGGTGGCTGGTCACAGGAAACCTGCTGGGGGGCAGGTCCTTTCTGGCCCCCTGCTGGGAGACTGTCGCCACGGATGCCAGTCTGACAGGTTGGGGGATATTCTGGAAGTCCCTGAAATTCCAGGGTCAGTGGGGCCCTCAGGAGGCCCATGCCCCTATCAACATTCTGGAATTGAGGGCAATCAGGTTGGTTCTCGCCCACTTAACCCCACACCTGAGGGGTCGGGCTGTTCAGGTCCGCTCGGACAACCAGACGGCGGTTGCCTACATCAATCATCAGGGAGGGACCCGGAGCAAACGGGCCCTCAAGGAAGTGTCCCTGATACTGTCCTGGGTGGAGGAAAATGTTCCCTGCATCTCAGCTGTGTACATCCCCGGGGTGGAGAATCTGGAGGCAGACTCTCTGAGCAGGGGGACCTCTCATCTGGGAGAGTGGTCCCTCAGCAACAGGGTGTTTTGCTCCCTGTGCCACCTCTGGGGTCAGCCGGACTTGGATCTCTTTGCGTCCCGTCACAATCACAAGCTTCCAGTCTTTGTCTCTCTGTCCCAGGATCCTCTGGCCTTGGCCTCGGATGCCCTGGCAATGTCTTGGACGAGGTTCCAGCTCCTGTATGTGTTTCCCCCGTTTCCACTGCTGGGCAGGGTGCTGCGCAAGATAGTTCAGGAAGGGGTGCCAGCCATACTGGTGGCCCCCTGTTGGCCAAGAAAGGTGTGGTTCGCAGACATTGTGCAGCTGGCAGTAGATCAGTATGCCCTGCCACTGGTTCCAGATCTGCCCACTCAGGGACACCTATGCCACCCCAATTTACAAACGCTGGCTTTGACGGCCTGGCTGTTGAAACCTCCATCTTGATGGAAAAAGGGCTGCCTGCCTCGGTTGTGAATACTATGATCAGGGCTAGGAAGAGGTCCTCTTCTTCCATCTATTTCAGGGTTTGGCGTACTTACATTGACTGGTGCGAGTCCCACTCGCTTCCCTGTCGTGTGTTTTCTATTCCTAGGATTCTGGAGTTTCTCCAACATGGTTTGGATCTGGGTCTTCAGCTCAGTACTCTGAAAGGCCATGTGTCTGCCTTAGCATTTTTTTCCAAAGATCTTTAGCTCAGCATCCCCTGGTCAAGACCTTTTTCCAGGGGGTTACTCACGTGCGTCCCCCACGTAAGCCTATGTTACCAGTCGGGGACTTGAACTTGGTCTTATCTGCCCTGCAGGGGTCTCCCTTCGAGGCCTTGCAGGGGGCCCCTTTGTCCATTCTTATGCTTAAGGTAGTCTTTTTGGTGGCTATTACTTCTGTTAGGTGTGTTTCTGAGTTGGTGGCGCTTTCCATCAAACCCCCTTACTTTGAGAGACACCAGGACAAGGTGGTGTTTCGTTTTAAGCCAGATTTTCTGCCTAAGGTTGTTTCTGCTTTTCATCTCAATCAGGACATTGTTTTGCCTTCTCTGTGTCCTAATCCTAGTAACCCTAAGGAAAGGGTTTTGCATTCTTTGGACGTAGTCAGAACTCTGAAGTTCTATTTGGTGGCTACTGAACCCTT
Organism: Gastrophryne carolinensis; assembly: GCA_027917425.1. Classification (NCBI taxonomy): domain Eukaryota; kingdom Metazoa; phylum Chordata; class Amphibia; order Anura; family Microhylidae; genus Gastrophryne; species Gastrophryne carolinensis. The sequence continues at coordinate 346,868,331 of CM051238.1, read as the reverse complement.
CAGGACGACTGATGCTCTTTTTGTGCTTCCGTCTGGACTTAAGAAAGGTCTGGCTCCGGCTAAGTCCACTATCGGCAAGTGGATTTGTCAGGCTGTGATACAGGCCTACTCTGCTAAGGGGAAGGAGCCTCTCTTCCGCCTTACTGCTCATTCTACTCGTGCTATTGGTGTCTCTTGGGCTTTTCAGCACCAGGCTTCTGTTGAACAAGTTTGCAAGGCCGCTACTTGGTCTTCTGTTCATACTTTTTCAAAGTTTTACAGGGTTGATGTTAGGGCCTCAGCTGATGCTGCTTTTGGCCGCAAGGTTCTGCAGGCGGCAGTGGTTTAAACTGTCTGCTGTTACTTTTGGGGATCCCACCCTACCTTACGGACACTGCTATTGGATGTCCCAAGTGTAAGGAATATCCTCTGGAACAGGACGTGCTGTATACTTAGAATAATACAATCTGTGATTACTCACCTGTAGAATTGGTATTATATGTATACAGCACGTCCTGTTCCACCACACCCTTGTTATCATTATCTTTAGTTACCTCTTTATGGTGATTGTTCTTATGTTCAAATTTTCATATAAAGGTTTTAGTTCTCCCGGTCTCTTGCTAACTGCTTTTCAGTACTGGGGATTTTGTGGGAGGTCCCTGGTATATATGGGGCCGGGAGGGGCCATTTTTCTGTCTCTGCGGTCCAGCGCCATCTACTGGAGTATATCCCAAGTGTAAGGAATATCTTCTGGAACAGGACGTGCTGTATACGTATAATACCAAGTCTACAGGTGAGTAATCACAGAATTGTATTTTTTACATTCCAGAAGAGGAAAACAATAAGACAGAACACAAAAACCTGACAAAAAGGTTTACCTTTGCTGCACTTGCATTGCATTAGCAATATAGGTGGATTTTAAAGTACATTTTTAGGCAGAGAAAAAAAAGCTATACTCTCCTTTTCCCCCACAAACACAGTCGTCGCTCCTAGTGAGGGGCTGCAGCGCTTACCTGAAATCATACCTCCGAAGTGTCCCTAATTTGGAGGGACTGTCCCGCTTTTGAGCCCATGTCCCGCTGTCCCTCGTTGTTCTCATTTGTTCCTCTTTGAGGCGGAACATGCAGACCTGCAGCTATAAATGATTCATTTGCCTATTCAAAATGTTTCTATTGTTTTAACTGTTAAACTCTAATATCCATCCCTCAATGAGTGGGCGTGGCCTAATTTAACAAATGTCCCTCTTTCTCACCCTGAAAAATTGGTAGGTATGTTGGATCCAGGTCCCTCGCCACCATGCGCAGCACCACTCTCATCGTGTGTCTCTTCCTGACTCCCTCCGATGTGGCGACGCCCCCACCATCAGTCGCAGTATGCTGCCATGCGCCCCTTTATTCACTGCATTTAGATATTTCTAACACACATCATCTTTATGACTCACGGGAGAGCATTTATAAAGCAGACCAAAACCCAAGAATTTCACCTCTGTTTTTGAAACCCGGCTGTTAACTCACGACCCAAGCTCCCACGGTGCAAACGCAGGCTCTTGTGCAATCAGAATAGATTGCAGTATATAGGAATGTGTGGCAATCTGTTGTTGATTAACGATTTAGCAGGCGCCTCCCAGTGGCTGCCTCTCTCTGCTCAGCCACCAGCAGCCATTCCATCATGCTTGTGGTGTGTGAATCAGCTTGTCACGTGCCAGAGATGCCAATGGAGGTCCGGGCATGCACCATGGGATTGATTCTCACAGGTAGACAGGTGATTCTCAGGGGTTTCACACACCATAGCATTCCTAAAATCGGCTCCCCAAGGGCATGCTGTAACCCGGCCCTGGATTCTTTTAGGCACTAGAGCGGGATTTAGGTCTGTATGAACTCACAACTTAATTAGGAAATATCTAGCACATATGAGTTGGTAGGATCTATAGTCAGTAAGCTAAGACCTTCCTCAAAGGAAGATCATCTGTGATCAAAACCCAACAGCAGCGGCCTGGAATCCAGGGCTGGCTTCTGGCTTTCTTCCTGGGCATACCAAATTGGAATGCCCTGTGCAGGCGCTTGTCCAATAAGAGCTTTCTGCCATGACTATGTAATTCGGCAAACGGGTCTGAATGGGGAGTGCACACTGCCACATCCCCTGCAGCTGCTGTGGTATGCGCATGCTCCCGCCCAGCCATTCACATAGGCTGAGATGGGAGCACTCACGCCGCTGAGGGTGGAGAGGATGCATCAGTGCGCACTCCCCATTAAATTCAATCAGAGCCCTTTGCTGAAAAATATAAACTGCAAAGGACACTGATTGGAGGAGAGCACGCACATGCGCCACTGGACCAAGGAGAGGTGAATTTTACTGGGTGTTCTAGGGGGGTTTACACAGCGGGGCATCCCAACTTGAGAGCTGATTGAATGGAAGCCTGTGCATGTGCCGTAAGACAGGGAAAAGCTAGGTTTTACAGGGGATTTGTGGGGTTTCACATAGTGGGGGATCCCAAATCTGGATGCCCCAAGGAACCAATCGAAACCAGAGGCAGTCAAATTTCCAAGTTTTGTTCCGCTTTGAAGCAGAACAAAAGTCAGGATTTTCACTATCCTGGATTTTGTTCCTTGCCCCCGATTTGGGATGCCCCTCTTTGGGAAACCTCCTAAATCACCAGTAAAACACATGCACGGGCTTCCATCCAATTAGCGCCGTATGCCACGCATATTAATGATCCCAATACAGCTCTGTTTAGCTCTGTAATAGTGAGCAAGAGCAGCCGCATCCCCAGTTCCCTTTAGACGTGGGCGCACTCCTGTTCCCACCCTATCGAAATGGCTGGGAGCAGGAGCACCCCTCTATCCAGAGATGCTGTGGTTGCGGCCGGCATTGTTTACGTTGAGGCTGATCACTACTAACGTCAGGTATCAGCAGATGAACGTCTGTATAGCGGCTCTTTGAGTGACCCCTAGTAGACGCTGTGAGCGGGTATCGGGCGCTGTAACAGAGCGCCTCAGTCGCTGTAGTAACCTGGCCGGCATTGATGAATGAGATGTATGTTGGGCGCTCTAACACCAGTACAGTGCTGCAGGGAGCGAAAGGTAGTGCCAGCTCAGTGTAACCGACCATCGGCGCTCCACACCATATTATCAAAAAAGGACACACACACACACACAGCGTCGGTGCTCTAAAGCTGGGCTCTGTAGCATAGAGCGCCAGATGCTGTGTGATTAAAGACTGTTTTTGAACACATATCCACCAGTAACAAAGCGAAAACACATGGAATGACATTGTTTTAACACTGTGACAGACCTGTAATGACAATTCTGCATAAAAATATAAAAAAGTCAAAAAAGTTTCTAAAAGTGTTTGTTTGCAGCTAGGAGAGGTCACACAATGATTTGAGCAAAAAAAAATGTCAAACACGCTGTTTAAACACAAGCAAATGAACGGCCATTGAAATGTATGGGAGCGCGACACTGAGTGAAAGGTAATACCTGGCACTCTTGAACCTAGAGCGCCGGTGCTATACGCTGAGCCGTCTGTAATAATTCATGTGACGCTACATGGCGCTGTTAGAGTCGCTCACCAGATTCGCTTTCATAATTGTGGTTTTGTGTACAGTGCCCAGCGTTCACCAGACACTGCATGCCGCTATGAGGCACTACCTGGCGCTATCCCTTCTTAAATAACCCCCATTGTCGTGGGAGCCACACAGCGAGGCAAGGGAAGACCAGTGGTCGACCCTGAAGTCTTTTAGAATTCCGGGCTGGCCTCAGTGTGTTTGGTTCCGCTTTAGTGAACCTGACTCCCACCCCAGAGTTCAGATGCCATTGTTGGCACAGGGCAGTTATTAGCTGGCGATGGTGGTACGATAGGCCTATGCGCGCATTGTCAGCCTGTGTGGAGACTGGGCATAGTCACAGAACAGCTGGAGGGCCACACGATGCATTCTTCTATGGGAAGAAGATGGCTCAGTAGCATTTCATAGGATGAATGTCAGTGACTGGCTGCAAGCTGCTTCTAATTACAATGTCTCAATTACAAGTCATCCTGACTGGTTGGGATACATGGCGCGCAGCCCAGCGCTACTCAGGGGTGGAAGGCTGCCAGCCAAGAATGGGTTAAGCTCCTGGTGGCGATGGAGTCAGGGAGACTGGCCACACCCCCTCAATGTGTTTACTTGTCCATGGTGGCAAAAGTTCAAGCTTCCAATACCGTCATTGGATGGCTATGCAGAGACAGCCACGCCCCCTCCCGTGACTGAAAGAAAAGCCAGACGCCAATCAAACAGCAGCATGTGTTCCTGTGTGTCAGAAAGAAGCTGTATAGAAACAGTGGTCCTGAGGCTTCCCTTTATAACTGACATCTCCAAGTCATCCATGGCTGTCGCATTCTTTCCTTACCTGCGTCTGATCGCCAGCGCGGCTTGTGTCATTCATACGCTCCAGGGATGAAAGAGTGGAGCTGGCAGCCGTGTATACAAAACCTGGGAAACATAATAAGCACAGCAAATAGTGTGTGGGAGGGTGAGCCAAGGAAGCACCGTTTCACTTCCATAAATAAGTGATGGCGCTAACAAAAGCGCGGCGCTCACATGCTGCCATTGGGGTTACACACAGTGCACTTACATCAACACTATCCAACACTATTTGTTATCAAATGGAGCTTGAGTCACTAAAGATACCTATAATTATTTGTAATTATCTTCTTTCTTTCATCTTCTTCTGTACCAGATAAAAATGAAAGATGGGGAAAAACAAATAATACACTTAAAGTGGACCAACACCCAGCGGGGATCGGCCCGGGAATCTATAAGATTCCCAGGCTGATCAGATCCCTCCCCGCGGGGCATCCGAAATCGGGATGTCCCACGGGGTGAAAACCCCCAGGAAGCCCACAATCCTACCTTCCACGTTCCAGCGGCGCATGCGTGTCCGCTGCCTCCCGCGCATCCCTCTAGCAGGGCGCGCTCCCGCGCCGGCCGTTTGTGAATGGCCGGCGTGGGTGCGCTTCCTGTAAGAGGGACGCTCGGGAGGCGGCGGCGGACGCGCTCTGCTTGTCCGGCGCTGCCTCTTGCTTGTCCGCCGGCGGGGATTGGCTGCAGCGGTCACGTGGGAGCGGGGAGAGGTGAGTTTTCGGGGCTTTCTGGGGGGTTTCACACAGCGGGGCGCCCCCGATCGGGGTGCCCCACCGAAGTGGACCAAAACCCAGTATAGTCAAAATCCTGGGTTTTGGTCCACTTTAAAGATGAACATTTCAGGTCATGGGGTGTTAGTAAAAACTCTCCAGACCTGGCTTGCCCGGCCCCCCGCCCCTCCGGTTTAGCAAATAGTTAATTTGAACTTACCTATCCCATTCCCACATACTTCGTAGTGCAGCGCCATCTTGGATTCCCCCATCTTTTATTGCATAGGCTGCAACGACACTCAGCGCAGAAGAGCGCAAGATCTGAGGAGTGGTATGCGCGTTTTGAAAAGCAGGGAGCTAGAAATAAGGCTAAGCCCGCTGCTATCAGTCAGTGACGGCCAAGGGGGGGGGGGGGGGGGGCAGGTAGATTGCAGCAGGATGCTGACGTTTTAGATAACACAGGAACAACAGAAAAGGTATGTTCCTCTTTAAAGTGGACCAAAACCCAAGGCGATTGGCCCAGGTATGTATAAGATAAGCGGATCGATACCCTCTCAAGGCATCCAAAATCGGGGTGCCCTGCTGTGTGAAACCCCCCAGGTCGCCCCATACACTTCCCCGCTATCCCTCTAGCAGGGCACATGCCCACACCAGGCATTTGTGAATGGCTGGCGCGGGCACGCTACCTGTTAGAGGGTAGCAGGGAATGCGCCCATCAGCGCGCTCTGAGCCGTCTGCCTTAGACGAAGCCTTAGACGACACGATGTCAGCGGCTCCGAGCGCACTGATTGGACGAGCGGCCGTGCATGCCTTGTAAGACCGAGAAGAGGTGAGTTGGCTTTGGCGAACTGGGGGTTTCACGAGGGACATGCGCCATAGGACCAGGTAGAGGTGAGTTGGCTTTGGCGATCTGGGGGGTTTCACGCAGCGGGGCACCCCCGATCGGGGGGCCCGGGGAAAGGACCAAAACCCAGGATAGGACCTGGGCTTTGGTCCACTTTAAAGTCATTGTTACATAGTTAATGTGGTTGAAAAAAGATATATGTCCATCAAGTTCAACCAAGAGAGTTGGGGTAGAGGAAGTTATTTTTTATTTTATTATCTGTAATTTTTTTTTTAACTGATAACAGCTAATAGTAACTGTTAATGTTATTTTCTTCTAAATAAGCATCTAATCCTTTTTTGAAGCTGTCAGCGGCTGATGCTGTAGCAAGCTTCTGTGGGAGGCTATTCAACAGATTCATAGTTCTTATGGTGAAAATGATTGTCGCCTCCGGAGATTGAATTTCTTTTTTTTTTACAGTCGAAGGCAGTGCCCCCTTGTCTTTAGAGAGGATTTTACCTGAAATTGTGTTCTCCCATATTTTTTGTATTGCCCATTTATATATTTATACAAGTTAATCATGCCCCCCCTGTCAGTCGTCTCCTCTCAAGACTAAACAGATTTAATTCTCATAATCTTTCCTCATAACTAAGATCATTCATGATCAGGATCTTAATTTTCCGATTTTGAAAGGCTACACTCCTAGGACAATGGCCCTTCACCTGAACACCCCACAGGCCAGCCCTCCGTAATACTGGCAGCTTAGGGGCATCCTGATCTGTGAGTGGCCCAGTAACCCCATTACCAGGCGTGCAAATACTCACTACTTATGCATTGCAGCATTGACAGCCAGACGAGTGACCGGCACCGACCATTCCGATTCGATGAGTGACCATGCTGATCACTATCCATGGTCCTGCTGGTGAATCTGATTGGTCACATGTTTGCTGGAATGTGGAAACATTTAGTATATCCTGTATTAGTCTTGCTGGGTTGCCCTGCACATCATCAGGATGCTCCCAGGCTGCCAGATTTAGGAATGAATACATTTCTATTTGGCTTACTTTACTTCCACTTTAAATAATACTTGAAATTAAATAATATAGAAAAATAACTCTTCTATTCCTTAAACTGGACCAATACCCGTTTTTCTTTAACGGGTGTTGGTCCTGCAGACAACAAATAAGAACAAGCTCAGAGGAGCATCCAAAATGCTGGAGCCACATCCCCCCCCCCCCCCCCTGCACGCACAATTTCCTTACCCTCACCTCAAACCAGTGCCGGGAAAGGAGTCGATTGGCCGGCAGGCGGTCATGTGACCCATGTTCACGTCCTCGGAAGGTGTTTATTCGGGTGCAAATACGGGGGAGCAGGGTGTTAAAGTGAACCAAAATCGCATATCCAGACGGGGGGGGGGGGGGAGAGAGTTGTTTTAAAGTGGACCAAAACTGCATATCCGGGTGGACCAAAATCTGCATATATTGGGGAGTTATGGTAAAGTTTAAATTTTAAATACATTTTAATAAAAAGAAAATACCATAATTCGCCTCAGACAGCAAGCACCCCTGATTGGGGGTGCCCCGCTGTGTGAGACCCCCCAGGTCACCCAAACAAACTCATCTCTTCCTGGTCCTGCAACGCATGGGCAGCCTTTCGTCCAATCAGTGCGCTGGAATCCACTCGAGCCCCTTCGTCCAGGAGCTCGACTAATAGGAGCGTGCTGGCGGCCGCATCCCCACTACCCTCTGACGAGGCGTGTCCACGTCAGCCATTCACAAATGCCCGGCGCCCTGCTAAAGGGATACCGGGGGGTGCGGCTGCTGCCTGCACATGCGCCGTTGGACTGGGAAAGAAGGTGAGTTTTCGGGCGGAGTTTCAAACAGCGGGGTACCCTGATCAGGGGTAGCGAGTATGCCTGCCCTGCTTGCCCACCCCTAGAAACAGCCCTGTTGGTGTGCCAGGCAAAAAAAAACCTAGATTACAGATCCTAGCACCCCACATAGTGTAAAAGCATCCGTAGTGTAAAACCTAAACTCTTCCCTAAAATATTGAATCTAAGAAGACATAACATACAGAAAGAAAATCGAACACATGTAAAAATGCACAAAACATGCAGTGTCCAAGGGTGAATGTGCCCAAAGGAAATGGGCCGCTATCACAGCTTGAAGTACACTCAGTACTTTCTCCTCTGCGTTAATGCCTCCAGGGTGTAATCATTAGTTCAGATAACACCAGGGCATCAGAGATGGCTGTCGCCACAGAGGTGGAGCCGAGGAATTTCTTTTTTAAGATATGGCGTGTGACATTCTCTGCTGCCTACAACTGTTTCTTTTAGGAAAATAACTATGAAAGATAACATCCCAGCATAAAAAACGCCTTCCTACTCCAAAGACGACATGCTGGCTCCAGTTTCCCAACCAGTCTGTATTCTTGCCTGGGATTTGTTATTTCTAGTCATTGTCTGTCTACTAAAGTGTATCCAAGTTAAAATGCCAATAGACGGGAGGGGACCAGAACCATACAAAGCTATGATGGGCCAGAATCCAATATGAGGACACATGCAACGCAGGGTACATGGATGAACAAGCTGGAATAATTAGATTATGCTCCTATACTACTACCTCCAGCGATTTCAAGCCATAGGACCTCTAGATATATGTTACCCAATCACACCGGCCTTATTAAAATGCAGGAGATTAATATAGTATCAGTAAGACATAGCTTTAAATGACTGCCCCGTGGGTGGTTTCAGTGTGTCAGAATCAGATTACAGAATGTGCTTTATCTTACATCTCTTTCAATTAAAAGCGGGGAGATGTGGTGGATGTGTGTGGGATCAATGCATCTTCTACCTTTTCTCTTTCTCTGGGTTGTATTTCAATCATACTAGAGCACAGGTACAAGTGAGTAACAAAACCTGCTATTGCTAGCCTTAGGTTGGGGAAAATGTTGGTCCAGGACGAAGTCTGTATAAATAGACCAGTGCAGGTTTCATTAGCAATGTAGCTATGTAATCTTTTGGAAGTGGGGTTTGGTCTTCCTTTCTTTTTATAGGATACTATCTTTGAAATAAGGTGGCGATCATGGAACTCAGGAGCGTAGCTAGTGGGGGGCACTTGCCCTGGGTGCAGCAGGTCAGGGGGGTGCCAAAGGGGGGCCTGAGAACAGGTTGGGGGACATCATTTCGAATCTTTGCTCCAGGTGCCAGAAATCCTTGCTACTCCTCTGAACTTACCTGCACAGTGAGGTGGGATGCCCCCGGAGCAAGGAACAAAACCTAGATAGTGAAAATTACAGATTTTGTTCCGCTTAAAGCAGTTAGGCCACTAATTACATAATAGACATAAATAAAAGGGAAGCCACAACAAGGAGATTACATTTAGCAGCATCCTCACCTACCTTTTGTAACCCTTCGGGAACATATATCATATAATATAAAATTCCACATACTTACAATACAATATCAACAACTGTGAAGCCCTATTCCAAGAGACGTCAAACTGGAAAGACACAAATGACTTTCTTTGTATATATGTATATTATGTAACTAGTGGCGTAATTGTTTAATCATTGGCTATTTTGATTGTTGCCTCTATATATATACTTTATATTATATTTATTGATTTAGCAATACAGTATGGTTTAGATGGTGTGCCTCTGCATAACATTTTAATAAAGACTGTAAAACTGGCTCAGCTCTGCCCTGTCTGCAAGTACCACATGCCTGGAACATACATATATAAGATTATAAGACCGGGACAGACGGGACCTAATGCTTTGTGTGAAAACCTCGGATTCGCCAGGAATCTTATCTCTCTGGCGATCCCCCGGTGCATCCACAGGATCCCTTCAGCTGCTGCATGCACCGTGCCAGGGATATTTGACAGCTTGGAGCAGGTACACACACAGCTGGAAGGAGGCTTCTTATTATGCGCAGCAAAGATTGCTGATTGGAGGAGAGGCCAAACATGTGCTGTGGGATTCCCAGTGAGGTTAGAATATGGGCGATGTGCACTCCCCTGCAAGCAGCAATGGGTGGACGCAGGAGTGCGCACAACTGCAGCTGCAGCATGTCGGAGAGGTGGCAAATGCCCGCTATCGAGCCGAGGGACTGTCGGAAAGGTAAAGGGATTGCAAGCGATCCAGAGGAGCTCACGCGGTGGGGAATCCTGACTCCAACTGCCACAGGGGCACCTTGTCGTCCAGCTCTGGAGTCTTTAAGAATGTGATGGCAGACATTTGTAATCAACTGGGTTTCCAAGACGGATGTCCACCGTGCCGAAATGCTTGCATGGAAAACCATACAGGTCATGTGGCAATCAGCATGACAGCTAGTTGGAATGCGGAAGTAGCATGTAGGGTTGGGCTTGCTGAGAAATGCACCTGGACATCTGAGATCAGAATGCTCTCCATGCTGCAGGCATTATGACCTTACTTTATTTTTATCTGGAGGGGAATCCAAAGCTGAGATATCCCGGGGTGCGTGTGACCCCAGAAGGGGTTGTAACAGGTGGCTTACTGTAAGTCCACTGTAAATTGCAATCAAATTAGCCAGTGATGTTTTGCTTGTTTGCCAAAATTAAACCGGACCTTTACCATGATTTATTGAAAAGCCAAAACCCTTAAACAATGATTCCCCAGCATCTTTTAAGTTTTTAGTCACTTATTATTCTTTCCCCCACTGGGCTGCAACTCTGTTCAGGACTTTAGGATACGGGCGCCGCCATCTTGACTCAGAAGCATCACACTTACTGAGGAGAGGAGAGCGGGATAAAGTACAGGGGGGCAGGTTATAGCTGTGTTTTGCTCAGACAAAGCAGAGCTGCTGGGGTCAGGAAAAGGTCAGCAATCCCAGAATGCAGAGCAGCACAGTCAGAAGACACATCCTGTTTGCAGGCTGCCTGATGTTACATGAGCCGCCATTTTGGTTGTTTAAAGGCTCATAACATGCAGTAGATGCAGGTAGGATGATTTTTAATGTGAGAAATCTGTATGTACAGGGTGTGGGAAACATATAAGATAGGCTCTTATTCAGGGTGAAGGTCCACTTTAAGGCCTGCATTAAAGTGGACCAACACCCAGGATTTTGACTATCCTGGGTATTGGTCCACTTCCACGGGGCACCCCGCTGTGTGAAACCCCCCAGAAAGCCCCGAAAACTCACCTGACCCCGCTCCCACGTGACTCGCTCGTCCAATCGCCGACGACGGACAAGGAGAGGCAGCGCCGGACAAGCTGAGCGTGGGCTGGGTGCGCGCCCTGCTAGAGGGACGCGCGGGCGGAGGCAGCGGCCCGCGCATACGCCGCTGGAACGAGGATCAGGTAAGATTTTCGGGGATCTGGGGGGGGTTTCACACAGCGTCAGGGAGCTGATCGGTCCGATCAGGGGAGGGTGTTGGTCCACTTTAACCTCAGGCTTCTATTACTTGCTTCCTATTTACAACAACCTACTGTTATTTTGGCCAACACCACGTTCCTGCTATTTTTCATTTTTTGTCGCCTTAGCATCGGCATGTGGATATAGAAATCAAACACAAACAGGACATACAGTGCACAGCACAAGCCATCTCACTAGAAGAAAGATAAACCGTCAAGTCTTCTGTGTCCAAACACATGTTGTCTAATTCCATACGATTCATACAATCGTTTTCTCACTGAGCAAATGCCAGATATCTATATATTTTATGGTAATTCCATTAGAATGCCCCGTGTTATTGATCAAATTCCCGGCATCGTGCAGCCTGCCGCAGAGTAGCTGCATCCCTGCTTCCCTCTGTGTGAGCTCAGCAATGCAGAGACAGGAGCAGGGCTGCCTATGTAAATATATTTAGTATATAAACTCCTGAATTGGCGACCTCCACCAGAATTTCTGCCCAGGGTCCTCCACCCAGGACCAGATTAAAGGAGGGGTGAACCAGGAATCCCACTCCAAGGACTCCACCACCTCTAGTTAAACCAGTTTTTAGTAGCTTACTTATTTTTCTTTCCCCCACTGGGCTTCAACTGTGTTTAGGATATGGGCGCCGCCATCTTGCCTCAAAAGCATCACATACTGAGGAGAAGAGAGGGGTTTTAAAGTGCTGGGGGATGGGTTAGAGCTGTGCTTTGCACAGACAGAGCAGAGCTGGGGTCAGGAAAGGTCAGCAATCCCAAAATGCAGAGCAGCACAGTCAGAAGACACGTCCTGTCTGCAGGCAGCCTGAGACTCCATGGCCCACCATCTTGGATATTAAAAGGTTTAAAAAATGAAATGGGTGCAGGTAGGATGATTTTTAATGCGGGCAATCTATATGTACAGGGTGGGGGAAACATACAAGATAAGCTCTTATTTAGGGTGAAGGTCCACTTTAACAAGGTCAGGGTTACTTACAAGAGGCCTCCACTAGACTTTCTGCCCAGGGGCTTTCACCACACTTAATTTGGCAGTGTGCAGCATATATACCTCACTGTTAGTCTGCAGTATGTAATATGTGTGTGATACAATGTCAGATCACATTTTGATTTACCTTTTTTTAAAGTGGTTCAAAACCCAGCTCAATCTATAAGACTCCCGGGCCAATCGTTTCCCACCCCCCCCCCCCCCCCGGGGCATACGGAATCGCCCTGTGAAACCCCCCAGGTCGCCCCGTTCACTTACTTTTCTTCCCAATCCAGTGGCGCATGCACGAGCTGCATCCCCACTATCCCTCTAGCAGGGTGCGCGCACGTGCCAGCCAATTGTGAATGGCCGGCGTAGGCACGACCCCTGTTAGAGGGAAACGGGGAATGCGCCCGCCAGCGTGCTCGGAGACCCTGGCTTTAGACGCCATCTTAATGACGTGACGTCAGCGGCTTCAAATGCGCTGATTGGACGAGTGGCCACGTATGTGCCACAGGCCCGGGATGAGGTGAGATTCTTCGGGTGATCTGGGGGGTTTCACACAGCAGAGCACCCCCGATCGGAGTGTCCCAGGGGCAAGGACCAAAACCCAGGATAGTCAAAATCCTGGATTTTGGTCCACTTTAAGCCAACGTATACCAGAGACAATGATTCTGCACATTTCCAGAATAGCAGGCGTTAATAGTAGGCAGCAGTTTCTCTGGAGACAAAGCCGGGCCTGTCCAGTTTGTAGAAAGGACTTAAAGCAAAGGTTCAGATTGTTATCAGAGGGCTTCTCTGCAAAGTCTGCGTGTTAGGGAAAAATCAATGCGACTGACCCCAAATTGTGGAGAGGTGACATGGCTGTGGTAGAGCTGCTTATTTCAGGGCTGGCTCCATTCCCACACAATGAGGGGAGGCCCTGTTGCTGCTGCTTATCTCAGGAACATGTCTCCAGGCTGCTCCCACACACTGATAACTCTGCTGCACTGGCAGTCTCGGGAATTCCTGTGTCCCTCTGAAGAGGGCAACCAGGCGCCAGCCGCATTAACCCCCTGGCTGCCAGAGCCATGGCCACACTGACCCCATACACAGCGCTGAGGCCGCTCTGCCATGGCTTTGTTATTGCTGGCAAGGGCTGCTGCTCACGCTCTCTCTCTCCCAAGTGTTTGTTTTCTTTCTTTTCCCCTGCCATATTCTGTCTCCAGCATGCAGAAATACAGAAAACCTGGGCAGGACCACAGAGTCATGGCTGGGGAAACCATTTAGAGGCAGAAGCGGAAACGGCAAAATATTCATTTAAAAGTGAACTCTGCTTTCACCCCAAAAAATGATATACAGTCAAACATTAAATCACAGGGTAACAAAATGTCACGGGGTCCTGGTGCAGACATTACATAGTAGGGGTATGAATTGGCAAGAATCTGCCGATACGTTATGTATCGCGATACACGTATGACGATGCGATATATCCCGATTTTTTTTTTTTTATTAAATTTTATTTTTAATTGATTTTGGTGGGAATTTTAAGGATTAAAAACCCTTAAAAATCCCCTAAAAATGTCATGAGGTCCCTCTTACCCAGCATAACAAGCCCGGGACCAGCTATGGGGGCTTGTAGAACAGGGCGCAGGGGACAGCTTTGGTGGCCCCTGGCCCTGCAGGCCACAAGTCAGCATAGCCTAATGGCCATGGGCTCTTCTGCCCCCTCCTTTGGGGAGGCAGGTAATCGGGGGGCTCAGGGTTAATGGCAAGTCACCCACTAGCTGCAGGTGACTTGCCGGACCCAGAGCCTTGTTAACTGGTATAGGGGTCACATAGATCCCTTACCTGTTCACAGAAGGTTAACAGTAAAAAAAAAACACATAGAGAAAATGTTATTAAAAAAAAATGTCTTTACTCACCTCGGATTGTCAGCTCCTGTGTCCCTCACCGATCCGATAACAGATGCGGTGATTGCCGGCCAGAGGAGGGGGGGAGGCAGGAGATAAGAGGATCTCTTGCCCCGTCCTCCTCTGGCCAGCGATCATCGCATCTGACAGCTGAACCACTGGGAGCCAGGATGATGCCCGCAGGGGTGACATCATCCTCCCCACCCGAAGATGGTGGCACTCATCGGGAAAGCAGGGGGGAGGGCCTGTCGGGCTCTCCCCTGAAGACTGAAGAGCCCCCGGGGGGGGGGGGGATTGCAGGCCCCCCGGAGAGGAGGAGAGCCGGACGGATCGAACGAGGGGTCAGGTGAGTGTTTTTTTTACTTTTCTTTTACTGAATTCAGAATCGATACTAGAAAGAAAGAATCGATTCTAGTATCAAATATAGTGTCAAATGAAATATTGCGATACTTGACAGAATCGATTTTTTCTGACACCCCTATTACACAGGGACCCAAGCTCTGTCACATCCCCTAGAATAATATTCTAACTAACTAACTAAATTTGATACAATTAGACTACAAAGCTTTGAAATAGAAAATGCAATGGGTGCTTTCTTTTTGTACATGAGGCCAAATTAAAGTGGGCCCCCCTGACCTTATGGTAAATGATGCCATCGCTACCATTGTACCCCTCTGTGTAGTCTAATAACCTGTATAGGCTTGCTAAAAGATCGAATGATTCAGTTAAAAAATATACCTTCCTCAGACTTTCCTCATACCACCACTCCATCTTGGCCAAGTTTGAAACCTATTCCAAATGAAAATAATGGAAGCCCAGATTAACAGGGAAGGTGGGTGGATGCATTGTTCGGTGCATGGGTAAGTTATTTTTCCTAAGTAGCTCAGAGCTAGTCTTGTCTCCTGAGCCTCATAGATGCCGAAATACATTAGAAGAAAGAGCCCAGTGTCTACTTTAATCCCATTTATTCTCGTGAATCAGGCCACAGATATGTACAATCTTTTTTTCACAACAGACGAATGTCGGACTTTGTAATAACCTTGCATGGAAGGCAGAGAGCTGACCTGCCGGCCACTGTTTTTAGTCTGTTAGAGACGTATAATGTACATCAAATACTGGGAAGAGATGCAGAGCTTTCTTTGAAGATCTAAGTTACATTTTAAAGCAGGCAAATATTTTCTCAGGAGTTTGCTACTCACCTTGTTT
Organism: Gastrophryne carolinensis; assembly: GCA_027917425.1. Taxonomy (NCBI): domain Eukaryota; kingdom Metazoa; phylum Chordata; class Amphibia; order Anura; family Microhylidae; genus Gastrophryne; species Gastrophryne carolinensis. Next base: position 346,852,964 of record CM051238.1, on the reverse strand, counting down.
TCTCTCTCTCTAAGTGTTTGCTTTCTCTTACTAATTTCAATTTCTGTTTTGGTAAAGTCTGCCTCTGATATGCAGTAATACATTTCTGGCTGGATAAGCCATTACTAAACAGGACATGTGGTCTTTTAGTGATGCTGGGGCTTTAGAAATAAGGCCCCCTGTATCTAGCAGGTTAATCAGGACTGCTGTAGTATTTCTGTTTAAATCTCCGAGGAGGCTCCAGAAATAGCTTGCTTTTCTTTCCACTAATTTCCACGCTACATGTTTTCTCCGAATTATGAAAGTATAGGGGGAAAAGTTGAATTGGTAGGGAAAAAAAAAGAAAATAACATTAAAACCTCTAGTTTGCCTCTTTAGAAAGAGACCCATGTTAGGCTTAATATAGTGAGATAAAAGAGACTGAAAGCCTCTATTTTTGCCACTTGTGCTTTCCCAAGCAGAATTAGCTGGATGTGCAATGCTTGAGCATAGCTACTAATATTTACCCAGGCATTGTAAAGCGCTACGGAAGTTGATGGCGCTATATAAATAAACAATAATAATAATAATAATCCTCACTCATTGGGGACATGTTTTAGACAACTTCAGTGCTGGCAAATAAGGGGTCTAGTATATTGCAGAGTAAAAAATGACTTTGTGGTCAATGTACATTTTGGCTCTGAGACCCTGATATGATGCTTGCCGGTTACATAGTAAATATGGACACAAAAAGGATCGTTATCTAGGGGCTAGCTACTTTGTTACTGTACCTTCAAGTCTTAACCCCCTTACCTACCATTGCACACTCAGCAGATTTTACAGGCAGTTTAACTTTCTTTCTTCAGTTGTTTTGACAACAAACAGTAATTTAATTTAATTTAATTAATCAAACACCTGTGCGTCATAGGATAAGAAAAGTGTCACCAATGCTCTATATTTTGTGTTGGCCACCACCAGGGGCAGGGCCGGCTCCAGGTTTATGTGGGCCCTCGAGCGGTATTGTCTCAGTGGGCCCCTTTGTGGTGGGTCAGGGGTCTATAAATTCCATGGCATAGAACAGGGTGCAAGGACCAGCCTCTGTGCCCCCCACCCTGCAAGCTACAAACCCGCACTTGCCAGCCTCTAAGCCTTGTGAACGGCAAAAGGGTTGAATGTAGAAAAAAAAAAAAAACACACACACACTAAAACTTTATTATATTTGTTTTTTAAATACTTACCTCTCATCACTCCTGCTGCTGCTGGAAGCCTTTTATACCTTCTGGCTGACAGAACATAAGGGGTTAATTTAAAAAAAAATGACATAGGGTCCCCCCTCCTTGGCTTGTAGGAACAGGGTGCAGGGGCCAGCATTAGTGGCCCCCCACCCTGCCGGCTACAAACCCGCATAGCCTCCGTGGACCCGGGCTCTTCTGCCCCCTCCAGCCTTTGGGGAGGCAGGACTTGCCAGCCTCCTAAGGCTTGTGAACTGCTATAGGGGTCTCATGGAGCCCATCATCGATCCTCTTACCTCCACTTTCCCGGCACTACTGTGCCTCTTGGGGCGGGTGTGAGATGACGTCAGATGACGTCATCCGCCTTGCCCACAAAAGGCAGGGCTAGCGGCCGAGCTACTGCGGAAGTGCTGGAGAGGGCGTATTTTGCCCTTTCCTCAGCACAGAAGAGGCCGGGGTGCGATTGGGGCCCCGCTGGTGTGGCCTCCGATCGCCCCCCCCCCCCCCCGCTCCTCCGTTTTGAGGAGAGGGCAAAATACGAGGGATCGCGGCCGCAGGTGATTAAATGTTTTTTTTTTCTACAGTATCGTGCCAGCTGCCAGTGCCAGTGGCCCTCGGCAGCTGACCGGGCTTGCCGGGTGCTGATGCCAGCCGTGACCAGGGGCGCACATAGATTTCACAGGGACCCATAGCAAAAATCAGAGTGCCCCCCCTAAAAAGAAATATTGTGCCCTGCAGAACCTATGGCTCTCCTTGTAGACAGCGCTCAAACTGTGAATACTGCTGTGTTCTAGTCCGATGCTGAGGTCACAGGTAGGGGTAGGCAGCTTGCATTTGTCTCTCTTCTGCCATAGGCCCAGTTGCTTTCCCTGCCTATGCCCATGGCCACCACCACTAGTAAGGCAATACTTCCACAGACATCTGTGTTCACTGTAATTAGGCTTTGGGTCTCATGTAGTGTGTCTGGTTATCTAGTACGCCCAGGGTCCAACTGGAGCACCTCGGGCTCCCCAGAGGAAAAAGTCATTGGTGCCCACCCTTCAGCTAAAACACAATTAGATTGTTATTAATACAAGATCTGATGTTTATTGACGAAATAACAAATGTGAACTCTCCAGGTAAGCCAGAAACACTGTTTTAGTCTTGGACCATCTGTACTGTCCTAACGGTGTCTGTGGCCCACTGGAGCGCCCAGCTGTTAGCAACTCTCCCTCCCATGATGCCATTCCCTGCTCCCAGTGAATACTCTCCGATTAGTAGTCTTTCTCTACTGTATGCCTCAAATAAGGAAATCATTAGATGGACAAGTATATACAGGGATGCTATACGGTTTGCAGATGTTTGAGATCAGTTTTGTATTATTCACATTCTATTAATTGGCATCAGTCTCTGACCTGACCCACATCTTTAAGGAAGAATCTTAGCAGCATTTCTCCTGTTATGCCACATGCACCATAATATCAACAATGGAAGCTGATCCAAACACTGTGCCACCAATGGGCTAAAGGAAGTTGGTGGAATTGTTGAGCTGCAGGTAGAAGTAATGGGGTCATGCTATTTCATATTTGACATCCACTAGGGGAAAATAAATTACTGCTACTCTGCACTTGCATTAAAAGGAACTGCTTGGTTAAAACCGTATTATGGTCTCAAGCATTAGGGTCAACCAGTGCTTATGGCTATGTCCAGATGGTTTTGTTTGTTGAGGAACATAAACTAAAAATGTACTTTGAATAAAGGGAGGCTCTGTACTCACCTTGATTTGGTGATCCCACAGTGCATGTGTGGGCTCTTTTACAATCATCATTCGCTGCCATTTATGCTGGCAATAAATCAAGAATTAATTAATTGACTGGTGTCTCCTGTTGGCCACTTTCTCCGGCATCGCACACACAAAATTAGGTTTTCCCTGGGAAGGGCTTTTACCTTTAGCCTTAGAGACTTATAGATTCTAGGACCAGGTGCATTGGATTTTGATCCGTTTTAACTATAGTCATTGACTGAGCAAAAAACTTGAAATCATGGGTCCTAGCAGAATATAGAACAGAAGCATAGAATAGAAATTTCTTCAATCGCCAAGTACATTGATAAGGTTGTACAAGGATTTTTTTTTCGTAAGGCAGGTTACATTTAGGGATAAATAAAATATGTACAATCTAACAGGCAGTGTGCAGAATTCCCTCCAATCATCCCATAACAGGCAGTGTACAGAATTCCCTCCAATCATCCCATAACAGGCAGTGTGCAGAATTCCCTCCAATCATCCCATAACAGGCAGTGTGCAGAATTCCCTCCAATCATCCCATAACAGGCAGTGTGCAGAATTCCCTCCAATCACCCCATAACAGGCAGTGTGCAGAATTCCCTCCAATCATCCCATAACAGGCAGTGTGCAGAATTCCCTCCAATCACCCCATAAAAGACAGTGTACAAAATTCCCTCCAATCATCCCATAACAGGCAGTGTGCAGAATTCCCTCCAATCATCCCATAACAGGCAATGTGCAGAATTCCCTCCAATCACCCCATAACAGGCAGTGTACAGAATTCCCTCCAATCACCCCATAACAGGCAGTGTACAGAATTCTCTCCAATCACCCCATAACAGGCAGTGGGCAGAATTCCCTCCAATCACCCCATAACAGGCAGTGTGCAGAATTCTCTCCAATCACCCCATAACAGGCAGTGTGCAGAATTCCCTCCAATCACCCCATAACAGGCAGTGTGCAGAATTCCCTCCAATCACCCCATAACAGGCAGTGTGCAGAATTCCCTCCAATCATCCCATAACAGGCAGTGTGCAGAATTCCATCCAATCACCCCATAACAGGCAGTGTGCAGAATTCCCTCCAATCACCCCATAACAGGCAGTGTGCAGAATTCCCTCCAATCATCCCATAACAGGCAGTGTGCAGAATTCCATCCAATCACCCCATAACAGGCAGTGTGCAGAATTCCCTCCAATCATCCCATAACAGGCAGTGTGCAGAATTCCCTCCAATCATCCCATAACAGGCAGTGTGCAGAATTCCCTCCAATCATCCCATAACAGGCAGTGTGCAGAATTCCCTCCAATCATCCCATAACAGGCAGTGTACAGAATTCCCTCCAATCATCCCATAACAGGCAATGTGCAGAATTCCCTCCAATCATCCCATAACAAGCAGTGTGCAGAATTCCCTCCAATCATCCCATAACAGGCAGTGTGCAGAATTCCCTCCAATCACCCCATAACAGGCAGTGTGCAGAATTCCCTCCAATCACCCCATAACAGGCAGTGTGCAGAATTCCCTCCAATCACCCCATAACAGGCAGTGTGCAGAACTCCCTCCAATCACTCCATAACAGGCAGGGTGCAGAATTCCCTCCAATCATCCCATAACAGGCAGTGTGCAGAATTCCCTCCAATCATCCCATAACAGGCAGTGTGCAGAATTCCCTCCAATCATCCCATAACAGGCAGTGTGCAGAATTCCCTCCAATCATCCCATAACAGGCAATGTGCAGAATTCCCTCCAATCACCCCATAACAGGCAGTGTACAGAATTCCCTCCAATCATCCCATAACAGGCAGTGTGCAGAATCCCCTCCAATCATCCCATAACAGGCAGTGTGCAGAATTCCCTCCAATCATCCCATAACAGGCAGTGTGCAGAATTCCCTCCAATCATCCCATAACAGGCAGTGTGCAGAATTCCCTCCAATCATCCCATAACAGGCAGTGTGCAGAATTCCCTCCAATCACCCCATAACAGGCAGTGTGCAGAATTCCTTCCAATCACCCCATAACAGGCAGTGTGCAGAATTCCCTCCAATCATCCCATAACAGGCAGTGTGCAGAATTCCCTCCAATCACCCCATAACAGGCAGTGTGCCGAATTCCCTCCAATCACCCCATAACAGGCAGTGTGCAGAATTCCCTCCAATCATCCCATAACAGGCAGTGTGCAGAATTCCCTCCAATCACCCCATAACAGGCAGTGTGCAGAATCCCCTCCAATCACCCCATAACAGGCAGTGTGCAGAATTCCCTCCAATCACCCCATAACAGGCAGTGTGCAGAATTCCTTCCAATCACCCCATAACAGGCAGTGTGCAGAATTCCCTCCAATCATCCCATAACAGGCAGTGTGCAGAATTCCCTCCAATCATCCCATAACAGGCAGTGTGCAGAATTCCCTCCAATCCCCCCATAACAGGCAGTGTGCAGAATTCCCTCCAATCCCCCCATAACAGGCAGTGTGCAGAATTCCTTCCAATCACCCCATAACAGGCAGTGTGCAGAATTCCCTCCAATCATCCCATAACAGGCAGTGTGCAGAATTCCTTCCAATCACCCCATAACAGGCAGTGTGCAGAATTCCCTCCAATCACCCCATAACAGGCAGTGTGCAGAATTCCCTCCAATCATCCCATAACAGGCAGTGTGCAGAATTCCCTCCAATCATCCCATAACAGGCAGTGTGCAGAATCCCCTCCAATCACCCCATAACAGGCAGTGTGCAGAATTCCCTCCAATCACCCCATAACAGGCAGTGTGCAGAACAACCCCCCAATCACCCCATAACAGGCAGTGTGCAGAATTCCCTCCAATCATCCCATAACAGGCAGTGTGCAGAATTCCCTCCAATCATCCCATAACAGGCAGTGTGCAGAATTCCCTCCAATCATCCCATAACAGGCAGTGTGCAGAATTCCCTCCAATCATCCCATAACAGGCAGTGTGCAGAATTCCCTCCAATCATCCCATAACAGGCAGTGTGCAGAATTCCCTCCAATCCCCCCATAACAGGCAGTGTGCAGAATTCCCTCCAATCATCCCATAACAGGCAGTGTGCAGAATTCCTTCCAATCACCCCATAACAGGCAGTGTGCAGAATTCCCTCCAATCACCCCATAACAGGCAGTGTGCAGAATCCCCTCCAATCACCCCATAACAGGCAGTGTGCAGAATTCCCTCCAATCACCCCATAACAGGCAGTGTGCAGAACAACCCCCCAATCACCCCATAACAGGCAGTGTGCAGAATTCCCTCCAATCATCCCATAACAGGCAGTGTGCAGAATTCCCTCCAATCATCCCATAACAGGCAGTGTGCAGAATTCCCTCCAATCATCCCATAACAGGCAGTGTGCAGAATTCCCTCCAATCACCCCATAACAGGCAGTGTGCAGAATTCCCTCCAATCACCCCATAACAGGCAGTGTGCAGAATTCCCTCCAATCACCCCATAACAGGCAGTGTGCAGAACAACCCCCCAATCACCCCATAACAGGCAGTGTGCAGAATTCCCTCCAATCATCCCATAACAGGCAGTGTGCAGAATTCCCTCCAATCATCCCATAACAGGCAGTGTGCAGAATTCCCTCCAATCATCCCATAACAGGCAGTGTGCAGAATTCCCTCCAATCACCCCATAACAGGCAGTGTGCAGAATTCCCTCCAATCACCCCATAACAGGCAGTGTGCAGAATTCCCTCCAATCATCCCATAACAGGCAGTGTGCAGAATTCCCTCCAATCACCCCATAACAGGCAGTGTGCAGAATTCCCTCCAATCATCCCATAACAGGCAGTGTGCAGAATTCCCTCCAATCATCCCATAACAGCCAGTGTGCAGAATTCCCTCCAATCATCCCATAACAGGCAGTGTGCAGAATTCCCTCCAATCACCCCATAACAGGCAGTGTGCAGAATTCCCTCCAATCACCCCATAACAGGCAGTGTGCAGAATTCCCTCCAATCACCCCATAACAGGCAGTGTGCAGAATTCCCTCCAATTATCCCATAACAGGCAGTGTGCAGAATTCCCTCCAATTATCCCATAACAGGCAGTGTGCAGAATTTCCTCCAATCACCCCATAACAGGCAGTGTGCAGAATTCCCTCCAATCATTCCATAACAGGCAGTGTACAGAATTCCCTCCAATCACCCCATAACAGGCAGTGTGCAGAATTCCCTCCAATCATCCCATAACAGGCAGTGTGCAGAATTCCCTCCAATCACCCCATAACAGGCAGTGTACAGAATTCCCTCCAATCACCCCATAACAGGCAATGTGCAGAATTCCCTCCAATCACCCCATAACAGGCAGTGTACAGAATTCCCTCCAATTATCCCATAACAGGCAGTGTGCAGAATTCCCTCCAATTATCCCATAACAGGCAGTGTGCAGAATTCCCTCCAATCACCCCATAACAGGCAGTGTGCAGAATTCCCTCCAATCACCCCATAACAGGCAGTGTGCAGAATTCCCTCCAATCACCCCATAACAGGCAGTGTACAGAATTCCCTCCAATCACCCCATAACAGGCAATGTGCAGAATTCCCTCCAATCACCCCATAACAGGCAGTGTGCAGAATTCCCTCCAATCACCCCATAACAGGCAGTGTACAGAATTCCCTCCAATCACCCCATAACAGGCAGTGTGCAGAATTCCCTCCAATCACCCCATAACAGGCAGTGTGCAGAATTCCCTCCAATCACCCCATAACAGGCAGTGTGCAGAATTCCCTCCAATCACCCCATAACAGGCAGTGTGCAGAATTCCCTCCAATCACCCCATAACAGGCAGTGTGCAGAATTCCCTCCAATCACTCCATAACAGGCAGTGTGCAGAATTCCCTCCAATCATCCCATAACAGGCAGTGTGCAGAATTCCCTCCAATCACCCCATAACAGGCAGTGTGCAGAATTCCCTCCAATCATCCCATAACAGGCAGTGTGCAGAATTCCCTCCAATCACCCCATAACAGGCAGTGTGCAGAATTCCCTCCAATCATCCCATAACAGGCAGTGTGCAGAATTCCCTCCAATCACCCCATAACAGGCAGTGTGCAGAATTCCCTCCAATCATCCCATAACAGGCAGTGTGCAGAATTCCCTCCAATCATCCCATAACAGGCAGTGTGCAGAATTCCCTCCAATCATCCCATAACAGGCAGTGTGCAGAATTCCCTCCAATCATCCCATAACAGGCAGTGTGCAGAATTCCCTCCAATCACCCCATAACAGGCAGTGTGCAGAATTCCATCCAATCACTCCATAACAGGCAGTGTGCAGAATTCCCTCCAATCACCCCATAACAGGCAATGTGCAGAATCCTCTCCAATCACCCCATAACAGGCAATGTGCAGAATTCCCTCCAATCATCCCATAACAGGCAATGTGCAGAATTTCCTCCAATCATCCCATAACAGGCAGTGTGCAGAATTCCCTCCAATCACCCCATAACAGGCAGTGTGCAGAATTCCCTCCAATCACCCCATAACAGGCAGTGTACAGAATTCCCTCCAATCACCCCATAACAGGCAGTGTGCAGAATTCCCTCCAATCACCCCATAACAGGCAGTGTGCAGAATTCCCTCCAATCACCCCATAACAGGCAGTGTGCAGAATTCCCTCCAATCACCCCATAACAGGCAATGTGCAGAATTCCCTCCAATCACCCCATAACAGGCAGTGTACAGAATTCCCTCCAATCACCCCATAACAGGCACTGTGCAGAATTCCCTCCAATCACCCCATAACAGGCAGTGTGCAGAATTCCCTCCAATCATCCCATAACAGGCAGTGTGCAGAATTCCCTCCAATCACCCCATAACAGGCAGTGTGCAGAATTCCCTCCAATCATCCCATAACAGGCAGTGTGCAGAATTCCCTCCAATCATCCCATAACAGGCAGTGTGCAGAATCCCCTCCAATCACCCCATAACAGGCACTGTGCAGAATTCCCTCCAATCACCCCATAACAGGCAGTGTGCAGAATTCCCTCCAATCACCCCATAACAGGCAGTGTGCAGAATTCCCTCCAATCATCCCATAACAGGCAATGTGCAGAATCCTCTCCAGTCACCCCATAACAGGCAATGTGCAGAATTCCCTCCAATCATCCCATAACAGGCAATGTGCAGAATTTCCTCCAATCATCCCATAACAGGCAGTGTGCAGAATTCCCTCCAATCACCCCATAACAGGCAGTGTGCAGAATTCCCTCCAATCACCCCATAACAGGCAGTGTGCAGAATTCCCTCCAATCACCCCATAACAGGCAGTGTGCAGAATTCCCTCCAATCACCCCATAACAGGCAGTGTACAGAATTCCCTCCAATCACCCCATAACAGGCAGTGTGCAGAATTCCCTCCAATCACCCCATAACAGGCAGTGTGCAGAATTCCCTCCAATCATCCCATAACAGGCAGTGTGCAGAATTCCCTCCAATCACCCCATAACAGGCAGTGTGCAGAATCCCCTCCAATCACCCCATAACAGGCAGTGTACAGAATTCCCTCCAATCATCCCATAACAGGCAGTGTACAGAATTCCCTCCAATCATCCCATAACAGGCAGTGTGCAGAATTCCCTCCAATCACCCCATAACAGACAGTGTGCAGAATCCTTCTCCGAACACCATATTATAGAGGAACCCCAAAACAGACAAACACTTATATGGGGGGCACCAGGGACGAGGTGGTGCCATTCCCTCACTGTCGCCCCAACCTTCCCTCCCTGGTATTCCGTGGAGTGCCATTATTTAAACGAAAAATAACATATGGCAGGGACGCCAGCTACACCGTGACAGAGCACAGTACAGTATAGTACTTACAAGTCCCGCTGCTGCATGAGTCCCAGAGACTCGGGTAGACTCCTGCAGCGACATGACTTGTAAGTAATTGTGGCCCGAGGCACCACCAAATGTTTTATTTTAAATAAAGATTTCCCAGGGAATATCAGCAGGGCGGTGTGGGGGCACACTGACTCCCACCCTCCTATATCAGCTGCTTAACCCCCAGTCACAGAATTCCACACTGCTGGCTGGGGCTTACCTCCAGAAACCCCCAGATGGCCCAGTAAAGGCTCAACTTTTCCCAGTCGTAACCTGCATGCGTGGTCTTGCGTTCAATCATAACAGCATGTATATTAATGCTCAGCAAACTGCTCAGCAATCGTGAGCGAAAGCGGCACCCTCAGACACGCGCGCGCGCTCTTGCCCCAGAGATGCTGGGGATGCGGCCAATCTCACTCCCTATTATTTACATTGCCAAAGGGAACCGCCAGAAAAGGTGAGTTTTGCTGGGACCTGGGGGGTTTCACCGATTTAGGATACCCCAGCGGAAGGCCGCAGGCCACGCTGGGTTTTCTCCCACTTTAAACAATATAACTACTATAATTAAAATGTTTATATGTTATTAAAATGGTTTAGTTTGTGCAGGGGACTGAGATCTTTAGCACTGAATGAGATTTTAGCATATTTCTGAACTTATTTGACTTCAACATATAAATCTATGATCAAAAACCACACAACCCTGCTTCTAATTTATATATATAGGGCAGTTTGTCATCAGATGCTGTGTAGTTTGCTCATGTCTAATAGCTGGCACAAAAAGTTTATAAATGTCTCTGAGATGAAGGTATATGTATGAGCACCTCCAGGCCTGACCAGAACACAGAGGCCATTTCTAGCTGAGGCAGCAAGGCCTTGGTCATATGGAATACATTATTGCAAGTCTCTATATCATTATTGTCATTATTACGGCTGTTTCTGCTGTCATCATAGCTCTGTCATGCCTCAGACCGCTCCTTTCTATCTTCATTCCTGTCTTTACTGGTTGCAGAGCATGACCATAGTGAGTTGATTATGTTTGAAGTCATCATGAAGAAATATGATATTCTATGGCCAGATTATTAACATTCTTCTAGCAGAAATCCAGCTCAGATTAGGACAAAGGAAGAACACTCATTACTGGTTTGCTGTCACTTCTGTTCATATCCCAGAGCCGGATTCCCTTGACTAAGGCAGTAGCTGAGCAGAGTTTGCAGATTCCAGAAAGCCCCCGCCAGAGCCAGAAAGCTCTGAAGAGAAGCGGAGTTTAATGTGATTTCAGAGGCTGCATTCCAGGCAGGTTAAATAACCAGAAGAAATAATCAGAAATAGATGGAGCTGGAACTGCCTGTGGCTGTGACCATGACAGAAAGCAGAGGAGTTCCTGGGGGGTAGGAGGAGGGGGGTTGAGATTTGGCTCAGAAGTCTATTCCCTCCTTTGATGTTTGAGATGTCCAGAAGATGCTGATTCTGCTCCTGTAACCTGCCTCATCGCTGAATGTCTGCATTGTTCTGCTGATCCAAATCATTTCACTTTGGTCTCTGTGCCGGCAATCTTGCCTTGGCATACACAGGCAGTACAGTATACCGTGTGTGCTGCAAAAGGAGCATTTTGTCTTGATGAAAAAAAAAAAAAATGACTGATTGACTTTGTTGGGGTAAAAGATCTTTTGAAAACTTTTTGATGGGCTTTCAGGCACTCAGAAGAACTGGCAAAACTACAAAAATATCAGTTTGTGCTTATCACACACGTTAGACCTGGTGTCAGATATTTTTAAGCTATATTACGCTATTGTGCTTTCCTTTTACTTTTTACATACATATCTAAACTGAGCTACAACATAGAGTGGAAGGAGGAAAGATTTGAAGTGATTTTATTTTGAAGATTCCTATTAAAGTGGACCAAAACCCAGGATTTTGACTATCCTGGGGTGATTGCCCCGTGGCGTGAAACCTGCCAGGTCGCCCGTCGTACCTTTCCCCCCGGTCCTTTGGTGCATGTACAACCTCCCGTCTAATCAATGCGCTGATGTGTTTTGGCCTAGCTCATCTAAGGAGGCGAGTCTAGCCAAGTGGCGGCAAACGCGCATCCCCGCTACCCTCTAACGCTGGCCTTTCACAAATGCCTGACACAGGCACGCGCCCTGCTAAAGGGATAGCGGAGATGCGGCGCTGCTCGCACATGCGCCATTATACTAGGGCTGAACGTGACCTGGGGGGTTTCATGCAGCGGGTGATTCTGGATGTCCCGGGGGGGGGAATCAAGCGGCCTGGGAATCTTATAGATTTCTGGGCCAATCTGGTCCACTTTAAGTCTGAATATATATATATATATATATTTAAAATAATAAGAAGGGACAGAGATGACAACAATTTGGTAAGAGCATATGAGTAGTGTTGGGCTCACATAGATACTTTTAAACACGTGGTGGACTTGGATGCTCTGCAATCAATTTTACCAATTTAAAGCGGACCAAAACCCACATTTTTAACTAGCATCCCCTAAATTCCTCCCCCCCCATGAAGAGTACCTTTTGTCAATTATCACTGCTCCTGCTTCACTCTAATCCCAGATAATGACGCCTGTTTTAGCTGTAACGCTCCGCCTCCTCCATTAACTGCCACTGTTTTGTGTGGCAATTATGTAATTGCCACACTTATGCAATGACTGATCACCTGCCACCTTACCGAAAAGGACAGACAAAAAAAAAAACAGTTTTCCAGGAAGATTCAAAATAATCATTTCTAGCTTTACAGCCTAAGAATTTCACTATTACTGAATCACCAACTAGGAAGACTATGAAAGTCAGTGGTACTTTTTACTCCTGAGAAAAGTGGCCATTGACTTTCATTGTCTTCCTAGCTGGAAAGTCAGCAGTGACATTCTTAGGCTTTTTCCCCTAGTGATTTTTTTTACTACCAAGATATATTTTTTCAACTATGATTACTGAGTCATACAAGTCATACAGAGTTTCTGCTTCACTAGTCCAGCCTACTATGTGCCGGTATTTATTTTAAATTTAATAAGAACTTGGGCTTCTACAACCCCAATTGTTCAGTAACCTGAACTTGCATCGTACAGATATCATCCTGTTTTCCCATCAACTTTCTGACTGAGCGTACCTACCACTCAAGTTGGGAGTCTAGATCTGTTGAAGTTTCCAGGATAAGGGGATCAAATAACTACCTACCCTCCTCAGAGCTGTACTTGGGCCCATTCTTCTCCTCTCCTTCACCCTGCTTCATTTACCAATAACTGCCCTCTCCCCTCTTGTTGCCTTTGCCGAGTCCACTTGGCAGCACTGAGGTCCAATAGCAGGCAGTTGAAAGCAGCCATAGGATTGTCCTCTCAGCCTCTACTTCAAATAACATGATTGACATTGGTAAATGTGTTACAAGCAACTTGCTCGAAGCTTCGCCCTCTTATAGCTGTTGTGGTGATGTGATACCCAGTGGATTATAAAGAATAGGAGTGACGCATCTCACCCACGTGTTCTTTGCTTTTATTGGCCTGTTCGACCCTTCCACCCCATGGGCTGCACTCGAGGTTTTAGGGCAACCTCAGGTAAGCCTGCTCCCAATTTATCTATTGCATTGTATGTCCCAAATGGGGCTCTGAGAGATTAGAGTTAGGACTGCACGTCACAGAGGCTCCTTGGTGCTTGGTGGTGCAGCTTCAGCAGACTTCTGCAGATGTGTGTCACCGAGTCCTCTGTTTTTAACCAGATTTAGAGAAAGATTTTAGGTTGGTCTGCAAGCTAACAGGGTTGAGTGTTGTGGCTCCTTTAAGACTTTTGATTGGCCTGTTGCCTGGTTTTGAGTCACAGCCCTGACTTATTTTGCTCATTGGGTTGGCCCTAATTGTACTTTCGAGTCCCAAAGTGTGAAACTGCCTTTGTAATGTCCAATATTCCAATTGGCAAATCTATGACATTAGTGTAGGGATGTGCCCACTAGTGAGCTTCATAAGAGACTATTTTAGTTCTCTGCTTGTGACCACTGTAGTGGGAACCGCATATATACTTTTCTGCACTGCTGAAACACATGCCTGGAACTTGAAAGTGATACCAGGGCTGCCATCTGGAATTTTGGGGACTCGTACAGAAGCAATGTCTGGGCCCCCTCATAACCGTGTAATGGTTTAGACCCTAGTTTAAACTGAGCTTCTGGCCAAATGGCAACCAGGCTTACCCCAAACCTATGTGTGATGGCTTGGCCCCTAGTTTGAATTATGCTCCAAAGCAAACCAGCCAGGGGGAGGAGGGCAGACAACATTTGTCATCCGCATCAGCAGCAATAGCGTCATAGCCTACAGGTCTCATGTCAGGGTGGCCATTACGGTCACCTGGCCAGGGGGCCCCTCTTCTCAGCTGGGCCCCTTGGGCCGAATCCTGGAGTCTTGGCTCTCCTGCACTGATGGCTTCCCTGAGCATAACAGCCTATCCTAAGGCTTACATTTTCTGATACTTACCTACAAACAAACATGACCACCGGTGGATGCACACACATCACATTGGGGTTTGTTCAGTGCTCAATGTACACACAGTGCTGTACAAGCCAATCCGGCAAACTTCACTGGCTGTCAGCAGTCACGTGGGGTTGTGATGTCATTTGGGAATAACCGCCACCCCACTGTATAGTTCAAATGAACACTTATTTCTGAGTGTTGTTTCTTCTTAAACATGGATAAGAGAATAAAACTGACGGAGCTAGGAAAAGATAGAAGGAATATGGAAAACAGATAAATGTGGAAAAAGGGAGAGAAGAAGTAAATATGAAGAAATAGTACATTATATAGAGAGAATGTGAAGAAAGAGGGGAAGAAAGGGTAAAGAATCACAAAGAAATAGCAGGAAATTCATAGACGACAGAGAGATGGAAGAACATTTAAATGAGACAGAGACAACGGAAAGCCAGGACATAAGCATTACAGGGACAAAAGTGAAAAAAATAAGAAAATTGCTAAGAAAAATAGAGCAAGCAGGTAAAAAAATATGGAGATAAAATAAAGATGAAGTAAGTTCAATGTTGCGTTTCCGTCCTTCCAGCGTGTCCACTTATCTGCTTTACCCTGGTGTCTGATTTCTACCTCTTAACTTGTAGCTTGACATTGAATTTTTCAGCAGGTAAACATCTGAATAATAATTAATGTGATGGAACCAAAGACACCCAGCACCACATGGATAAAGATAGGAGAGGGTTTCTGTCATTTTGGAGCCAGCTGGGAAGTAATCTGCACTTAAGCCCCTGAAGCCAGTCATGCATCTTATCAGTGAGGCCCTTATCTCAGTCTCCTTTCAGTTGCTTTCTTACTTCCTTAAATCATTTAAATATCACATTCACTCTCTGATTACCTGTCACACTACAACTGATATGCTAACAGATACCCTCATGATATCCCAGCTCTACTATTGTAACAGCCCCAGGATTGCTACACATTCAGCCCAACATATACACGTTTCATTCATTTCTTTCTTTTTCGTTTTCCACGCTGTTAGTCCATCTGCTAGCTTCCAGTTTTACAAATACAGTGCTCTATTCCCGCCCCCCGACCCACCATCGTGGAGGTGGCTGTGACTGGCGATCAGGCCCAGGAAGCCCGGGACTTGGATCTGACGATCAGGCAGGATACTGAGTGCTGGAGTAGGAGCGGCCATCTGCAGGGGACAAAAGGCGAGGATGAAATTTGTTTAGGTAATTCCTGGACAAACACTTTAAACTGGACCAAACCCTCTCCCACCACCTGGCTTCCCCCTACCCGAGTACCACAAGCAATTACCCACCTGGCAAATGTGAGATTGCCGATTGGCTTATGTAAAATGTACCTGGTGACGTGACAAGCCCACTGGCTGCTTCTGCTTATTGTCAAATATACGGATGTGAATGTTTATCGTGCTCAAGGACTAAATCTGCTGATAAGGTAAGGTTTAGATCCCTGAACCAGGAGTGATCGTCTGTGGGTAATAAAACGTGAGTATAGAGGGTTTTTTTTATTTTACTGGCTAGACAATGACTTTAAAGTGGACCAAAACCCAGGATTTTGACTATCCTGGGTTTGGTCCTTCCCCCCCCCCCCCCCCCGGGGCAGCCCCGCTACGTGAAACCCCCCAGATCAACTCACCTCATCCCGGTCCTACGGCGCATGCGCGGGCCCTCGTCCAATCAGCGCGCTCAGAGCCACTGAGCTATGGACGTCTAAGCCGATGTCTTAGCACAGCGGCTCACAAATGGCCCTGCTAGAGGGATAGCGGGGATGCGGCTGCGGCCCATGCATGCGTTGTTGGACCGGAACGTAAGGTAAGTGTAGTGGGTGACCTGGGGGGTTTCACACAGGGGGGAGGGAATGGATCGGCCCAGGAATCTTATAGATTACCGGGCTGATCCTAATAGGTTTCAGTCCACTTTAAATTATTTTTTCACTGTCCTGTTCTTTTTTAACTGACATGGAACAATCAGATCAGAAAGGGGAGCACACGGACCTTTGGTAATTATTTGACTGGCCTGCTTTAAAGTGGACCAAAACCCACCCTGGAGTCTATAAGACTCCAGGGCAGACATACTCGCTCCCCTCTGGGGCATCCAGATTAGAGATGCCCTGCTGCGTTAAAACCCCCCAGGTTGCCCAGTAAACTTACCTTCTTCTCGATCCAATGGCTCAATCATGAGCGCCGCTTCTCCCTGCTTTATCTGTAGCAGGGCGTGTCTGCACCAGGCATTTGTGAATGGCCGATGCGGGCATGCTCCCTGTTAGAGAGTAGTGGAAATGCAGCCGCCAGCGCACTCAGGCCCCTCGCAGAGTCTTAGATGATCCTTAGACGAGTGGGAGGAAGCGGATCCGACCACTTCGTTTGGACAGGAGGTGCCGTGGGACTGGGGAGAGGCGAGTTAGTTTGGGCAACCTGGGGGGCTGATCACACTGATCCCCAATCAGGGCTAAGGACCAAAACCCAGGATAGGTAAAATCCTGGGTTTTGGTTCACTTTAAAGCGCTCTCTAATAGCTTTCTCTTCTCCTGCAAGTCATTTAATGTGTCATTTTATCTTGAAGAGGGGTCCCCCCTCCTCCTTTATCTCACCCATTCTCCGGAATGTTTTCCCTCCTGCAACCCTTCAAAAGTTTTCTTAAAGCAGAGCTGTTGTTAAAAAAAGGGAAAGAAAGAACTGACAGGTACGGCCACAGCACTGCATGCGCCTGCTTCTGATGTATGAAATGCCCCCTACATAGATCTACACATTTCTCTGCCAAAAGCCAGGATGTGTCTATTTCATTTAGACAAGAACCAGAGCTCTGAAAGGGGCATGGCTACATGGCTACATGGCTACATAGGCTGCGAAGCGCTAGGTAATTAAGTAATACAGCAATTGGTCAACACTAGAAATACTAGGACAAAAATATTTGTGCACTTAGTAGGTTTGATTCAGCACCAGGTGAGATAAGTCACTACTTTTTAGGAGAGAAAACTGCTATTAACTTACATTGTGTCCCTTGCAGCTGATTCTGCAACCAGATGTAAATTTTGACCTGGTTCTTAATCAGCCCCAAGGTAAACAATGAAAGTGAATGGCAATTTTCTCTCCTAAAAAGTAGTGCTAAATCAAACCTATTGTATATACGATTCATTGCAATAGGTGTGCTGAACCCACCTTATGCAATGAATGAAGTAGGTGTGTGGGGACGGATACAAGGCCATATGAGGCTGGCAGAGCCAGGAGACAGAATAGCTGGATCCCTGCCCTCAGTAAGTATAAAGATGTACTGGATGGCAGAGCTGCGTGGGCACACCAGAGGAGCTGCAGGGTACAAACGGCAAGTATAGGCCTTTCTTTTTTAGCCTGTACGTTCCCTTTAAGGTCAGTATACACAAATAGTTCAAGATTGCAGCTCACCTACACCTGCATTACAGCACGGAATAGGGGGGCCCAGCAGGCAACTCCCCAATACAGAGACTGAATATGTCCAACTTTTCCTTTTAAAACCTAGCATTTAATTCTATTGGTTAAAAAAATCTCACAGTAAAAGTGATGTCCTAGGACATCAAAGTGTATGACAAGTGCTGAAATGCGTCACACTACGGTCGCAACGAGGGGACCTTTTCTGTTGCTGCTAAAGGGAAAAGCTGGACACCTTTAAAGAGGGACTTCCTTGAGGCATCCCAAATTGGGATGCCCTGCTGTGTAAAAGTCACCGGAAGCCCCGATACACTCACCTTCTCGTGGAGCCCTCGCCGTGTTTCTGTGCTTGTACAGGCACACTATTGCTAGAAGGTGAACGGCGGATGAGGCTGGCGGCACACGTGACTCCCTTTGGCGCAGCTCGGCTGCTTAGCCATCCAGGCGGCTTAACCGACAGCAGAGCCGAAGGAAACCGAGTGAAAGCGAGCGCTGACTGGTATAGCACACCACTCAGCCAATCAGCGCATTCGCTTTTACCCGAGTCTGTGCCATGGGAGTGAAAGAAAGGTGAGTGTATGGGGCGACAGGGGGCATATGCACAGCAGGGCATCCCAATTCGGGATGCCCCCCGTGAGAGGAACAACACATGGGAAAGTGAAATTCCTGGGTGTTCCTCTTTAAGGAGCTGGTCTTGTTATACATATACTGTAGGTCGTTATTTAATTTTTATATTTGGTATTTTTTTGAACAAATAGCTGTCTGTTTTTAATCATAAAGAGGATTGTCCAGGGACTTTTCGGACAAAAATAAAAAATGATAGATACTCACCAGTCCCACGCAGCTGATCATCCCTATATCAGGAGTTTGAAGCTTTCCTTGCCTAGAGATTCAGACCACGCCATCCCCACTTATGACCACAGCCCCTCCCCTTGTGTCAGTCACAGTTGTTGGCCACGTTTGCTTCAATTTTTCCATGGAGGGGGCATGCCGAGGGTTGTCACACTCCTCCATTGTAATGAATGGAGCCGGCGATCACCGTGATTGACGCAAATGGGGTGGCCGCTCGGCTCTGGGCCATCAGGATGCCGGGGAGGAGATTGTGAGCTAGTGCAGCAATGGAAATCTAAATGGAACATGCGTCGCTGGCTGCATCCCCACCCCTGTCTCCAGATGCGCAAGCATCGCCCATTCAGAAAGGCCTGGTGTGGGGGTGTGCTTACACATAGAGGTCTGTCAGATATGCAGCTGTGGCATAGAGATATGGTAAATCAATAGGGGGGTTTGACACAGCGGACAACCCAATTCAAGATTCTCCATAAATCAACCGATATTATAGACTCAAGGAGGGTGTTGTTCCTCTTTAAATAAGGAACACGGGGCTTCCCCCATACCTTGATTCACATACCAACATCTGACACCAGCTTTCCAACCCAAGCAGAAGTCATAACCAGCACAAGTACCTCCGAGAAAGCCTCATAGACACGAAACATGTAAGTGCTAAAACGTACCACATTCCAAGGTTTCAGGAACATGCCATTTATGAGTTATAACTTATATGTAACTGTAAGTATTTGAATGTATGTGAATGTATCATCTATGTATATAAGAAAATCTCCTAATACATGCCTACTGATGTTCAAATCTAATTGAGTAAGGCATACGTCCCAACTTTTCAGGGTGGGAAAGAGGGACAATTGTTAAATGAAGCCATCAGGGACAGTTGGGAGGTATGGTAAGGTGCTATTTATGTTAATACTTATTTGACATAAGTCCAGTTAGCTCCAGGCCCCTCCTTTTATATCTTGTTTCTTAATTACCAATTTTAGTGGGGGCACAACTGACCCTCATCCCAACCCCATTTATTTTGTGCTTCCTAGAGAGACTCCTAAAGATTTTTCTCCTGCTTATACAATTATTACAAACACTGTAGAGATTTTGGGATAACATTGAATGTTGGATTTAGGCCGGTTACCTTGAATTCTTCCTCCCCCACCCCAGGTTTTGGCCTGTTCACCTCCTCTCCCCAGGTGCAGTATTTGGGATGAGGTAATCCCCAGATCTGAAAGGGACGCTCAGTTCCATAGGAAACTGCAGGAATTTCTGTCATTTGGCAGCGGCCGCTGTGCCAGAGCACTGAGCTCATTGCTGAGAACCGGAATCTAAACTTACCACGTTGACCGCTAAAAAGAGTTTTTCATTCCCGTATTCTCAACTTTGATTGTCAGCAACCTAAAAGATTGTTTCACATTTTGGAGATTTCTATATTGTTAATACTTGTATTGTTTTTTTTTACATTTTTTTCAGTGTATATTTTGATTCATGTCTATATAGTAACAGCGGGAAAGCAACCAGTAGAACTCCAGTCCCTTTGTGTTTGCTAGGTTGTCCACTAAAGAATGATTATACGTGCTATCAAGTAAATATACCGTAATTGGGCAGCACTTGTCACACTTTGTGTGTTTATTAAAAACAATTATGAGATCTACTTAGTTGGGAAATGGCAAACATTTCTCTCTTATTATACAATGTAAAATATGTGCAAGTCACATAAATCTTCTATCAAATTAGATATTTGAGTCAATGCTTGAACGCACACAATAAATAGCAGTACATGCCTTGAATTTAACAAAAGATATGCTATTGTATAGCTAGTGAAAGTGAGATTTTGGAGATATATTTGCTATTGTTAAATGCTGCATTTGCACTCATTTCAACAAATATGAACAATAACCTCTGCTGCAGTTAAACAGGTGGAATAGAAGAAAAGCTTTGCAATACAAAGAGGCTTCATTAGAGAGGGAGATAATTTGGTGAAGCCAGTGTAACTTTCGGTGCGCATTGCGGTGTAGATTGCAACCTGCATCCCGGGAAGCTTTTTAACGATAACACACAAAAATGTGTAAAAATAAAGTTTATGTCCTACAATTCCCCTGCAAAAATCATCTGTATCAGTGATGGCACATTTTTATGGTTTAGTTACATTATTTTCCCAGGATGTATTTTTAAAGATTGGAAATAACAGCACCCTATGGTCTATGCTAAAGATTTCACTTTTTTTTCTGCATAGCCCATAGGGTTTTGTTGTTTCCAAACTTAAAAAAATACTCTTACATCAATGGTAACCTGTAAAAATGAATTATCAATTCAGAAAGCCCCAGTTGTGCTATTGTGGAGCCTTTCACTGTTCTTATGTCCCACTCTGAGAAGCAAGAAGAAGAGATAGATGATAGCTCATTCAGCTTTACCTTGGGTAGAGTTTAATGTCTCTAAATGTAAAATCATGCACTTGGGTAGAAGGAATCTCTGCTCTGAGTACCGTATGGGCAGCACTGTGTTAGCCAGGACCTCGGAGGAGAGAGATTTAGGGGTACTGATTACTAATAGCTGCAAGATGAGTGGACAGTGTAGCCAGGCAGTGGGAAAAGCAAGCAGGATGCTCGGCTGCATAGCTCGAGGCATCACCAGTAGGAAGAGGGAGGTTGTGATGCCGCTGTATAGAGCCCTGGTAAGGCCACAGCTAGAATACTGTGTGCAGTTCTGGAGACCTTACCTGCAAAAAGACATTATTCAAATAGAACGGGTCCAAAGGTGGGCAATGAAAATGGTGGAAGAACTTAAACTTAAAACTTATCAGGAGAGACTTAAAGCACTTAATTTGTACAGTTTGGAGGAAAGAAGGGAGAGGGGGGACATGATTGAGACCTTTAAATATGTGAAAGGATTGAATAAGGTTCAAGAGGGAAGTGTTTTTAAGAAGAAGCTTAATGATAGAACAAGGGGGCACAACCTGAAACTAGTCGGGGGGAAGATCAGGAGCAATGTTAGAAAATATTATTTTACAGAAAGAGTAGTAGATGCTTGGAACAAACTTCCAGCAGAGGTAGTTGGAAAATCAACAGTCACTGAATTTAAACATGCCTGGGATAAGCACACATCTATCCTAAGATAAAGAGTACATACAGTATACACATAAGGGCAGACTAGATGGACCGTATGGTCTCCTTCTGCCGTCAACCTTCTATGTTTCCATGGAACCCTTAATTATAGCCATCAGAGAGGCCCTTAAATGGGAAGAACCCAATTAAACTTCCTCTTTATTCCCTGAAGTCAGAAATACTTTTCATAGAAGTGGGTGTCGACAGACAGGAGACAATCCTTCAAGAATAAGGTATGCAAAATCTACCCCTTCAAGTCTGAAGATGTCAGGATGCTGGAGGAGGCACGGACGTTTGAAGCAGCCATTTTAAGGTTGGCTAGACATCCTACATTGCCTTTAGAAGATAACGATTCTGTTTGGTCAGCAGATGCTATCTCCAAACTGGCGTGGACTAAGATCCCGTTTGATGACTCCCTTCTTTTCTGCAACAAAATGGAGGTGGCCATCAATGTGGTCACAGGAGGAAGAACTGACTTACTTCCTCAAGAAAGGAGGAGAATATTCCAAAGACTTTGTGGGGCAAGACCATTCTCAAACAGCTTCAGTGAAGCCAGAGCCAGAGTCTGGAGAGGAACTCAGTCTTCCCTGTTGAGGAATGTGAAAAAAGGACTTGTGCATCCCAGCTAAGACCACAGAGGCTCCTTTTGACAATTACACTGTCACAGAAAAATTGGGAGCGAGACTGACAAAATTCTATATGGTATGGGCTGCTTCGATAATGGACAAGTGGGTTCTTCAAACAATTTCTGAGGAGCACAGTTGGACCTTCGTAAAGCCTTCCACGAGAGACTACTTTGTTCAAACAAAAATACTATCAAGCAAGGAGGAAGCTTCTTCTTTATCCCAAGACATCCAAACGTTGTCAGATCAAGAGGCTATTGTTCCTGTATCAGCCCCTGAAAGATTTGGGGGTTGGTATTCAAGACTCTTCCTCTTCCCAAAGAAGGCTCAATCACAGGATAGTCATCTCGAAGTTCCGAATGGAGGCGTATCCCGAGCTATGCTTTTAGGGGAGTGGCTCCTTTCCCTTGATTTGAAGAATGCATATACCCAACATACCAAAAGTACCTGAGATTTGCCATAGGGGAAGTTCACCCTACATTTTGGACTGTCCACCAAGAATGTTTACGAAGGTCCTGGTGGCACTAGACTCCTAGAATTTCCTAGAATCCTAGAATTTCTTCAGTCTGGCCTTGACAAGGGCCTCGGGCTAAACACCCTTTGGTTATGCAATTTTTCAGAACAGTAGTAAGGATTAAACCTCTTAGAAGATTACCCTATCCCCAGTGGGATCCCATTTTGGTCCTCAATTTCCTCTCCTAGGACCCTTACGTTCCTCTGGAAGATTGTTTGTTTTGGGACTTAACAATGAAGTCTGTGTTTCTAATCTCGATTGCCGCAGCCGCAAGGATGTTGGAGATAAGATCTTCGGGATCAGAAGATCCTTTTATTTTTTTTCCCAGGAAGAGTTGAACTTACGCCCAGGCTGGAGTTCGAACCAAAGGTGGCATCCCCTTTCCTTGCAAATAAAGATATCCAGTTACAAACCTTTCGATGCAGCACGGATGGGGAAATATTTCACCCTCTAGATGTGGGTCCTGTCTGAAACAATATTTGGATATTACCCAAGAATTCAGGAAAGCAGAAAATGTGTTATCTCTTTGCCAGAACCCTAACAAGGTGGGTTGTCAAAGTCATCAAGAAGGCTTAGATTACCAAGGGGTTGCAAGAACCAGATTCTGTGAGAGCACACTCCACTTAGCTTCATCTTGGGCTTACGAGAACAGAGTCTCGTTAGAAAATGTTTGCAAAGCAGTGACATGGACGTCGCCGCATACCTTTGTTAAACATTATAGAGTTGAACTTACTTGCTCTACTACACTCCTTTTTGCAAAAAAATACTTGCTGCTATGATCATGTACTTTATTGAGTTCAGCTATAATATTTCAGTATCCAACCCATCGTTGGCTGTTATTTCCCTTAGTATGACGCCATGGAGGCGCCAGGAAAACTGAAAATTCTGGTGCATTGTCCATGGGGGCATACTTACTCGCCCATTATGAAAAGGCTAAATTGCAGAATGCTCACAGGAGCTTCAGATTTATTAATCACCACTCCTATCAGGCTAGGTTCCAGGTTCCTTAACCCTCAGTATGCCACCATGGAGAATGGCCAGGAATGGAAAATCACAGGTAAGGTGAGTACTTTCCGTTTTTTGCACTTTTTTAGTTTAAATATTTAAAAGCTCACCAAGATGCAAGTTGCAATCCGCACTGCCATGCACACTGCAAGACACACTGGTATCACCAAATAATTAGCATGACCCTCAATATCTATGGATAATGCTAATTAAGGATGTTATTAGGGAGGGTCATGCAAGTTACTTGTAAAGCTTTTGGTGTGAATTGCAACCTGCGTCTCGTGAGCTTTTTTTGAAACTTGAACACACAAAAAAGTGCACAAAAATAGTTTGCTCTAATCCCCCCCCCCCCCCCCCCAAAAAAAAAAAAAAAATCACTTGTACCTGCG
The DNA here is from genome assembly GCA_027917425.1 of Gastrophryne carolinensis. Taxonomy (NCBI): domain Eukaryota; kingdom Metazoa; phylum Chordata; class Amphibia; order Anura; family Microhylidae; genus Gastrophryne; species Gastrophryne carolinensis. Next base: position 346,828,814 of record CM051238.1, on the reverse strand, counting down.
ATTAGGCATTTTTACAGGTGAGGTACATCATTTATCCGACAAGGTAAAGATAGTTCTAAAAAAGGTTAGCAACCCATTGTCTGTACAGAAACAAATCACTTTTTACTGCATAGCCCCCAGAATGCTGTTATTTCAAAACATTTTCAAAATCTGTATCCTTACTTTATACCCTTCATTGTGTTAAAAATATAAAAATACAATTCTGTGATTACTCACCTGTAGAATTAGTATTATATGTATACAGCATGTCCTGTTCCAGAATATTCCTTACTCTTGGGTAATACATCCACAAGATGACGCTGGACTGCAGAAAACAGCTTGTGGCTCCTCCCGGCCCTATATAAGTCAGGGACCTCCCACAAATTCCCCAGTATTGACAAGCAGTTAACAAGAAGCCGGGAGAACAATAATAACAAGAATTCAAAAATGAACATATGAACAATGACAATATGAACAATAGAGGTAACTAAGAATAATGATAACAAGGGTGGGATGGAACAGGACGTGCTGTATACATATAATACCAATTGTACAGGTGAGTAATCACAGAATTGTATTATTCTAACTTACTAACTTACTTGTATTATTCTAAGTATACAGCACATCCTTTTCCAGAATATTCCTTACTCTTGGGACATCCAATAGCAGTGTCCGTAAGGTAGGGTGGAATCCCCAAAAAGTGACAGCGGGCAGTTTAAACCACTGCCGCCTGCAGAACTTTGCGACCAAAAGCAGCATCAGCTGAGGCCTTAACATCAACCTTGTAAAACTTAGAAAAAGTATGAACAGAAGACCAAGTAGCAGCCTTGCAAACGTGTTCAACAGAAGCTTGGCGCTGAAAGGCCCAAGAGGCACCAATAGCACGAGTAGAATGAGCAGTAAGGCGGAAGGGAGGATCCTTCCCTTTAGCAGAATAGGCCTGTATCACAGCCTGACATATCCACTTGCTGATAGTGGACTAAGCTGGAGCCAGACCCTTCTTAGGTCCAGACGGGAGCACAAAAAGAGCATCAGTCTTTCTGAAGGATTCAGTAGCCACTAAATCGAACTTGACCACATCCAGAGAGTGTAAAACCCTCTCCTTAGGGTTACTAGGATTAGGACACAGAGAAGGCAAAACATTGTCCTGATTGAGATGAAAGGCAGACACAACCTTAGGCAGAAAATTTGGCTTAAAATGAAACACCACCTTGTCCCCGGCTCCCGTGCGCGCACGCGAGCATGTGATTTATATGCCCTCCGACGGCGCTGCACACAGCACGCCCGTTGGAGGCTTAGTTAAAGGGACAATGGCCCGAGGTGTGTGGGGGGAAACGCCCCCAGTTCTGGGTAGGGGCCAATGAGCCCAAAGGAGGGTTTTGGGCTATACGCCCTTTTTGTGGTTCAGAGCCAATGATTGTGGAACTTCTAGAAAGCACCAATCACGCACTCACTTCCCCCATTTCCAGTCATATCTGGATCCTATAAAGTCTTCACCATGACAGTTACTCAGTGCCTGTGATAGAGCCTTGTCGTACCTAGTTTGTCTACTGAATTGTTCTCTGATTGATCTTCGTTGCCGACCCCTGCCTGAACCAGCCATTCTCTGTTTGATCTCCATTGCCGACCCTTGCCTGAATCGACTACTCTCTCTGATTGATCCCTGTTGCCGACCTTTGCTATCCACGACCACCCTGTCCGCTGCCAGCCTTGACCTCTGCTTCGTACCCTGGCCTCGAGCTGCCTCATCCTACTGTACCGTCGCTATCTCTGCTTACCCGGTGCTGACCTCTGGCCTGTCTTTGGACTTCCTAGTAATTCCTGCTTCATCAATTAGACTCACTTTGATCCCGCTCTTCGTTAATGGTTCTGCAGACCTCCAACCAGTAAGCTCCCATCCTTTGAGCCATTGAAGGGCTGGAGGCAACCGATGCCGGGCAGGCGTGTACTGCGTCCAGGCAAGCGGGGCTCCTACAGGTGAAGCTGGCTGCGGAGATTGGGGGTTGAGGTCTTACCTGGAGGGCTGGAGTTACCTGAGCATGACAATGCCCTACAGAAGTGATAGCCACCAAAAAGACTACCTTAAGCGTCAAAATGGACAAAGGGGCCTCACGCAAAGGCTCAAAGGGAGACCCCTGCAAGGCAGATAAGACCAAGTTAAAATCCCAGACTGGTAACATAGGCTTACGTGGAGGACGCACGTGAGTAACCCCCTGGAAGAAAGTCTTGACCAGACGATGGTGAGCAAAGGATCTTTGGAAGAAAATGGCCAAAGCAGAAACATGACCTTTGAGGGTACTAAGTTGAAGACCCAAATCCAAACCATGTTGCAGAAATTCCAGAATCCTAGGGATAGAAAACACCCGACAGGGAAGCGACTTAGACTCACAACAGTCAAGATAAACATGCCATACCCTATAGTAGATGGATGACAAGGACTTCTTCCTAGCACGAATCATGGTATTAACAACAGAGGCAGGCAGCCCCTTTTCCATCAAGATGGAGGTTTCAGCAGCCAGGCCGTTAAAGCCAGCGTTTGTAAATTGGGGTGGCGTAGCTGCCCCTGAGTGAGCAGGTCTGGATCCTTGGGCAGGGCATACTGATCTACTGCCAACTGCACGACGTCTGTGAACCACACCCTTCTTGGCCAACAGGAGGCCACCAGAATGGTTGGCACCCCTTTCTGGGCAATCTTGCGCAGCACTCTGCCCAGCAGAGGAAAAGGAGGGAACACACAGAGAAGCTGAAAGCTCTTCCAAGACATTGCTAGTGCATCCATGGCCAAGGCCAGAGGGTCCTGGGACAGAAAGACAAAGACTGGAAGCTTGTGATTGTGACGGGACGCAAACAGATCCACATCTGGCCGACCCCTGCGGTGGCACAGGGAGCAAAACACCCTGCTGCTGAGGGACCATTCTCCCAGACAAGAAGTCCCCCTGCTGAGGGAGTCTGCCTCCAGATTCTCCACCCCCCGGATGTACACAGCTGAGATGCAGGGAACATTCTCCTCCGCCCAAGACAGTATCAGGGACACTACCTTGAGGGCCCTCTTGCTCTGGATCCCTCCCTGATGATTGATGTAGGCAATCGCTGTCTGGTTGTCCGAGTGGACCGGAACCGCCCGACCCCGAAGGTGTGGAGTCAATTGGGCGAGAACCAACCTTATCGCCCTCAGTTCCAGAATGTTGATAGGGGTGTGGGCCTTCTGAGGGCCCCACTGACCCTGCAATTTCAGGAATTTCCAGAAGCCCCCCAACCTGTCAGACTGGTATCTGTGGTGACTGTCTCCCAGCACGGGGCCAGAAACGATCTGCCCATCAACAGGTTTCTTGATTCCAGCCACCACGAGAGAGACCTTCTGGCCAGAGGGGACAGAAGCAACACCTGATCCAGGGACCAAGGGTCCCGATCCCATACCAACAAGAGGTGAAGTTGAAGAGGTCTCATGTGAAACTGAGCGTATGGAACCGCCTCGAAGCAAGACACCATCAGGCTCACCAGCTGCATCCCCTGCAGAATGGAGGGATGAGGGCAAGACATAAGAAGCCTGGCTTGGGCTTGAAGACTCTCAACCTTCTGCTGAGGGAGAAAAATCTTGATTGATATGTGAGTCATGCCCAGAAAGGACCGCACCATTGATGGTGACAGGAAAGACTTGGGGTGGTTGATCACCCAGCCGAAGGACTCCAGTATGGACACCACCAGCTGGGTATCCAGCTCGGCCTGCTGGAAGGACTGAGACGTGATGAGAATGTCGTCCAAGTAAGGAAGGATGCGAGTGACCTGAGATCTCAGCAGAGCCATTACGCCCGCCAGCACCTTGGTGAATACCCTGGGAGCCGAGGTAATACCAAAAGGCAAGGCCACAAATTGGTAGTGCTGATCCTCCAGAGCGTACCTGAGGAATCTCTGATGACCTGGAAAGATTGGTACATGAAGGTAAGCGTCCTTGATGTCTACAGAGGTCATGAAGTCGCCTGGTCGTATTGAATTGACAGCTGAGCGCAGAGTCTTCATGCAAAAGTGTTTGAACCTGACAAATTTGTTGAGGCGCTTTAAATCCAGGATGGATCTGATGGACCCGTCTTTTTTGGGAACAGTGAAAAGACTGGAATAGTAGCCTCTGCCCCTTTCCCTCAAAGGCACCTGGCAGATGACCCCCAACTCCAGAAGGTTTTGGACAGCAAGGCACAGACCCTGAGCTGACAGGGGGTTTTGAGCCATCCGGGAATTGATGAATCTTGGGGGCGGCCAGGATCTTGTAACCGGAGGACACTACCTCCTGAATCCACTGGTCTGAGACGTGAAGCCTCCAGACATGAGCAAAGAGCCGAAGCCATCCGACCCAGATGGGTGAGGGCGCCCCTTCATGCCTGAGGGGGCTTGAGTGAGAATTTTGGCTTGGGACCCCAGGAGAGGCCAGGACAGCCACGTCCTCTGCATCTTCCCCAGTGATCTCCGTGGGCCCCAGTAAAGGAGACTCCTCGGCCAGTTCTGGAACCATGGAAGGATGGGAAAAAGGCACCCATCCCCCGAAAGGACCGGGACGGCCTAGTACGTTGAGGTAACCTACCGCCCCTGGCAAACAAATCCAAGCGTTCACCAAAGAGGCGCAGGCCCTTGAAAGGGAAGCCAGTGGGAGCCTTCTTAGCAGCATTATCAGCTACCCACTGATGTAGCCAGACAGAGCGGCGTATAGCCACCAACACGGCAGAAGTCCTACCACACATTCTAATGGCATCATCCATGGCAGAAAGAATATATGTAATAAATTCCTCACAAAGCAGGAGAGATCTATACTCTTCTCTACCTGCATCCTCAGATGCCCCGTCCAAGAGACTCTTAAGCACCCCTTTAATGGCAATAGCCGTGATAGCAGAGGCACAAACCGGGCGCAGCGCCGTCCCCACACAGGCAAAGGCGTGACAGGCCAGTTGGTCCAAGCGCCGGTCCTCCCCATCCCGCACGCAGGGTAGTAGTATCAGGAGAGTGCATGACAGATGTATTGGACAACCCGAGAACGGGCGCATCCACCTCGGGAGGACATGACCACGCTTAACAACATCAGCAGGAAAGGGATACCTCTTGTCCCAACTCTTAGGCACCCCTGGCAGCTTGTTAGGCCATTCTCATTCCTTGAGCACTAGATTATTAAAATGAGTCTGCTCAGGGAACTCCCAGCATGGCTTAACTGTATGAAAAAGCTCACCCTGCTGCTGCGGAGCCACTGCCGGGGGAGAAATACAAAGCATTTCAAAAATGTGACTGAGCAATCTGTCAGTGTCATCAGGGGACCACGGGTCTTCCACAAAGGGAGTCCCAGTACCACCGTAAAACTTAGGTTGTTCCTCAGAGGATTCAGAATCAGAAAATAATTCCCCCTCCTCAAGGGGGTAGGGACCTTCTGCAGGGAAGAGGGAAACCGCGGGTGATAAATGCTGCTTCTTGGCAGAAGCCTTACGCGGGGCAGACCCAGCAAGATGTTTTTCAATGCTGGCCACCTGTGCAGCTAAATCAGGTTGAGACTCCCCGCTAGTATGCCCCTCAGTGGGGGTCAGATGTAAGCTTGGGGGATTAGGTGAGGCCAGAGGGGGTGCACCGCCAGGCCCAGTAAAAGACAGCCCAGACTGCATCGCAAGCGCTTGCTGGGCACAGGGTACACAAACCCTGACATCATCACTTATGGGGGATACTTCACACACAACACATAGCTGGGCTTGTCCCGAAGGAACCCCAGGCCCATTATCCCCAGAAGCCTCCATATGGTGATTTGAATGGCACAACAGGCCTGGAGACGTGATGTGAAAATTGTCATCCACAGAGCCCGCCCCCCCGAAGAGCGCGAAACGCGCCCATGTGATCCGGCCGGCCAATAGAAGCCCTGAAGCTCTGAGGTAAATGACGACGCCGCCCGCGGAGCGCTGTACAAGCGCGCGGCGGCGTACAAGGCGACAGTAATACAGTAATAGGCACAAAATAATAACTGAATGTGTATAAAACACACAGAGGTTATTTTAAACACCTTTTGCAGCAGTCTTTTATGGATGCTGCAGCTTGAGTAAAGAATAGATGGGCGATATAGAAAGGGGTCAGTCTGAAGCCTCACCGCATACCACCAGTGATACTTGTTCTACTGGTTGGGAATCATTGCTCTATGCAGGTGACCTACCTGCATATAGATCCATTCTGATCCACCTGCCTACTAATATAGGGCCTTATTCATGAAGGGATAGCGCCAGGTAGTGCCTTCACAGCGGCAGGTGAACGCCGGAGACGGCACGCAATTCCACATTTATGAAGCCGAATCTGGTGAGTGACTAGAACAACGCCATGTAGCATCTGATTCATCAGTATCCCTGGCTCAGCGTACAGTGCCGGCGTTCAGCCTTGCAAAGCTCCACGTATTACCTCTTGCTACCTGGTGCTCCCCTATACATTTCTATAGACGATCCTTAAATCCCTTTCCTGATCCCAATTTTTTTTCTTTAAAAAACCCAAAACTTCTGACATGTATCCTGGGCAAGAAAATGAAATTTTTGAAAACTTTTTGGATTAATAATATTTTTATGCAGAATTGTTCTTACATGTCTGGTATTAAAGTGTTCATGTTACAATGTTATAACAATGTCATTCCATATGTTTTCGCTTTGTTACTAGTGAATACATGTTCATAAACAGATTTTAATTACACAGCCTCTGGCGCTATGGGCTACAACTACATGATTTTGAGAGCCGGTGATGTTTGAGGCTGTTTTTTTGATGAATGTGGTGTGAGTCAGTTGCACTAAGCTGGCGCTATCGTTGGTCCCATACAGCGTAGTACTGCGACTCACACATCATATTCATCAATGCCGGACAGCGACTGAGGCGCTCTGAAACAATGATCCATGGCCGAGCACAGCGGCTACTAGCAGGTGCTCTGAAATCCGCTCTACAGACACTCATCTGTCGCTACCTGGCGTTAGTAATGAATCGGCCTGCCAGTCAATTTTGGTAGCTTGAAGCAGAACAGCTATTACAACCAAAAATCTAAAAACTAGCATGCAGCGAGTGAGAGTCATGCTAAAACTTTAGTGAAGCAAGTTAAAGTGGACCAACACCCAGGGGTGATCGGCCCGGGAATCTATAAGATTCCCGGGCCGATCACCTCCCTCACCGCGGGACATCCGAGATCGGGGTGTCCCGCGGTGAGGGACCCCCCCCAAAAGCCCCAAAAAACCCACCCCCTCTAGGCGTGCGCGCCCCCGCGCCGGGCGTTCGTGAATGGCCGGCGCGGGCGCGCGCACTGTCAAAGGGGCGCGCAGGAGGCGGCGGCGGACGCGCTGTCTTGTCCGCAGCTGTCACCCGCTTGTCCGTGGCTACGTGGGAGCGTGGTGAGGTGAGTTTTGGGGGGTTTCTGGGGGGTTGAAGTGGACCAAAACCCAGGATAGTCAAAATCCTGGGTGTTGGTCCACTTTAAACTCTCAGAGCACATTTGGGTGTGACTTGCCCCCCATCGTCTCAGTGAGCTTTTTAACTTTAACACACAAAAAAGGGCAATAAAAATATTTTGTTCTCATTTTTCCTAAACGATCACCTGTATCTTTAACGGGGCATTTTTACAGGTAAGGTAAGAATTGTTTGAAAGTTTGGAAATAACAGCACTCTATTGGTCATGCAGAAATAAAAATCTTTAGCACAGCTCATAGTGAGTTGTTGTTTCCAAACTTTGAAATAATTATTTTTACCTCATTGGAAAAATAATGCACCTCACCTGTAAAAATGCCTCATCACATGTGCAGGGGAATTTTTAAGGAGAGATTAGAAAAAGCGTTTTTTAGTGCACTTTTTTTGTTTTAAAGTTAAAAAGCTCACAGAGATGCAGACAGCAAAACCGGACTGCTGGGAAGGGCTCATCAGAATGGATGTCAAACATTCTTCAAACTTTTTCTTTGCAAGGATGCCTCTATGCCTTTTTATATAACAATTTTAAAACCCTTAAAACTTCGAAATAAAATAAATGCCGGGCTTTCCACAAGTTTTCCGATCCTAACAAAGCAGATCGTTTTTTTTTTTTTTTTTGGGACGTGGTTTATAGCTATTCTTGAATGCCAGCGCCCTCTGTTGCTTATCCAGAGAAAAACGAAATGTTGCCAGTGCAGTAGTATTTCATATCTTTAATATATATATATATATATATATATATATATATATATTTATATTATTATTTGTTTAATTTTGAAATAGGAATTCTGCGGTTGAGAACCTCCGCCCCCCCCCACAACAAAATAAGTCAAATATCTATTTGTAATAATTCAGAAACGTTTTTTTGTCTTTATCTATTTCATATTTTGGTGGAAAGTTGAAAGAGATTTTAGACTGTGACCTGCTGACCGTCTTGAGCAGGAGATAGGTGTCCGCTAGCAAACAGGCTGAGCATGGAGAGTGTTTGATACACTTGTATCAATTGTATAAAGCGGTTGCTGCTCAGCTTGGCAATCTGTGAGTCATAAGAGCAGCTAGTTCTGAATGGCAGAGAAAGGTGAAAGTCAATCGTATTTTAAAGTGGACCAAAACCCAGGATTTTGACTATCCTGGGTTTTGGTCTGACCGGGGATGCCCTGCTGTGTGAAACCCCCAGGTCACCGGATCTCACTCACCCTTCCTACGGCGCATTTGCAGGCTCTCGTCCAGTCAGCGCGCTCGGATCTGCTCCTGCTCCTTCGTCCAAGAGCTCGTCTAAAGTAAGCGGATCCGAAAACTCACCTTCATTCCTGATCCAACGGCGCATGCGAGCAGTGGCCGTATCACCACTATCCCTTTAACAGGAATCGTGCCTGCGCTGGTCATTCACAAATGCCTGGTGCGGGCACCCGCCCCGCTAAAGGGATAGTAGGGATGCGGCTGCTGCTCGCGTATGCACCGTTGGACCGGGAACGAAGGTGAGCTTTTGGGTGACCTGATTTGACACAGCACGAAATCCCAAATCTGGATGCCCTGGGGGGAGCAAGTATGTCTGCCCTGGAGTCTCATAGACTCTAGGGTGGGTTTAGATCCACTTTAAGGAGATCTTGCAGCTATGGGTACCACCATCTTCATTTCGAGGTCTTGGACCAATTGCAGGAACAGCACCTATTTCTCCTACATAATTTCATTATCAGCTGGGGAAACTTTTATTTAAGGAAGGGATTACAACTATTGCAACTATTTTCAGCATAAAACCTCCTTAGGGAGGCTCAGGTAGATGTTAAGCTTGAAATTGTTGCCTATATCATGTTGAGCCTAACATGGGTATCTCCCTAAGGTGGCTTGCTCCTCAGTTTTCGCGGTCCCAAGCCTTACCCCCTATACAGCCCACTTCAGCCTTGTGCTGACGTGTGCCAAAAACCCAATGCCTGTCCACAAGTGGTAGGTTATGGCTGTGTAAATATTTAAAGCTACTGGGGCTCCCTCTCCTATTTTATCTTATAATCAGAATATGTAATATATTACTGTCGGTAATCATTACTTTGTACGGTGCTATGGAAGATGATGGTGCTTTATATAGATAGATATAGAGAGATGAATTTAATGTAGCGCTGATGCTAACACTGGGCGTGTCTGGGCAAGGGCCAGGGCCCCTGGCTTCTTAAGAGGCCCACTTAGGTTCACACTGGACTGAAAGGCTTATCCAATTCTGGATGCCCCCGGGGTACAAAACAAAACCCGGGTTAAAGTTAAAAATATTGCAGCATGAAGACATAGAGGCTGACTCACTACAGTATTGCCAGATGAGCGTCTGTATAGCAGTGTTCGGAGCGACCGCTAGTAGACGCTGTAAGCAGGTATTGGGCGCTGTAACAAATTTGTCTTTCAAATCCCATATATACATTTGTGATTGGTAAGCAGGTATTGGGCGCTGTAACAGAGCATCTCGGTCACTCTAGTAACCTGGCCGGCATTGATGAATGTGATGTATGCTGGGTGCTCTAACACCAGTACAGCGCTGCAGCGAGCGAAAGGCAGTGCCAGCTCAGTGCGTCCGACTCTCAACGTTCCACACCATACTTATCAAAAAAGGACACACACACAGCGATCAAAGTCTGTTTTTGAACACATATCCACCAGTAACAAAGCGAAAACACATGGAATGACATTGTTTTAACACTGTGACATTAACACTTTAGTGCCAGACCTGTAATGACAATTCTGCATAAAAATATAAAAAGTCCCAAAAATGTATAAAAGTGTTTTTTTTTTTTTTACAGCGCCCAGCATTCACCAGTCGCTACCTGCCGCTACCCCTTGTTAAATAACCCCCATAAATTTGGGATCACCACATACTAACGACATCCACATCAGAACAGGGTGGCAGTATTCAATGTCACATGGCCACTGGCAACCAATCGGTGCACCCCGCCAATAAAAATGCGGTAAGTAAGAGGGCTACCTGGCTTGCGTCACAGGGGGTACAGAGGGGGAATCCAAAACTGAGACACTTAGGAAACAGGAAGGGATACGTCACAAAGAGTCCTTCAGAAGAAATGCATTCAGCTGCAGTTTAACCAAAGTACAAACACAGCAAAGTGGTTAACGTGGGTCAATATGCCAGAGCAGTTCTCATTAGTTCTATTCACACAAGGCAGGACATTGGCTTCTCTCTTATTGCAACTTCCAGGGGCCTCTAATTGAGTCTGCTTCCACCAACAACACAGGAAAGTTTTAATTATAATGTCTGGGAGGGTGGACTGCTTCCCTCCGCACACGCAGACGTCCTGTCCGTTTTACTCAGCCCTTGCAACAGTAAGCACACAGCTTTCTTTCTCACCCAGACCTGCCAGCTTGTGTCTTCTGCTCGATATGGAACTTATTCTGCTTCTATATTGGTTCAGTGTGGGGACAACGCTACTATGTTAGGGAGTCTACAGGACTAGATCACATCGAGGTCCATTCTGAGCCTGGGGAGAATTCTCACTCCTTTTTTAGGGCAGAAAACTGCCATTCACTTTCATTGGCTACCGGGTGTAAATTTTCACCAGGCTCTCATTCAGCCCCAAGGTAGACAATGAACGTCAATGACAGTTTTCTCTCCTAAAAAAGAAGTGAGAATTCTAACCAGGCTCTGAATCCACCCTATTGTCCTTAACCAGAGCTGCTAAAAAGTTTTCTTTCGAAATTCTTTATATTCCACTCCTGCTGATATAGCTCCATTTAATTGCAAGCATCACCTCAGATAATTCATAAGCACCTGTGGACCCCCCTCATGACCTTACAATAAAAAAGAGTGCAAGCTGATCTTCACAGAATCCAATAATTATTAAGTGCTAGTGCTAGCTAAGACCATCATGGAATAATTAAAGTGGAAATGAAGTCATATATTAACCCCTCCCCTGGTGCTAAGGCTGAACAGAGGGGTTACAAAGAAAACAGCCTTACTGTCCCAGCAGTCCAGTGCAGTTCACCCATTGTTCCAGGTCCTGGGCACCACCATCTTGAGAGAAAGCACAAAGCGGCATCCCCCAGCTACGTGCAAGTACCATCCATTCACTTATATGAGCCGACGTTCATGCGGGGAGCCAGAAGATGGCGCTTTTTCGGTGCAGTGGCCGCACAGACCCAGTAGAACGACCCTGGCCAAGGGTCAGGTAACGGGTTTTATTTCTTTGTAACCCCTGCCTCAGTGTCAGGAGAGGGTTCCAGGGGGTTATTATATGACTGGAATTATGCTTTATTAAGAACCGTTCAGTGGACCTCCTTGGAATCCTATAATTATGGTATTAAGAACAGTGCCAGCGAACCTGCCGGAATCCAGTAATAAGCAGAGCTCTTGTGGGTCTCCACAGAATCCATGAATTAATAGGAACAGTGCCAGGGGACCCCCATGGAATTCAATAATTAAAGTTGACCAACCGCTTCATTGGGCGACCCTGAGCAATCAAGAAGCAACCATGAGGTAATGTTTATTTAATTTTTGTTTAAAAAAAGCTTTGCCACAAGGCAACAGTCATAGGGGCTGGTAACCCAGTGCTCAGAGGCCAACCTGCTCACCCCTGGCCTTGCTGTTTAACCAGTCCCTATGCTTTTTGGTACAGGTCAGGTGCTCTTCCAGGGACCAGGACTATACCGATGGGCAACGGGCTCTTTGACAGCCCCGTTATCCAAGAGTGGCTATGGGTAATCAGGTGGCGGTCCCGGCAGGTGATATGCCTGCCCCCCATTTCTGTTAATCGTCATCCTCTTGCGGCAGCGTCTAATACAAAAGGCCCGCTGGCACCTCTTGAACAGGGGAGGGTCACAGGTCCCCCCTCCTACCTGGCTCTCAGTCAGGAGTAACACCGGGAGCCAGAGGTAGAGTTCGACTAACTACATCACTGGAAGGGAAGGGTATGGAGGGGGATTTCCTGAGGTAACCCCCTTCATGACCCCCCCAGCCGCTCACCTAAAGTCCTCAGATAGCCCCCATCTGCTGACCCACAACCCTCACCTAACGCTTGCTGCTGATTCATCATCTGGTTACATTTTCGTGTTGGAACTTTGCGATGAATAAGTGCGTTTTGGCTCCGATTTAATGGGAATGTCTATCTGAAATTCAGCTATTACACTAATATTTAAATGTCAGGTATGGCCCAAAAAATGTTAAGGGTAATTCCACTTTCAATTACATTTTTAAGAGATTTCATTAGTGTGCCAAAAGTATGCTTTACATGTGCTGAGCTTATCTGTTAATATTTTGATTTTCTATTTGTTTGCAACTCCATGTATAAAAGAAAACAGTTTTCTCTAGCAACAATGCATTCACCATAGCAACTAGTGTGTTTGGTGTACAAAAAGACTCACTGACCCTGGCTTGCTAATTATCTGATTGGCTTTGGCAGAGGCGATGCTCCACATTCCTTAGCTAACCCGCCCTGCTCTAATTCAGCTTATTTAGTTGATAGATTCACAATCTTGTGTTCCAGTAGTGAAAGGGTTACTGGCAGCTTTCTCACCAGGTGAGGTCATTACTGCTGCTTGATTTTGCCAAAGCTGCTGATTAGCTCGCCTGTTACAGTGGAAGGAGTCTGGGACTTGTAGTCAATAGTTTTTACTCAAAGCCAGGAAAGCTGCTCCCATTTTATGAGACACACAGAAATATAAGAAACTTAGAAACAGGATGCTGTTAAAGTGGACCAACACCCTGCCCATTTTTTTTTAAATGTCTTTTACAAATATGGCAAATATGCAGACGGACCCGTAATAAATATTAAAGAAAAAATAACTTACCTATAATGCTCCATCGCTGCATCGCTTCCATTTGAATATCTGGCCGCCATCTTTGATTTGCTTCAAAAAGGAAGAGATCGTTTGACCTCTTTCTAAAGCAAATCTCGCGCATGCGCAGTAGCGCTGATTTAGGTCAGGTGAAGCGCCGCTTGCATCTGGAGCGAGCGGCGCTTCACCTGACCTAAATCAGCACTACTGCGCATGCGCTACCCCCACAAGACTGCCGCCTACCTCCGCCACCCTCCCGCACATGACGGCCGCTACCTCCACCACCCTCCCGCACATGACGGCCGCTACCTCCGCCACCCTCCCGCACATGACGGCCGCTACCTCCACCACCCTCCCGCACATGACGGCCGCTACCTCCGCCACCCTCCCGCACATGACGGCCGCTACCTCCGCCACCCTCCCGCACATGACGGCCGCTACCTCCGCCACCCTCCCGCACATGACGGCCGCTACCTCCGCCACCCTCCCGCACATGACGGCCGCTACCTCCGCCACCCTCCCGCACATGACGGCCGCTACCTCCGCCACCCTCCCGCACATGACGGACGCTACCTCCGCCACCCTCCCGCACATGACGGACGCTACCTCCGCCACCCTCCCGCACATGACGGACGCTACCTCCGCCACCCTCCCGCACATGACGGACGCTACCTCCGCCACCCTCCCGCACATGACGGACGCTACCTCCGCCACCCTCCCGCACATGACGGACGCTACCTCCGCCACCCTCCCGCACATGACGGACGCTACCTCCGCCACCCTCCCGCACATGACGGACGCTACCTCCGCCACCCTCCCGCACATGACAGCCACTACCTCTGCCACCCTCCCGCACATGACGGCCACTACCTCTGCCACCCTCCCGCACATGACGGCCGCTACCTCCGCCACCCTCCCGCACATGACGGCCGCTACCTCCGCCACCCTCCCGCACATGACGGACGCTACCTCCGCCACCCTCCCGCACATGACGGCCGCTACCTCCGCCACCCTCCTGCACATGACGGCCGCTACCTCCGCCATCCTACCGCACATGACGGCCGCTACCTCCACCACCCTCCCGCACATGACGGACGCTACCTCCGCCACCCGCCCGCACACGAAGGCCGCTACCTCCGCCATCCTACCGCACATGGGCCACTCACCCACAGCCACCCTGGTCCTGCCGCTCACCGACCTGACCAGTGCTAGGGAGGCCCCGTGCACGCTCACGAGAGCGGAGAGAGGCCACGCCCTCACGATGACTTCGAGAAGAACAGAAAGTGGTAATCGCGGACAAGACATGCAAATGAACGGACAAGCGAGATGGACAGCATGCAAATGAACGGACAAGAGCTGGAGGGCGGGACTTCCGGCAGAGATTTTTGAAGAATACAGGCGCTGCGAGGGAGAGAAGGCTGCAAAAGTCATCAAAAGGTAAGTGTCTTTTTATATTAAAGTGAGACATGTTGTATTGGAAGGTGTTGGTCCACTTTAAGTATGCTGGGCATATGACAACACAATAATATTAACACAAATGTTTATTTTACAACAAAAACCTGGTCGAAAGGGAGTTTTCCTTTAAGAAGTGCTCAACTCTTGTTCGTGTTTTTTGGTGTGCACTGTGCGCCATCTAGTGGTGGAAAAGTAAACAGTTTAGACTGTTGCAAAATAGCAAAGACATACCCCTCGATTCAAAGAGCAAAAGTTAAGTGATTTCGTATCGAGAATCGTAAGTTTGGGTGGGTGTTTGTCATTTTTTCTGGTTTTTTTGGCCATTTCGTATTCGTACGATCGTTCGCGCATAGACGTATATGAACATACGCATTTCGTACGAGAATCGTATAATTTGCGTTAGTTCGTGTGTTTTTCCCGTCCAAATCGTATTATTTGCGTTAGTTCGTGTGTTTTTCCCGTCAAAATCGTATTATTTGCGTCCGATCCTATTTTTTACGTCCTTCACATGGGCTTGCGCCCAATTCAGAGAGGTGATTGCTAATTGTTTTGAAGCCCATTAAAGAGCTGCTTTACGAAATGTTTGCCGGCAGCTATTTGGCCTCGGGAGTAGGATGGAGCGGAGCGAGTTTGTGGCACATCAAGGGCTTATGCTTTTTGGCATTGAGTTGATCGAGATGTCTGAGAGCAGATTGCCCCTGCGTCGTCGCATGAACATCGATAGCATGAATGATGTTGAGCTGTTCGAGCTGACCAGGCTTAATCGCGCTTCCCTCCATAAATTATATAGTGAGCTGCGGCCATGGTTAGCCCGCACCACAAGGAAGGGGCATGCAATTTCAGGTATGACCAAGATGCTTGGCTGCCTGCAATTTTTGGCGAACGGCTCGTTCCAGAGGCTGGGTGCCCTCTCCGTGGGGATGTCACAGCCTACGCTGAGCCGCGCACTATCTAAATTTTTGGAAGGCATGGCTGCCATAACTCAAAAATATATTTATTTCCCTGATGATATGGCAGCCAGAAACGCCATTAAGCTTGGGTTTTATAATGTGGCTGACATGCCCAACGTTATTGGTGCAATTGACTGCACACATGTGGCACTCGTACCTAGGGCAGCCGACGAGTATATATATAGGTATTGAGATTGGTTATTATGTTGCCCAACGTGTCATGTCACCTGTTTTCCTTTGCGGCAGCATATTTGTTTATCCCTCATTTGTGTAGCTGCTTTATCTCGGCTTTTCATTAGTATTTCCCAATAGAGTGCAGACATGTTTTGTGTTTAATTTATTATTTTGGTTCAAATATCAATTACCCTTTTTGTATGTTTTTGCCTTAAGGAATCGTAAAATGGGACACTCACTTAATGTCCAGGCCGTGGTTGGTCCGGATATGCGGTTTATGAGTGTCCTTGCCGGCTACCCCGGATCGTCCCACGACTCCTATATACTCAGGCGATCTGGGTTGTTTCGGAGATTTGAGGCAGGTGAATTTTCGGGGGCATGGCTGCTTGGTAAGTGTGTCCTATTTGTGTGTTATTAAATGTGGCATTAATCTTGTATTTGTTGATCTGTTTGTTTTGGAAAACTTGACAGAAGCGTCCAACTGCCTTTTTCTTGGCTCATATATTAGGAACTTACCCAAAAAATCCTTGTCTCGCTTTGGCCTTCAGAATGTTTTCCCTTTAGTTAGGATGTCTGTAAGTTCCTTGTGGCTAAATATATTGGTTTGGAGTTTATACCCAAGGATCTTTGACATTTGGCTGCTTTTGTACTATTGGTCGTTAAATGTCAAAGTGGACTTAAACTGCATACATTGTAGTTTCCAGTGAAATGTGGCTAGGGATCTTTGACATTTGGCTGCTTTTGTACTATTGGTCGTTAAATGTCAAAGTGGACTTAAACTGCATACATTGTAGTTTCCAGTGAAATGTGGCTAGGGATCTTGGACATTTGGCTGCTTTTGTACTATTGGTCGTTAAATGTCAAAGTGGACTTAAACTGCATACATTGTAGTTTCCAGTGAAATGTGGATAGGCCCTCAGCAGCATCCTAATTGTAACATGTCTGAAAACTAAAAATATATGTAAAATACAAATACCCTTGGCCGTGCAGATGTTTGTTAATTAATTGGTATATAGAAGTGCCATTTTTTTTTAGGTTATACCTTAGTGCAATATTTGGGGGCCCTAATGTGCCCTGTTTTTTCTTGGGGACACTTTACCTTACATCATTATGATATATGTGAATTTTTTGGTGTTGGTTGTGTTGCCTTTTTAATTTTGATTACATTTAATTCTCTGTTTAAGGTGATTCCGGGTACCCACTTCTACCCTGGCTCATGACGCCTGTGCTGCGGCCCCAGGATGCCTCGCAGGAAGCGTATAACCGTGCACATCGCAAGACCCGGGCTGTTGTGGAGAGGGCCTTTGGTCTGCTGAAGACACGTTTTCGTTGCCTTGACCATACTGGGGGGGCCCTGCAATATGATCCCAAGAAAGTGATCGACATTATAATGGCATGTGCTGTTTTGCACAATTTTGCCATCCTGGAACGTGTCCCACGTTATGTGGACAGCCTGCCCTCTTCAGCCGTCGAGGATGAAGCCGAGAATTTTGAGGGGCCCCCCAGTGAGTCTGGCCAATCTGTTAGAGCCAACCTGATCAGCCAGCATTTTAGTTAAGTTTTTTCCCTGTCTCACCATTCTGTATGTCTGTGTTATCCTTTTGGAAACATATGTTGTTTTGCCCTAATGTGGCATTACCTCTAAGTAAAACATTTCGACCTTAATTGTTGCCTAATGTATTTCATGTAGTTTCCTTAGCTTTCGCTGTGCATTGTTACACCTCTTCCAACCAAAATTATCTGGTTTAGGCCAAGCTGTTACAAAAGTCTTCCCACTAAAAACGCCACAAGTATTGGAAGTTAATTTTTTGTTTTACTTAGCAAATGAAAAATTATAGTGGTTAACAGAAATCAGTCCACATACATCTGTGGTAACAAATGGATTAAATTTAAAAAAACATCGAGCACATCTACACCTGGAAGTGAGTGGCACAACCAAACAAGGACACCCAGTCCAAAGGCCAGCCTAGTCCAGTCATTAATATTGCCTGTGCCCAGGGATATTTGGGCATGGCCATAATGTCACACAAACATGTCTGCAAACAGGAGGAGCACCAACCAAATACATAGGTTAAGCCATAAGTGGCCAGATAAACTCCACATAGACCTATGGCATTGGCTAGTGGCCTTAAGCATTACTCTAAGGAGCTATATGGGAGCAAATACAAAACACAACCTGCCAGAGCAACACAAAATGGATTGTTTGAAACCTCAAAGGACAAGTAAATACAGTGGGGGTTAAGAGAAAAGATGTCCCACACACCCATGGCTTAATAGGGTGGCTGCCCATAATACCCAGGTGGAGGTCCAGGTGGAGGTCCATGGGAATGGGACCTAGCCTGGGCCATGGCAGCATTGTGAATTTGAAACTGCTCCACAATGTTTCTCTGCATATTGGTCATCTCAGCCATGGCTGACTGGATGCCATTACTTGAATTGGCCACGTTGCTGTTGAGGGTACGCAACTCCGCGAGGATGCCCTGTAGACTGGTATGGATGTTCACCATGTCTGCATGCCTTTGCTCACGCTCTGTTACGAGCTGGGCGTCATAAGAGTCCCTTTGTTGGGTCCATAATTGAAGCAGGGCACTCTGCCTCCCCTGGGAAATTGTGGGGCGGCGTAATGGCGTCCGCCGCACAATTACCCTGGCTCTTGGGCGTGCCCTGCCGCGTGGTGTCGTACCCTCAACAGCAACCGGCCTGCTTTGCAAATCCTCAGCAGCAGAGTGAACACTGGGGACTGTAGTGTCAGTCTCCCCATGTGCAAGCACAATGGATGGAGATTCACTCTGCTGCTGAGGATTGGCCAGAGAAACATTATGGAGCAGTTCCAAATTGGGACCCAGGGGGAGTTCATCCGACGTGCCCTGTACGGAGACATCATC
This sequence comes from Gastrophryne carolinensis, assembly GCA_027917425.1. Classification (NCBI taxonomy): domain Eukaryota; kingdom Metazoa; phylum Chordata; class Amphibia; order Anura; family Microhylidae; genus Gastrophryne; species Gastrophryne carolinensis. Next base: position 346,810,162 of record CM051238.1, on the reverse strand, counting down.
ATCTTCCTCCATGTCCTGGATCTCTTCCATGAGTGTGCGGGTCTGTAGGGACATATAAAAAAAAAAAGGCTAAGTTTGCGTCCCAATGTAGGATTTCAACAGATTAACACATTCTTAAGCACTTGTTATTATTTATGCTACTAAATAAACTTACCGAAAATCTCTGATCTGGGCTCCGATGCTGTACGGACCTGGTAGGCATAACCAAACTGGGGGGTGAGTTTACCCTTGCTGAGGGATCATGCTGGGCTGAAGAAGAGAAAAAAATACCACGTAAACACACACACATAACCTTTGTTTGGATAGGTAATCAAATATAGCTCTATTTGGAATATTAATAAACTCTAGAGCAATGGTGACCTTTGTTCAAACCCACGCAAGTTTACAGAGGTGCAATGGCTCGGACCAACTGCTAAGTGACCTCAGTTCTAAGTCATGAAGTGTACCCATTCAGCATCCAACTTTCAGGGCACATTTTTGGATTTAGCCTACCATTCGCTAGGTCCGGGGTACTCAAACAATTGTTTGAAACGCCCATTTCAAGGTATGTGGTGAGAGGTGAATGTCTGGCCATGGTGCTGACGCAGGGGGTGTCTAGTTAAAAATAAAGACACTGGTGGAGGGGCTGGAGCTTTCAAAGTGCAAACTAATAAAGGCTGCTTGCCCTTGCTGGGCTGGATGGGCCAGAGCTGAGGGGACAGGGATTGGATGTCTAAAGGGGGGAGTTAACGTATTGATGGTGATGTGATGGATGGAGCCAATCTGTTACAAATGTATGGGGCTTATGTGGGGGGGGGGCATGGGGGGACTGTGGCACATGGGCCAGAGCAGGGGCAGCGGGACACGATTGTGGCCAGTGAAAATTTAAATAAGTTACTGTGTACCTTGCAATGCCACTTCCTGGGCAGTACTTCATATTGCAATGCTATGTTTCACGGAGCCATGACATTGGGCAGGAGACCAACCACTACATGGCCGATCAAGGGGGCAGCTCTGAGCACGTCAACACAGAAGTAACTGAGTGCAGGGCTGTCTGGCCAGGGGTCCTTGAATGTGGTGTCAAGGTCCGCATTGGGACCCCGGGCCGCCAGTTGAGTCTCGCTGCTCTTGGTCACATATGTTTGTGGGTGGCTAATTAAATAGTTAACTCAAACACAACTCACACAACCAAAAGGCAACCCATACATAATGATGTGTGTTTTGTGATTGATTCTAAATATCTCACTTATCTTGCGAAACTTCATGACTTTAACAATACAATTGGACATTTGATCTTTGCCATAATGGCTGTGGGCCTAAATGTGTGATTCACAGGGACCAAAAAAGGACACAAACAGCCACAGTAGTGCGAGGCCAACCAAGGCAAACCATAGGGGCATCCCGTTATCTTGTTACTAGTGAACTGTAGATTATTTAGCAAACAGGCAAACATGCAGATTTAATAGTACTCACCGTGGGTACGGGTCGGGGAGTCTGTGTCCCTTAGACCAGCATGTCCACCGACCGCGACCGGATGGAGAAGTCCAAGCACAATCTCCTCAGCAGGGGTAAACTCCAATTTAGATGGGAAGCCACCTCCAGTTTTCATGCTGAAAAGAGAAAATCGTTTGGTATTCAGAAAAGGGGCATACAGCACATCCCAAACATTATATTTAGCGAAAACATTTATTTACCTGTAATTATGCCTTTTAATTTCTTTTTGCCGTACAGCATACTTCAGATCAGAGATTTTCTTCTGAATTTGGGACACATCTTTCCTCTCTTCCCCCGCTGCATTTACTTGTCGGAGGATGGTTTCAAACAATGCCATCTTGCGCTGCTTGGTGGTGTGTTTGGATTTGCTCCCATATAGCTCGTCATAGTATAATGTAAGGCCACTAGCCAATGCCATATTTTGGTCATGGGAGAATCTCCCACTCAACTGGCCGCGGCGCAATGTGCGGCCAGATGGTTGGCTTGGCTGCTCCTCCATGTGTGCAGACACATGTGGTGACATTATGGCCTGGGGCTGGGTAGGGGAATGGCCGGATTGGTGGCTTCCCAATGACTGGACTGGACTGGCCAAGGGACTGGGTGTTCTGGCGTGGCTGGCCACCGAACTTCCAGGTGTAGATGTGGTCATGGTTGCAATTCGGGGCCCTCTTGGGGGGCTAGGTTCCCGGCTGGTGCCAGGTCGGGGGCTCTGTTCCCGGCTGGTGCCAGGTCGGGGGCTTCTGGCCCTGGATGGGGTTCGGGCCCTGTAGGGGCTTCTGGCCCTGGATGGGGTTCTTCTGGCCCTGGATGGGGTTCGGGCCCTGTAGGGGCTTCTGGCCCTGGATGGGGTTCTTCTGGCCCTGGATGGGGTTCGGGCCCTGTAGGGGCTTCTGGCCCTGGCTGGGCTTCTGGCCCTGGATGGGGTTCTTCTGGCCCTGGATGGGGTTCGGGCCCTGTAGGGGCTTCTGGCCCTGGATGGGGTTCGGGCCCTGTAGGGGCTTCTGGCCCTGGCTGGGCTTCTGGCCCTGGTTGGGGTTCTTCTGGCCCTGGATGGTGTTCGGGCCCTGTAGGGGCTTCTGGCCCAGGCTGGGCTTCTGGCCCTGGATGGGGTTCTTCTGGCCCTGGATGGTGTTCGGGCCCTGTAGGGGCTTCTGGCCCTGGCTGGGCTTCTGGCCCTGGATGGGGTTCTTCTGGCCCTGGATGGTGTTCGGGCCCTGTAGGGGCTTCTGGCCCTGGCTGGGCTTCTGGCCCTGGATGGGGTTCTTCTGGCCCTGGATGGGGTTCGGGCCCTGTAGGGGCTTCTGGCCCTGGCTGGGCTTCTGGCCCTTCTGTGCGGGCTGGAGGGGCTTCGGGCCCTTCTGTGCGGGCTGGAGGGGCTTCGGGCCCTTCTGTGCGGGCTGGAGGGGCTTCGGGCCCTTCTGTGTGGGCTGGATGTGCTTCGGGCACTGCTGTGGGGCCTGGGTTGGCTAAGTGCCCGGCTTGAAAGCATGGCTGGTGTGGGCTCCCTTGGGCGGCCTCTTCTGGGGGCAGAGGTGGTGGTGGCTGCTGTGGCCTGTTTTTTGGCCGCAGGGGCACGTGCCTTTTGGGCCCTTTTTTGGGAAACGGAGGGTCCAGTGTCCCTTGGTGGGGCCGAGGTGGTACTTGCCTTCTGGGCCTTCTGGGACCTTAGCTTCTTCGGTCGTTGCTGGGACCTGGTTGTTGGGCCCTCAGAGGTCTGGCTTTGCTGGCCGCGTTTAGCTGCTGCCTTTTTTGGTGCCATTTTGTCCAAAAGCTCAAAGAGAATGAGCTTTGGGTGCAGGGACCTTTAAATCATGCGCCCAGCGTCTGACGCCTATGCGCACGACTACGCGCTCGTACGGACGTACGTTCGTGCGGAACCAGGAAACCGCTGGGGTTTCACTTATCTGCTGCCTGGAAGAAGACTAAAGATGGCGCCCACTATCTTCACCCGTCAACAGGAAGAGATCCTCATGCTGGTAAGTGGCTGCCTGTGCATTTTAATGTAATAGTCAATGCTGGCCTAAATGTAAATGATGCGTTTGGAACTAGTTTGGTGTCTCTTAATGTTTAATCACTGCCTCCTCACACTTCATCCTCAAGGGCCGAGCCTGGCCACGTTTTCACCTGTCTATGCTGATGTCCTAATTCGGCCAATTGCTCCGGCTTAGCAACAGTTAATTAACCTGTGGAGTAGCGGGGCGAGCTGTCAAACCTGGCCTGTCTCGGACCTTGATGCGGATGTTTGAGGAACACTGTTTTCCTAAGCCATAAAAACACAACGGGAAGCCACACACGTGGGCCAAAAGCCTAAGCATTAGGCTACATCTTGGATCTTTAAAACATCCTAACATGCCCTAGATGCAGGTGGCCTGATTGTTGAGGTTGGCTATTATCTGTATGTACATGGTGTGTGATACATATAACATAAGACCAGACTGTCAATCACAGTCAACGTCCTCTTTAAGGCACTCCCCAAAAATGGCGGCCATTCGAAATGTGTGTGTTAATGTCATTAAATACTCAACTTGTGATGCAACACATATGGGTCTGTGTGTAAAAGTACAAGCTCTGTGTCCATTATGTTTTTCAGATCATGCTTCAGCGCCGGTATGACTTCGCGCCCAATGTGTGCGAGAAAAGGGACATCGCCCGGGAGATCATCGCGGAGATACACCGTGTGACCAGCACCACCTTCACTCACACCCAGATAATGCAGCATTGGTCGGACCTGAAGCGTCTGCACATGCCCCGGGTGCGGAGGTTTTTTGGGATCCATTTCCCAAGTAAGTACTAAGCAATTGCATGGTATATGTTCCAAATGTCTAAGTTATGCCTTTATTTATAATGACTTTTCTTTGGTAGTGTTGGAAATGGATTTCAGAATTCGCCGCACCCGGAGACGTACAGGCCGACCAGTGCTGCATGACTCTGCTTCTGTGAGTGAAGGTGGTGGATCTCCCGGGCGACGGACCTACCCCTCCTCTGTGGCCTCCTCAGACCAGCCCCTGGACCTTACCACAGAGGAGGGGCCAAGGCGCGTGGGCGTGGAGTCATACCTGGCCACGCATGGGGAAGGCTCTGGTATGTCACTCTTCATGTATAGGCACAAAGATATACATGGCAGGCCAAAAACTAAGTTATCCTTTATTATGTATTTGTAGAAGCTTCAGGAGCGGGTGAGATAGTGGAGGAGGAGGCAGCAGAGATGCTGGAAGGAGATCCTGGCGAAGGTGAGTGATGTCAGCCAGACTGGGAGCCAGATATGTTGGGGATAGTGACTATCTACAAATACTAACCAAATGTCACATGTTTCTCCAGGGACTTCTTCACAGCCGAGCCAGGACCAAGGGCAGTCTGTTGGCCCCAACCAGCCATCTGTCGGCCACCAACTCCGTAAGTCTCCATGCCATTATTCATATTAATGTTTGCTTAGCTAATAACACACACATAACTAAAGGCGTAGCCAATGTGTAGTTCACACTTTAATGTGGGCACTTCGTTAGCTTAAAGAGGACCCAAACTAGTATTAAGAACCAAAGACTTAGCCATCACACTGTACCTACAGATTAGAAACATGGAAAAACACCCTTCACCCATCTAATGCATGTTATTAGACAGAACCCAACCAATATTGGGGAATATGGAATGCACAATATTTACAGGCAGCATGGGATACAGATTGAAAAAAGGAAGGTGCTGCCATGCATTGTGTGAGTGATGACCTTTCCCGCAACCCAGCTATGCTCTGGATTCCCAACGCACCACTGTAACCTACTCCCCTGTACTTTATCCAACTCTCCACTCCTCATTAAGTGTTATGCTTCAGAGTCCAGATGGCGGCGCTGTAATCCCCAAAAAAGCCTAACTAACTTTTAGGTGGGGCAGAATCATTTGTGAATAGTTTTTGTTTTTCATTAAATAATGTTGAAGGTCCGGTTTAAGGAGTTTAAACACTTACCTGTGGGAAATGCATTAACTGTATCCCTTGGAAGAAGGACATATGTCATGCATTTACATGTATTTGATTAACCCTAAATCTATTTCCAGCATACAAACCGGTCTGGGACTCCTATTTATGTTTCTTTCTCTATTGGTTACAGGGATGATCCCCAAAACCTTGGCGGGTAAAAAAAAACGAATGAAGGAGTTGGTGGCCGAGCTGCTGGCCATACAGGCAACGTTGGGGCCAACAGATGAAGAAGAGGATGATGAATAGTGCCCTTGGTCCTGGCTCCTTTGTTTCACGTTTTTTTAAAGTTGTTACAATTTTATAAAGTTTTTAATTGTTTTAAAAAAAAAAAATATATATATTTTTTAAATCAAAAAACCCACAAAAAAAAAAAAAAAAGTTTTACTGTTAAAAACAAATAAAATAATTAGATATGTTTTCCCGAGGGCAAAAAAAAAAAAACGGTTTTCCAAAAAAAAACAAAACTATAAAAAAAAATGTGGAATTTTATTCCAAACCAAAGAAAGAAAAAATTTTAAATAAATTATATTTGAAGCCTTCCTAAATGTGTCTTTTCTAATATGCACACACCCCAAAAATTACACAAACCAGAAACAACACACTTAGAAACATATAGACATATGTAAATTATGTGATTTTCTTACGTTTTATGGACCGAGAAATGAAGTTGGATGCAGGCGCTAAGGGGTTTAGGTAAGTTTGAGGGAGCGAGAAATGAAGTTGGATGCAAGCGCTAAAGGGTTTAGGTAAGTTTGAGGGAGCGAGAAATGAAGTTGGATGCAGCCGCTAAGGGGTTTAGGTAAGTTTGAGGGAGCGAGAAATGAAGTTGGATGCAAGCGCTAAGGGGTTTAGGTAAGTTTGAGGGAGCGAGAAATGAAGTTGGATGCAGCCGCTAAGGGGTTTAGGTAAGTTTGAGGGAGCGAGAAATGAAGTTGGATGCAAGCGCTAAAGGGTTTAGGTAAGTTTGAGGGAGCGAGAAATGAAGTTGGATGCAAGCGCTAAGGGGTTTAGGTAAGTTTGAGGGAGCGAGAAATGAAGTTGGATGCAGGCGCTAAGGGGTTTAGGTAAGTTTGAGGGAGCGAGAAATGAAGTTGGATGCAAGCGCTAAAGGGTTTAGGTAAGTTTGAGGGAGCGAGAAATGAAGTTGGATGCAGCCGCTAAGGGGTTTAGGTAAGTTTGAGGGAGCGAGAAATGAAGTTGGATGCAAGCGCTAAGGGGTTTAGGTAAGTTTGAGGGAGCGAGAAATGAAGTTGGATGCAGCCGCTAAGGGGTTTAGGTAAGTTTGAGGGAGCGAGAAATGAAGTTGGATGCAAGCGCTAAAGGGTTTAGGTAAGTTTGAGGGAGCGAGAAATGAAGTTGGATGCAAGCGCTAAAGGGTTTAGGTAAGTTTGAGGGAGCGAGAAATGAAGTTGGATGCAAGCGCTAAAGGGTTTAGGTAAGTTTGAGGGAGCGAGAAATGAAGTTGGATGCAAGCGCTAAAGGGTTTAGGTAAGTTTGAGGGAGCGAGAAATGAAGTTGGATGCAAGCGCTAAAGGGTTTAGGTAAGTTTCTGGTTGAGGGTGCGCATGCGCAAGATCTTATATACATAAGAACGCACGAATCTAAGAGGCCAAAAACCAATGAAAACCAGAGGCAAACGCAAGTAATTGGAAGAGCTGGACGATGGAAGCCGCCGACAAAACAGGCTGCCGCCGCCACAGGTGAGCACATGAACGTGATTTTTACGATTGGCAACTGACTGAGGCAAGTTCGGGAGATATCATACGAACGGACGTATCTTTTAGGATAGAAACGTATTTGCTTATTGAATCACTCGCAAGTTCTTACGAACGCACGAGCGGACGTGAAAAATAGGATGATCGTGAGCCAAATCCAAGCTGTTACATGTTTCTTTGAATCAACCCAATAAAATGGGGAAAAGTGCAGCAAAATTGTGTTTTCTCAACAGAATCCAGAAATTAGAAAAACTTTTATGACACTGTTGATTCATTTTGAAGACTGATCTGCTTTCCATATGATCTTTGCACATATTCCAATAGGCAAATGTTAACATATGTCCCTAAATATAGACTCCAGAAGTGTAAAACCTTCATATACACACCACTGCTGCTTCTGGTTGCCAAACTTTATTTGGTTAATTCTGAATATCCTACTCTGTCCCCAAAGCTATTAGTTACCATCAGAATCTAAATCTGTTAGATATGATGGTGGTTTCATATGGATTATCAGCTATGGCACAACTACAATACTATGGACCCTCAGCAAACTGGACTGGGTCCCCCCACCACACACACACAATGTGCAACGTCCATGCACGGATGTACCCATTACTTTCAATGAGAGCCGGAGCCACACCCGCCTGTGAGCCGGAACCCAGAAGCAAAGCTCCTGACTTTATAAACGGGGTCTGCAGGAGACAAATCAGCAACGAGGGAGCGGCGGTAAGGTAGGGGGATCCCCTATTTGTCCCTTGGTCTGGAATAAACCACATAATCATTTAAACCTAATATTCACTCCCTAGCCACCTCCTGTTATCTCCAACTTTTAAAAAATGGTTGTTGTTCCAGGGAGACATACCCCCTGAGCATTAACAGCTGCAAACAGGAGAAATCTTACCTTTTTCCTTGGTCCACCAGTGCTGTTATTGACCAAGTGGGATGCCCATGTGACCAAAGCAGGCCTCTCCTTACTCTCCTTCCTGTTTCAAAGGCTGCCAAAGTACATATGATGGGAGGTTCCTACCTAAAATGGTTTTCCCTAAGTTGTCTATCCAGGGACACTGATCCATAACATTTGGGGAACCAATAGGCAGGGACTAGAGCTGAAGAGCTGTAACTCCTCCCTCAACAGGATAAGAACCTGGCTTTCTTGGTTCAGTCCAAAGCAGCCAAGACTGGGTCTCTGGGAGGAACGATCAAACCAATAGTAACAAGGCCAAAGAACCTCAATGACCAGTACTACTAACTTGTCAAAGGTAACAGAAACGAGCACAGGGCGGTGATAGGAATGGGATAACATTTAGTGTTAAAAGAAAGTTGGGAGTCTTGTGGATGTTCAGCTGTGAAATGTGGTTGAACCAATTTCTGATCTTGGCTGAAATGTATTTAAAGTGCTATTGCAGGTAAAGGTAATTGTTACACCATTGTGTCGGGCTACATTTGGCACTGTCCTAAACTGTTTTCCTTTTTTTAAATTGAAGAAGAAATGGCCGAGATATCGAGGTTTACATGTTTTTCTTCTGAGAAAAGTGGGCGTGGCCCTTGGATCTGTGACGCTGCATAATAATCAGCTCTCTACGCTGACAGCAATGTGATGAATCTGGAGGAGAAGGTGGAGGAGGGAGGGAGGGAGCAGCAATCCTGTCCCATTCTGCTGAGCTGATTGGGGGATGTGTGACCTATTAATTGTTCATCCGATCAAACCAACCAATCGTACCCCACGTGTGTCGCTGCAATTGTTCAATTGGCAACACGCGTGGTCAACTGCTGCCACCAGAGCACAAACAGTGCTTAACTCTATAATATAGTACAGGCCACACACAATACACTCAGATCGAACGTATCGATCGACCCACAACCACTTCCAGGTGTGGGCGATCAAGGGTCCTAGGCAAGTAAGGTAGCCAGGCTCTTCAGAAATAGCGTGAGCTTTTTAGATCAGATCAATTCAGAGCATCAGTGACCCTCTGCTGTATTTTTAGAATTTATTTAAACAAACAGAAAAACACAAAAACAACAAGAAACACGATGCAAGGTGATAAAAACAGAATTAACTATAAAACACGGTAAATAAGATAAATAGCAATGCAAAATAAGAGAAGGTACGTCTGGGCTGTGGTTTCGATTGATTCAAAATTGTCTGCCAGTCCCCACACGCTTGGTCTTATGCTTGGTCTGGTCTTAATGCTTCGATGTTAAAAAGAAGCGTGTGTCACACTTGATGGTACGTGTTCCCTGTCCCCATTCTCCAGCTCACATTATTCCCTCCAACTAGGGGTCAGTTCCTGACCCCTCCTATGGGCGGAGTGATTGGAGACACCCACTGTCTGATTGGCTCATATGGGATTCTCCATCTTTGGGTACCTGAAAGCTGGTCCACATGACATCCCCCATCTGTCCTGGGATTCCACAGGGAGGGGGCTGAGGGGAACATTCCATGGAAGGGGGCAGGATATGGACCTTGTCTCTGCTCTCCATGGCTGGTTGATCCTGATAACACTTTGTTTATGTTTTGCACTTTTTTGAGGGGAGATAGTCATTCCAGCCGACCCTGTGTGCATGCAGGGGAAGTTTTATGGCACGCAGGGGGGAAGTTATGCAGAGCAGAGGGGTCAGCCAAGGTCCATATATATGTATGTATGTATATATGTATGTGTGTATGAGAAATTAACTACACCTAGGATGTTCTGTCACAGGATGGGATGAAAAAGAGAAGGTCATTGACTGAACCTGTAAGCTCTGATATCTATGCTTCAATTTAAAACACAAGCAGTGAGTACACACAAGCTCGGAGCAGTGGGGTGCCCTAGCAACAGTGCCCAGGGAGCAGTTCAGAGATTTAGGTCCAGGCAGCGAATCGAATCTGCCACCCTCGGGTCACAGGCTCCATCCTTAACCACTAGGCACAATAACTCGCCTGTTGGTGCACGCCTAAACATGTACACCCTAAGGGGTTGTGAAATGTACCACAGGTTGAGAAATGGTGGATTAGGGGATAATTGATGGAGAAGGCAATGAGGACTGGAGGGAGATTAGTGACAGAAAGGACCCATCAGTGGCAGCAGAGCTGATGGGTGACAGGGTTCATCAGGGCCCACTGAGACTCTCTCACCCAAGGGCCCACACAAGCCTGGAGCAGGCCCTGCTCCCAGGTGTTGTTCCTTTTTTGGTGGGGCATCCCAATTTGGGATACCCCACTGTGTGTGGAAAAACCTAAAACCTACCTTTCTGCCTATCCCGCAGTGCAAGTGCAGGCTGGCTGCCAATCAGCGTGCTTTTCTTCATTCCGCTTTTCATCGCCACTCTAACATCAGTGCAGCAAAGAAACTAAATAGAGAAAGCAGGACACCTTCCATATGGCCTATAGGTGTTGATTCTGAGCCAGGTAAGAAAACTCATTGCTTTTTCTGGAGGGAAAACTGACATTTATTTTCATTGTCTACCTTGGGGCTGGACAGGATGTACATTTTTACCTGCCAATGAATCAGTCCCAAGGTAGACAATTGCCTTGATTCATCAAGAGTTGAAAAAAATTCTCATGGTAGAAAAAAATTCATTTCATTAGAAAAAAGCCTGAAAAACGTCAATGTTGACGAATTACCAGATAGGTAAACAATGAAAGTCAATGGCAGTTTTTTACTCCTGAGAAAAGTGTTATACACTGTAGTAAAAAATACCATTTTGTGAGTACTCACCTGAAAAATGGATATTGTTGGTGTGCCACACACCCCGCTTCACTTTTAAATATTCTTCACTTAATGGGTTAACTCACCGCCAGGTGACGCTGTGCAGAGGAGGAAGTCTTGTAACGAGCCCCCTTCCTGCCCATATATACCTGGTACCTCCCTTCAATCACCAGTATATTAAAAAAGCAGAAAGACAAGGTACCAGTATTCCACCGGTAACCTCAAAATCAATTTGATATAAATAAAAAGGCTTCACCATATAAAGGCTTCGGAAATACCGAAAAGGGTGGGAGTGAAGCGGGGTGTGTGGCACACCAACAATATCCATTTTTCAGGTGAGTACTCACAAAATGGTATTATTCTTGGTGTGCCACACACCCCGCTTCACTTTTAAATATTCTTCACTTAATGGGACATCCAAAAGCAGTGTCCACAAAAGATGGGCATCTCAAGGCCAGGTGAAGCATAACTTAAATGACTGCAGTCTGCAGAACTTTGCGGCCAAAAGCAGCATCCGCTGAGGCTCGCACATCAACTTTGTAAAACTTAGCAAAAGTATGAACAGAAGACCAAGTGGCCCCCTTACAAACTTGTTCAACAGAAGCTTGGTGCTGAAAAGCCCAAGACGCCCCAACGGCGCGAGTAGAATGAGCAGTGATACGAAAAGGGGGAACTCTTCCCTTAGCAGAATAGGCCGCAGTAACGGCCTGACGTATCCACTTGCTAATGGCAGATTTGGCTGGTGCCAAACCTTTCTTAGGCCCATGGGGCACAACAAAAAAGGAATCCGTCCTACGAAAAGGAGACGTGATAATCAAGTAGTACTTAACACAGCGTACTACATCCAAACAATGCAAAACCCTCTCTTTGTCATTCTTAGGATTAGGACACAAGGAGGGAAGAACAATATCTTGGTTCAAATGAAAAGCAGAAACAACCTTAGGAAGAAAGTCTGGCTTGAACCGAAAGACCACTTTATCCTGATGCCTCTCAAAGTAAGGCGCCTGGATAGACAAGGCCGCCAACTCCGAGACACGCCGGACCGAAGTGATAGCTACCAAGAAGACAATCTTCTGAGTCAGGGTAGATAAAGCAATATCTTGCAGAGGCTCAAAAGGAGGAGCCTGCAGAGCAGAAAGAACCAAATTCAAATCCCAAACCGGAAGAAAAGGTTTCCTGGGAGGCCGCACATGCGTAACCCCCTGGAAAAAAGTTTTAACTAAAGGCTTAAGCGCAACACGCTTCTGAAAAAAGATAGATAAGGCAGAGACCTGCCCTTTCAACGTACTTAGCTGGAGACCAGAGTCCAGCCCTGATTGTAAAAACTCCAGAATCCTGGAGACCGAAAAGACCCTACAAGGAAAAGATCTTATCTCACACCAAGCGATATAGGCTTTCCAAGTCCTATAGTAGGTGATGGAAGAAGACCTCTTCCGGGCACTGATCAGAGTCTTAATGACTGAATCAGAAAGACCCTCCTCCTTCAGGATGGAGGTTTCAGCAGCCAGGCCATCAAACCCAGCGCTGGTAAATTGGGGTAACACAATTGACCCTGAGTAAGCAGATCGGGCCGAAGAGGCAGAACGAACTGGTCCACTGCCGGCCGAACGATGTCTGCGAACCTCACTCGCCTTGGCCACCTTGGGGCCACGAGAACGGCGGACACCTTTTCCAGAGCCAACTTCTGAAGCACCCTGCCCAGCATGGGCATCGGAGGAAACAGGTATAGAAATCCCAGAACTCCCCAGCTCAGGGACATGGCGTCCACTGCCAGAGCCAGAGGATCCTGGGAGAGCGACACGAAGTTCGGGAGCCTGCGAGAGGCAAACGGGTCCACCTCCGGGGTCCCCCATCGGAGACACAGTGAGCAAAACACCCGAGGATGGAGAGCCCATTCTCCCAGACGGGGAAAGCCCCTGCTCAACCGGTCCGCTACCTGGTTCTTCACCTCTGGAATGTAAACCACCGAGAGACAAGGAACATGGGACACCGCCCAGGTCAGGATCGGGGACACTTCTCTGAGAGCACTCAGACTGCGAGTCCCTCCCTGATGACCGATGTAAGCAACCGCTGTTTGATTGTCTGAACGCACCTGGACCGGAAGGCCCAGAATGTGCTGAGTCAGGAGAGCAAGCACCCGACGGATGGTTCTCAGTTTCAGAATATTGGTGGGTAAGTGGGCCTCTTGAGGTCCCCACTGCCCCTGAAACTGCAGCTCCTTCCAGAATCCGCCCCATCCCGACAGACTGGCGTCCGCGGTGACAATTTTCCAAAGGAGGGTCAGGAAAAACCTGCCCTACACCAGATTGGTCGAGACCAACCACCACAGGAGGGACTGCCGGACCCGGGAGGACAACTGGAAGAACTGATCCAGCGACCGAGGCTGCTGGTCCCAAGACGCTAACAGAAAAAGCTGAAGCGTTCTCGTGTGAATTTGGGCAAAAGGAAGAAACACTCTGTGTTGATGAGAGTCCAGGCCGGGACGAACCGACCCATCTTTCTCGGGGACTGCGAAAAGATTGGAGTAGAAACCGAGGCCCATCTCTAAGCGCGGCACCGGCCCTAACAGATTCCTCACCGACGCCAGGAGCCCCTGCGTGGCCAAAGGATCGATGGGCACCTGAGACCGAACGAACCGTGAAGGAGGGTGAGACTCGAATTCCAGGTCGTAACCGGCCGACACTACCTCCTGGATCCATCTGCCTGGAACCACTTGGTTCCAAACCTGGGAGAAGTGTCGCAATAGTCCCCCCACCCGCACGGGTGAGGGCAGCCCCTCATTGCTTAGAGGGCTTATCAGCAGGTTTGGGCTTGGTGCCCCAGGACTGAGTGGGCCGGCCACGGCCCCTCCCCCGAGTCCAACCTGCACCTCTGGTAGCGGGAGTGGAAGACCCCCTGCCCGCTCTGAATCCTCGAAAGGAAGGCCTACCGGAACCTGCCCCCCTAAAGGGGCCACGAGGCCTCTTGCGTTGTGGCATCTTACCACCCTTTGCGACTGAATCAATTTTCTCCCCAAACAGACGCAACCCCAAAAAGGGGAGAGCTGTGAGCACCTTCTTAGAAACTGCGTCCGCCGACCACTGACGCAGCCATACTGACCGGCGAATAGCCACCAGCATAGCCGCTGCCTTGCTACTCATAGCCAGCACATCGTCCTGAGCGCATAGGACATAGGACACAAAAGATTCACACTGCTTGAGCGCAGTAAACTGTTTACAAGCGGGATTGAGATCCTCATATAGCCCCTGAATTAAAGACCTAATCGCCAATAGAAGAAGGGCTGAAGCACACACCGGGCGCAACGCTGACCCGGAATAAATAAAACCATGGCGCGTGTATTGGTCAATCCGACGATCTTCCCCATCTTTAGGGACAGTGGTCTCAGCAGACTGTACCATAGCCGTGCTGGAGAGCCCTAGCACAGGGGTATCGACGTCAGGAGGGACAGACCAAAGCTTTACCAACTCTGGCGGAAAAGGATAACGCTTTTCCCAACTGGAAGGGATTGCAGATAACCGCGTGGGATGTTCCCATTCCTTAAGGACTACCCTCTCAAAGTGGTGTTGTCTGGGAAAAACCCAACGCGGCTGAGGGTCCTTAAACAACTGACCCTTTGGCTGGGTGACAGCCTCAGGTGGATCTAAATTCAAAATTTTAAACATTTGAGCCAGAATGGAGGGGGTGTCAAAAACAACCCCCTCCGACCAATCGCCAATCGCATCAGCCTCAAGCTGATCTGCAGGCTCATCTGACTCCAACAGGAAATCTTCCTCATCCGGGGATCCATCGGACCATTCCACAGGCTCACATAACTCGTCCTGTGGAGCCGAAGGTACCGGAGTCAGGTGCCTCCGTTTTGCAGCGGCCTTTAACCCTGCTTTAACGGGCACTACTTTCCGGGGGCTGGCCGACCGTGCCGCCACCTCGGACTGCGAATCCCCACTTTTGACAGTGTCATGCGTGGTCCGGAACAGGGAGGGCGAGGTAGGTGATGATGAAGGATGCGATGGGCCATCAGCCGAAGCAACGGACTGGCGCGCAATACTCTGTTTTGCACAAGGGATGCAAATAAAGACATCATCAGCTGGGAGTAAAGCCCCACAACTTACGCACCCCCCGAATGGCTCAGAAGAACCGTTTCCGGCAATAACGGAAGCCTCCATATGGTGATTTATGGTATTCGCAATATTTGGGTTTTAAGGCATAAGCCAACCCGGGATGCCCCCTTATTTGTAAATGTCCCGGAAGGGAGGATTTTTATATATATATATTTTTTTTTTTTTTTCAAAAAGGAAGGTCCCCCTTAATAATCTATATATATATAGATTATATATATGCATTCTTAACTATAAAAAATATCCCAATTAATTATCATTTTATATCTTTTTTAAAGAAATAAAGACTAGCCAGGCAACATAGAGCCGGAGGGCCACCATAAACAGGGATCCCGGGATCTGTAAGGCAAGAAAAAAACACAATCAGATCCTCACATGTGTGAAACAACCATATATGCATGGCACCAAAGTGCCTTTTAAATGAGCAAAAGCCATGCCCCTTAATAAAAAATAACTCACCACCATATCTATACATGAAAGATATACAATTCCCACTCAACGGCCCCACCAAGGTGGGGCCGCTTACCTGGACAGTCCGAGAGCAGCAACCGGAGGGACGAGACAGCAGCCAGCAGCAGCAGCACAGGAGAAAACGAAACCAAGTGCGGCCGCGCGCCCCACGTGACTTCCCCTTTGAAAGGAAGTGAAGCTGGGGCCGGCGCTACGCCCCCGTCGCCGCGTCACCAGGACCCGCCCCCTACGCTGATCAGTGCGGCCAAATCAACTGGGGATTACACCAGATGAGCCACTACACGCGCGCACAGGCAGGAAACAGTGGAGGGGGGGAGGAAAAAGAAAAGACCGCATAGCGCAGCCATGCCAAAGCAGACTACATACAGTGGCCACAAGACCAGCGGGGAAGGGGGGAGGCGGGGAGGGGGCTACTTAGGCGGCAGCCAACCTACCCAGCGCGGTCTGCCCCCAAGCAGACCTAAACCATAGTGAAAAAGAGTGCACACATGCTGAAGTAAGCTCAATGCATAACGTAAACACACACATGTTGTAATAAAGTTATACTTGTGAAACACACATACCTAATGCACACCCTCAAACCCCCCCCCCCCCAGTGAAGGGAGAAGGGACCGTAACGGGAGAGAAAGGGGCTACGGGGACCCTCGGGACAGGGGCATCCCATTTCCGGATCACCATGCCGGATAGCCGCATTGCCCCACGCATGAGGTCGAGCGGAGGAGATAAGTTCCTAGGCACTTAAAGTGCCATCTACCATTTGCCCAGTGAGCAGCCTAGGCTGGGAGGCTTCCATTCCACCATCAAGGTATAAACACTTAAACCGGGCAGAAATAGACCAAAAGGGGGGTGCCGAGGTAAGACCCCGGCTACCTGTAAGCATGAGACTTCAATCTTCTGTCTTGTCGTCAAGCAGAGAGAAAAATACTGGTGATTGAAGGGAGGTACCAGGTATATATAGGCCGGAAGGGGGCTCGTTACAAGACTTCCTCTCTGCACTACGTCACCTGGGGGTGAGTTAACCCATTAAGTGAAGAATATTTAAAAGTGAAGCGGGGTGTGTGGCACACCAAGAATAGTGCCATTGACTTTCATTGACTTTTTTTCTGGTGATTCACTCACAGTTACATTCTCAGGCTTTTTTCTCATGAAATGATTTTTTTCTACCATGAGAATTTTTTTCAACTCTTGATGAATCAAGGCCAATGAAAGTAAATGGCTGTTTTCTCTCCTAAAAAAGGAGTGAGTTTTCTCACCCATCTCTGAATCGACCCGATAGTCTCGTTCTTTGACCCAATCTCCTGACATAAACCCACAGCCCTTACTGCTGGCCTCACACTGACCAAGCATGCTCCCCAGCAACCTTTTCTCTCTGTTCTGCGGGCCTCAGCTAATTTCCCCAGCCTGGATAGTTCTGCTTTGTTTGGCCTTTTGTTGCAGAGAGACAAAGTTAGGACGAGACCTTTCTCTGTGTTTCTAACATTGCCAGTGACGGCTGCATTCTCTTTTCACCTTTTGGATAAATTAGTTGGAGCCAAGAAACATCCTTAAACAGGTAAGGTAAGCGGAATATTTATTTACATACATACATGATCTGGAACTTTTCTGGGTAATTCCACTTTTCATTGAATTTTTTATACAGTAGTTTCTATTATTGTGCCAAAATGATGTCATCAATGTGCTGAGCTTCTGTTGTTTTCTTTTCTTTGCAATTCTGTGTCATAAAAGAAAACCGTTTTCCCTATCAACAATGTGTTCACCTTAGCTATCAACGAACGTTGTGTGTTAACAGTACGGATCAGAGACTTCATGACTCTAGCTTGCTAATCATCTAAGGCAAACAAGAGCATTAACCCCTTCTGCTCTAATTCAACTTCTTCAGATGGGAGGGATATATCCAGAGACTGACAATGGCATTCTATTGAATGTAATTCATAGCAAGTTTATTACATAATCAAAATGACATACAAGGACACTGCGTACTCTGCCTGAAGAAGTGACGTTACGTCACGAAACGTGTTGTAGGAATTTGCCTTGGGGGTACCAGTGGGTCTGCACTGCACTTTAATTGACAAGTAAGCTTTTATGTTTTTGTATTTTGTTTATGACTTGCACCTACCTCATTGCTAATGTTTATTTATATTTGATGCTGATGCACTTTGGAGGCACTCTGACACTTTATATATTTATCTATATAGTATTATTAGTTATTGCACAGAGATTAGGGTACCCCACTGGGATATTATAGGATAAAATCCCCCCCCCTTTTCCTCTCATTCTATGGCAGTTTATATGTGTGTTATATGTTTTTTAAAGAAATCTATTTTAATGTGTCCTTGTATGTCATTTTGATTATGTAATAAACTTGCTATGAATTACATTCAATAGAGTGCCATTGTCAGTCTCTGGATATATCCTGCTTTGGGGTTTGGGGCACCCCTGGTAGTTGCATTATTTCAGATTAATTGGGATCCACCAGAGCAGGGCACCTATATTTACTATTAGTAACTCACTGTTTGGTGCCACCCATATTCCTTGTTTATAAATATCTTCAGATGGGAGGAAAACAATCTTGTGTTCCAGCAACAAAAGGGTTACTGGCAGCATTTCCAGCTGGAAAGCTTTGTTTAGCCAAAGCTGCTAATGAGCACACCTGGTACAGTGGAAGAATTCTGGGAGTTGTGGTCAGAAAGAATATTAGGAGCTTTACTAAATAGCAAGGAAGCCACTCCTGTTTTACCCAGAGTCAGAGGAATATAAGACATTTGGAAACAACATGGTGATAAGTAAATCACAGGTCTGGGGGCACAATCCTAACAAATGTTTATTTTACATTCCAGAAGAGGAAACAATAAGGCACCAAACACCAAAAAGTGAAAAATTGGGAGTTGAAATATAGTTCATGTCACATGATGTGAACTTGTTTAGCCTAATACGTTGCTGTTGAGCTGTTTACTAAAACATTAGCATTGCAGCAAAATGCAGGAAAAAATATAAATTAGAATTTGCACTGCTCAAATTTACACCAACGTGGCAATTCCTGGCAGATAGTGCTTGATAAATCAGGCCCCTAATTTTCTAGCGTGTTCTAGAGGGTAAGAAAAAACACAGGGCGAGGGAAGATCACAATCCCTCCTAAGTGCTAAGGATACTAAGAACAAGTGGCACCACCTTATATGTATAAAAATATATCTGAGTTTATTACATAACAATTTACAAATTAAAATCACATATAACCCAATACACTCCATACATATACACAAACATTTACAAGACAACACAAGGGGGCACCAGGGGTCATGTGAATAAATAACATATAATATATCAGTGAATAAATTCATTCTAAGGATAATGTAAAAAGAATCATCATAATACAATGCCTCTATCCATCACAAACCATCATGTGCAAACGTGCTAATAATGTGCAAATTGCAATATCAAATACAAATATATATAACCAAATCGTATCTAAGGGAAAAGAACCCTAAAAAAATTGAAAAAAGTCCTACTTATATGCAGGGCAACGCACCAGGGTGAACAAAAATAGAGAAAGATCACAAGAACAAAAGGATATGCATACAAACCGACCACGGGCGCCCCCCAGGTATAAACTGCCAACGCATATCGTAGTGACACCTGCACTACTTCCTCAGGACAATGTGACCTAGAGGGTACTCTGTACTTTCTCTATCCTTTTTTGCCATTTACTCACATACAGTCTTTGTATTATATTAAAACGTTTAGTGGGTGGGGTCCGCATCCATTATTTTAACTGATTCTGATGTCCGGTTCATAGTACTTTCAAGTCCCTGTTCAGACACACATTGGGGTCGATTCAGAGCCAGGTGAGGAAACTCACTGCTTTTCCAGGAGAGAAAACTCTCGACCATTCGCTTGCATTGTCTACCTTGGGGCCGATTGAACACCAGGAGAAAATGTACACCCGGTTGTTGAATCAGCCCCATGGTAGACAACGAAAGTCAATAGCAGTTTTCTCTCCTAAAAAAGGAGTGAGAATTCTCACATGGCTCTGAATTGACCCCATTGTTTTCTTCTTACCCTATCCCCATTGCGAACAGTGTAAACTAAACCATTGATAATTAAATAATCTCAAAATCTCTGATAATTAAATAGCTTATGTATTCTAAGCAAAACTGCTTTCTTTGTCTCAATTACTGGGCCATAGCTTCGCTGGGAACGGCATATCATGATGCAACTACATGAAACTTTTATTAAGTAGGTCATGCTATGGGGTCTAAACACACAGGTGAACGAGTTCTTTAGGTCATTTCATGAGAAGGCAATGTGCCGTTTTGCAGTATAGGGCTCCAGTGTTTTTTGCCAACTTTCAATACTTATATGGGCCATATTCTAAATATTTGAAATGTGTTGCTCAAATTCGTATATGCGGTTTCTCTGTATGGGCTCTATTCAGAGCCAGAAGAGAATTCACACTTCTTTTTTTAGGTGAGAAAACTGCCATTAACAATAAAAAATCAATGACAATTTTCTCAATGAAAATTCTCACCTGGCTCTGAATCAACCCCAATGTGTGCAACAGCCGCTCTCTCATCGTGAGTCTCTCCCTGACTCCCTCTGACATGGCAACGCCCCCCACCATCAGTTACGCTCCATCACTGTAATGGAGAGGGGCGTGGCAGTTCAGCATGACCTTTCAGGCAAATGCTGCAGCCCCAGACTAGGAGCAACAATCTGTGTGGGAGAAAAGGTTAGTATAGCTCACCTTTCCTTCCATGCAGTTCTAGCCAGGGCTCTTCTTACATTTCCTCACTAATCAAAACATACTTCCGATCTGCCCACAACCTTCCCTTATCCACCACTCTTTAGGGACTTCACACATGCTGCTCCACTCCTATTAAATGGTCACCCTTATACAATTTACCACTCCCCAACCCTCGCAGGTGCGAGGCTCATGTGAGTATACATTTTTTACATTAACATTTCCCTCCACTTTTGGGGAAAATAGTGCGTCTTATAGGGCGAAAATACAGTACTAAAACTTTTATTTTCTTGACTGGAGGTCAGCTTAAACACCTTAGACCCAACCTTATCTTTTAGATTGGAAGCTCACATGAGCAAGGCCCTCGCTTCTAGTGAATCTCATTATTAATGTATATTTGTTGCTTTTCTGCCACAATCTATGTATTATAAATGTTTGTTTTACCCGGTCTGTTTTTTCTACCCAAAATAATTATTACAGCCAATCTTTGCTCTTCTAGGATACAGTGACTTCACCATTAGTGCTGATGCAGAATGCTGGTCCCAGTGCTCGGTGTATTCCAGCTGCTAGCACTGTGCGGATGGGCAGAGGAGGAATTCCAGTGGACACAGAGTGACAGAGGGTCCTTTTATTATGGCACATTTCCACCTAGTAAGTTCATAAAATAATATATAATTATCTTTTTAGATTTATGCAACTTATACCTAAACACTATTGTTTTCTGTACAGATTTCACATGGGGGGTGGGCACCTCTGCATATCAGACAGAAGGTGCCTGGGACATAGATGGCAAAGGAAAAAGTATATGGGATGTCTTTACTCACAAGAAAGGCAGAGTGTTCATGAATCAGACTGCAGATTCTTCATGCGATGGATACTACAAGGTCAAGGTAAAGACATCTATTTGTAAGGGTCAAATGACAATAATGCCAACCAGATAGAGTAACAGGATCTACAGAAGACATGTTCAACCTGTGTCCCTCTTATATGGCCCCCAACCTGCTGTGGGGATAGGGACAGTGGCACGTAGAACCAGTGCGGAAAGATAGCAGGAGACTGACAATGGCAATCATAAGAGACATGTTGGAGTAATGTGGACATGCAGATCTCTATATAAATTGTATGCTTAACTCTGACGGGAGTTCAGACGCGTTGAGGATTGGGAATACATTTAAAGTGGACCAAAACCCACACCCGAACGGCCCTGGAATCTATAAGATTCCAGGGCTGCTAGGTTCCCTCCCCCTGGGCATCCAGGATCGGGACGTCCTGCTGTGAGAACCACCCGTAAACTCACCTTCCTTCCCAGTTCAAAGGTGCATGCGCGAGCAGTGGCCACAACCCCGCTATCCCTTTAGCAGGGCGTGTGCCCACACCAGGCATTTGTGAATGGCCGTCGCGGGCATCACTTTTAACAGGTGAGGTTCCAGATGATTGGAGAATGGCCAGTGCTGTACCTATCCAAAAGAAGGGGGCTAGAGAAGAAGCCAGTAGCTATAGGCCAGTTAGTCTGTAGTGGTAAAAGTGATGGAAACTCTCTTGAAGAACCAGATGATTTCCCATCTAAAAATTAACAACCTGTTGGGCCCCAAACAGCACAGACCAATTTTATTGATTCCTTTCACAATGTCACTAAAGTGTTAGATGAAGGTGGTGCTGTGGATATTGGCTGTCTGGATTTTAGCAAAGCCTTTGACACTCTAACACAAAGAGTTCATAGAAAAGTTAGGATTCAATCCCTGGATACTTCAACAGCTGGCCACAGGATAGGTATCAGAATGTTGTTGCTAAACTGGACCAACACCCAGGTGTTGATCCCGCAGACAGCACATTAAAACAGCCGGGGTTCAGAGTGCATTCAGAGTGCTGCCCCCCCCCCCCCCGACACACAACTCCCACAGAACACCCGATATGCTTACTTTCACCTCAAGCCTACACCAGGAAAGGAGTCCCGCGATTGGCCTCACGCCATGGTCGCGTCCTTGGCACAAGCCACCGGAACTCCCCGTCCGGCATTCTGAGGGGGGTTATATGTGTGTGGGGGGGAGGCTCCAGCATCCTGGATGCCCCCCCCCCCAGCTTGTTTTTATGCACTGTCTGTGGGACCAATACCTGTTAAAGGGCAAAAGGGTGTTGGTCCGGTTTAATGGTGTGCAATCTGAAGAAAGGCAAGTGTTATACCCCAAAGCTCAGTCCTGGGTCCCATTCTTTTGCATACATTTGTAGATCAAATAGGAGAAGGCTTGGCTTGATAGTAATATGGTGGATATTCCTGGAGGTGTGTGCAACATGAAAATGATTAGGCTTTACTGGATAAATGGTCAAACCAGTTTAATGTTGACAGGCTTTCCTCCGGGCCGGGACACTGAGCTTATCCAAGACCAGCATGCAGATGATCCTGAACTGTGCCACTGGTGGGGTTGTGAGTGGGCTCGGTGGTTGGCAAACTTTTGAAACCCTTGTAGTGGCTAGAGTTGGGTTTTAAATGCATTACACTTACAATAGTTTAAAGACAATTTGTAAAAGGAGAAAGGATAAAAACTGGAGGAGTTGCCTGTAGCAAAAACAAGCCTAATTGATTTTCCAAGAACATTTAACATTTTTTTATGTATTCATCTTTTTGTTCTCTAATAGTACTTTTGATAATACTTTGTCACATCTCTGTGTTGCAGGAGGACATAGCCCTACTAAAGGAGCTGAAAGTTTCTCATTATCGTCTTTCTATATCTTGGCCTCGCATAATTCCTTCTGGGAATAAAGGTGAGAGTCCAAAAAAACGCCATCTCTAATTATGTATGGGACCCGGGGTTGTCTCATGTAAACTTGGTTTCCACTCCTTATTTGCACGTGGGCCCTGTGTCCACTAAAATCACTCTACTAAAGGTAAGGTAAAATGCGATTCTGTGATTACTCAACTGTAGAATTGTTTTTACGGTGTACAGCACGGCTTGTTTCATTTCAGTTCTTCACATTTGGGTATTCCGCCACAAGGCGGCGCAATTGACTGCAGAAAGACTTGTGGCTCCTCCCGGCCCATAAAAAGGGCAGGAATTACCCAGAGACCCCAGTGTTTGAAAAGCAGTAATGCTAGAAGGTGGGAGGCAAGACCATGTTAACAAAAACACAGCCCCACTAAAAAATAACTCTCTCAAGAAAAATCACCATAACAAGGCAAAAAAGGATAATGATAACAAGGGAGGGATGAAGCAAGCTGTGCTATACACCGTAAAAACAATTCTACAGGTGAAGAGTCACAGAATTGTACAATTCTTTACATTTGGGACATCCAACAGCAGTGTCCATGAAGAAGGGTGGGATCCCCAGTGAGCAATGGCAGGTAGTTCAAACCACTACCCCCTGAAGCACCTTGCGTCCAAAAACAGCATCAGCTGAGGCCCTAACATCAAACGCCCAAGAGGCACCAATAGCCCTAGTGGAGTGAGCTGTAACACGGAAAGAGGGTTCCTTCCCTTTAGCAGAATAAGCTTGTACCACCGCCTGTCTGATCCACTTGCTGATAGTGGATTTGGCCGGAGGCAAGCCCTTCCTAGGCCCGGCAGGAAGGACAAACAGAGAATCAGACTTCCGAAAGGACTCAGTGGCAACCAAATAAAATTTTAGAGCCCTGACCTCATCCAGGGAATGAAGGGTCCGTTCCTTAGAATTAGAAGGGGCAGGACACAAGGAAGGCAAGACAATGTCCTCATTGAGATGAAAGGCAGATACAACCTTAGGCAAAAATTCTGGTTTAAGACAGAACACCACCTTATCCTGATGCCGCTCAAAGTAAGGAGGTTTAATGGAAAGCGCCGCCAGCTCAGAGGCGTGACGCACCGAAGTGATAGCAACCAAAAAGGCCAACTTAATAGTCAGAATGGGAAGAGCAGCATCGCGCAGAGGCTCGAAGGGGGGACCCTGGAGAGCAGAAAGCACCAAGTTCAAATCCCACACCGGTAGCAGAGGCTTGCACGGTGGACGTACATGAGTAACTCCCTGGAAAAAAGTTTTGACAAGCCTATGATTGGCGAAAGATCTTTGGAAAAAGACAGCCAAGGCCGAAACCTGTCCTTTGAGGGTACTCAGTTGTAGACCCGACTCCAGACCATGTTGTAAAAACTCCAGAATCCTGGAAATGGAGAAGGTGCAACAAGGCAATGTAAGCATGCCAAACCCTATAGTAAATCATAGAAGAGGATTTCTTCCGAGCCTGAATCATAGTATTGCCGACCGAAGCCGACAATCCCTTATTCATCAGGATGGAGGTTTCAGCAGCCAAGCGTTGGTAAATTGGGATAGCACAGCTGTCCCTGAGTGAGTAGCCCTGGATCGTCGTGCATGACGAACTGATCCACCGCCATCTGGACGACGTCCGCGAATCATACCCTACTCGGTCAGCGGGGGGCCACCAGGATGGTCGGTACCCCCTTCTGGGCTATCTTGCGCAGCACCTGACCCAGGAGAGGAAAGGGAGGAAATGCATAGAGGAGTCGAAACTCCGTCCAGGGAATTGCTAGCGTGTCCATGGCGAAAGCTAGAGGATCTCTTGACAGAGAGACGAATCTTGGAAGCTTGTGATTGTGACGGGACGCAAACAGGTCCACGTCCGGCTGACCCCAGTGGCGACACAGGGCATGAAAGATCTTGTTGTCGAGGGAGTCCGCCTCCTGGTTCTCCACCCCTGGGATGTAAACCGCTGAGATGCAGGGAACATTCTCCTCCAAGACAATATCAGGGACATCTCCTCGAGGGCTTGTTTGCTCCGAGTCCCGCCCTGATGATTGATGTAAGCGACAGCCGTCTGATTGTCCGAGCGGACCTGGCCTGCATGACCCCGTAAGTTGGGAGTCAACTGAAGAAGAACCAACCTGATCGCTCTCAGTTCCAGGAGATTGATGGGTGTGTGGGCCTCCTGAGGGCCCCACTGGCCCTGGAACTGCAGCGATTGCCAAAACCCTCCCCAACTGGTCAGACTGGCGTCCGTGGTGACAATCTCCCAGCATGGAGGCAGAAAGGACCTGCCCGCTAGAAGATTCATCGAGTCCAACCACGAGAGGGACTGTCTGGCCAGATGGGACAGGGCAAATTCCTGCTCCAGGGACTCCTGTGTCCGATCCCAAACGGTCAAGAGGTTCAACTGAAGAGGTCTCATGTGGAACTGGGCGAAAGGTACCGTCTCTAAGCAAGACACCATGAGTCCCACCAACTGCATCCCCAGACGGATGGACGGAAGAGAACACGACAGCAGGGCTCGCGCCTGCATCTAAAGGCCCTCCACCTTCTGCTGAGGAAGAAACACCTTGACCATGAGAAGTGTCCAGCGTCATGCCCAGAAAGGACCTCACCAAAGACGGAGTGAGCGAAGACTTGGGATAATTGATCACCCAACCGAAGGACTCTAGGGTGGACACAATCGCCTGAGTATCCCTCTCGGCCTGATGAAAAGATTGAGCTGCAATCAACAGGTCCTCCAGGTAAGGAAAAATGCGAATGCCCTGGCTCCGCAGAAGGGCCATGACACCCGCCAGCACCTTGGTGAACACCCGGGGGGCCGAAATGATACCAAACCGCAAGGCCACAAACTGGTAATGCTGATCCCCCAGAGCGAACCTCAGGAACTTCTGATGCCCTAGGAAGATAGGAACGTGCAAATATGCATCCTTGATGTCCACAGTGGTCATAAAGTCGCCTGATCGAAGAGAACTCACCACTGACTGGAAAGTCTCCATTCGGAAGTGTTTGAACCTGACAAATCTGTTGAGACCCTTAAGGTCCAGGATGGGCCTCAGGGAGCCGTCCTTCTTGGGCACCATGAACAGATTGGAGTAGAACCCCCGAATCTTGGGGGCGGCCAAGCTGCCAGCTCTATCTTGTAGCAAGCGGACACCCCCTCCTGAATCCACCGGTCCGAGACGTATTGTCTCCAGGTGTGAGCAAAGAGCCGAAGCCGCCCCCCCACCCGGATGGGTGAGGGCACCTCCTCATGCCTGAGGGGCCTTGGTGGGGGGCTTAGACTTGGACCCCCAAGAAAGACGGGGACGACCGCGAGCCCTACCTCACCCCCAGGATTCCCTGCGACCGACAGGGAAGGAGGCGCCACGTCCCCCTCGGAAAGGACGAAAGGAAGAAGACCCCCGAAAGGGCTGAGAAGGCTTTCTACGCTGAGGGAGCCAACCATCCTTGGCCAAGACATCAAGACGCTCCCCAAAAAGACGGAATCCCGTGAAGGGAAGACCGGTGAGGGACTTCTTAGCGGCAGCGTCGGCCGCCCACTGCCGCAGCCAGACAGACCGACGCATGACAACCAGCAGGGCCGAAGCCCTACCACCAAGCCGGTCTGCATCATCCATGGCAGATAGCACAAAGGCAATCAAATCCGTGCAAAGCAAAAGGTCCTTATACTTGTCCGCACGCTTGCGGGATCTGGCGGCCTCAACAATGCGCTTAATCTTCTTCTTGATAGCAATGGTCACAATAGCCGTGGCTCAGACCGGTTGAAGACCAGCCCCCACAAAAGTGAAAGCATGGCAAGCTAGTTGATCCATGCGCCGATCAGCATTGTCGCGTAATGTAGTAGTGTCAGGAGACGGCATAACCGAAATATTGGAAAGTCCCAGGACAGGAGCGTCCATCTCCGGGGGACAAGACCAAAGACAGACCAACTCAGCAGAGAAGGGATACCGTCTATCCAGTCCCTTAGGCACTGAAGACAACCTGTTGGGCCGTCGTTCCCATTCTTTAAGGACCATCTTGGAAAAATGTCCCTGCTCCGGAAACTCTAGGCGTTGTTTATCAGGGCGGAAAAGCTCACCCTGTTTCTTTTTCGCCGCCTTAGGGGGAACAATGTGCAAGGTCTCAAAAACCGCCGACAACAGTCTATCCGTATCGTCAAGGGAGCCAAGCGTCCTCGTCCGAGGAAGATCCAAGATCACTGTCAAGAATGCCCTGACGATCCCCTAAGGAGTCACGTCCGCCAAAAGTATCATAAGTGTCATCCTCATCGTCAAAGAGAGAATAAGCCGGTTCCAAATGCCTCCTCCTACTAGAGGCCTTGCCGGAGACCGGACGGGCCAGCTGCCGCTCAAGGCTAGCCACACGCAGCGCCAAGTCTGAATGGGACCCCCTGCTAGCTTCCCCCTCGCTAGGGGCTAAATGCAGGCGTGGGGGAGTAGGTGATGCAGCGGGCAGGATGGGACTGGGGAGAGTAGCGCTCACCCCAGCCTGGTCCGCAATGACACTCTGAGCGCAGGGAACACAGACCATGCTGCGACCACTCACAGGGGATGCCCCGCACATGAGACACAGCTAAGCCCGCCCCAAGGGGCCCCCAAGCTCGCTATCCCCAGAAGCCTCCATATATTAATTATAGCAATAGCAAGAGCAATCCAGCCCATGGGCGATTAGGACAAAATCCCACCCGGGATGCCCCCACAGGATCCCTTAACAAGGGGGGGGGGGGTACTGGACCGGGAGAAACCACAAGCAAGCCAATAAGGGAGCCCGTCTGAAAGACATAAGAAAAAAAAAAGGGGGAATGAGCATCCCACAGCACATGCACCTCAGAACAACAGGGAAAAAAACGGACCAGACTCGCGGACCACCGGGGGGGGGGGGTTCCGGATCCTAACCGGAAGATCCACAGCCAACGGCAGGTAGGAATCAAGTGATCCAGCAGCGCAGCAGCACAGGAGATGGATCCACAGCAGCGTGCAGGAGCCAAAATGGCGCCGACAACCTCGAGGGGCGGCACCAGCCCTGCCCCCCGGTACGTGCGAATCTCTGGGCGCCAGGGAGGCAAAAAATGGCACCAGGAGAGGACAAAGGAGGGGTAACACACCTCCCAGCAGCTGCCGCCGCGGAGCATAATGCGCCCGCCGTGGTGAGACACCGTCAAACGCCCGCCGAAAAGCGGCTCTCGCCAACCAGGAAAATAGTGCTTTCTTAATACAGAAAGTATATCCATGGTACGTTATACCTGTACCTGTTATTCTTAGTGCTCATCTATGTTCATCTTTGTGACATCTCAAGTGCCCCGAAAGAGCCAGTTAGGTCAGTGCTCCAATATCACTTCTATTATTTGCAGAGCCATCACGTTTGGGGCTAGTGGCCCTCATCCATACAAGGCTGGAACTGATGGCTGTATGGGGGCATGGTAAGAACTTGGGACAGCAGTAACAGAAGAGGAACAATGCAGAGACCCATGTGATTGTCCAGGCAAAACTAAATAAATAATACTCACCTTTTGGGAGAGACCCTGGAAGGACCACTCATAAAAATACCCAAATTATAAAAATTACTTATACACTGACTTTAAAAAATATCCAGCCAGGCTATTTTTTTTCTTCTAGTGGAAAGAAGAGGAATCAGGGGTGACAGGTTCGGTCACCCTGGTACCCTTAAACCTGTCACCCTTGGATTTTAATGTTACCAGGAGAAGAAAACCTCAAGCTTGGCAGGAGTTTTATTTAGTTCAGGTGTATGAGTGACTCATTAGCCGACGTGCTTAAATGGATTTTTACTATTACACAATTTTGTGATACACCTCCTATAAAGAGAACCAAAACCCCACCCTGGAGTCTATGAGACCAACGGCGCATGCACGAGCAGCGGCTGCCAGTGTGCTCGGATCTGCTCACATTAGACGAGCTCCTGGACAAAGGGCCTCAAGCGGATCCGAGAGCGCTGACTGGACGAACGGCTGCGAATGCATTGTAGGACCGGGAAGAGGTGAGTTTGTTAAGGCAATCTAGGGGGGTTTTACACAGCGGGGGAACCTCCAATCAATGTGCCTTGGGAGCAAATCCTGGGTTATGGTCCACTTTAAAGTTGAGCATTGAGCACTCAAACAAAAAGGTACTTGCTATTTGTTTTCCATCGCTGATCGCTGCTACTTTGACAATCAGCAACGTACTTTTGCTGGGGCAGCCATGGCCTAATGGTTAGGAAATTATTCTTGTGATAAAAAAGTTGCAGGATCAATTCCTGACTGGGACATGATTGAAGTGCCCTCGAGCACCTAACCCCCAATTGCTCCCCGGGCGCCGAGTTTAGGGCACATGTGCACTTAACTGTGCCTTAGAGTATAATTCACTTAGTGTGTATTCACTTGTGTCTTCGCAGAAGTGTGTCCGTCACAGTGTACGGATGGGGAAATGTGGAGCATAAATCCCATGTGTGTAAGCACACAATGGCCACTATTCCTGATCGCTGGATCTGATGACTTGAAAATTAGACTGACTGTCATTTGCTTCAACGATTTTGTAAAATCAGAGAAAGATATAATGATACCTCTACTGATAGTATGTTGTTTACCTTAGATAATTTGTATTTTAATTCTCCTAATTGTATACACATTACTTTCCACAGTGGAATATGTCAATGAGAAAGGCATAAAATACTATAATGATTTAATTGACCTCCTTCTGGAAAACAACATCACTCCAGTGGTCACTTTGTATCACTGGGACTTGCCACATGTAAGTTTTATCCCAATACTTTGTGTTCATAGAAATAAGATCATTAGACCAGTTACACCAATACTGCTGATAAAAATATAGTCAGGTAGGCAAAACAAACAAATTTGGGTAAGACCTAGAAGGTCAGTTAGTGACTAAAGTGAACCAAAAGCCGGGATTTTGACTATCCCGGATTTGTGTCCTTGACCCGATGCAGGATGCCCCGCTGTGTGAAACCCCCCAGGTCGCCCACCAAAACTCACCTTACCTCTGTCCAACGGTGGATGCGCAGCCTCTTGTCCAATCAGCGCTCTCGACCACGTGGACATCGTTTCATCAAAGGCTCAGCTCCAGCAGAGTCGGGTCAAGTGCGTCGGAAGTTGGATGCCCGCTACCATCTAACAGGGAGTAAGTCTGCCCTGGAGTCTCAGACTCCAGGGTGGGTTTTGGTCCACTTTAATATTAGAGGAGTCCAGTAAATTCACTCCAAAACTTTAACTCTAAACTTAAAAAAATAAGCATTCAGCAGTGTGCATGTTTGTTTTTATTAATGACCTACTCACCTTACTAGGTCACCGGCTCCCGAAGTTCTCGCTCCCATGCCACCATCTTGCTACACTGGCACCATCAGCTTCCTTCCCTGAGGGCACGTCTTATGGCACCAGTGGCACCATCTTGCAGCCTTTGACCTTGCGCCTGCCACTCACAGCTTGGCCCGCGTGAGGTCAAAGGCTGCAAACTGGTGGCACGGGTTCGGCAAGATGGCGGCGAGGTGACCAGAGTGGCGGCAGCGGCCCTCAGGGAAGAAGTGGTGGCTGCCAGGAATCCACAGCTTCCTATGTGTAGCCGTTTTACCACACACAAAATGAACAGCCAGAAATAGAGGCCACACGGAACACTACACAATGGCAAGATGTGTGTGTGCATGTGTGGCAGTGGCTGATGAGATGTGTGCATGTGTGTGGTGGCAGGCAGGCCCATGGCAGTGGTATATGTGTCGCCCACCGTTCCTCCATTGTCCGGCGTTTGGGGGGGGGGGGGGGGAGTTTACCACACCACCTGTAATTGGGTGGGAGATACAGCCACAATTCCTGTAATGGGGGGATTCTGCCACACTGTGTATTGGAGGGGGCAAGGAATACTGCCACACTGCCTGTAATGGGGTGATTGGGGGAGATTCCGCACACTGCCTGTAATGGAGGAGGGGGATTCTGCACACTGCTTGTTATGGAATGATTAGGGGCATTCTGCACATTGCCAGTTATAGGGGGTTTCTGACAGTTCTTACCTGCGCCAAACTTTTACATACTATTTATATGTACAAAACCAATTAACTAACTAGGTTTTAAGTTCAATAGGAGAATTAAGAGCTTACATGGTCTTCACAACTTGCCACCTCAGATCACGCCAGGTAGCACCCCAGGGGCTACATTCCATATTATGTATAATTCATTCACACCCCCTCAAATCAGATAATTCTTAAAGTGTACCATCACCCTCCGGTGATCGGCCCGGGAATCTATAAGATTCCCGGGCCGATCACCTCCCTCCCCGCGGGACATCCGAGATCGGGATGTCCCGCGGGGTGAAACCCCCCCAAACACCCCAAATCCCCCTACCTTGCCGCCGCCTCACTCGCGCCCCTCTAGACGTGCGCGCGCCCGCGCTGGCCGTCTGTGAATGCCCGGCGCGGGCGCGTTAAGAGTGACGCACAGGAGGCGGCGGCGGAGGAGCCGCTTGTCCGCGGCTGTCAAACCGCTTGTCCGTCGGCGCTGGGAGCGGGGAGAGGTGAGTTTTTCGGGTGATCGGGGGGGTTTCACACAGCGGGGCACCCCGATCGGGGGTGCCCCACCGAAGTGGACCAAGACCCAGGATAGTCAAAATCCTGGGTGTTGGTCCACTTTAAAGGAAAAACATTTCACCCAAGAAGAGCGTTGAAGCAACAACTGTAGCACAGGCTGGTAAAATACCATTTTGTGATTACTCACCTGTAAAATGGGTATTATAAGTATGTCACACACCCCACTTCAGTTACTCATTATTATTACACTTGGGTTAACTCACCGCTAGGTGGCGTAGTTGCAGAGATCTCCAAAAAAGCAGCAAGCCCCTCCCGGTCTACACATACCTGGTACCTCCCATCAATTCCCCAGTGTTAAAACAGCAGTAAGACAAGGTACCAGGAATAACAAATGTAACCCTCAACTGTAAATAACAAAACTTCACCATATAAGGAACCAGGATACCAAAAGAGGGCGGGTGAAGTGGGGTGTGTGACATACTTATAATACCCATTTTACAGGTGAGTAATCAAAAAAAGGTTTTATTCTAATTATGTCACACACCCCACTTCAGTTACTCATTATTATTACACTTGGGACATCCAACAGCAGTGTCCAAAAGAGGGCGGGTATCCAAACCAGGCAATAACGCAGATAAAACTCAAACCACTGCAGCCTGCAGAACCTTACGGCCAAACACAGCATCCACTGAGGCTCGCACATCAACCTTGTAAAACTTGGAAAAGGTGTGAACCGAAGACCAGGTAGCGGCCTTACAAACTTGTTCAACCGAAGCCTGGTGCTGAAAAGCCCAGGACGCACCAACCGCACGAGTAGAATGCGCAGTAACGCGAAAAGGGGGATCCTTCCCCTTGGCAGAATAGGCTCCAACAATCGCCTGACGAATCCATTTGCTAATGGAAGACTTAGCCGGAGCCAAACCCTTCCTGGGCCCACAGGGCACCACGAAAAAGGCATCAGTCTTACGAAAAGAAGACGTAGCACGCAAATAGTACCTAACACAACGCACCACGTCCAAGCAGTGCAACGCACTCTCCTTAGCATTCCTAGGCTTAGGACACAAAGAAGGAAGAACAATGTCCTGATTAAGATGAAAAGCAGATACCACCTTAGGAAGAAAATCTGACTTGAAGCGAAAGACCACTTTGTCCTGATGCTTCTCAAAATAAGGAGCCTGAATCGACAAAGCTGCCAACTCTGAAACACGCCGAACCGAAGTGATGGCCACCAAAAAGACAACCTTCTGAGTCAGAGTGGACAGAGCAATATCCTGCAAGGGCTCAAAAGGAGGAGACTGTAACGCAGAGAGCACCAAATTCAAATCCCAAACTGGGAGCAAAGGCTTCCTAGGAGGCCGCAGATGCGAAACCCCCTGGAAGAAAGTCTTGACCAAAGAAAGGCTAGCAAAAGACCTCTGGGAAAAAAAATTGACAAGGCAGACACCTGCCCCTTCAAGGTACTCAGCTGGAGACCAGAATCCAGCCCTGATTGAAGAAAATCCAAAATCCGAGAAATAGAAAAGACCCGGCATGGCAAAGATCTAGCCTCACACCAATCAATATAAGATCTCCAGACCCTATAATAGATGGAAGAGGAAGACCTCTTCCTAGCACCAACAAGAGTCTGAATGACCGAATCCGAAAGACCCTCCTCCCTCAAGATGGAGGTTTCAACAGCCAAGCCGTCAAAGCCAGCGTTGGTAAACTGGGGTAACACAGTTGACCCTGGGTGAGCAGATCTGGCCGAAGAGGCAACTCGAACTGATCCACTGCCAGATGAACGATGTCTGCGAACCACACCCGCCTTGGCCACCTTGGAGCCACGAGAATGGCGGGAACTCCTTCCTGAACTAGCTTTCGCAGCACCCTGCCTAGCATGGGAATCGGAGGGAACAGATACAGGAACCCCAGATCCTTCCAGCTCAAGGCCATGGCATCCGCCGCCAGAGCCAGAGGGTCCCGAGACAGCGACACGAATGTCGGAAGCTTGTGATTGTGACGAGAGGCAAACAGATCCACCTCCGGTGTCCCCCACCGAAAACACATGGACCGAAACACTAGGGGTTGGAGAGACCATTCCCCCCGGCGGGACGAGCACCGGCTCAGAAAATCCGCCTCCATGTTCTCCACTCCTGGAATGTACACTGCCGAAATGCAAGGGACATACGTCTCCGCCCAAACCAGAATCAGAGACACTTCCCTGAGGGCACCCAGACTGCGAGTCCCTCCTTGGTGATTGATGTAAGCAACCGCCGTCTGATTGTCCGATCGAATCTGAACCGGCAGACCCTGTAAATGATGCGTCAAGTGAGACAGAACCAATCTGATGGCTCGCAACTCCAGAACATTGATGGGCAAGTGGGCCTCCTGAGGGTCCCACTGCCCCTGAAACTGAAGATCCTTCCAGAAACCTCCCCATCCTGACAAGCTGGCATCCGTGGTGACAGTTTCCCAAAGCGGAGTCAGAAACGACCTGCCCTTCAAAAGATTGTCCAAGACCAACCACCACCGAAGAGACTGCCGAACTCGAGGGGACATCCGGAAGGACCGATCCAACGACCGCGGGCGCCTGTCCCAAGACGCCAAAAGATGAAGCTGCAGCGTCCTCGTGTGAAACTGTGCGAAGGGAACTGCCTCGAACGAGGCCACCATCAACCCCACCAGTCTCATCCCTAGCTGAATGGACGGGTGAGGATCGGAAAGAAGAAGCTGAGCCAATTCCTGAATCAAAAGAACCTTGGCCTGAGGGAGAAACACTCTGTGCTGGCAAGAGTCCAAGGACATCCCCAGAAAGGTCACCACCCTGGCCGGAACCAGAGAGGACTTGGGGTAATTGATCACCCAGCCGAACCTCTCTAGCATAGACACCACCGTGCTGGTGTCCCCTTCCGCCTGACTGAAGGAAGGAGCCATGATGAGAAGATCGTCCAGGTAAGGAACAATGCGAATCCCCTGAGCTCTGAGCAGAGCCATCACCCCTGCCAACACCTTGGTGAACACTCTCGGAGCCGAGGTGAGACCGAATGGGAGAGCTACAAACTGAAAGTGCCGATCCTCCACCACAAAGCGCAGAAACCGCTGATGAACCGGAAAGATCGGAATGTGAAGGTACGCGTCCTTGATGTCTATGGACGTCATAAAGTCCCCCTGCCGAAGCGAGCCGATCGCCGACCGCAAGGTCTCCATGCGAAACCTCCGGGGGCGAATAAACCTGTTGAGAAACTTCAAATCCAGGATCGGACGGAACGACCCGTCCTTCTTGGGTACGGTGAACAGATTGGAGTAATACCCCCGCCCCACCTCTGAAGGAGGGACCGGGCAAATGACCGCCAAATCCACGAGATTCTGAACCGCCGCCAGGAGCCCCTGCGCAGCCACCGGGTCTAGAGGAACCCGAGACCTGAAAAACCTTGGAGGAGGGCGGGACTCGAACTCCAACTTGTAACCGGCCGACACCACCTCCCGAATCCATCTGTCCGAGACCTCCTGGTCCCATACCCGGGAGAAGAGTCGCAACCGTCCCCCCACCCGCACGGGCATTGCATTGCTGAGCGGGCTTGGCAGCCGACTTGGGCTTGGCGCCCCAGGCGTGAACGGGGCGGCCACGGCCTTTACCCCTATTCCAACCCGCACCCCTGGAAGCCGAGAAGCCCGCACTCCTGCCGGCTCTGGCTCCCCGAAAGGACGGATTGAAGGGGGCCGCCCCCCGAAAGGAACGGCGAAACTTCTTGCGCTGAGGCAGCCTACCTCCCTTGGCAACAGAATCCAGCTTTTCACCAAAAAGCCTCAAACCCAGAAAGGGAAGAGCCGTGAGAGATCTTTTAGAATTAAAGTCAGCCGTCCACTGTCTCAACCACACAGATCGGCGAACAGCCAACCATGGCGGGCCAGCTGATCAATCCGGCGATCCTCGCCATCCTTCAGATAAGTAGTGTCAGGAAAATGAACAGCCGCCGTATTAGACAGCCCCAAAACCGGAGCATCCACCTCGGGAGGGACAGACCAACGTTTCAGCAAGTCCGCCGGAAAGGGATATTTCTTATCCCAGCTAGGCGGTACCCCGACGAGCCGTGTAGGATGCTCCCACTGCTTAAGGACAATGTCCTCAAAATGCTGCTGACTGGGGAACTCCAGACTCTGCTTGGAGCCCCCAAAGAGCTGGCCCTTAGGCCGAGGAGCAACCTCAGGAGGATCCAAATCCAAAACCTCAAACATTTGGGTCAAAATAGAAGGCGTATCAGGGGCGGGACCATCCACCTGGTCCCCCTCAGCACCCAGCACCTGCTGGCCCTCTGAATCATCCAATTCTTCCACGAGCTCACCCTCTTCGAGGGGACGGTCCGACCAATCCAGGTCCTCAATCACTTCCTCCTCCGAGTCCGGCGGAGGCGGAGATAGGTGTTTACGCTTGGCCGTAGCCTTCTGTGCGGACATGGTGGAAAACATTTTCTCGAGGTTGGCCAACCGGGCACACACCTCCGATTGCGAATCCCCACCCGTGACCACGTCACACGGGGTCCGGAACAGGCGAGGAGGAGAGGGAGATGGCGCGGACGATGACGTACCAGGCACCGGGGTGCTGGACTGGCACTCAATGTTCCGCTGCGCACATGGAATGCATACAATGACATCATCCCCCGGGAGCGGAGTCCCACAACCCCCACACAGCCTAGATTGTCCCGAAGGATCAGATCCGGTATCCCTGGCAGCCTCCATATGGTGAAATTATGGTATTCGCAAACCTAGGGATTTACGCAGTAAGCAACCCGGGATGCCCCCTTTAATAAAGATCTAGCTTAAATTTTCACTACCCGGACCACGGGGAAGCCTAATATCTATATATAAATTTATATATCCCAATTTTCTTTCCCCCCTACTGGCCAGGTATGTAAGACCGGGAGAGCCCAACCGGAAGGGGTCCCGGGATCTGGAAGACACAAAAAAGACAACAATCATTCCAGGCACAAGCTAACATATGTAGACAAAACCAGGCGAAGATAAGTGTGCGAAGCTATGTACAGCCATATATATATATATTAAAGGCACAATAAGAGCACAATAAAAGTCACCCCTGGCTCCAGAGCCTGCCAACACTCCACAACAGGAGTGAGAGGGGGAGAGACCAAGGGGAGACATTACAGCGTGGGGCTAACGACGCTCCAGCCCCACGCAAGAAAACCCGCACAACTCCCGTATGAGGAAAAAGGCAGAGGGGGGACCTACCTCGCGTGACAATGGCGGCCGCACAGCGCAACTCAGGGGAAGGAGGAGGAAGAGGACGTGCCCAGAAGAACCGCGGGAGCTGCCGTGGCCCCGCCCCCCCCTGACGTGCCTGCCAATCGCGCGGACCGCGCGTCCCGAGGGCCTGCCCCCCAACCGCACCGCGCGTCAGGCCCAGCGAGGGCCGCGCCGCGGTAACAACAGGCGGGAAATGACAAAGGGCGCACAACCCGCACGCCGCGCACACACACAGAAAAAGAGAGAGACGCGCTCACTCTCTCTCTCTCTCACTCTCACAACCCCCAGACACGAGCAGAACAATAAGCGCCCGCAGGACGCGGACCCAAAGCCGCCTCCACATCGCGGTCCCGCGGCGCCACGCGCCACGCGACCCCGCCTCCAAACCCCCAGAGGGGGAACAACCAGCGCCCACAGAGCGACCCCCACACGTGAAACAGTCACCCACAGGGCCCCAGAGCCCAAACGCACTCCCGGACTGCCGCAAGGCAAAGCCATACTACTGAAAGTGTGGGGAGGGGGGGGTGGGGGTGGGGGGGAGAGTACAATAACCACAAACATGCCACAAAACAACCAAGAATAAAAGCGCTACATTCCCTGACTACCGCTAGAGAATAAGGGCATCCCACATCCGGATCACCACTCCGGGAATCCCGCTATGCCCCACAAGATGGGGTCGAGCGGAGGAGCTAATCTCCTAGGCACCTAGGGTCCCAGCTACCTTTGCCCGACCTACAGCCAAGGCTGGGAGGCTGCCGAATAACATGGGGAGTAAACAAAAAGGGTCGGGCAGCAATAGACCATGGGGGGGGGGGGGCGGTGTGATACCCCGGCTACCTGCAAGCAGGAGACTTCTTTCTTCTGTCTTGTCGCCATCTTGCAGAGAACAACACTGGGGAATTGATGGGAGGTACCAGGTATGTGTAGACCGGGTGGGGCTTGCTGCTTTTTTGGAGATCTCTGCAACTACGCCACCTAGCGGTGAGTTAACCCAAGTGTAATAATAATGAGTAACTGAAGTGGGGTGTGTGACATACTTAGAATAGTAGATTTAAACCCATACTTCCGTGCCCTGGAATCTTAAGGACCCCAAGTCTGGCCGCTAGCCTCCCCAAGGGCATCTTATAGCAGGATGCCAGCTGTGTGAAACCCCCAGGGTCACCTATAAACTCACCTTTACCGGACGGCTCCCATGGCGCATCGATTGATGGAAGCCTTTTTGATTGGCTGGGCCCTGTCATGGCAGCACCTTAGAGATCAGTCAAAGTGCTGCAGAGCATGGTTTCTTCAGTGGAAGAGCGCGGATTTATTTGACAACTGGGTCACCGGCAAGCCAGCAGCAGCACCTGAGGTACTGGGGGGGGGGGGATGATAAAATGGGTTTCCATCCTTTTGTATTACTAAACACATGAATAGAGTTTATTTTTATTTATTTTAAATGCTAACTTTATATATTTATAGGAGGTGATCAAGTAAAAGTAACTGTATGCAGCAATCTAAAAGAAAATATAGGTCTTTTTCTCCCGCTGTGAGACAGAAAGTAGCAAAATGACAGATAATAATAATAATAGTAATGCTTACTACCTGGATACACCCACTAATTAAATATGCCCTTACACACATTGTTATGTGCAGGCTGAGGTTAAACCCAGAGGTAGGTCAGCAGGAATAGGAACACCAATCTAGCCACTGTAATCCACCACTATTTTTAAAGGTTCTGAGGGAATGCAGAGGAAACAACCAATAAGTTATTAAGATTTGCCAGGAAAAGGTTTTTTGTGTGATTGAATAAAAGGCCATAAGTTACAAGGCCGCCCTTGAGCCTGCATGTATTAATCTGTATTCCATATCATGGTCTTCACTTGCAAGTTTAGGGCTTGTAACATGCCTGGGTGGACTTCCCATCATGTATTCCATAAAAGGCAGTTAAAGGTTACAATCCAGACTAAACAAAAAATAAGCAAGATGTGATTTCTCAGCATGCCCCCCGATGGAATCTAGTATCTGGAATGTGCTAATGACTTGTGTGGAGATCTGCCCTTGGACTTGTCAGGTTCTGTTGGTCTGGCTGCATGTTTCCCTGTGTTTCTCTTTGTGATATCTACAGACGCTCCAGGAGAAGTTTGGTGGCTGGCAGAACATCAGTATGGTCACATACTTCAATGATTACGCCAACCTCTGTTTTGAGAAGTTTGGTGGACCGAGTGAAATACTGGATCACGTTCAGCAATCCCTGGGTGAGTACAAGCTAAAGAGAACGACTGCTCGGCTGAAAGTCGAACATTACTTTTATTGAGAAATAAAAGCAGCTTGGTACACTCCAAGAATTTAGCAAATGATTATTGCCCCCCTACTTTTGTTGGGAAGAAACAGAGAAAAGACAAATGTGACCCCTTCCATGCTCCCTAAATTACAAGTGTTTGATTTCACTTAACCCTTTAAGTGCCAGCCTACCTAGAGATGTTGTCACCCTTTGTTGCCAGACCATTTGTCACAATTTTGTTCAACTGTGATTTTTGAAGAGATTTCCAGGGATATCCCAGGTAAATTATATATAATTTTTTTTAGCAGTCTGGGCATTAACATGAAAGGTCTTGTTTGTAAATTTTTAAGTATATTTTCAATATTTTGCACGTCAAATCCCCATTTATCCCGACAACAGTACTACATATGTATCGGTAGCCCCCCCATTCTTGCTCAGGAGACCCCAAACTGAAAAGAGCACTTTATAACATTTACAAGTAGAATACAACTACTATCCACACTATAAAGGGTTAAACAAAAAATGGCGTAGGGTCCCCCTTCCCACAAGGGGCGGGGCTAGAAGCGTAAAAGCCAGAGGGGGCATGTTTTGAGCTGCCTCCTCACCACGGAGGCCCCCCTGGTGAGGAGGAGACCCAGCCCGAGGGATCGGGCATGGAGATGAATAAAAAAAATTTTCAGCAACGGCTGCCGAAGCGGGGAAGGGGGGTGGCTATCAGGGGTAATCGGATACCCCCAGGGTGAAGAGAAGACCCGGCCGGTTACGAAAGAGGGGTCAAGAGAGGGAAAACCAGGCTTGCCACTTAATGGCAGGGGAAGCAAACCCGTAGTACCTATGGGCTTGGCACTTGAAGGGTTAAAACCAGCTCAATCATGAAAAATGGCCTAATAATAATACTATGATAATAATGAAGATACTCCGCATGAAAAATTCCAACCAAACCTGTAGCAATTCAGGGCCACATTTCTCTGGAGGATTGCGGTGCAGGTGAGTGAAAGTGTGTGAAACCCCCCAGTAAAAGTCACCTCTCCTCGGTCCAACAGCGCATTGCGCAGGCTCTTTGCCATGTTTACAGCCTTCAGCAAACGGCTCTAATTGAATTCCCCTGCAGCAGCGAGTGCTCCCCATAGTAAATATTTAGATTGGACGAGTCTGCACATGCGCCATTGGACTGGGGAGGAGTGATTTGGTTGGTGTTTTTTTTTTTTAGCTCTCTAATGCTATTGTTTCTCACATTTTGGCTTCGAGGGCAGGCAGTGAGCAGTCCTTCCTTGTAAAAGTTCACATGTAAAAACCTATTATTCTGGGTTTGCCTTTCTTTGAGTAATAACCTCCATTGTCAGAACTCTATAATGCACACGTGTCAAACTCTGGTCCGCAGTGTCATCAGATTTAGCGTGCGAGCCCTGTCTCCCCCTTTCCCATGCTGTTATACATGAATGACAGGGCTGGTGCAGTCGTGGGTATTACCTTTAAACCAGACGCACGGCCACACATTTGCTGCCCAGCGCCGCTTATTTCCCGAAAGGCTAGTTAACAAGCCGGCCCCGCAGCCGGATTGCACTACCAGGTGGCATCCTGCGAGATTGTGGAATGGGGCTTTATGTAAAATCCCGACCCTATGATGATGCAGTAGGTAATTACTTCCCCGAGTGGTTGGCAAATGCAACTGCCAACCAGGCTGAGCTGTCTGCTGTCTCCCTCTAAGCAAGATGATGTCTAGCCAGCTCAGTCTGCCATGACTGTGAAAAGGGACTGCGTGATGTAGAGGAAGGCAGAGAACCCTATCCTATCCCATCATGGAAACTGACATGCTGCATTAAAGAGAACCAACCACATATATGGCTTGGCCCTAGAGTCTAAAAAACTCCAATGCCACCTGATCCTCATTACTCAGGGCATCCCAAATCACAGTTTTAAACCCCACTGGATCACTGATCCAATGGCGCATTCGCGTGCTCAAACCAGGCATTTGTAAATGGCCAGTGTGGGCATACCCCGAGCATTGTGGGGACACAGATGGTGGCGCACTTGGCTCAATTCAGCCCCCTAGCCAACAAGAGCGTTCGTTGGCTCATAATAGCAAAGGATGGCTTAGAAAAGCCAAATGGAGCCGAGTGCGCCGTTTGGCTGCGTGCATGTGCCGTTGGACAGACATTTTTTCAATAAATACCATGGTTTGCGATTCTGTCAAAGTTATTAATTTCTGCCCACACTGTATTTCAGTTTGAGACTCCTGCTATAACGCTATGTTAAGGCCTATCCATTGGGCTACTTTCTGGCATTTCATGATGACATTTACCTATGCTAGAGCCTCATTGCATCAAAATATGTGCTGCACTGGTAATGTGAAATAAAAAAAACTTTTTTTGCATAGAAGGTTAATGGCAATGCAGGTCCACTGTGCTATACCTTTGCTGCACTTGCATTGCCATAA
This sequence comes from Gastrophryne carolinensis, assembly GCA_027917425.1. NCBI lineage: Eukaryota > Metazoa > Chordata > Amphibia > Anura > Microhylidae > Gastrophryne > Gastrophryne carolinensis. The sequence goes on along the minus strand of CM051238.1, from coordinate 346,768,800 downwards.
ACTTTTATTGGCCTGTGCTAGCATTAAAAGTGCTGTATAAATCAGTTAGCCAATGTGTTGTGCATTGCAGCATATACAGGAACTGTGACCATATCTGACCCTCTGAATCAGGCACATTAATATAATAAGTCTATCAAAACCCATTTTTTCCCCACCTGCCCTCTCTGCCGAGTACATCAGGCGATACTGCGAGCTCCGCAGTGGCTTGGTAAAAAAAAGTTAAGAAAAAAATTTCCCTATTGCCGAAGCCACGCCCTCCAGCAGTTTTGCGATGGATGATTGGCTGCTGGCTGTCCACATCCCTTGTTTCCCTGTGGAGCGTGCGCTCTCTTTCGCACCCTTTCTATCGAAAGCACATAGCTGCTGGGGATGTGGCTGCTGGCGAACACAGCATCACGGGAACTGCCGGTAAAGACGAGTTTACTGGCGACCCAGGGGGGTTTCACACAGCAGGACATCCCACCCATTGGATGCCCCCCGGGGGCAGGCTAGAGGCCGGCGTTGAAGTCTTTCAGATTCCAGGGCTGCCACTGTAGGGTTTTGAGCCACTTTAACACATACTATTTCTTTACGGATTCTTTACTAATGGTGAATGAAGAGAATGGTCATCCAGTTTTACTTTATAGTGATCGTCAGCTCCAAGACTAAAACCAGCCTCTCAATCAGCCCTAAGGAGCATCCACCACTGAACACATCCATAATGGGCTCTGAAGTGGTGCTTCTCCATGCCCCTCAAATAAGGGGCGGCTAGCGAGGGCTCATTCCCACCACATATGCTGTAGGGTTTGCTCACAGATGTGAGACACTGTGCATTAAATCGATGGTCAATATTTCTAAAGTTAATAAAGGAAGGGTTTAGAGTGCACCAAAACCCAGGATTTTGACTTTCCCCTGGAGCACCCTCCGATTGTGTTTAACCCCCCAGATCGCTGATGCCAACTAACCTCTTCCTGGTCTTATGGCACATGTGCGGCCGCTCGTCCAATCAGCGCTCTCAGAGACGCTGACGTTACGTCATCCAAGCCTTTGTCTAAGGCCAGCGACTGTGAGAACACTGGCAGCCGCTTCCCTCTAAGAGGATCATGTCCTGCTAGAGAGATAGTGGGGATGCTCACACATGCGCCATTGGACCAGAAAACAAGGTAAATGTATGGGGCGACCTGGGGGGTTTCACACAGTGGGGCATCCCATTTTTTGGGATGCCTCGGGGGGAGGGAATCGATTGGCGTCGGTTTTGGTCCACTTTAAATTACTATAAATATGTATGTTTGTTGAAATGTATCCCAACAACTGTCCCTGTTCTGAATAGAAGTTACACATCTAATGCTGCAAGATTTAATTTTCATATGCAGTCGGTGGCAGTTGAAGGCTACGAGACAGGCGAACATGCACCAGGCCTGAAGCTGAGAGGAACAGGAGCATATAAAGCTGCACATAATCTCATTAAGGTGGGTGAAAGTTTTGAAATTATTAGGGAATGACAGGATCAAGGTAACCAAAAAATAGCTGGTGGGGAGCACTACTATTATTAAATGTGATAAACGACTGCTTGGGTGCTCCTAGAATTCCACAACTTCATAAATTGTTACCCAAAGAAAAAACAAAAAAAGTGGAACTCATAATCATGGGCACTCCAACAGATGAATAATGATGTACAAAAAATATTTATTAATCACATATAAAGTTTAAAAACTATACACAAGACACGAACATGTTAAAAACAAGGGTCTCCTGATAGTATACAATCATAATGGGTGTAGCCCTCAGCACTAGCAATCAGGGTTGCTGGGCTGAATCAATGCAAAAGTATTTTGCATAAATTCTGAATGCAATGCATGAAAAAATAAATAGTTCCAAATAAGGGCGGTAGATGTTGATAATACTGTGCAATTATAAAAATATATTAAATTATATACATATAATAACACTGCAAACAATCCCTATACTAAATCCTATTTTAATTCCCAGAAAAAATGTAAACCAGATCCGGCATATAATATCCCTCCATTGGAAATAATGAACAAGTGAAGACAGAAGTGAAAGCCTGCTGCCCACAGGATAAAATACTCAATGATACATTAACTACATAAAACACAAAAGACTAAAGACTAAGTAATAAATAACTACAGTGTTGCAAAGTGCCAAGTGAAACAAATGAGTGCAAATCATAAACACAACATAACATATGAGTAAATACCGCCCATGCAAGTGAAGATACAGGAGACCGCAGCAAGCCCCGCGCGCTCCGCCGTTCCCGACGGCTTCTGATTGGGGTGCCAGGTGATCTCTGCTGACCTCTTTTGTACTCGTCGACGCAGGCCGCGCGCTGCGTCACACGCCCCACCGTCACCAGGCGTCCCGGTGTAAGGTTGCCGCCCACCCACCTGCAGACAGTCACGCCCCCCCCACAGCGATGACCCGGCCGCCGTCATCGGCTGCGAAAGGAGGGGGGCGGGAGCGCCCGAAGGGAGTGGGAGGCAGCCTGGGGCGGGCGACACAGACCGCTGCCGTCGCCGGCGGGCACAGCCGGGAATTCAGCATATGGCATATTACATGAAAAAAACCGGCACTAGGGCCATTAAAAGCAAAGAGGAGAAGCAGTCATCCTCCTATCTTAATCGTAGCTACTGTATCCATACAATACAATTCTTAAAGTGGTAGTCCATCTTATCATGAATGAATGACAGGATCAGTTTTCTTTGCTGCCTGTGAGCACAAGCACAATGGGAATTAATTAGTTCCACTTCCTGTCTGCAGCGGCACACCAGGAAATGTAAAAGAAAACAAAAACACACGTCACTAGAAGAAAGTATGCCATTGGCAGAGAAACCTCATACAATTGGCTTATGACACCACCAGCATGTCCCCTATTGATTTTTTAAAAATTAACTTTCTATCATGAAACTGCAGATATGAGGTTAAAGAGGAATAACACACCCCATTTTGACTCTATGTGGCCACATCCCAAATTGGGATGCCACGTTATGTATATTTTCTCTCTTCAGTTCACCCCATACACTCACCCTCCTGGCAATCCTACGGCGCAAACTCAGGCGAGAACAAGCGTGCCGACTGTCTGAGTGGCCCCCTCAGCCAATCAGTGCACTCACTTTCACTCGGCTGCCAACCGCACCCTCTGCTCACCTTCTAGTCATGGCACGTGTGGGCAGCTAAATGTGAGCCGGGATGCGGCCATGTCGAGGGCTCCGGGTGAAGGAGAGGGTATCAGAGCTTCAGGGGGGTTTTACACAGCAGGGCATCCCAATTCCCAGGATGCCCTAAGGAGTCAAACTTGAACGGCCCTGAGGCTAAAGACTCCAGGGCCTGCAAAGTTCCTCTTTAAACTAAATCTTCTCAATGGGATCCCAGATGGTTGGTTGCATCCCCACTCTGGCTGCCACTGGCTTAGATCTCATCCTTCCAGGTCATGTGGGTGCCTCTATAGCCAATAAGGATACTCACAGGGTCTAAGTAGAAGGGTCGACTGCAGCCAAAGTCAGACAATCATTAGCTTAAACTAGCCTGGGCTCCCAGGAGGTGGCCATATGTAAATGTACCTTACAGTACTTTATTTTAAGAACTTCCTGAATGAGCAAGGGCTTGTGATGATACTGCAAGGTAAGCCTTCTTCAGTGACACAAGGTTCTGTGTGTTGCAGGCACACGCCAGAGCATGGCACAGTTACGACAAGAACTGGCGCAGTAAACAAAAAGGTATGCTCCTAACATATGCCTCTAACACAAAAAAAATGATCCACTAAAATTACTAAGGATACAAAGGGGGCTAAAATGATTAGTCCTAGTAAACGTAACCTTGGCACATCTTATGGTGGGGGGAGGCTTGGTTTGAGCTTCCCAACAAAATCTATATTCAGTTTTACAGTTGAATGCTGTTTTTTCCTGGTCTTGTGGACACTCTAGCTCAGGCAGCACTAACCTTTTTTTGTTCTTATAAAGTATCACCTTCCAATTTCAAATGACTTCAAGTACCACCTAAGTGGTATGTAGGGGTTGTCAATAACCTGAAATTGTGTTCCAAACACACAACAAACCGCAATTTAAAGTGCGTGCAACACACAAAATGTAGATATAGTACCTTGTGAAATTATTCACCCCTTTGGCTTTTTATATTTTGTTACATTAACCTCTTTGTTGGGAAGCCCGTAGAATGTTTTGGTGCAACCTTCATAAGCTTAGTAATCCCTCTGTATTCGTGGGAGTTGGGTGAACGGCATAAATGCGAATAACACCCAAGGAAACGGAACGCTGGGGGGCACGCAGGGCAGGTTTACCTTACCTCTTAGCCGGTCTCTTGGCGCCGCCATCTTGAGGAGAAGGCACAGAGTGGCTTCCATTGCTTTGCCGCCCCCATTAACTTGAATGGATGGCAGTGTGCAACAGTGTAGGGAATGATGCTGTGTGCACCGAGGATGTCGCCCCTGCCTGAGGGGGAGAACGGTGCTGGATCTGGGTGAGGTAGGTTTTTTTTTTTTCTTTGTAAAACCCCTTCAAGGCAATTTGAATAACCAAAAGTGCAAATTTTAAAGCCATGAATACGGAAGGCCAGCTGTATCCAAATTTCTGATGATTCACTGGAGCACCATCAAATCAATTATCTAAATGGAAAGAACATGGTATGACAACAAGGGCCACCCACTGGCCAAAGAGGATATTATTCCAGTTCCAAGATTCCAGTGGCAAGATGTGGGTATTGTACCAGGTGCATGGAAACGTCCCAATTGCGGATGCCCCTCTATGCATTAATGGTGCAGAACAGGAGAAATGTACCTTTCTCCTCGGTCTCCCAGATAAATCTAGTGTTCCGATTGGCTGCTGCAGTCCCATGGCTGTCGACACGGCTGGAAACTGTGGCTGTATGAGCCTAAATTCTAAAACAAAAGTCCCAACTCTCCTTAAAGCCCCAAGTGACTACAGCGATGCAAATCCAGATGCATACAGCGTTGTAACGGTTGGGTACTTTTATATTGATCTTGGTCATCCTCTCTTCCCCTTTAGGATTGGTGGGAATCTCTCTCACAACAGACTGGGGGGAGCCTGTGGACATCACCAGCCAGAAGGATATTCAAGCTGCAGAGAGATTTGTCCAGTTTTACTTTGGATGGTTTGCTAACCCTCTTTATAATGGAGACTACCCTCAAAGCATGAAAGAATATATAGGTAATATGTAAAGGAATTGACACTTGAACCACCTTGACCAGCCAAGATTAAAAAAAAGCAATCTCGAGACAGATTTTCTTTTTGTTACCCTAATCTGATCTGTGACAGTCACAGTTAAACAGACCAGTTTCCTAATATACCCGCAAATAAGACTTTAGTTTAGTAAACATCTCCTATGAAATGAACAGCATTTGCAACTTTCCCATGTACATGTGACTAAAACTACAATAGCAAATATTTAGGACAATGATGAAATCTGAAACGTTTAGTTTGTTATTTATATCTTCTGTAATGTACATTGTCTTTTGCTTTAAAGGTCTGAAGAGTGCTCAGCAAGGCTGGGGAGTGCCGAGGCTTCCAGTCTTCAGCTCTCAAGAGAAAGGTTTTATCAAAGGAACAAGTGACTTTCTTGGGGTTGGCCATTTCACCACAAGATATATCACAAGCAAGAACTTTCCCTCCTCTCAGGGTCCCAGTTACTTTACAGACCGTGACCTCATTGAACTGGTAGATCCTAACTGGCCTGAGCCAGAGTCCAAGTTTCTTTATTCCGTTCCATGGGGTTTCCGGAGACTGCTTAATTTTGTTAAGGTAACATTTATTTTCTACAAACCTGTGACTTTATTTAGCCTACACTGTACGCTGCCTATACTGTATGCACTCCCAAGATGCTACATGCTAGCAGCTTGATAAACAATGACATCTCATTTTCTAATAACGTTCACTAGTAGAGTGGGGCCCAGGTTCCTTGTAAAATATAGGTTCTTTTAAAAGCAGACCTACAATCTTCAATGGGAAAACTATGCTCTATGCCAGGGGTACTCAGCCACTTCTTGTAAAGGTCCATTTACAGGCATCTGGTGAGAGAAGGTCCAGGCGGGGGGGGGGGGGGGGGGGTAGTTAGAATTCAGTGCACTGGGGGGAGGGGGTGGCAGGCTATAGATTCCATAGGCATCCCCCACCCCAGGTATCCTATTGGGCGCTAGAAAAAAACACGCAGAACCTACAGCTCTGTCCCACGGCACACTGCTTTTAACCCCCGTGCATTCTGTGCAGGCCGTGTACAGGGGTGGACTCGGGCCCAAAATGTTACTGGCAATAAGGTCTGGTAACAAGGATGGATAGATAGGGCTCAGGGTAGAGGGATGAATGGGAAGCTGTAAGGAGGAGGGATGGATAGACAGAACAGGAAGAGCAGGGAGGAATGGAGAGAGCTGGGAGAAGGGATGGATGGGCAGAACTAGGACAGGAATAAATGGGCAGAGCTGGGGGGGGTAGATGGCCAGATCTGAAAGAAAGAGTAATGGATTGGCAAAGCTGGGAGGCCAGGGATTGGATGGGCAAAACTGGGAGGACAGGGATGGATGGGGCAGAGCTAAGGGGACAGGGATGGATGGGGCAGAGATAGCGGCACAGGGATGGACGGGGCTGAGCTGTGGCGGGGGGCGCGATTGGATGGGGCAAAGAGACAGAGAAACTAAGTTTGTGTGTACCTTGCAAGGCCACTCCAACTGTGCAGTACTTCATATTACAATGCTAAGTGCCAGGGAGTCATGATACTGGCAGGGAGACTAAGCACTACACTGCCAATCAGGTAAAGGGGGCAGTGCTGAGAACGGCAACACAGAAGCAACTAAGTGCAGGGCTGTCAGGGCAGGGGTCCAGAAATCTGGAGCCGAGGTCCGCATTCGGACCACGATCCGCCTGTTGAGTACCGCTGCTCTATGCTATACCTGCCATGTCCCCCACAGAAGCTTGTTTGCAGCATTTCTTGAACTAGCCTGATCGCTGCATAGAATCCAGTCACTAGTGCTGCCACTCACTGCGACAGAGGGTGTGTTTCAGGCCTTGGCACTCACACTCCATTGTAGTGAATGAAGGGCGCATGGCATCATCATTGTGACTGATGGCAGGGGGCAGGAGTCCAACAGTCCTGTCTGGAGCTAGGATTCCATTCGGCTGCTCCAGCCGGACATGTAGCCAAAGAAGCCGACTAGAGGGGAGCCATGCTTGCACCGTGGGTTTGTGGAAAGGTAAGGATGATCACATAGCAGGGCATCTGAAACCAATTGGTGGTCCACTTTAAGACAGCTTGCTACTATTGATTTTCAGTTTCTTTTTAAATTCTAATGGTTTTGCCCCAACATCCTCACTGGTTAGGGCATTACAAAGTTTGTCTTCTTACCCCCATGGCAAAAATACCATTTTGTGAATACTCACCTGTAAAATGGGTATTCTAAGTATGTCACACACCCCGCTTCAAGACATTCATTACATGTGGGTATACTGACCTGTAGATGGCGATCTTGCAGAGATGTCAATAAAAAAAGGTAAGACCCTCCCGGCCCATAAATACCTGGGACCTCCCACTCATTCCCCAGTATAAAGATAGCAGTAAGATCAAGGGACCAGGAAAGCCAATTAAAACTAACAAAGGTTCACCATATAAAGGATCCAGAATACAAAAGGGCGGGGTGAAGCGGGGTATGTGACATACTTATAATACCCATTTTACAGGTGGGAATCCCCAAATTGTATTATTCTAAGTATGTCACACACCCCGCTTCAAGACATTCATTACATGTGGGACATCCAATAGCAGTGTCCATAAAGGGCGGGGATCCAAAAAACAAGGCAACAAGGCACAAACTTAAACCACTGCAGCTTGCAAAACTTTGCGGCCAAAAACAGCATCCGCTGAGGCCTACACATCAACCTTGTAAAACTTGGAAAAAGTATGAACCAAAGACCAAGTAACAGCCTTACAAACCTGCTCAACAGAAGCCTGGTGCTGGAAGGCCCAGGATGCCCCAACAGCACAAGTAGAATGAGCAGTAACACGAAAAGCGGGAATCTTCCCCTTAGCAGAATAGGCCCCAACAATGGCCTGGCAAATCCATTTACTAATGGAAGACTTGGCGGGAGCCAAACCTTTCCTAGGCCCAGAGGGCACCACAAAAAGGGCGTCAGTCCTATAAAAAGGGGAAGTAGCCACCAAATAGTACTTCACACAGCGAACCACATCCAAAGAATGCAAAACCCTCTCCTTGTCATTGCTGGGCTTAGGACACAAGGTGGGTAGAACAATATCCTGATTAAGATGAAAAGCAGAGACCACCTTAGGAAGGAAATCTGGCTTGAAGCGGAAAACAACCTTGTCCTGATGCCTCTCAAAGTAAGGGGCCTTAATGGACAAGGCTGCCAACTCCAAAACACGCCGAACAGAAGTGATGGCCACCAGTAAAACAACCTTCTGAGTAAGCGCAATATCCTGCAAAGGTTCAAAAGGAGGGCCCTGCAAGGCAGAAAGAACCAAGTTCAAATCCCAAAATGGGAGCAAAGGCTTCCTAGGAGGCCGCACATGCGAAACCCCCTGGAAAAAAGCCTTAACCAGAGGATGAAGAGCAAAAGACTTTTGAAAGAAAACCACCAGGGCAGAAACCTGCCCTTTCAGCGTACTAAGCTGCAAACCTTGGTCCAGACTATGTTGCAGAAATTCCAAGACCCGAGGGATAGAAAACGCCCTGCAAGGCAAGGCCCTGACCTCACACCAATCAATATAAGACCTCCAAATCCTATAATAGATGGCAGAGGAAGACTGCTTTCTAGCCCTAACCAGAGTCTGAATGACAGCATCAGAAAGACCTTCCTCCCTCAATATGGAGGTTTCAGCAACCACGCCATCAAAGCCAGCGTTGGTAAATTGGGGTAGAACAGTGGACCCTGAGTGAGTAGGTCCGGCAGAAGGGGCAGAACTAACTGATCCTCTGCCAACCTTACCACGTCTGCGAACCAAACCTGTCTTGACCACCTTGGAGCCACCAGGATTGCGGACGCGCCCTCTAGGGCCAGCTTGCGCACCACTTTGTCCACCATAGGGAAACGGAGGGAACAGGTACAGAAACCCCAGATCCCTCCAGTTCAGACACATGGTATCCGCTGCCAGAGCCAGCGGATCCCGCGAGAGAGACACAAATGCCGGAAGCTTGTGATTGTGATGAGAGGCAAAGAGGTCCACCTCCGGAGTCCCCCACCGGTGGCAAAGCGACCGACACACCTTGGGGCTGAGCGACCATTCCTCCCGGCGAGATGACCCCCTGCTCAGGGAGTCCGCCTCCGTGTTCTCCACTCCCGGAATGTACACTGCCGAGATGCATGGGACATTGCCCTCTGCCCAATCCAGTATCAAAGACACTTCCCTGAGGGCACGCCTGCTGCGAGTCCCTCCCTGGTGATTGATGTAGGCGACTGCCGTCCGACCGAACCTAAACCGGTAGTCCCCGTAACTGATGAGTCAAGTGAGCCAGAACCAACCTGATGGCTCTCAGCTCCAGAACATTGATGGGATCGTGAGCCTCCTGAGGACCTCACAGCCCCTGAAACTGAAGATCCTTCCAAAATCCCCCCAACCTGACAAACTGGCATCCTTGGTGATCATCTCCCAACGAGGGGTCATAAAGGACCTGCCCCTCGTCAGATTGCTCGGTTTCAGCCACCACCGAAGGGAACGCTGCAGCCGGGAGGACATCAGAAAGGACTGATCCAATAACAGCGGGGACCCATCCCAGGCCGTCAAGAGATGGAGCTGGAGCGTCCTTGTGTGAAACTGGGCAAAGGGAACCGCCTCGAACGATGCCACCATCAATCCCACCAGTCACATCCCTAGCCGGATGGACGGGCGGGGGATGGATAGGAGACGCTGAGTCATTTCCTGAATCAGAAGAACCTTGGCTCGGGGGAGAAACACCCTGGCCTGAGAAGTATCCAGAGACATTCCCAGGAACTCCACCACCTTGGAGGGAGTGAGGCAGGACTTGGGATAGTTGATCACCCAACCGAAACTCTCCAGAGTGGACACCACAGTCCTGGTATCCAGCTGCGCCTGACTGAGGGAAGACGCCATGATGAGAAGATCGTCCAGATAGGGCACGATGCGGATACCCCTGGCTCTGAGGATGGCCATCACTCCTGCCAACGCCTTGGTAAAAACCCTTGGAGCCGAGGTAAGGCCAAATGGAAGAGCCACAAACTGAAAATGTCGATTGTCCACGACAAACCTGAGGAATCTCTGGTGTGCCGGAAATATTGGAATATGCAGGTAAGCATCCTTGATGTCTATGGACGTCATGAAGTCCCCCTGACGAAGTGAGTGGATGGCTGAGCGCAGAGTTTCCATACGGAACTTCCGGGGACGGACAAACCTGTTGAGCAACTTCAGATCCAGAATGGGACGAACGGATCCGTCCTTCTTGGGCACCGTGAACAAATTGGAATAGAAGCACAGGCCCCGGTCTGAGAGGGGCACCGGACAGATGACAGCCATGTCCGCGAGACTTGCTACTGCCGCCCCGAAGCCCGTGGGCGGCCAGAGGATCTGACGGCACCCGAGACCTGAAGAATCTGGGAGGGGGCCGTAACTCGAACTCCAGCTTGTAACCGGAAGACACCACTTCCTGAATCCACCTGTCCGAGACCTCTTGGACCCAGACCCGGGAGAAGAGTTGCAGCCGTCCCCCCACCCGCAAGGGTGAGGGCGCCCCCTCATTGCTGAGCCGGCTTTGCAGCGGCTCTAGGCTTGGAACCCCAACTGTGTCCTGGACGGGCCCGACCCCTGCCCCTAGGCCAGGAATCACCTCTGGACGAAGGGAAGGCCGAACCCCTGCCTACTCTAGCCCCACGAAAGGACTGAGAAGGAAGCCGCCCCACGAAAGGGGCGACGCTGCTTCTTACGCTGAGGTAACTTACCTCCCTTTGCCACCGAATCCAATTTTTCTCCAAAGAGCCGCAACCCCACAAAGGGAAGGGCCGTAAACTACTTTTTGGACACAAAATCAGCCGCCCACTGGCGTAACCAAACCGACCGACGGATAGCCACAAGCAAGGCCGAAGCTCTGCTACACATCACCAATGTGTCATCCCGGGCGGACAGCACAAAGGACAAAAATAACTCACAGCGCTTAAGGTCGGCAAACTCCTCACTAGCCGGGTCAAGCCCGGAAGAGGTCAACAGTCCTCTAACAACCGACCTGGCAGCTACCAATAAAAGCGCAGAAGCACAAACCGGCCGCAAGGCCGATCCAACACTGGCAAAACCATGACAAGCCATCTGGTCAATGCGTTTATCCTCACCATCCTTGAGAGTAGTGCACTCCAGAGAATGCAGGACTGAGGAGCTGGACAACCCCAAAACAGGAGCATCCACCTTGGGGGGGGGGGGGGGGTGGAGGACCAGTGCTTCACCGCGTCCGCTGGAAAGGGATATTTCTTGTCCCAACCCGGAGGGACACCCGGAAGCCGAGTCGGCCTCTCCCATTCCTTGAAAATGATACCATCAAAATGCTTTTGATAAGGAAATTCCAAGCGCGGCTTGGTCACCTGAAAGAACTCCCCCTTCAGCGGAGGGGCCGCCTCGGGGGGAGAAATAGCCAGGACCTCAAACATATGAGCCAGGACCCTAGAGGTATCCAAGGAATCCCCCTGGCCCTGCTCGGTATCAGTGCCCACAAACTGCTGATCATCTGAGCCCTCAGACTCCTCATACAGCTCCCCTTCCTCACGCGGGGAACAATCAGACCAATCCAGGGAGTCAAACTCCTCCATATCAAGGGCCTGCGCGGCCGTATACAAATGTTTTCTCTTTGCCGTAGCCTTTTTAGCAACGGCACTGGAAAACAATTTTTCAAGATTGGCCAATCTGGCACACACCTCAGATTGCGACTCCCCGCCAATGACCACATCACCAGGGGTACGTGTCAAGCGAGGGGGAGACGGAGAGGAGACTGGCGGAGCAGAACCAGACGTCTGAGATCCGGTCTGCCGCGTAATAGACCGTTGCGCACAGGGTACACAAAGAAATACATCATCCCCCAAAAGGGATACCCCACACCCCAAACACAGCCTGGATTGCCCCGAGGGAGGCACAAGCCCAGTATCCGGGGAAGCCTCCATATGGGGATTTTTTTTTTAAATATATATGTGTACAGTGCTCCGAGGGAATTACGCAGTAATGCAACCCGGGATGCCCCTTTAAGTCCAGAGTGGGAGGAATTTTAAGCCAACTAAAATTAACCCTAGGACTGGGAGAACCCCCCTTTAATAGGATCAATGGTCCACCTGGAACACACAAACAAAACACACAAATCAGACCATGCTAGCAAATGTCCTTAAAGAGTTAATAACAGCATTGCCCAGCAACCCCAGTGAGGGGCATAATCAAGTCACCCGACCTTCACCCCTCCGGAGCCCCGCTGGCAGTAGGGGACGGGAGGCGCGTAGTGTGCAGAGGAAGGGCGCCCGGCCATTAGCCGGGACCTGAAAACGGCGCCCGCAGCACGGGGGCGGGCCGTAGGCGCGAGCCCCCCCCGCCCTGAGGGGAAGAGACTCCTCTGGGGGCGCCTACAGCCGCCATTTTTTTGTACTTTAAAAGCGCTGGAGGCCGGCGCCGCGGGACCCCCGGCGCCAGCCCGAGTAAAAACATGCACACAAGCACACACACAAAGTAATAAACAGATGAATCCATAAGGACCCGCCCCCCCCCCTCTAAGGGTATCCGGGAGAGGGGGAATCCATGCAAGGGTAGGGGCCAAGGGACGGGGCATCCCAAACCGGGGTCACCAACCTGGTTAGCCGCCTACCCCTTGTTATGGGGTCTCACGGCTAATGAGCACCTAGGGTGCCATCTACCATTGCCCGGACCAGCAGCCTAGGCTGGGAGGCAAGTAATGTAATAAAGGGATCAGGGCAGGAATAGAATAATAGAGGGCTGGGAGTCATCCCGGCTACCTGCAAGGAGGAGACATCATCTTCTGACTTGCTCGCCTCTGCAGAGATGAAAGACTGGGGAATGAGTGGGAGGTCCCAGGTATTTATGGGCTGGGAGGGTCTTACCTTTTTTTATTGACATCTCTGCAAAATTGCCATCTACAGATCAGTATACCCACATGTAATGAATGTCTTGAAGCGGGGTGTGTGACATATAAGCTTTTCTCAACATGCAGATAAGGTCCCCTTGTTGGTTGGAGATCTCTCCTAATCACGAGAGGTCTCCTAATGCGTAACCGAAAACATTTTCTGCTTCTCTAACCTTTTGAGATTTGAGAAAATCATTCTGCGATCTTCCCTTGCAGATATCCAGTTGCTGATGTACACTTTTCAGTGTGGGGACCAAAACTGGACCCCATAATGGTGGAAAAGTTCAGTCCACCATCAATGCAGGTCTTAGTCTCCAAAACCAGTCAGCAGTTTTCTATAATGAACTGGAGCAAACGGAGTCTGTATTGGCTTGGCCCGCTTTGGCAACTGGTCGCCTTTAGTTTGCTTAATACTCTACTATATTGAAAAACATGGAACAAAGACCAAAAGCATTATCTCACACAGCACAAAAGAAGGCTGAGGCAAAGTACAGTAGTTAATATGTTTCACTGCGTAACAATAACTAGCTGATCAGCTGGTAATCTAGTAAAGGAAGGGGTGTCTATTTTAAGTAGCATATTGTAACTTAACAAGAACACAGAAATAAAATTAAAATCCTATTCTCATTAGACGCAGTATGGAAACCCAATGGTACTGGTAACAGAGAATGGCGTGTCAGAGAAGATGCACTGTGCCCAGCTGTGTGATGAATGGAGAATACAATACCTTAAAGGTTACATCAATGAGATGTTAAAAGGCAAGTAAAGATTTTTTTTTTTTTTTTATGGAAAAAAGCCCTGTTACCTAAAAAGCTCCGTTGCTACTTGGTAAGATTTCCCAGCAATGCTGTGGGGCACCAGACCAGCAGAGGGAGAATGTGGAAGTGTGTAGCTCTGTCCAGTTTCAGACTTATGGTTCAAGTATGTGCAGCTAAACATTTCAATTTGGGATGTGAGGGTGAATGAACCTTTAGTTATTTTTTACCTAAGGTCCACTTTAAAACTGCAGTCAGTAACTAATGGCTATACATCTAGACAAAGGTGATCATAACCTATAAACGTTTCAATATAAGTCAAGGGAATTGGCCAGCAGAAAGTGTTAGGATGGCAGTTAGAGGCTTAATTGTATGCAGAAACTATTGCAATCAAATTAAATGTAGCTGCATAAATGCCCAACATTTTCCTGGGAACAAGAAAAGTAGAACCTCATTTGAAAAAAAATAAAATTAATTATAATAGGGGCCTACCTGTTTCTGCATACAATGAAGTCTCTGCCACCCCGATTCTAACCTGCATTAAATTTGATGACATAAGTTGGGAACCCTTCAAACTGTGAGGCAATCACCCGACCAAGTCCAAAGGCAGCAGCCAAATGGGTTTTAGCTTGCTTTATAATAATTTACTGTAGCCTATACTGTGATTGTCTATATAATACGCAAAGCTGAAACACATTTTTTGACCCCCACCCCAAAAAAAAATAATGTATAAGCAGTGTGTGGGTGGGTGGGTGGGGGGCTCCCTCGTTCATAAAAAATAAGTAGTCCCCAAAACATAATACACAGAGACCATTCATATCCTTTTAGCCCTACAAAAGCAAGCCACAGAACATTTGGATCGGCCTCAGCCCTGAATGTCACATATTCTACAGCGAGTACTGCAAAACAGTGGTTCCCAACCTTTTTTTTTCAACATGTACCAGTGGTAGGTAAAGTTTATCGAACATTTAAAGTGCATGAAACACACAAGAAATGCACATAAATAGTTAGCACCCTTTGAACACTTTTACTTGAGCTAATCCAGTGTGGGCAAGGTATTGATGGCAGCAGATCAGTTTGTGGTACAGGTCAGTCTGCGGCTGATAGGGTCTCGAGTACCACTAGTTAGAAACCACTGCTGTTAAACCTTTTCATGTGATTGATATACCTCTCTCCTTGTGACAGCTCTAAAGGATGGGGTTCACATACATGGATACACTGCCTGGTCTCTGATGGATAAATTTGAATGGGATGAAGGCTTCTCAGAAAGGTTTGGACTTTATTATGTTGAATTCAAAAGCAAAAACAAAACCCGCTACCCAAAGGCATCCGTTCAGTTCTACAAGCAGATCATCAGATCCAATGGCTTCCCTAATGTCCGTGAGGTAAGCACTGCTTTTAAAAAGTAGTTAATTGGCATAATTATCATAAAAAAGAAAAATATCAGCACTGAAGGCTTATAAAAATTATAGATGCACTACTTTACATACAACTACATGCAACTACATACATACACATGTAAAGTAGTTGTGATTTAGATGATGATGCCTAAAGTACAAATGCCAGCTACCGAACCTCTAACTTAGGGGTGTCACTGGCGCAGGATATTTTTATCATTACCGATCAGACCAGATAAGTTTTATGTTAAGTGAACCAAAGAGGGTGTCAAGAACTGAAAAAATGCTGAGTTCAGCTTTAAATAAAATTGATACGTTGATTCTTTGGGTCATCTTCCTCTACCCAAGCCTGCCAAACATCCCAGAATGCTAGGAAAGCTTGGAGTTTTGCCCCGTAAAGGACTTTGTGAGGAGAAAACAAACCTGGGGTAAGTTTAAAGAGGACCAACACCCAGGATTTTGACTATCCTGGGTTTTGGTCCACTTCCCCGGGGCACCCTGATCGCTATGTGAAACCCCCCAGATTGCTAGCTTCAACTTACCTCCCCCCACTCGTACAGCGCATGCGCAGCTGCTCGTCCAATCAGCGCGCTCGGATGTGCTATGCACGTCGAAGCGACATCTTCGCTCAGCAGCTCCGAGCAAGCACATCTCGCGCTTCCCTCTAACAGGGAGCGCGCCCACGCCGGCCATTCACAAATGAATGAAAGTATGAATGAGGGAAGCGCGAGATGCGGCCACGGCCCGCGCAGTTGGACCGGGATTCAGGCAAGGTTTGCGGGCGTCCTGGGGGGTTTCACACAGTGGGGCATCCCAATTTTGGATGCCCCGTGGGGAGGGATTGGGCTGATCCGGCTGGGTGTTGGTCCACTTTAAGGGACAGAAAAAAAAAAAAACATTGTTACAGTTGTCCTGCACTTAAGGAGTTAATAAAGGTCAAAAAAATGAATGACCAAATATAAGCACCTCAATATTTACCTGTTCTTTATAGAACCTTTTCTTCAGGCGCACCAGCACAGCCATTGCTGGCCAATAGGAAGCCCTTTCTGGCAGGAAACTGGACTCTGATCATGACCAGCAATGCTGCTGATGCTGTCTCCATTGCTGAGGTGTGCCCCATGGGGATGAGGGTAAGTCTTCTGAGAGGTAGATAATTAGAAAGCTGTCAAGGTTGAGAAAGGATGACCTAGCTTATAAGGTTTTGATGGCTTGACCTATTTTAGAGACGGTCATATATATTAATAGTAATTAATATTTACCATTTTACATGTCCTGCTAGCAACCACCCAGCCAATTTTCTTCAATCACCACGTCCAGATGATCCCTAGATTTCCTTAAACCAGACCTTCAGCATAATTTAATGAAAAGCTCAAACCCTTAAAAAACTATTCATGTGGAATCTGAGCCTCACAAGTTTTTCCCATAATTCCAGAAACTTGTACTTTCTAGCCAGAAGTACCAGAGAGACATTCAACCAATCCTCTACATAAACCACTCTCAATATGAGCCATTGGCCAGGTAGATCCTAGCCTTGGGAGGCCTAAGCCATTACTTTACCTGTGAATCTATGTGAAAATACACAAAACGTAAACTGTTGGGGAGTCCTGAATAAAGGGGGTAACTAGGGAGTCACCTATGACTCAAAAACCCCTGCTGAGTGGCTCACTGGCTGTCTGCTTGTGTGCCGGTGTCTAGCAAACTGTTGGATCTGGCCAGATATATGGTGCCCAAGGCATTGTCAGCACCCTGCATTGGGGTTAATGCAGAGTCAGACAAGAAGAAAAGCATGTCAACATGTCCCAGACCCCTCTAACCTCTCTGAGGCCGGGGGATCCATATATGTGGGGTTAAGCATTTTATGCAGTTAGAATCCACACACACACTGGTCTTTGGCTTCATGCATTCAAGCACTTCACTGCTTTGTTATTTGGGACCATTACCATTTGTGTTTTATATGTTCGGGAGCCACATTCAACATGAATAGATGGTAGTGAACATCTTTCAGTGCTAAATGTGGTTGTAACATTAAGTAGGGTAGGTGGGTGCATTATGTTTATCAAGCACATAGCATTTTGATCAGAAACAGCAATCTCCAGCCAAGTCTTCTGTAAAGAAAAAAAAAACATGCACAAAAGGATACTTAAAGAGGACCAACACCCAGGGGTGATCGGCCCGGAAATCTATAAGATTCCCGGGCCGATCACCTCCCACCCCGCGGGACATCCGAGATCGGGATGTCCCGCGGGGTGAAACCCCCCAGAAACCCCAAAAACATCTTACCTGATCCGCCGCCGCCGCCTCCCGCGCGCCCCTCCAGACGTGCGCGCGCCCGCGCCGGCCCTCTGTGAATGGCCGGCGGGGGCGCGCGCGCGCTGAGAGTGAAGCGCGGGAGGCGGCGGAAGCGGCTTGGACGTTCCTGATCCCCGCCTGGACGTTGGCGGGGATTGGCTGCGGCGTTCACGTGGGAGCGTTGAGAGGTGAGTTTTTTGGGGTTTCTGGGGGGTTTCACACAGCAAAAAATAGTCAAAATCCTGGGTGTTGGTCCACTTTAAATAATATGTTCTTTTTGGAACGGAAATGTAAACTTCCTGACACAAGAGTAACAATAACTGGATCAGAGTTTTGTGTATTCTGCAAACGCAAATGACCAAAACATAATTTTGTTAGGTGGACAACTGGCACCGTGTATCGACAGAGACCTGTTCCACTACAAATCAACTCCTGGCTGCAGGTAAACAGATGTTTGTGTATGTGTCAGTAGTACTGTAGTGTGACTAGCCTCTAGACCAGTGGTTCTCAAACTCTTTATCCCCAGTTCCCCCTAGCGACAGGAAGTTAAAACCAAGTACCCCGGGGGAGGCATTATACATTTTAATGAAATAAGTAGCCCCCCTGCAACAAATAACTTTTAAGGGAATAAGGAATAATGCTGATGGTGTTAAAACATTATACCAAACCCATCAGACATCCTATGTAGGTGCACCCCTGAAGATCTCAGAGTACCCCCTGGGGTACATGTACTGCAGGTTGAGAAACAGTGCTCTAGAAAAACACACATACGCGCTCCAGTTTTCATATAATGACACTGTAAAGTCTCTGTAGACCATGCTGGGAACAACATGCAGCAAACCACCAGGGACTAAAAATGACTGTACAATTCAGTGGCCATCAATCAATCATATATAGGGGCAATGTACTAGCCGGCATATGTACATATTTCATCATACATTCAGGGTTATTTAATGGTAGTGAGCTAGTTCAGCAGTTTTCAGCCAATGGTATGTGTTAGACTGATGAGATGGTGAGGGGACACCATCTCTGGCAGGCGGCAAGAGTTGTGTAGCCTGGCTCTCTTTCACTTGACTCAAGATTAAAGGAAGTAACACCTGAGCTTTAGACCCACAGAATTAATAAAGTTCAAATGAATGACTGAATATAAGCCCCGCAATATTTACCTGTTCTTTATGGAACCTTTTCTTCAGGCGCATCAGCCATTGCTGGCCAATAGGAAGCCCTTTCTAGCAAGAAGCCGGACTCCGATTCCTGATCTTGGCCAGCAATGCTGCTGATGCTATCTTTATTGCTGATGTGTACTCCATGGGGATGTGGTAAGTCTTCTGATAAGTAAATAATCGAACATTGGCAAGGTTGAGAAAGGATGACCTATATTAGAGAAGGTGACTTTATCATGTAAAATGGCAAATATTTGACATTTCAATGCATAAAGAAGTGGCTGCAGTTACATCTGTGTTTTGTGTAACCTCTGAGAGATCCCAGATCGGATTATTAACCACCTTGTGTAGACTGGGAAAAGACAGACATCTTTATTAACCGTGTATATACACTAACAGTTCTAAAACAAATATAAAAGGTGTAAGACTTGCAGAAAAAAGCAAGGGGCATTACAATGCGCACACACACGTGATAATGTATTGGAAGAAATCCTGTGAATAGAAACACACAAAAAAAAAAAATAGTATACCTCAATTTATAGTTATAGCTGCTGCCACTACCCCAGAATGATTTCAGAAGATCAAAACATACTAGAGAGTGATGTCAAGCGAAACACTGCCCACGGCATATAGTATTAGTATAAAAGACGTACAGTAGCCAATGCAGATACATTTACATTACATAAGGTAGCAGAGACACAGGGGCAGCTACGGATGACAACCCCCCTGCCGAACCTACACTCACCCTGCCAAGATCCACCACTGTACACCAACTAAAAAACAGAATGCAGAGTGCACAGTGGGGTGCCCCAGGTGTGTGGAGAATGCAGCGACCACCTATGAAATAATGAAGAAAAAGTACTAAAAAATATCACAAGCATTTCCAATAATCCACAGCCCACAGTGGTTATTTAGCTTGTGACCTCATCAGCTACAGTACAGGTCAGTGAAAGTTAAAACACTGCATTATAGGTTGTTTCTAACTAATCCCAAGACCGTATCAAAAATGCACGAGGAGGAATAGTTTACTTGAACCCTCTGCAGAGTCCATCAAATGCTCCCCATTTAGAGAATCTACAGATTTAGGAGGTGTAGTTCCAACTGATATAGTGGACCTGGGGCATGCAAGGATTTTGTTGACCAATTTTCATGTTCCCTCCTTTTTTTTCTTGTTTTCTTTTTGAAATATCAGAGGAACAGAGGAATGCGGCTGCAAATATTCTGCGGCTAATTCATGGTAAGATCAGAGGGAAATAGAATGTCTTTGATGTGGTGGTATATGATCTCACAAAACATTAACCAGTCAAATTTCCATCTTGGTCCTGTGGATTTAAACAGGTAATAAGATATTAAATGATATTACCCTGGTAATGAAAAGCCAAATCAGCTTTATAATCCTGTTGGTTAACCAGTTTGGGGTCTTTGGGGTCTTACCCTCATGCAGTGAGCTGATGTGCCACCAAATACAGAGTCTTCAGCACCTTATGACATGTATATCCCAAGGATAAGGACTCAAATGACCATTCCACATTTCCTGTAGATATTGTTGTAAAAAGATAACACTAGTGCCTGAAAAAGCGGGGTCCTAGTGAAGGTCAATCAAACATATTTCTGATTTCTTGTAAACAAATGAATACAATTTTTTTAAAGCTTTAAAAGGAGCCAGCCATTGTTAAAGCTGACAGTCAAAATGAGCCCCTCCGTCCTGCCACCCTCTCCAGGTGCTGAAGGGGGGGGGGGGGGGGTTTACAAAGAAAAAAAACCCCTAACCCTACCCACGTGCCCTCTGCCTATTCACTTGAATCAAGTAGCCGGGGGATGCAGCTTTTCCTAAAGTCTAGTATAGAAGTTTCTTCCCGCCCTCTCCCCTATGCACTTAGTAACTGTAGGGTTAAAGAAAATTAACTAACCTGGTCCCAGAAGCATATTTTCAGCTCTGAGCACAACCAGTGGCAAGTTGTTGGGCCTAACATGTGGTAGATTCAGAGCCAGGTGAGAAAACACTCAATTTTTAGGAGAGAAAACTGCCATTCGCCTTCATTGTCTACCTTGGGGCGGATTCAACACCAGGTGAAAATTTACATCCGGTTGTTGAATAAGTCCCAAGGTAGACAATGAAAGTGAATGGCAGTTTTCTCTCCTAAAAGGAGTGAGAATTCTCACTTGGCTCTAAATCGACCACTATGTAGTTTAAAAGGAAAGCTATGTTTGTCAAGAGATGGAAATATCTGGAGTATTGTTTTATGGGTTTT
The DNA here is from genome assembly GCA_027917425.1 of Gastrophryne carolinensis. NCBI lineage: Eukaryota > Metazoa > Chordata > Amphibia > Anura > Microhylidae > Gastrophryne > Gastrophryne carolinensis. The sequence goes on along the minus strand of CM051238.1, from coordinate 346,747,857 downwards.
ATGGGTAGAGACCCAATGACAGTACTACTAATCTTACAGGGGTCATCCTATCTGGCTCCAGACTGACAAAAAGGCTCTTTAAAAAAAAACATAAACCTAATAAAAGGCCATCAATCGACAACAGGAGGAAAGGTCAACAAGTCACCTCTTTCCAGCAGCAAAGTGAAGCACAGTTTTCTTTCTGGGGCATGTGCATGGAAATCATGACAGAAGCACTGACTACATAGTATTATGAACGATATAGTTCTATCCAAATTTCTCGAAGTGTTCGGACTTGACATAATCTTTGGGAAGAACTATCTTGATGTACAGCCTTTTCATAATATATATTAAAAAACGATATCCTCTGGTTTAATTTAAAAAGCCTGAACACAAGACAGGGAGGGCAGCAAACTGTACATGTCTATATGCAAATAAAGGCAATGTACACTTCGGCAATGTTTAAGTTTCTCTCTTTCTTAACCTCTAGACCCGCTAATCAGACACATGGAGATGGTGACAGAGATTGTGGTCCCTACAGTGTGTACGCTGTGCATTCTAATCAGTGCTGTGCTCCTTATGATCCTCCTGCGCAGACAGAGCTAGGACAAACATCAGGATTTACAAAAACATGGCTGCTCCTTCGGCTCCGCCCAGAAGTCTTTCTTGAAAAGTTGTGACCTCCCCCGTCTTCTCTTGGTCGGCGACAATAGGAAATGCAGTTTTAAACATACTTGGTACATCAAGTTATCTATGGAAGAAGTGAACACAGGCTATAGACTTTTTCTAAATGCATAAACCGTATGTAACAAATAATGGTTTAAAGGGGAAGTCCACTTTTGATGGCATTTTTGAAAGTGTATATTTTTTTGTGCCAAGGTGCTAAACTGATCTAGTTTTTTTTTTTTTATTTTGTTCCTATGTTAGCAAAATTGAGTTTTATGGAAGCAGTTTTCACTACATGCAATCTGTTGTATTTGGCAACGTACAAGTCTGTAAACCAAGAAGAGAGAAGTGAGCCCTGTACACAGAGAACACTGAGCTCCCTCACCTCAGTGGACATAGCAGCACTCAACCCGACACATGCCCAGGAGTGTTCTGTGCTACTATCTGCAATCTGTTGTCATTGGCAATGCAAACAGTACAAGTCTGCACTTGGTGTACGTTGCCAAAAGCAACAGATTGCTTCCATAAAATCACACATTTGCTAATATTAGAAAACATTAAAAAATGCTAGATCAGCTCAGCACCTTTAAGACATCCTTTTGCCACACAAAAATATACAATTTCAATCGAAAGTGAACTTACCCATTAAATAATAAAATGGAGCAGGGAAAAAAAACATCCACAAGTGTATCAAAATTATTCGGTCACATTAACTTGTTCTTTACACAATCTAAACCACGTCCCAGATTGACATATTTGAATAAGGCAAAAACAACACAATTTTTTTTAGTTAACAGGCAAGAGCGTTAAACTTAAAGGAAAATATGCATACACTCGCTAAGATCTGCAGTCCTTTTGAAAATTTGATTTGCTAATGGCTACCAGGGCGTGGCCACAGCGATGGAAAACACCATTATTTACTTATTTTTATTAAGCCAGGACACCACCAAGTCAGCATCATCGCCAGAGCTCCTCGGGTGGGTAGGGGCAGTCAGAGGGGTTTGATCTTTAACAAAGCATTTGAAGACTTATATATTTCTGTTTTTGCTGCTGTCAGATATGGTGACAGAGGGGATTTAGACACTTAACTGTAAGGGGTGGGATTGCCTATATTTCCTTCAGCAGAATTTATTTCAGGGTTCACAAATAAAGAGCCTCAAAATACAGCTCCAGACAAAAGGTGCATTGCCATCATAAGAGAGATGGTAAGTTTTCTTTCACATGGGTTACCAATATTGAAGTGCGTTTACATGGTAGAGGGAAAACATTTACTACTAATAGGCAAAGAAGCCCTGGAATTAAATGAAATCCTACTACTTACAATAAGATTCATGCACACCCAGATAGAAGTGAAAATAAAATACTAGCACTACCACGTACAAACTAGACTAGGGAAGGATGGGATTTATGCCACTGGATGCATTTCCTAATTCTGGACTGGATATTTTACCTTATATTTTACATACGAGTACAGACATCTGAAACTTCTAGTGTATTGTATATTTTACATATTTAAACACTTGTGAATAAACAGCATTAAAATATTTTCCATACTACATTTCTTGGTTGTTTTAAAGTAGCATTATAGTCAAGACAGCAAACTTCCTCATTCACTGTATGGCTGCTAATCACAGGCCTGCCAGTAACCAATTGGGCTTGCACATTAAATCTGAATGGTTGCTGATAGTCACATGACAGTCTGCCATATATGTGAATGAGGATGTGATGACCTGACAATGGTGTCCCTTTAAAGCAGACCAAAACCCACATTTTTAATGGGCATCCCCTGAATTGCTCCTCCTATGAAGATTACCTTTTGCCAATTTCCACTGCTTCTGCTTCACTCTAATCCCAGATAATGGCGCCTGTTTTAGCTGTAAAGCTCCGCCTCCATTCATTGCCACTGTTGTGTGCAGCAATGTCGTCATTGCCACCCCCTATGCATTGACTGATTGCCTGCCATCTTACAGAGAGGGACAGCAAAAATTCTAGTATTCTATGGCGAAAATATCAATTTCTAGTTCTACACTCTAAGAGGGAAGTATCAGCAGGGGCTTTGGCCAAATGTATTTCAAGAGTTCAGTGGGTTTTGGTCCGCTTTAAATGCAGGTGTGGTCCCCACCAGATGGTTTACTACTATTTAAGGTTCCATAACCCACGATAGCAAACTAGCTAAATCTATTTTACAAAATGTGCAGCTGATCTCACTCTCTTAATAGTTAATTTAATAGCCTGGAAACTTTAACTGTTAAATGAAACCACCGACTCAGTGAAATTTTTTTAGCACAATATACCTACCTCTAGAACATCACAAGAGGATATGGGATACCACACACATGCTTTGTTTCCCCTGGAAATACCTGTAAACTCACATTTCCTTTATTCCCATGAATCATGCGTAGGCCGCCAGCCAATCACATGTGTGTTAGATTGAATTTTTTATTATGCTGCGCTTAGCGCCAAGTAAATCCGATTTGGGAGCATGCATTAGGCAACACCCCTTGCTACTAGGGGTGTCCGAAAAAAAAAACAATTCTGTCAAATATCACAATATAGTGCACGACGCAAAACGTGTCACACCTCAGTTCCCGCGCCGCCCCCCCAGGAGAGCGCGAAACTGTGATCACGTGAGGCGCCGGCGCCATGACAGAAGCCAAATAATACAATTCTGTGAGTACTCACCTGTAGAATTGGTGTTATAAGTATACAGCATGTCCTGTTCCAGAATATTCCTTGCACATGGGTAATACATCCACAAGATGGCGCTGGACTGCAGAAAAAGACTTGTGGCCACTCCCAGCCCCTTAAATAACCAGGAACCTCCCACTAATTCCCAGCGTTGACAAGCAGTTATACAAGAAGCCGGGAGAATCAATAAACATAAACTGAACAATCACCAAGAATAATGAAAACAAGGGCGGGATGGAACAGGACGTGCTGTATACTTACAATTCTGTGAGTACTCACCTGTAGAATTGGTATTATATTATTCCAAGTATACAGCACGTCCTGTTCCAGAATATTCCTTACACATGGGACATCCAATAGCAGTGTCCGTAAGGTAGGGTGGGATCCCCAAAGAGCAACGGCAAGCAGTTCAAACCACTGCCGCCTGTGGAACTTTGCGGCCAAAAGCAGCATCAGCTGAGGCCCTAACATCAACTTTGTAAAACTTGGAAAAAGTATGAACAGAAGACCAAGTAGCGGCCTTGCAAACTTGTTCAACAGAAGCTTGGTGCTGAAAAGCCCAAGAGGCACCAATAGCACGAGTGGAATGAGCAGTAAGGCGGAAGGGATGCTCCTTCCCCTTAGCAGAATAGGCTCGTACCACAGCCTGACGGATCCACTTACTGATAGTGGACTTAGCCGGAGGCAGACCTTTCCTAGGTCCAGAAGGGATAACAAGAAGAGCATCAGTCTTCCTAAACGACTCAGTAGCTACCAAATAGAACTTCAAGGTCCTGACCACATCCACAAGAGTGTAAGACCCGCTCCTTAGAGTTACTAGGATTAGGACACAGAGAAGGGAAAACAATGTCTTGATTGAGATAAAAAGCAGACACAACCTTAGGCAAGAAATCTGGCTTGAACCGAAACACCACCTTGTCCTGGTGTCTCTCAAAGTAAGGAGGTTTAATGGAAAGCGCCGCCAACGAAAAAAGTCTTAACCAAACGGTGGTTGGCAAAAGACCTTTGGAAGAAAATAGCCAAGGCTGAAACATGGCCCTTGAGGGTACTAAGTTGAAGGCCCAAATCCAAACCATGCTGCAAGAATTCCAGAATCCTGGGAATAGAAAACACCCTACAGAGAACTCGCATAGACATAGACTCACACCAGGCAATGTATGCATGCCAGACCCTGTAATAGATAAAAGGACGAGGACTTCTTCCTAGCCCTAATCATGGTATCAACAACAGAGGCAGGCAACCCCTTTACCATCAAGATGGAGGTTTCAGCAGCCAAGCCGTCAAAGCCAGCGTTTGTAAATTGGGATGGCACAGCTGCCCCTGAGTGAGCAGATCTGGGTCCTTGGGCAGCACGAACTGATCTACTGCCAACTGCACGATGTCTGCGAACCACACCCTTCTTGGCCAACAGGGGGCCACCAGGATGGCTGGCACCCCCTCCTGGGCTATCTTGCGCAGCACCCTGCCCAGTAGAGGAAACGGAGGGAACACAGAGGAGCCGAAAGCTCTTCCAAGACATTGCTAGTGCATCCATGGCCAAGGCCAGAGGATCCCGGGACAGAGAGACAAAGACTGGAAGCTTGTGATTGTGACGGGACTCAAACAGATCCACATCCGGCTGACCCCAGCGGTGGCACAGAGAGCGAAACACCCTGCTGCTGTGGGACCATTCTCCCAGATGAGAAGTCCCCCTGCTCAGGGAGTCTGCCTCCAGATTTTCTACCCCCGGGATGTACACTGCCGAGATGCAGGGAACATTCTCCTCCGCCCAGGACAGAATCAGAGACACTTCCTTGAGGGCCCTCTTGCTCCGGGTCCCTCCCTGATGATTATGTAGGCAACCGCCGTCTGGTTGTCCAAGCGGATCTGAACAGCCAGACCCCAAAGGTGTGTGGTCAATTGTGTGAGAACCAACCTCACCGCCCTCAGTTCCAGAATGTTGATAGGGGAATGGGCCTCCTGAGGGCCCCAGTGACCCTGGAATTTCAAGGACTTCCAGAAGCCCCCCCAACCTGTCAGACTGGCATCTGTAGTGACAGTCTCCCAGCAAGGGGACATAAAGGTCCTGCCCACCAAGAGATTCCTTGAGTCCAGCCACCACAAGAGGGACCGCCTGGCCAGGGGGGACAGAACAAACTCCTGATCCAGGGACACAGGGTCCCGATCCCATACGGACAATAGGTGAAGTTGAAGATGTCTCATGTGAAACTGAGCATAGGGAACCGCTTCGAAACTGGACACCATCAGGCCCACCAGCTGCATCCCCTGCCGAATGGAGGGATGTGGACAAGACAGTAGTAATTGGGCCTGAGCTTGAAGATTCTCCACCTTCTGCTGAGGGAGAAACACCTTGACCTGAGATGTATCCAGAGTCATGCCCAGAAAGGACCTCAATAGAGACGGGGACAGAGAAGACTTGGGATGGTTGATCACCCAGCCGAATGACTCCAGTGTGGTCACCACCACCTGGGTATCCAGCCCGGCCTGATGGAAGGACTGGGACGAGATCAGAATGTCATCCAAATAAGGAAGAATGCCCTGAGATCTCAGCAGAGCCATCACATCCGCCAGCACCTTGGTGAATACCCTGGGAGCCGAGGTGATACCGAAAGGCAGTGCCACAAATTGATAATGCTGATCTCCCAGAGCAAACCTGATGAATTTCTGATGACCTGGAAAGATTGGTACATGAAGGTAAGCGTCCTTGATGTCTACGGAGGTCATGAAGTCGCCTGGGCGCAGTGAATTGACTGCTGAGCGCAGTGTCTCCATGCGAAAATGCTTGAATCTGACAAACTTGTTGAGACACTTTAAATCCAAAATGGGCCTGATGGACCCATCCTTTTTGGGGACCGTGAATAGATTGGAATAGAAGCCTCTGCCCCTTTCCCTGAAAGGTACAGGGCAGATGACCCCCAACTCCAGAAGGTTTTGGACCGCAAGACACAAGCCCTGAGCTGACAGGGGGTTCTTGTAACCGGAGGAAACCACCTCCTGGATCCACCTGTCTGCTACACGTCGCCTCCAGACGTGAGCAAAAAGCCGAAGCCGTCCTCCCACCTGGATGGGTGAGGGCGCCTCCTCATGCCTGAGGGGGCTTAGGGGAGGATTTGGGCTTGGGACCCCAGGAGAGGCAGGGGCAGCCACATCCTCTGCCCCTGCCCCAATAGTCTTCACGTGCTCCAGCAAAGGAAACTCCTCGACCAGTCCTGGAAGCGCAGAAGGAGGGGAGAGAGGCACCAGTCCCCCGAAAGGGCCGAGACGGCCTCCTACGTTGAGGTAACCTACCACCCCTGGCAAACAGGTCCAAGCGTTCACCAAAGAGGCGCAGCCCCTTAAAGGGGAACTGTATGAAAAAGCTCACCCTGCTGATGCAGAGCCACTGCAGGAGGGGAAATACAAAGCACTTAAAAAATGTGAGACAACAACCTGTCAGTGTCATCTGAGGACCATGGGTCTTCTCCAAAGGGAGACCCGGTACCACCATAAACCCTAGGTTGTTCCTCAGATGATTCTGAATCAGAGAATAGTTCCCCCTCCTCAAGGGGACAATAACCAGAAATGTCAAAAAATTCCTCAGCCTCAACAGGGAAGAGGGAAGCAGCAGGGGATAGATGCCGCTTCATGGCAGAAGCCTTACGCGGGCCCGACCCAGCAATAAGCTTTTCAATGCTGCCCACCCGTGCAGCCAAATTCGATTGAGACTCACCGCTAGTATGCCCCTCGCTGGGGGTCAAATGCAAGCGTGGGGGGGTAGGTGAAGCCAGAGGAGGCGCAAGTACCTGCAGGGCGCAGGTTACACACACCCTGACATCATCACTTATAGGGGATACCCCACACGCAACACACAGCCTGGCTTGTCCCGAAGGAACCCCAAGCACATTATCCCCAGAAGCCTCCATGTGGTGATTTTACAAAAAGTTTGCACAACAGTCAGAACAGGGACACAGCTAAACAGTCACCCTATTTGGGATGCCCCCCCGAAAACCCGCTAGGGAAAGTGGGAGATTAGCAATAGGCAGGGCCGAGAGAACCACAGTCAAGGGACCCACCTGCAAGACACAATAATGTACACCATAAGCATCCCTAGCCATACAATAATAAACCAAAGATAAAAAACCCCGTAAGGGACTCACAGACCAAGCCGACAAGCGCACAGATAAGCAGATCACCAAACCGCGTCTCAGCACCGCAATGGAAGGGCCACAAAATGGCGTCGACAGCAGTACCTAGAGGGGCGAGCAGCGGGTGCATGACGCAGAACGCGTCAAACCGCGGTACCCCCCCCCCCCCCCCGAAGAGCGCGAAAACAAGATCATGTGACGCGCCGGCGCCATGACAGTTAAACAAAAAATACCGCCTTGTGATTACTCACCTTTAAAACGGATATTATAAGTGTGACATACACTCTTCACGCTTCAATTCTTCATGACAGTTGGGTTATTCTCCAATGGAGGGCGAACTTCTGCAGAGATGAATGCAAAAAAGGAGCTCCTCCCAGTCCATAAATACCTGGGAACTCCCACCAATTCCCCAGTGTAAGATAGCAGTAAGGGGACCAGGAAGAACCAAATATAACAATACTAACAACCAAGAAACAATGGTTCACCATAAAGGATCCAGAATACCGGAATACCAGGGTGGGTGAAGCGGAGTGTATATCCGTAAAGGTGAGTAATCACAAAACGGTATTATTCCAAGTGTGACATACACTCCGCTTCAATTCTTCATGACAGTTGGGACATCCAATAGCAGTGCCCGTCATGGGTGGGAACCATAAACAGTAAAGAACGCACCAACTTAAACCACTGCAGCCTGCAGAACCTTGCGGCCAAAAACAGCATCCGCTGATACCCGCATATCAACCTTGTAAAACTTGGAAAAAGTATGAACGGAAGACCAAGTAGCAGCCTTACAAACTTGTTCAACAGAAGCCTGGTGCTGAAAAGCCCAGGACGCACCAACAGCACGAGTAGAATGCGCAGTGACCCTAAAAGGGGGAGTCCTCCTCTTAGCAGAATAGACTGCCGAACCCCGGGAGACATCCTGAACGGATGATCCAATGACAGCGGACACCTGTCCCAATGCGTCAATAGATGAAGTTGAAGAGATCTCATGTGAAACTGCGCAAACGGGACCGCCTCGAAGGAGGCCACCATCAATCCCACCAGTTTCATCCCCTGCCAGATAGAGGGGCAAGGATCGGCCAGAAGAAGGCGGATCAGATCCTGAATAGCCTGCACCTTGGTCTGGGGTAGAAACACTCTGGCCTGAATGGTATCCAGATTCATGCCCAGAAATGAAATCTCCCGTGATGGCGAGAGAGAGGACTTGGGCCGGTTGATCACCCACCTGAACCTCTCCAGGGTCGACACCACCTGGTGGGTGTCCAGCTCCGCCTGACGGAGGGAAGAGGCTGAAATCAATAGGTCGTCCAGATACGGCACAATGCGAATTCCATGAGCTCTGAATAGGGCCATTATGCCCGCCAGAACATTGGTGAAGACCCTCGGCACTGAGGTCAACCCGAAGGGAAGGGCTACAAACTGAAAATATTGATCGTCCACCTCGAACCTGAGGAATCTCTGATGCGCTGGAAAAATTGGAACATGCAAATACGCATCTTTGATGTCTATGGATGTCATGAAATCCCCTTGATGAAGGGAACTGATGGCCGAGCGCAGAGTCTCCATACGGAACTTCTTGAATCCGTTGAGGAGCTTGAGGTCCAAAATGGGTCTTACAGAACCTTCCTTCTTGGGAACCGTGAAAAGGTTGGAGTAGAAACCCCTGCCTCTCTCCGACGGAGGCACCGGGCATACAGCTCCCATGTCCAGAAGGTTTTTCACTGCTAACAGGAGCCCCTGTGCCGCCTGAGGGTCCGCGGGCACCCGAGACCTTAAAAATCTTGGAGGAGGCCAGTACTCGAACTCCAGTTTGTACCCGGAGGAGACCACTTTCAAGATCCAATTGTCTGTGACCTCCCGAGCCCAGACCTGGAAGAAGAGCCGCAGCCGTCCCCCCACCCGTGCGGGTGAGGGCGCCCCTTCATTGCTGAGCTGGTTTACCCGCAGGCTTGGGTTTGGAACCCCAAGCAGAAGCGGGACAGGCCCGACCTCTGCCCCTGTTCCAGGAAGAGCCTCTGACACCCGAGAAGGCCAAACCTCTACCAGCTCTGGCACCTCGAAAGGAAGGATTGAAAGAGCCTGCCCCCCGAAAGGGACGGCGTAGTTTCTTCCGCTGAGGTAACTTACCTCCCTTTGCCACAGCATCCAACTTATCTCCAAACAGCCTCGTACCCAAGAAGGGAAGAGCTGTGAGCGATTTCTTGGCCAGAAAGTCTGCCGTCTACTGACGGAGCCATACCAAGCGGCGCATGGCCACCAATAAGGCTGAAGTCCTATTACACATAACAATAGTGTCTTCCATAGCAGCCAAGACAAAATCCATGAACAATTCAAATCTTTTAAGCGTAGTGAACTCAGCGCTGGCCGGATCAAGGTGAGCGTCATTTAACCAGTCCCTAATCAGAGACCTAGCACCCACCGCCACTAGCGCAGATGCACAAACAGGCCGCAAGGCCGAACCAACACTGGCAAAGGCATGGCATGCCATCTGATCAAGGCGCCTATCCTCACCATCCTTTAGGGAAGTGGCGTCTGGGGTGTGAAGCACGGAAGAGTTGGTCAACCCCAAAACTGGTGCATCGACCTCGGGAGGAGAAGCCCAGCGCTTAACCGCTTTCACCAGGAAAGGATATTTCTTATCCCATCCCACCACCCGGAAGCCGACTAGGTTTCTACCATACCCTAAGGATCAGTGCATCAAAATGACCCTGGGTAGGGAACTCCAAACGAGGCTTGTGGGCCCCCAAAAATTCCCCCTTCTTGAGAGGAGGCGCCTCAGGTGGCGCAATATCTAAAACTTCCAAGAGATGTGACAAAACCGTGGCCGTGTTCACAGCATCCCCCAGCGCCTGCCCAACATCAGTCTCGCCAAACCGTACATCGTCAGCCTCTGACTCCTCATACAATTCCCCCTCCTCTAGCGGGGAATAATCTGACATCAAAACATCAAAAGAATCATCATCAATATCCCAAATCGCCTGGACCGACGACAAATGTCTCTTTTTAGCCTGGGCCTTCTTGCCCACCGCACTAACCATAAATTTCTCGATGCTGGCCTAGCACAAACATCGGAGTGCAACTCCCCGCTAGCACCAATGTCACTTGAGGTGCGGATAAGGTGGGGAGGGGAAGGCGATGAAGCGGGGGGCGCCAACCCAGAAGGCTGGGCACCCGACTGGCGCGATATGGCCTTTTGTGCACATGGTATACAAATAAGCACATTCTCACCCGTAAGGGATGCCCCACAACCCACACATGGCCGGGATTGTCCCAGAGGGAGCCCGAGCTCGGTATCCTGCGGAGCCTCCATATGGTGATTTTTGTGGTCAGTCGCAAGACCGCAGGGAGTTTAAGCAATAAGCAACCGGGGATGCCCCTTAAAAGTCCCAGTGGGAGGATTTGTGGTGATCTATATTAAGGCTAGGGACCCCAGGACTAGGAGGAACCCCTTAACATAAACGATGCAATCTGAAACACACAATGAAGCATCCAAGTCAAAAATAGCCTCACAAAACATATATATATATATATTCACATATATATATATATATATATATATATATATATATATATTCACATATATAATAAAATATCCATGCACACACAAGCGAAAAAACAGGAGGCCCCCCTGCTGAAGAGAGGCCCCCGCATAAGCTAAGGAAGTGGCCAACAGGCCTTACCGGCCAGGAGCACCCAGGATCCCGCAGAAGCACCAGGATGGCCCCCAGAGAAGAGTCTCGTGAGAAGAGGAGGGGGGCAGGCCAGCGCAGGACGCGCGCCGCCAGGCCACGCCCCCCTCCCAGCAACGCGGATCCCAGCCATGGGCTGGCCCGCAGCATCGCGCCAAACGAGGGGGCGGGGCTACCGCGGCCGCGCAGAGAGCCCGGCCCCTCCCCGAACAAGCCTGAGGGGGAGAAGCTCCCCAGGCTTGAGTGAAGGAGGCCAGCATCGTTATGGCCCTGAGTATATAGTATCCTGTCTGCACCCAACACAAGTAAAAACACTCACACACACAGTGTCATACACACATATAAACCAACAGGGTATACAGGCCGACCCCCCCCCCCCCCTTGAGGGAAGTAAGGGACCCAGAAGGGGGGAATCCCAGCCAGAATCTGGCCAAAGGAATGACAGGGACAGGGCATCCCACCCCGGGATTACCAAACCCGGGCAACCGCCTACCCCTTGTAATGAGGTCTCACGGCGGAGCAATGCTCCTTGCGCACCCATAAGGTGCTACCTACTCTTACCAGGACCCGCAGCCAAGGCTGGGAGGCTCGCATAGGGATAATATAGGAAAGGTCCTGGCAGCAATAGGGGCAAAAAATGGCCGGGCGCAAACCCGGCTTACCTGCAAGTAAGAAAAGTCTTCATCTTCTGTCTTGCTCGCCTTCCTGCAGAGAAGAAACTGGGGAATTGGTGGGAGGTCCCAGGTATTTATGGACTGGGAGGAGCTCCTTTTCTTGCATTCATCTCTGCAGAAGTTCGCCCTCTACTGGAGAATAACACAACTGTCATGAAGAATTGAAGCGGAGTGTATGTCACACTTGGAATAGCACAGTAAAAGCGCCAACCACCGCGGAGCGCCGTACAACGGCCTCCACGCACACCAAACACGAAGTGACAAAAACACAGTAGTAAAACACAATAGCGTACTCCCGGGCGTCCCCTGCCCATCATGCGGAATGCAATGAGGGGGTCCCGCACAATCATCAGCGTGAAAAGGGAGGGAGGGGGAGGAAGGAGGGATAAATATCCTGAGATAAAGGGCTGGGGGCATCCCAATGAGGCTCACCATAAAAAGCCTGTCGCCGGCTACCCTTTGGTACAGGGCCTTGCGGCCCGGAACAGCACTCCTTCAGCACCTGACCCTAGTGCTGTCTTACCTTCACACGAACCGTCAGCCGTGGCTGGGAGGCAGTGGGTCCAGAACGGGTGGAAATAAGCCTGCAGGGCCCTAGGCTAAAAAAGCCCAATCCCTGCGAAGTAGAGAGCCATATTCTATCTTCGCAGTCCAGACTGCAGAGAAACTCTGGGAATTAGTGGGAGGTTCCTGGCTATTCCTGGCCTCCAGACACCCCCTCCACCCCCCGGGGTTCTTCCGTCTTCAGGAGAGAGAGCCAGACAGGCCCTCTGCCCCTGGTTTCCCGATGAGTGCCGCCATCTTCACGACTAGCCCCACCCCTTCGGGACAGGGTGGATGACGTCACCCCCGCAGGCATCAGCTGTTAGATGTGATGTCCTCTGATCTCCTGCCTCCCCCCTCCTCTGGCCGGCGATCACCGCATCTGTCACCGGATCGGCAAGGGACACAGGAGCTAACAATCGGAGGCGAGTAATTTTTTTTTTTTTTTAATAGACATTTATTGGTGCTTTTTTCTTTTTTTTTCTTTTACTGTCATCTATTTGATCCCTATACCAGTTCACAAGGCCCTGGGTCTGGCAGGTCACCTGCGGCTAGCGGGTGACTTGTCATTAACCCTGAGCCCCCCCATTACCTGCCTCCCCAAAGGCCGGGGGGGCAGAAGAGCCCGAGGCCATTAGGCTATGCCGGCTTGCAGCCTGAAGGGCCAGGGGCCACCAAAGCTGACCCCTGCGCCCTGTTCTACAAGCCCCCATAGCTGGTCTGGTTATGCTGGGTAAGGGGGACCTCACTCCATTTTTGGGGGATTTAAGGGTTTTTAAAGTGGACCAACACCGAGAGGTGATCGGCCCGGAAATCTATAAGATTAGATAAGTGAAACCCCCCCAGACACCCCAAATCGCTTACCTGATCTTCGCCGGCGCCGCCTCCCTCGCACCCCTGTAGGCGTGCTCGCGCCCGTGCCGGCCGTCTGCGAATGGCCGGCGGGGGGCGCGCGCGCGCCGAAAGTGACGCGAGGGAGGCGGCGGCGGCAGCCGCTTGAACGTTCCTGATCCCCGCCTGGACGTTGGCGGGGATTGGACCGTCCAGTCACGTGGGAGCGGGGACAGGTAAGATTTTGGGGCTTTCTGGGGGGTTTCACCCGATCGGGGTGCCCCGCCGAAGTGGACCAAAACCCAGGATAGTCAAAATCCTGGGTGTTGGTCCACTTTAAGCCTTAAAATAACAAAAGAAAAAGGGCGCCCCCCCCCTCCGGGAGGGGAGACCATATGTATTTTTTTTCCCCACAAAGAGGGAGACCACTGGCCCTAGTGTCTTATAGAAAACCATTGTACACATACCTCAATATTTTGTTTAATCAATTTGAGCTTAAAACAGATCAAATGAAAAATGGGAAAAAAATACAGAGGACCAAACTTGGCATTACAGTCAAATGGATTGAAACTAAATTGATTAGAGTGTGGATTAGGTAAGAGATATATAGTGATGTATAGTGATAGTACCTTTATCAGCTCTCAGCAAAAGTGAACTTGACTGCAGCTGACTTGCGCTTGATGGTAAGGAATCTCCTCATTCTCCATAGTCATCATCAGGTCTATCTGTGTATCTGACAACAAAATACCCACATAAGTAATTTCATTGTTTTATTCGTCATTTTTAGATGTTGTTTGGCCCAAGGTTAAAAAAATAAAAGAATGAAGGCAGCACAATTTGCAGTTTGTCAGTGTGATACCTGGTGCATCAAAAGATACATGGTCTACTGGTGGCCTGAAACTCAGCTGCCACATAGTCTTGACCTCCTTCTGTCCATGTCCACTAAGGATCTCCAATCTCCATGTCTGGGGGTGTGAACTACAGGGAACACATATTAATGTAAAGTACGGTACTGTGATTCTAATTCTTTCATTTGCAACTGTGAAGTTATCACCACATTATGCTTTTGTAGAAGACCTTGACATCATAAAACACAACAAAGAAATTCCTAGAAGCACCCATGTGCCACTAGTGCTACTCACAAATGCCACAGTGTAAAGCCAGGGGACATATACAATGCAGTGCAGGTTTATAGCCTTGCTATCTATTCATTAGATAGATCCCTGTTGGTATCAATACAAATGATACGCTCAGACTTACTTCTGAATAAAGGGGGGTATATTATTATTTTGTATAAATAATAGTGATTGAGCTACTCCCACCCCCCTTTATTCATTTGAATTGCCATGAGCACAAAAGCAGGGAGGAATTCAGTCAATATGGATCTCTCCCTGTGAAGTGTTCTAAAGGGAGGCTGGCAGCTTCCCAGGTGAGTAGCTCTGAAATATTTGTCTGCATGGCATGTCCCAATGTTGGGGACTCAAAATTAAGAGTAGGGACCACACTAAACACAGAGTGCCTTGTCGGGGCAGAGTGGCTTCCACATGTATCTGCAGATATATGCAACCAGATCTCTGTCTTTCCACATAGCTAGACATGTTTGTTGCTTGATATTTAGATGATGATGATGAGAGGGTTAAACTGGGCAGTAAATTAGTTCCCAGGCCCTGAATAATAATAATAATTTTGTATAAATAATAGTGATTGAGCTACTCCCACCCCCCTTTATTCCTCAGACTTACTTCTGGTAGAAGCTGCTGATTACAGTTGGTCTTATGGGAAGCTGGAACACATGTTGCTCATTCCAGGGGTTCTCTTTATAATATTTTAGACAGATTCTGTCCAGAAAAACACAAATCATTATTATGAGCATTATTAACACCATTATTATTATTAACACCATTTATAACATCATCGTCTAATGCCGTGCTTATAAATGTACATAATAAGTAAGACATATACCAAACTAGAGTGATTAGGGAAAACATTTATTTCAGTAGTGTTTAAAATTATACTAAAGAGCATTACAGAACAATGCGTTCCCTTTTTGGTCAGGTTTTTGGTGTTCTGTCTTTTTGTTTGTTTCCTCTTCTGGGATATAAAATAAACATCCCAGAAGATAAACATTTGTTTTAGGATTGTGCCCCCAGACCTGTGATTTACTAATCAGCATGCTGTTTCCATGATTCTCATTCCTGGGGCTCTTTTTTGCTACAGCGGGACTGGTTTTAAGTAAAAACAATGGACTACAAGTCCCACAATTCTTCCAATGTAACAGGTCTAAGAAGCCTAATAACCTATCCAGCTGAGAACCCTGCTATTAACCCCTTTGCTACTATAACACTGATTCTTCCAAACAGAAGAATTTGAATTTCAGCAGAATGGGTTAAACCTGTCACCCATGCCTTAGCCAATTAGATGATTAGTAAGCTAGAGTGAGGAAGTCTAGGATATGTACTTGAAAGCACCACTTAGTACACATGTACATAGCTAAGGTAAACACATTGCATCTATGGAAAATTGCTTTCTTTTATAACAGAGTTGCAAACAAATAGAACATTAAAAAAATACCATTTTGTGATTACTCACCTGTAAAATGGGTATTATAAGTATGTCACACACCCCACTTCAGATACTCATTATTATTACACTTGGGTAACTCACCGCTAGGTGGCGCACTTGCAGAGATCTCCAAAAACTTCAGCAAGCCCCTCCCGGTCTATATATACCTGGTACCTCTCACTAATTCCCCAGTGTTCAAAAAGCAGTAAGACAAGGTACCAGAACTAAACAAATTTAACCCTCAACCGTAAATAACAAAACTTCACCATATAAAGAACCAGGATACCAAAAGAGGGCGGGTGAAGTGGGGTGTGTGACATACTTATAATACCCATTTTACAGGTGAGTAATCACAAAATGGTATTATTCTAAGTATGTCACACACCCCACTTCAGATACTCATTATTATTACACTTGGGACATCCAACAGCAGTGTCCAAAAGAGGGCGGGTATCCAAACCAGGCAATAACGCAGATAAAACTCAAACCACTGCAGCCTGCAGAACCTTACGGCCAAAAACAGCATCCGCCGAGGCCCGAACATCAACCTTGTAAAACTTGGAAAAGGTGTGAACTGAAGACCAGGTAGCAGCCTTACAAACTTGCTCAACTGAAGCCTGGTGCTGAAAAGCCCAGGACGCACCAATCGCACGAGTAGAATGCGCAGTAACACGAAAAGGGGGGTCCTTCCCCTTGGCAAAATAGGCAGCAACAATCGCCTGGCGAATCCACTTACTAATGGAAGACTTGGCCGGAGCCAAACCCTTCCTAGGACCACAAGGCACTACAAACAAAGCATCAGTCCTACGAAAAGAAGACGTGACACGCAAATAGTACCTAACACATCGCACCACATCCAAGCAGTGCAACGCACTCTCCTTATCATTCCTAGGCCTAGGGCACAAAGAAGGAAGAACAATGTCCTGATTAAGATGAAAAGCAGACACCACCTTAGGAAGAAAATCTGACTTGAAACGAAAGACCACTTTGTCCTGATGTTTCTCAAAATAAGGAGCCTGAATCGACAAGGCTGCCAACTCCGAAACACGCCGAACCGAAGTGATGGCCACCAAAAAGACAACCTTCTGAGTCAGAGTGGATAAGGCAATACCCTGCAAAGGCTCAAAAGGAGGAGCCTGTAACGCAGAGAGCACCAAATTCAAATCCCACACTGGGAGCAATGGCTTCCTAGGAGGCCTCAGATGCGAAACCCCCTGGAAAAAAGTCTTGACCAAGGAATGGCTAGCAAAAGACTTCTGGAAAAAAAATTGACAAGGCAGACACCTGCCCCTTCAAGGTACTCAGCTGAAGACCAGAATCCAACCCAGATTGAAGAAAATCCAAAATCCGAGAAATAGAAAAAACCCGGCATGGCAAAGATCTAGTCTCACACCAATCAATATAAGATCTCCAGACCCTATAATAGATGGAAGAGGAAGACCTCTTCCTAGCACTAACGAGAGTCTGAATGACCGAGTCCGAAAGACCCTCCTCCTTCAAGATGGAGGTTTCAGCAGCCAAGCCGTTAAAGCCAGCGTTGGTAAACTGGGGTAACACAGTTGTCCCTGAGTGAGCAGATCTGGCCGAAGAGGCAGATCGAACTGATCCACTGCCAGACGAACGATGTCTGCGAACCACACCCGCCTTGGCCACCTTGGAGCCACGAGAATGGCGGGAACTCCTTCCTGAACTAGCTTTCGCAGCACCCTGCCTAGCATGGGAATCGGAGGAAACAGATACAGGAACCCCAGATCCTTCCAGCTCAAAGACATGGCATCCGTCGCCAGTGCCAGAGGGTCCCGAGACAGCGACACGAATGTCGGAAGCTTGTGATTGTGACGAGAGGCAAACAGATCCACCTCCGGCGTTCCCCACCGAAGACACAAGGACCGAAACACATGGGGATGGAGAGACCATTCCCCCCGGCGGGACGAGCACCGGCTCAAGAAGTCCGCCTCCGTGTTCTCCACTCCTGGAATGTACACCGCCGAAATGCAAGGGACATACGTCTCTGCCCAGACCAGAATCAGAGACACTTCCCTGAGGGCACCCAGACTGCGAGTCCCTCCTTGGTGATTGATGTAAGCAACAGCCGTCTGATTGTCCGATCGAACCTGAACAGGCAGGCCCTGTAACTGATGCGTCAAGCGAGACAGAACCAACCTGATGGCTCGCAATTCCAGAACATTGATGGGCAAGTGAGCCTCCTGAGGATCCCACAGCCCCTGAAACTGAAGATCCTTCCAGAAACCTCCCCATCCTGACAAGCTGGCATCCGTGGTGACAGTCTCCCACCGCGGAGTCAGAAACGACCTGCCCTTCAGAAGATTGTCCGGAAACAACCACCACCGAAGAGACCGCCGAACCCGAGGAGAAATCTGGAAGGACCGATCCAACGACCGCGGGCGCCTGTCCCAAGACGCCAAAAGATGAAGCTGCAGCGTCCTCGTGTGAAACTGTGCGAAGGGAACCGCCTCGAACGAGGCCACCATCAACCCCACCAGTCTCATCCCTAGCCGAATGGACGGGCGAGGAATGGAGAGAAGACGCTGAGCCAATTCCTGAATCAAAAGAACCTTGTCCTGAGGAAGAAACACTTTGTGCTGACAAGAGTCCAAGGACATCCCCAGAAAAGTCACCACCCTGGCCGGAACCAGAGAGGACTTGGGGTAATTGATCACCCAGCCGAACCTCTCCAACATGGACACCACCGTGCTGGTATCCCCTTCCGCTTGGCTGAAGGAAGGAGCCATGATGAGAAGATCGTCCAGGTAAGGAACAATGCGAATCCCCTGAGCTCTGAGCAGGGCCATCACCCCTGCCAACACCTTTGTGAACACTCTCGGGGCCGAAGTGAGGCCGAATGGGAGAGCCACAAACTGAAAATGACGATCCTCCACCACAAAGCGAAGAAACCGCTGATGTGGCGGAAAGATAGGAATGTGAAGATACGCGTCCTTGATGTCTATGGACGTCATGAAGTCCCCCTGCCGAAGCGAGCCGATCGCCGACCGCAAGGTCTCCATGCGAAACTTCCGGGGACGAATAAACCTGTTGAGACACTTCAAATCCAAGATCGGACGGAAGGACCCGTCCTTCTTGGGGACAGTGAAGAGATTGGAGTAATAACCTCTTCCCACCTCCGAAGGAGGAACCGGGCAGATGACTGCCAACATCAGAAGATTCCTTACTGCCGCCAGGAGCCCCTGCGCGGCCACAGGATCGAGAGGCACCCGAGACCTGAGAAACCTTGGAGGAGGGCGGGACTCGAACTCCAGCTTGTAACCGGTCGACACTACCTCCCGGATCCACCTGTCCGATACCTCCAGGTCCCATACCCGGGAGAAGCATCGTAACCGTCCCCCCACCCGTACGGGTGAGGGCGCCCCCTCATTGCTGAGCGGGCTTGGCAACTGACTTGGGCTTGGCGCCCCAAGCGTGAACGGGGCGGCCACGGCCTCTACCCCTGTTCCAACCCGTGCCCCTGGAAACCGAGACGCCCGCACCTCTGCCGGCTTTGGCTCCCCTAAAGGACGGATTGAAGGAGGCCGCCCCCCGAAAGGAACGGCGAAACCTCTTGCGCTGAGGCAACCTGCCTCCCTTGGCAACAGAATCCAGCTTTTCACCAAAAAGCCTCGACCCCAAAAAAGGAAGGGCCGTGAGAGATCTTTTAGAATTAAGGACAGCTGTCCACTGTCGCAACCACACAGAGCGACGAATAGCCACCAACAGAGCAGAAGCTCTGCCACACATCAACATGGCATCATCCTGGGCGGCCAGAACAAATGACAAAAAAGAGTCACAACGCTTAAGCGCAAGAAACTCATCACCAGAGGGATCAAGGTCCACACATAAATCCCTGACCAAAGACCTAACCGCCAAAGTCAAAAGAGCCGAAGCACAAACAGGCCTCAAAACCGAACCCGCACAAACAAAACCATGGCGGGCCAACTGATCAATCCGGCGATCTTCGCCATCCTTGAGATAAGTAGTGTCAGGAAGATGAACAGTCGCCGTATTAGACAGTCCCAAAACCGGAGCATCCACCTCGGGAGGGACCGACCACCGTTTTAGCAAGTCCGCCGGAAAGGGATATTTCCTATCCCAGCTGGGCGGAACACCAACAAGCCGTGTAGGCTGCTCCCATTGCTTAAGGACAACATCCTCAAAATGCTGTTGACTGGGAAACTCCAAACGCTGCTTGACCCCCCCAAAGAGCTGACCCCTAGGCCGAGGAGCCGCCTCGGGAGGGTCCAAATCCAGAACCTCAAACATCTGGGCTAAAATAGAAGGCGTGTCAGGAACGGGACCATCAATATGGTCCCCCTCAGCACCCAACACCTGCTGACCCACTGAAACATCCAATTCCTCCTCAAGCTCACCCTCCTCAAGGGGGCGATCCGCCCAATCCAAATCCTCAACAACCTCCTCATCAGAGTCCGGCGGAGGCGGAGATAGGTGTTTACGCTTCGCGGTAACCTTCAGAGCGGACATATCTGAAAACCGTTTCTCGAGGCTGGCCAGGCGGGCGCACACCTCAGATTGCGAATCCCCACCCGTGACAACGTCACACGGGGTCCGGAACAGGCGAGGCGAAGAGGGAGATGGCGCGGACGAAGAAGTCCCAGGCACCGGAGTGCTGGATTGACGCTCAATGTTCCGCTTTGCACATGGTATACATATAATGACATCATCCCCCGGGAGCGGAGTCCCACAACCCCCGCACAGCCTGGATTGTCCCGAAGGATCAGTTCCGGTATCCTTGGCAGCCTCCATATGGTGAATTTATGGTATTCGCGGAACCCAGGGATTTATGCAGTAAGCAACCCGGGATGCCCCCAATGATACAATCTAAGTATATATATATATATATTATATATATATATATACAATCTATACTGCCCAGACCAGGGAAAAATTTAGCCAGCCACCCAAGAGGGACTATAAGGCCGAAACCCAACTAGCCAGGTATATGAGACCGGGAGAGCCCCACAGGATGGAATCCCGGAATCTGAAAGACAAAGACAAAGACAACAGTCAAAACCAGCACAACATGGCAGCAAACACACAACATAGCCAAAATACTGGGATGCCAGGGAGGGCCAGGCTTAGCAGAAAAACAGGGAGGACAGGGGCCAAGAGCATATAGGCATGAAATAATGGCTGCAAAATACCCCACCTGCTTCTATTTACAAAACCGGCATGCCCAAAAACCTGGCTGCATACACCACCAACACCCCCGGTCGGAGGGGGGGGGGGGGGGGAAACAGAGCCCGCAATAAGGCCCAATAGCCGGCGATCCCTGCCCCACTATCCCCTATAGGAAACCGCGGAAGAGATAACAACAGAAAACCTACCTGGATCCTGCCGCAAACTAACAGACGCCACGAAATGGCGGCCAGCCAGGGAGAGAAGGAGCGAGACTCGGGGCGGGCCCAGCAAAAACGCGGGAGCCGCTAAGGCCCCGCCCCTCCTCGTCCCGCTAGTCACGGCGCGGGCCGCGCGAGCCGCGGCCCCGCCCACCTCTGAGGCAGAGCGAGCAGCGGGCGCCACATGAATGGCGCCCACGTAAACCGCCAAGGCGGACCGGCAGCGCACATGCCGCCCCGACCCGCCCGCCAATGAAGCACCGGCGAGCGCGACCGCGACCTACGGGCCGGCGGCGCAGCGCGCCTGCCGGCCCCGCCCACAGAGCGAGCAGGGGACCCTAGGCCAAAGACAGGCGCCCTGACATGGCGCACGCCCCAATACCTACAAAACGGGCCGGCGAGCCCGCCGCCCGCGCAGCCCCCTAAGTAAAAACACGGGGCTCAGAGAGCCCCCCAAGCACCAAGCACAAAACAGAGACAAACGGACCGCCAGACCACTCATCCCTGCCACTCATACACACAAACGTGAATAAAAGTCAAGGGCACTAAGGACAAACTAATGGGGATATAAGGGCTGGGGCATCCCACGTCCGGATCACCAACCGGAGCACCGGGGGGGGGGGAAACAGAGCCCGCAATAAGGCCCAATAGCCGGCGATCCCTGCCCCACTATCCCCTATAGGAAACCGCGGAAGAGATAACAACAGAAAACCTACCTGGATCCTGCCGCAAACTAACAGACGCCACGAAATGGCGGCCAGCCAGGGAGAGAAGGAGCGAGACTCGGGGCGGGCCCAGCAAAAACGCGGGAGCCGCTAAGGCCCCGCCCCTCCTCGTCCCGCTAGTCACGGCGCGGGCCGCGCGAGCCGCGGCCCCGCCCACCTCTGAGGCAGAGCGAGCAGCGGGCGCCACATGAATGGCGCCCACGTAAACCGCCAAGGCGGACCGGCAGCGCACATGCCGCCCCGACCCGCCCGCCAATGAAGCACCGGCGAGCGCGACCGCGACCTACGGGCCGGCGGCGCAGCGCGCCTGCCGGCCCCGCCCACAGAGCGAGCAGGGGACCCTAGGCCAAAGACAGGCGCCCTGACATGGCGCACGCCCCAATACCTACAAAACGGGCCGGCGAGCCCGCCGCCCGCGCAGCCCCCTAAGTAAAAACACGGGGCTCAGAGAGCCCCCCAAGCACCAAGCACAAAACAGAGACAAACGGACCGCCAGACCACTCATCCCTGCCACTCATACACACAAACGTGAATAAAAGTCAAGGGCACTAAGGACAAACTAATGGGGATATAAGGGCTGGGGCATCCCACGTCCGGATCACCAACCGGAGCACCGCTATGCCCCATCATATAGGGTCGAGCGGAGGAGCTAATCTCCTAGGCACCTTAAGTGCCATCTACCCGTGCCCGGCCTACAGCCTGAGCTGGGAGGCTGCCATAGAATAAGGGGATAAACACAAAAAGAGCCGGGCAGAAATAGACCATGGGGGGGGGCCGGGGTGATACCCCGGCTACCTGCAAGCAGGAGACTTCTCTCTTCTGTCTTGTCGCCATCTTGCAGAGACCAACACTGGGGAATTAGTGAGAGGTACCAGGTATATATAGACCGGGAGGGGCTTGCTGAAGTTTTTGGAGATCTCTGCAAGTGCGCCACCTAGCGGTGAGTTACCCAAGTGTAATAATAATGAGTATCTGAAGTGGGGTGTGTGACATACTTAGAATATAACATATCAAAGAACATTGACATTTTGCCACACAATGAAAACTTTTAGAAATGCCATTGAAAGTGGAATTACCCTTTAAGCAAAATAGCAATAAAAGAAAGTACCTGCATGTATTGTGTAACCAGCTAAAAAGAATACCTTGATCATCTCTGATGCCAGAGCAGCCCCAGGCTCGGGAAGGGGTGAAGGGATGGGAATCAAACCAGTCGGTCCACCAGAGATGGGTTGTAGAAGGGGGCATAACCCCCAGGACTCATATACACTGTGGGGCTAGTCACCCCAGTGTGTTAAGGAAGGTCATAGAATGTTGACAGAAGGCCAAGGAATGGGAAGCCTTGATTCCGTTTAGATAAATAAATACCAAGATGGGGAGGGAAGTATGGAGGGTGAACACTAATCTAAAACATTGCTCTTCTGTAAATGGGGGGGGGGGGGGGGGTGCACAGAGTAAATACCAGGGTCTGCAGTGTCAGTTGGTTAACTGCCTAGAACAGGCCTCATCTAATGCCTCAAAACCAGCAGAGGAGGAATCCCCAGTTAAGGAGTTAAGGAAAGCTAGAAAACACAGAAGGGAGGGGCCCCGCAGACCTTGCTACAGTCCGTTACATGGAAACCATATCAGAAACCACTGAAGATGCAAAGGCATGCTGCATCTTAAAGCGGACCAAAATCCACAATTTTAATCTCGCATCCCCTGAATTGCTCCACCCACGATGAGTACCTTTTCCCTATTTCCACTGCACATGCTTCACTCTAATCCCAGATCGAGCCACCCGTGTTATAATTGTAAAGCTCCGCCTCCTCCATTCATGGCCACTGTTGTGTGTGGCAATGATGGCATTGCCCCACCTATGCAATGACTGATCGTCTGTCATCATAGAGTTCCAGGAAAATTTTAAAAGTGAAAATATCCATTTCTAGTTCTACACCCTAAGAAGGAAGTATCAGCAGGATCTTTGGCCAAATGTAGTTTGAAAGCTCAGTGGGTTTTGGTCCACTTTAAACCCTATCGTCTCAGGGTAAAATGGGCACACCAGGTATAATCCAGATGAAACTGGCCCCAGATTCTTATATAGGGGTGCTGAAAAGCACTATGCTCTGCTATGTGCATAGAAAAGCTAACCTTCATCCTAACACACCAGGAACTGGAAAGCTGGTCAGAGTTGATGAAAAGATGGATGGAGCTAAATTCAGCCTCTAGATGTGAAAGCTGACAGAGATATACCCCCAACACACTTACAGCTGTAATTTCCATTAAATGGAACACCACCCATTTTTCACAAAATGGATGCTGTTCTTAGCACAGGAGGGCAGGCTTCTGCTGCGTTGTTGGACAACGGCAACCATGTGACCACAGCGGCCAATTGCATCAAACTATTTCGCAGAGGGATCGAGGAGAAAGGTAGGATTTCTCCAGTTTACATCTTATGTCCCTCCAACCATGTTCACATTTCTAAAGCTCAGAACACCCTGTGCTCCTTCAAATGTTTCCAACTTACCAGCTTACATTGGCAAAATTCAGCACTTCAGCTCCAGTGAGACACTCACCCTGCCATTTTTTCCATTGTAAACTGGCACAGTCATGTAAATAAATGGGGTTAAGAAGGGGAAAATATGATTCAAATGTAGGATGGACAAAATACCATTCTGTTTACACTCACCTGTAGAATGGATATTAGAAGTATGCATCAAACCCTGCTCCGGTAATGATTAATCACGTCTGGGTTATAGTCCACAAGAGGGCGCTTTACTGCAGAGATGGCAAAAAAGAGGCCCCTCCCAGTCCATATATGCCCGGGACCTCCCACTCATTCCCCAGTATATGTAAGCAGTAAGGGAACCAGGAGAAGCCAAGAACCAAACTAACAACATTAACAAGGAAAAAATTCACCATATAGAGGATCCAGAATACAACTCAGGGCGGGACGGAGCAGGGTGTGATGCATACTTATAATATCCATTCTACAGGTGAGTAAACACAGAATGGTATTATTCCAAGTATGCATCACACCCTGCTCCGGTAATAATCACGTCTGGGACATCCAGTAGCAGTCTCCAACAACGGGTGGGGATCCCCCCAAAAAAAGGCAACAACGCGCAGTTCAAACCACTGCAGCTTGCAGAACCCTGCAGCCAAAAACAGCATCCGCTGAGGCCCGAACATCAACCTTGTAAAACTTTGAGAAAGTATAAACAGAAGACCAAGTAGCAGCCTTACAAACTTGTTCAACAGAGGCCTGGTGCTGAAAAGCCCAAGAGGCCCCAACAGCACAAGTAGAATGAGCAGTGATCCGGAAAGGGGGATCCCTCCCCTTGGCAGAATAGGCCCTAACAATAGCCTGACAAATCCATTTGCTAATGGTAGACTTGACGGGCGCCAAACCCCTCTTAGGACCAAAAGGGCACAACAAACAAGGCGTCCGTCTTCCTGAAAGGCAGGGCCCTCTCCTTGTCGTTACTAGGATTAGGACATGAGGAAGCACAATGTCCTGATTGAGGTGAAAGGCAGAGACAACCTTAGGCAAGAAGTCTGGTTTAAAGCGAAAAACCACCTTGTCCAGGTGTCTCTCAAAGTAGGGGGCCTGAATGGACAGAGCCGCCAACTCAGAAACACGCCAGACAGAAGTGATAGCCAGATTTCCAGGTGAGAATAGACAGTGCAGCCTCGTGCACAGGCTCAAACGGAGGACCCTGAAGGGCCGACAACACCAAATTCAAATCCCAAACCTGTAACATGGGTTTGCAGGGAGGGCGCACATGAGTGACCCCCTGGAAGAAGGTCTTGCCCAAAGGATGAAGAGCGAATGACCTCTGAAAGAAAACCGCCAGGGCGGAAACATGCCCTTTCAGAGTGCTGAGCTGAAAAATACCATTTTGTGAGTACTCACCTGTAAAATGGATATTGTCAGTGTGTCACACACCTCGCTTCCTCTTTAATTCTGACGATAGGGTTATCCTCCAGCAGGAGGCGACGTTGCAGAGAGAAGTCTTGAAAACGAGCCCCTTCCGGCCTACATATACCTGGGTCCTCCCACTTAACACCCAGTGAATTCAAACAGCAGTAAGACAAGGTACCAGGAAATCCAACGGTAACCTCAAAATAAAATAAAGGAAAGCTTCACTATATAGAGGATCCAGGATACCAAAAAAGGGCGGGTGAAGCGGGGTGTGTGACACACTGACAATATCCATTTTACAGGTGAGTACTCACAAAATGGTATTATTCTCAGTGTGTCACACACCCCGCTTCCCCTTTAATTCTTACGATCGGGACATCCAAAAGCAGTGTCCACAAGGGATGGCTATCCGAAGGCAAAATGAAGCATAACTTAAACGACTGCAGTCTGCAAAACCTTGCGGCCAAACACAGCATCCGCTGAGGCCCGCACATCAACCTTGTAAAACGTATGAAAAAGTATGAACAGAAGACCAAGTAGCAGCCTTACAAACTTGTTCAACAGAAGCTTGGTGCTGAAAAGCCCAAGATGCTCCAACGGCACGAGTAGAATGAGCAGTGATACGAAAACGGGGAACCTTCCCCTTGGCCGAATAGGACCCAACAATCGCCTGACGAATCCATTTGCTAATGGAAGACTTGGCCGGAGCCAAACCCTTCCTAGGCCCACAGGTCACAACAAAAAAGGCATCAGTCTTACGAAAAGGAGAAGTAGTAATCCAATAGTACTTAACACAGCGTACTACATCCAAACAATGCAAAACCCTCTCCTTGTCATTCTTAGGCTTAGGACACAAGGAGGGAAGAACAATATCCTGATTCAAATGAAAAGCAGAAACAACCTTAGGAAGAAAGTCCGGTTTGAAATGAAAGACCACTTTGTCCTGATGCCTCTCAAAGTAGGGCGCCTGGATAGACAAGGCCGCCAACTCCGAGACACGCCGAACCGAAGTGATAGCTACCAAGAAGACAATCTTCTGAGTCAAGGTAGACAGAGCAATATCCTGCAAGGGCTCAAAGGGAGGAGCCTGAAGAGCAGAAAGAACCAAGTTCAAGTCCCAAACAGGGAGCAATGGCTTCCTGGGAGGCCGCACATGCGTAACCCCTGGAAAAAAGTTTTAACTAAAGGATGAAGTGCAAAAGGCTTCTGAAAAAAGATAGACAAGGCAGAAACCTGCCCTTTCAAAGTACTCAGCTGGAGACCAGAGTCCAGCCCTGATTGCAAAAACTCCAGAATCCTGGAAACCGAAAATACCCTACAAGGCAAAGATCTAACCGCACACCAAGCGATATAGGCTCTCCAAGTCCTATAGTAGATGGTAGAAGAAGACCTCTTCCGGGCACATATCAGAGTCCTAACAACCGAGTCAGAAAGACCCTCCTCCTTCAAGATGAAGGTTTCAGCAGCCAAGCCGTCAAACCCAGCATTGATAAATTGGGGTAACGTAACACAGCCGACCCTGAGTGAGCAGATCAGGCCGAAGAGGCAGAACGACCTGATCCACCGCCAGCCGATGTCTGCGAACCATACTCGCCTTGGCCACCTTGGAGCCACGAGAATGGCGGACACCCTTTCCAGAGCCAGCTTCCGTACCACCTTGCCTAGCATGGCTATTGGAGGAAAAAGGTACAGAAACCCCAGATCCCCCCACTGCCAGAGGATCCTGGGAGAGCGATACGAAGGTCGGAAGCCTGCAATTGTGACGAGAGGCAAACAGGTCCACCTCCAGTGTCCCCCACCGAAGACACAGAGACCGAAAAACTTGAGGATGGAGAGCCCCTTCTCCCAGACGGGAAGAGCACCTGCTCAACAGATCAGCTTCCCTGTTTTCCACACCCGGAATGTAAACTGGCGAGAGACAAGGAACATGGGCCTCCGCCCAGGTCAGGATCAGGGACACCTCTCTGAGGGCACCCAGACTGCGAGTCCCTCCCTGATGATTGATGTAAGCAACCGCTGTCCGATTGTCCGAACGAACCTGAAGGCCCAGAACATGCTGAGACAAATGAACAAGAACCAGATGGATGGCTTTCAGTTCCAGAACATTGATGGGCAAGTGGGCCTCTCGAGGTCCCCACTGCCCCCGAAACTGAAGATCCTTCCAGAATCCTCCCCATCCCGAAAGACTGGCGTCCGGGGTGACAATTTCCCAAAGAGGAGTCAGGAAAGACCTGCCCCTCAAGAGATTGGTCGAGACCAACCACCATTGAAGGGACTGCCGGACCCGGGAGGACAACTGGAAGGGGCGATCCAACGACCGTGGTCGCCGGTCCCAAGACGCCAACAGATGAAGCTGAAGCGTCCTTGTGTGAAATTGAGCAAAAGGAACTGCCTCGAAAGAGGCAACCATCAACCCTACCAGTCTCATCCCCAGACGGATGGACGGTCGAGGATTGGAAAGAAGGAACCGAGCCAATTCCTGAATCAGACAAATCTTGGATTGAGGCAGAAACACCCTGTGTTGACAATAATCCAACCGCATTCCCAGAAAGGACATCACTCTGGCTGGGGCGAGGGAGGACTTGGGAAAGTTGATTACCCAACCGAAGCTTTCCAGCGTGGAGACCACCGCCCTGGTGTCTCTGATTGATTGAGAGAAGGAGCCATGATGAGAAGGTCGTCCAGATAAGGTACGACGCGAATGCCTTGAGATCTGAGAATGGCCATCACCCCTGCCAGCACCTTGGTGAACACTCTTGGAGCCGAGGTAAGGCCAAACGAAGTGCCACGAATTGAAAATGCCGATCCTTCATTACGAACCGAAGAAAACGTTGATGAGCCTGGCAGATGGGAACATGAAGGTAAGCATCCTTGATGTCTATGGACGTCATGAAGTCCCCCTGCTGACCGATCGCAGAGTTTCCATGCGAAACTTCCGAGTACGGATGAACCTGTTGAGGAACTTTAGATCCAGAACGGGGCGAACCGACCCGTCTTTCTTGGGGACTGTGAAAAGATTGGAGTAAAACTCGAGGCCCATCTGTCCGGAACCTCCTGGTCCCAAACCAGGGAGAAGTGTCGCAATCGTCCCCCCACCTGCACGGGTGAGGGCACCCCCTCATTGCTGAGCGGGCTTACCAGCAGGCTTGGGCTTGGCACCCCAGGACTGACCGGGACGGCCACGACCCCTCCCCCGGGTCCAACCTGCACCCCTGGTAGCGGGAAAGGAGGCCCCTCTGCTCGCTCTGACTCCCCGAAAGGAGGGACTAAAGGAAGTCGCTCCCCGAAAGGAACGACGAGGCCTCTTGCGCTGAGGCAACTTACCACCCTTGGTAACTGAATCCAATTTATCGCCAAACAGGCGCAAACCTACAAACGGAAGAGCTGTAAGCGACTTCTTAGAGTTAAAGTCCGCCGTCCACTGGCGCAGCCACACCGACCGACGAATAGCAACCAACAGGGCCGTGGTCCTGCTACACATTGCAAGCGCATCGTCCTGGGCGGACATGACAAAGGAAATAAACGATTCACACTGCATGAGAGAAGCGAACTCATCACAAGTGGGATCAAGATCTGCGTACAAATCTCTAACAATGGACCTAACAGCCATCAGAAGAAGCGCCGAAGCACACACCGGCCGCAGTGCCGATACAGCACTGATAAAACCATGGCGAGCCAATTGATCAATCAGACGATCCTCACCATCCTTAATGGTAGTAGTGTCAGGGGAGTGCAACACAGCCGTGTTAGACAGCCCCAACATAGGGGCATCGACATCAGGGGGAACAGACCAAAGCTTCACCAAATCCTCCGGAAAGGGATAACGCTTATCCCAACTAGGAGGAACCCCAACAAGGCGTGTGGGTTGTTTCCTTAAGGACAACCCTCACAAAGTGTTGTTGCCTGGGAAACACCAAACGCGGCTGGGGCATATAAAACAACTCATCCTTTGGCGGGGGGACCGCCTCAGGCGGATCCAAAGCCAAAATTTCAAACATTTGGGCCAGAATGGAAGGAGTGTCAAGGAACACCCCCACAGCCTGATCGCCAGTGGTACCAACCAATTGCTGGTCCGCAGGCTCGTCCGACTCCTCAAGGAATTCCCCCTCCTCAGCAGGGGGACAATCGGACCAATCCAATACTTCAAACTCCTCATCCTCCAGAACAGGCGATGCTGGAGAAAGGTGCTTCCGCTTAGCCGTAGCCTTCTGAGCCACCACGGCGGAAACTATTTTCTCGAGGTTGGCCAATCATGCACACACCTTGGATTGCGAATCCCCACCCTTGACAACGTCACGCGGGGTCCGGAATAGGTGAGGGGGTGTAGGAAATGACGGAAGTTGCGAGGAGCCAGGTACCGGAATGCCGGACTGGCGCGCAATATTCTGCTGTGCACAAGAAATACATATTATGACATCGCCTGGGAGCGGAGCCCTACAACCCCCACACAGCCTGGATAGCCCCGAAGAGCCATTTCCGGTAATGTCGGAAGCCTCCATATGGTGAAATTATGGTATTCGCAATAACCCAGGGATTTACGCAGTAAGCAACCCGGGGTGGCCCCTTTATAATTAAAGTCCCGGGAGTGGGAGGATTTATAAGCCTAGGAAAATCCCAATTTGGAAAATAAGACTAGCCAGGTATATCAGACCGGGAGGCTCACAGCAGTGAGGGGATCCCAGGATCTGTAAGGGAAAGAGACCACAATCAGACCCCCAAAGAAAGATTGCAAGCATGCGCCACACACATACAACCAAACAGAATGTAACAGTAAAAAATATATACAATATATACAAAAGCCTGAAGTATATACAGCCCAGGAGAAAAATATATATACCTAAACATGAATAACTAACATGTGCCTCCAGGAGGGGAGCTATATAAAAGTGACAGGGTTAACTGCTCAAGCGCAAGCACCGCACAAATAAAGCAAGACAAACCAATAAAAAACCTGTTTAAATGGTGTCACCCTCCTCAGCCGAGCTAGGGACCGCTGGGCTGTTGCTGAGAGCCTCCGTGCAGTGAGGCTCCGGCTGAGATAGAGAGAGGAAGGCAGGCCGGGCTCAGCGCACGCACTGCTCCGGCCCCGCCCCCCGCCGGCCAAACAGCGTGGCCCGAGAGCGAGTGCGGCCCCGCCCCCTAGACACGAGCAGTGCGGCCCGCCGAATGGCGGCGCCGCGTGTAAAACAAGCGCCAACAGACGCCAACTATCTAGGCATAAAAACAATTTGACTGGGCAGAAATAGACCAAAAGGGGATGCCGGGGTCTGACCCCGGCTACCTGCAAGCAGGAGACTTCTTTCTTCTGTCTTGTCGCATCTTGCAGAGAGAAAACATAGGGTGTTAAGTGGGAGGTCCCAGGTATATGTAGGCCGGAAGGGGCTCGTTTTCAAGACTTCTCTCTGCAACGTCGCCA
The DNA here is from genome assembly GCA_027917425.1 of Gastrophryne carolinensis. Taxonomy (NCBI): domain Eukaryota; kingdom Metazoa; phylum Chordata; class Amphibia; order Anura; family Microhylidae; genus Gastrophryne; species Gastrophryne carolinensis. The sequence goes on along the minus strand of CM051238.1, from coordinate 346,716,687 downwards.
CCTGCTGGTGGAGTAACCCGATCGTAAGAATTAAAGGGGAAGCGGGGTGTGTGACACACTGAGAATACCCATATCCAGACCATGTTGAAGGAACTCTAGAATCCGAGGGATGGAGAACACCCGACAAGGGAAGGCCCTAGCCTCACACTAGTCAATGTAGGTCCGCCAGGTCCTGTAGTAGATATTAGAGGAAGATTTCTTCCTAGCCTTAACCAGAGTCTGAACAACCGCCTGAGACAGACCCTTTTGCTTTAGGATGGAGGTTTCAGCAGCCACGCCATCAAAGCCAGCGTTTGTAAATTGGTAAAGATGTCCTTGAGTGAGAAGATCCGGAACCAGAGGCAGAGGGTACTGATCGACCGCCAACTGCACGACGTCTGCGAACCACACCTGTCTTGGCCACCAGAACAGCTGGCACTCCTTTGTGAGCCATCTTGCGAACGACCTTGCCCAGAATGGGAAACGGGGGGAAGAGGTACAGGAGACCGAGCCCCCGCCAGGACAGAGACATGGCATCCACTGCCAGAGCCCGAGGATCCTGGGACAGCGATACAAATGCTGGGAGCATCCCCCACCTGCGACAGAGGGATAGGAAGACCTCGTTGCTGAGGGACCATTCCCCCCGGCGAGAGGCCCTCCTGCTCAGGGAGTAATGCACGAAACGTTGCTCTCGGCCCAAGACAGAAGCAACGACACCTCCCGGAGGACACTCTTGCTCCGAGTCCCTCCCTGATGATTGATGTAGGCGACCGCAGTCCTGTTGTCAGAGCGAACCTGAACCGGCAGGCCCTGGATGTGAGGCATCAGCTGCGCCAGCACCAATCGAACCGCCCTCAGCTCCAGAACATTGATGGGGGCGTGTGCCTCCTGAGGGCCCCACAGCCCCTGAAATTGATGGGCTCTCCAGTAGCCCCCCCAGCCTGACAGACTGGAATCCATCGTGACCGTCTCCCAGCGGGGCGTCAGAAATTATCTGCCCCCCAAAAGATTCTTTGGGTCCAGCCACCACAGAAGGGACCGCCAGACCAGAGGAGCCAATACAATTCTGTGAAATACTCACCTGTAGAATTGATATTATTTGTATACAGTACATCCTGCTCCAGATATAGTACTTACACTTGGGTTATCTTCAGCCAGATGGCGCTGCACTGCAGAGACATGCAAAACAGGCTCCTCCCGGCCCCTCAAATACCCGGGGACCTCCCACAAATCCCCAGCATTGAAAAGCAGTGAAAAAGAAGCCGGGAGAATTTAACCACCGAAAACTGGTAACTATAACAATGGTAACAATCACCATACAGGGGATCCAGAATAATGCAAAAACCAGGGTGGGGTGGAGCAGGACGTACTGTATACAAATAATATCAATTCTACAGGTGAGTATTTCACAGAATTGTATTATTCTCAGTATACAGTACATCCTGCTCCAGATATAGTACTTACACTTGGGACATCCAATAGCAGTGTCCATAAAGTAGGGTGGGATCCCCAACAAAAAAGGGCAACAGCAGACAGTTAAAACCACTGTCACCTGCATAACCATGCGGCAAGACAGCATGAGCTGAGGCCCAAACATCAACCTTGTAAAATTTTGAAAAGGGTGTGAATCAGAAGACCAAATAGCGGCCTAGCAAACCAGTTCAACAGAAGCCTGGTGCTGGAAAGCCCAAGAGGCCCCAAAGCACGAGTAAAATAAGAATCAAAGTGAAAAGGAAGATTCTTCCCCTTGTTGGGATAGGCCTGAGTAACAGCCTGACGAATCCAATCGCTAACAGTAGACTTGGCAGAAGCCAAAAAACCCTTTCCTAGGACCAGAAGGAACATCCCATTCAAGTAATAACCATGGTAAAGGCCGCCCAACTCCCCGAGAGCAGACGAGATCGGGCACATTCAGGATGTAGTGACCATAGGCCCAAAGGAACATCAGTTCGCCTGAAGGACACAGAGACTATCAAGGAAAAAACCTCCAACACCTGTTCAAGGAATGCAGAACCCTTTCCTCAGCATTGCTAGGAACAGATTGGGGTGACTTAAAGGGGCCCTGAGTGAGCAGGGCTGGCACTCCTGGCAGAACGTACAGAAATACTGCCCTCAGTATCACGTCTGCGAACCACACTCCACTAAGCCACCCGGGGACCACCCGAGTCACTGGTCCCTCTTCCAGAGCAATCTTGCGCAGAACCCTGCCTAGCAGGGGGGATGGAGAAAGGACATATAGAATAGAATGTCCAGACATAACGTTACCAAGGCATCCTAACAACTGCCAGAGGATCCTGGGACAGGGAAACAAGGGCCGAGAGCTTGTGAAAGTGACGGAACACAAACAGATCCACAACTGGTCGGACCCCATAGTGATACAGGGATTAGCACATCCTGTCGTAGAGAGACCCCCACCGGAGCGAATACCACTGATATGCAGGCTGGTCCTGGTCCAGGTCCCTTCCAGAGGATTAATGTAGGCCACTGTCGTCATACAGACCGAGCGCCCCCGAACAGGCAGGCCCTGAAGAGGAGTAGTCAAAACAAGATAGAATTAATCTGAACACTCACTGTTTCAAACATCGATAGGTGTATGGACCTTCTAAGGGCCCCACCTCCCCCGGAACCGCAGGGAGTTTCAGAAGAGAAACCCTCCACCTAATGGTGTCGTCCAGTGCTAATAGGATACATTTTAGAAACAGATCACAGCTGGAGAATGCATTGAACACCTCCCAGTGGAGATTATCAGAGTGATAATCAAGCATCTTTCTGACGAGGGTTCTAGCGGCCACTGCAGTAATAGCCGCAGCACAGACCGGGCGCAGCGCCGTCCCTGCACAAGAAAAGGCGTGGGAGGCCTGCAGCTCAATGCGCCGGTCCTCAGCATCCCGAAGGGTATTATGAGCAGGGGCTGTAATAAAGGGAGGGTTAGGAACCCCTATGATCGGGGCATCCACCACGGGAATGGGGGGGGGGGGGAATGACCAGCAATTAACCACCTCAGGGGGAAAAGGGTATTTCCTATCCCAGTCCCCTGGGACCCCTGAAAGTTTACTGGGGCATTCCCATTCCTTGAGAACAAGAGCATGGAAGTGAGCCTGCTCTAGGAATTGCTCAAACGTGCTGTTGCTGTATGGAAATGCTCCCCTCTCGGCTTGGAAGCCTCACCAGGGAGAGAGATAGACAGAGCCTTAAAGACCTTAATCAACAAATCGTCAGTGTCATACTGGGCCCAGTATTCAGGTCCAGAATCGTCATGACTCCTCGGCCTCTCATCAAATGAGCCTGAGTCAGAGAATAGCTCTCCTTCATCAGAAGGGGAATAGTCACACGGAGTAGAAAACTCCTCAGCTCCCATAGGAAAAACAGTAACAGGAGGCGTCAAGTGCCGCTTCTTACCAGGGCCCTTGCGCTCTGACAACCTCGTAATAATCTGTTCAGCCGTAGGCAGTCTGGAAGACGCAACAGGCTGCAAATCCCCCTTTGTATGCGACTCAGCAGGAGTGAGATTTAAGCATGGGGAAATAGGTGAAATGAAGCGAGGTGCAGCCACTGGCAGGCCTGATTGCAGAGCCTGTGCTTGCTCGGCACAGGGTCCGCAGACCCGTGCCCTGTCAGCATCAGCATGGGGTTGTCCACACGCTATACACAGCCGGTCTTGTCCCAGAGGGACCGCAGTCACATAATTCTGAGATGCCTCCATATGGTGATTATTTAGGCACAATATGCCAGTAGGGATTTACACTATAAGCAACCCTGGATGCCCCAAAGACCCGCTAGGGAAGTGGGAGAATTTTACAAGGTCCGCTATAAATTACACCAGGCCGGGAGAAGTCAATGGTGTTCACCAGTCTGAAAGACACAAAGAGAAGAAAATGGTGTCAGAACCGAAAACACTATAACAAGAATAAGCCGCCGGAGAGGGCACTTACAGTACCACGGTAAGCAGGAGCGTCCCACGCATCGCGCGCGGACAAAATGGCGCCGTGTACCTCGAAGGGCGGGCCAGAGCGTACCATGACGCGGAGCGCGCCAAACCAGACCCCGCCCTCCTGAAGAGCGCGAAGTCCAACATCAGCCAATGAGGACACAGAGGTGTCTGAGGTAACGCCGCCGCCCGGCGGCTACAGTCATACAAGAAAAAAACATAAAAAGGGCGCGGCGGCTGACACCATATCTATAAGAGTCCAAAGACAGACAAAGGCCATATACGTGCAAGGATCCAATACAGACCACACAGGCAAACCCCCCCTTTCTCCCCCCCCCCGACTACGGGGGGAACGAGGGAGGATGGCGGCCCTTGGTACAGGGCCCACCGCTACATGGGGCAAGGGCCGGTAATGCGGGAGGGGCATCCCATAGAGGCTCACCATCAGCCTACACCGCCTACCCTTTGGTGGGGGACTGCGGAGGAGCAGCGCTCCATAAGCACACGTGGTGCTGCCTACCTTCACCCGACCAGCGCAGCCCAGGCTGGGAGGCACAACACAACGAGGACGGGTGGGAATAGTCCAACAGGGCCGCAGGCTTTAATAGCCCCGCTCACCTGCGAGAGAGTGATACTTCATGTCTTCGCAGTCGGCACTGCAGAGAAATCTGGGGATTTGTGGGAGGTCCAGGGGTATTTGAGGGGCTGGGAGGAGCCTGTTTTGCATGTCTCTGCAGTGCAGCGCCATATGGCGGAGGATAACCCAAGTGTAAGTACTATATCTGGAGCAGGATGTACTGTATACTAAGAATAGAACAAAGGCCTGATCCAGAGACAGAGGACACTTGTCCCAGGCCAACAGGAGATGGAGCTGAAGAGGCCTCATGTGAAATTGAGCAAAGGGCACTGCCTTGAAGCAGGCCACCATCTGTCCCATCAGTCTCATCCCTTGCCGGATGGGTGGATGAGGTTTGGACAGTAAAAGATGAATCAGCACTCGAAGAGCGTCCACCTTCTGCTGAGGTAAGAAAATCCTGGCCTGAATGGTAACCAGCGTCATGCCCAGGAAGGAAGTCACCTGTGACGGAGAGAGTGATGACTTGGGGTAATTGATTACCCACCCGAACCTCTCCAGTGTCGCCACCACCGTCCGGGTGTCCAACTCCGCCTGATAGAGTGAAGGAGACGTAATGAGAAGGTCGTCCATATAAGGAAGAATGCGAATGCCCTGGGCTCTGAGAAGGGCCATCACGCCCGCCAGTACCTTTGTGAACACCGTGGGTGCAGAGGTGAGCCCGAAGGGTAGAGCCACAAATTGGTAGTGTTGTTCCCCTACCGCAAACCTGAGGAACCGCTGGTGTCCTGGAAAGACCAGCACATGAAGGTAAGAGTCTTTGATGTCTATTGAGGTCATAAAGTCCCCCGGGCGCAGGGAGCTGACAGCGGAGCGCAGTGTCTCCATGCGAAACCGTCTGGTTCTGATGAACCGGTTGAGAATCTTCAAGTCCAAAATGGGTCTGATGGAACCATCTTTTTTGGGCACTGTAAAGAGATTGGAATAGTAACACTGACCCCTCTCTCTGGGGGGAACCTGACGAACGACCCCCATGGCCCGAAGGTTTTGCACCGCCAACAACAGGCCCTGCGCTGCCAGAGGGTTCGTAGGAACCCGACATCTGAGGAATCTGAGGAGGCCAGTCTGCAAACTCAAGCTTGTACCCGGAGGAGAATCCATTTGTCTGAAACCTGTTGGGCCCAGCCCCGAGCGAAGAGCCGCAGTCGTCCCCCCACCCGCAAGGGTGAGGGCTCCCCCTCATTGCTGAGCAGGCTTGGCAGTGGATTTGGGTTTGGCACCCCAGGAGGATCCGGGTCGGGCACAGCCTCTGCCCTTGCCCCAAAAATCTCCCCTTTGTCCAGCAAAGGATACCCCCCGCCTGTCCTAGGCCCACGAATGGAGGGAGTGAAAGAGTCTGAACCCCGAAAGGGTCACGGCTGCTTTTTGCGTTGGGGCAACTTACCTCCCTTAGCAAAAAGGTCCAAACGATCCCCAAAAAGGTGCAAACCCTGAAAGGGAAGCCCGTGAGCGCCTTTTTAGCAGCATTGTCAGCTGCCCACTGGCGCAATCAGACCGAGCGGCGGATAGAGACTACCAGTGCCGAGGTCCTGCTACACATCCGAATGGTGTCATCTAAGGCAGATTAGACGTAAGTGATGAAAAACTCACATTGCGACAGAGCTCTCAACTCCTCATGGGAGCCATCCAGAATGCCCCTGATCAAGGTCCTAATAGCCACGGCTGTGATAGCAGAAGCACACACCGGGCGCAAGGCCGAACCCGTACAAGCAAAGGCATGGGAGGCCAGTTGGTCAATACGTCAGTCCTCACTATCCTTCAAGGTAGTGGAATCAGGAGAATGCACGATGGACGTATTGGACAACCCCAGGACGGGGCCATCCACCTCGGGGGGAGTAGACCAACGTTTGACCGTGTCAGCGGGAAAGGGATACCTCCTATCCCACCCCCTATTTGGGTAAGCAGCCTATGGGTGTCGTCCGCGTCCCCATGCTCTGTACCGGCATCTGCGCCAAGGTACTGCTGATCATCGGAGAAATCGGAGTCTGAGAATAATTCCCCCTCCTCAAGCGGGGTATAGTCAGACAAATCAAGAAAATCATCATAATCAGAGGCAAAGGCCGGCGCAGCGGGCGCAATGTGCCGTCTTTTAGCTGAAGCCTTCCTGGCTGCAGAACTACAATCATTCTCATGTTGGCCAGTCTAGCGCAAACATCGGATTGCGACTCCCCCATAATAGTAATTTGTAAATATATATATATATATATATATATATATATATATACTGCCCACAGAGTCCCAATCGCCTAGCAGCCATAACATGCAATACTAAGCAATTATTGAAAAAAGGTAAGCCCGCATGGGTCTCACAGAACCGACAGGGACCGCAAGATGGCGTCCGGATGGAGAGACAGGAAGATAAGGAGGAAGGGGGCGGGCCGCTGCTGAGCGTGCCGAGTGCTAGGCCCCGCCCCCTCCAAACGCGAGGACAGCTAACAGGCCGCGCTCCCCAGCCAATAGGCTGGGAGCCGACCGTGACGGCATCGGCCCGCCGCCACCGTAGAGTGCGCGCGCGGGCCGATCAAACTGAAGGAGCCGATGGGGAGAGGAGTAAAGCGTGCTGGCAGCTGCCAGCGAGCGTAAGTCACAAAAAACACTCACACACATACACACTAGTAAAACGGCACACAAACATATAAAAATACAGTAGCTGACTGAATACCCCCACTAACCGGGAACAGGGAGGCAGGGGGAAAGCCCATGGTTACATTCGGGTTATGTAATGAGGGAAATAAAACGGACAGGGCATCCCATATCAGGATCACCAACCTGAAACCGCCTAGCCTTTGGTGGGGGATTTGCGGTGGAGTCTAGCTCCATTGTAAAAAACACCTCTAATAGGTGCTACCTACCATCACCCGGACCATGCAGCCGTAGCTGGGAGGCATTTTAAAATGGCCCGGGTGGAAATAGGACAAAAGGGGGCCGGGTGCTACCCGGCTTACCTGCAAGGAGAGAGAGAGCCATCATCTTGACTGTCGACGCTGACTGCAGAGACTAAACTGGGGAATGAGTGGGAGGTCCCGGGTATATATGGACCGGGAGGGGCCTCTTTTTTGCCATCTCTGCAGTAAAGAGCCCTCTTGTGGACTATAACCCAGACGTGATTAGTCATTACCGGAGCAGGGTGTGATGCATACTTGGAATATGTGTAAGACAGGTCGCAGTTTCCCATAAACTTTAAACTGTAATACTCACTGTGTAAGAGGGAAGAGGTTCTCATGCTCCAGGCTCAGGAAAGCATTGCAATGTGACACAATTTCCATCATATGATGCAGTTTTTTAACACGATGCACCTGCTCCTGCAGATCCACTGATGTGCTGATAAAGTAATCCTGAGGAACAAAACAAAACCATGCACCTATGACAACTATATACTGAAGAATACTGCACATCAATTAGTACAGACATGAAATGAGGGGAAAATGTATTATTATATATTAAATTACCCCACTGATGCACAAAAGGATAATACCATTTTGTGAGTACTCACCTGAAAAATGGATATTGTTGTTGTGCCACACACCCCGCTTCACTTTTAAATATTCTTCACTTATTGGGTTAATCCACCGCCAGGTAACGTAGTGCAGAGAGGAAGTCTTGTAACGAGCCCCCTTCCGGCCTATATATACCTGGTACCTCCCTTCAATCACCAGTATATTAAAAAGCAGAAAGACAAGGTACCAGTATTCCACCGGTAACGTCAAAATCAAATTTGATATAAATAAAAAGCTTCACCATATAAAGGCTTCGGAACTACCGAAAAGGGTGGGAGTGAAGCGGGGTGTGTGGCACACCAACAATATCCATTTTTCAGGTGAGTACTCACAAGATGGTATTATTCTTGGTGTGCCACACACCCCGCTTCACTTTTAAATATTCTTCACTTACTGGGACATCCAAAAGCAGTGTCCACAAGGGATGGGCAACTCAAGGCCAGGTGAAGCATAACTTAAATGACTGCAGTCTGCAGAACTTTGCGGCCAAAAACAGCATCCGCTGAGGCTCGCACATCAACTTTGTAAAACTTAGAAAAAGTATGAACAGAAGACCAAGTGGCGGCCTTACAAACTTGTTCAACAGAAGCTTGGTGCTGAAAAGCCCAAGACCCCCCAATGGCGCGAGTAGAATGAGCAGTGATACGAAAAGGGGGAACTTTCCCCTTAGCAGAATAGGCCGCAGTAACGGCCTGACGTATCCACTTGCTAATGGCAGATTTGGCTGGTGCCAAACCCTTCTTAGGCCCATGGGGCACAACAAAAAAGGAATTCGTCCTACGAAAAGGAGACGTGATAATCAAGTAGTACTTAACACAGCGTACTACATCCAAACAATGCAACACCCTCTCTTTGTCATTCTTAGGATTAGGACATAAGGAGGGAAGAACAATGTCTTGGTTCAAATGAAAAGCAGAAACAACCTTGGGAAGAAAGTCTGGCTTGAACCGAAAGACCACTTTATCCTGATGGCCTCTCAAAGTAAGGCGCCTGGATAGTCAAGGCCGCCAACTCTGAGACACGCCGGACCGAAGTGATCGCTACCAAGAAGACAATCTTCTGAGTCAGGGTAGACAAAGCAATATCTTGCAAAGGCTCAAAAGGAGGAGCCTGAAGAGCCGAAAGAACCAAATTCAAATCCCAAACCGGGAGTAATGGTTTCCTGGGAGGCCGCACATGCGTAACCCCCTGGAAAAAGGTTTTAACTAAAGGTTTAAGCGCAACACGCTTCTAAAAAAAGATAGGGCAGAAACTTGCCCTTTCAACGTACTAAGCTGAAGACCAGAGTCCAGCCCTGATTGTAAAAACTCCAGAATCCTGGAGACTGAAAAGACCCTACAAGGAAAAGATCTTATCTCGCACCAAGCGATATAGGCTTTCCAAGTCCTATAGTAGATGATAGAAGAAGACCTCTTCCGGGCACTGATCAGAGTCTTAACGACTGAATCAGAAAGACCCTCCTCCTTCAGGATGGAGGTCTCAGCAGCCAGGCCGTCAAACCTAGCGCTGGTAAATTGGGGTAACACAATCGACCGTGAGTGAGCAGATCGGGCCGAAGAGGCAGAATGACTTGGTCCACTGCCATCCGAACGATGTCAGCGAACCACACTCGCCTTGGCCACCTTGGGGCCACGAGAACGGCGCACACCCTTTCCAGAGCCAACTTCCGAAGCACCCTGCCTAGCATGGGTATCGGAGGAAACAGGTATAGAAATCCCAGATCCCCCCAGCTCAGGGACATGGCGTCCACTGCCAGAGCCAGAGGATCCTGGGAGAGCGACACGAAGTTCGGGAGCCTGCGATTGTGACGAGAGGCAAACAGGTCCACCTCCGGTGTCCCCCATCGGAGACACAGTGAGCGAAACACCCGAGGATGGAGAGCCCATTCTCCCAGACGGGGAGAGCCCCTGCTCAACCGGTCCGCTTCCTGGTTCTCCACTCCTGGAATGTATACCGCCGAGAGACAAGGAACATGGGCCTCTGCCCAGGTCAGGATCAGGGACACCTCCCTGAGAGCACTCAGGCTGCGAGTCCCTCCCTGATGATTGATGTAAGCAACCGCTGTTCGATTGTCTGAACGCACCTGGACCGGAAGGCCCAGGATGTGCTGAGTCAGGAGAGCAAGCACCTGACGGATGGCTCTCAATTCCAGAATATTGATGGGTAAGTGGGCCTCCTGAGGTCCCCACTGCCCCTGGAACTGCAGCTCCTTCCAGAATCCGCCCCATCCCGACAGACTGGCGTCCGTGGTGACAATTTCCCAAAGGGGGGTCAGGAAAGACCTGCCCTTCACGAGATTGGTCGAGACCAACCACCACTGGAGGGACTGCCGGACCCGGGAGGACAACTGGAAGGGCTGATCCAGCGACCGAGGCTGTCGGTCCCAAGACACCAACAGATAAAGCTGAAGCGTCCTCGTGTGGAATTGAGCAAAAGGAACTGCCTCGAAGGAGGCAACCATCAACCCTACCAGCCTCATCCCCAGACGGATGGACGGCCGAGGATTGGAGAGTAGGACCCGAGCCAACTCCTGAATCAGAAGAATTTTGGACTGGGGAGGAAACACTCTGTGCTAATGAGAGTCCAACTGCATCCCCAGGAAGGACACCATCCTGGCCGGAGCGAGGGAGGACTTGGGGAAGTTGATCACCCAACCAAAGCTTTCCAGCGTGGAGACCACCATGCTGGTGTCTGTCTCCGATTGATTGAGCGACGGAGCCATGATGAGAAGGTCGTCCAAATAAGGTACGACACGAATGCCTCGAGATCTGAAAATGGCCATGACCCCTGCCAGCACCTTGGTGAACACTCTTGGAGCTGAGGTAAGGCCAAACGGAAGTGCCACAAATTGATAATGCTGATCCTTCATCACGAATCGAAGAAAACGTTGATGAGCGTGGCAGATGGGAACATGAAGGTAAGCATCCTTGATGTCTATGGACGTCATGAAGTCCCCTTGCCGAAGAGAGCCGACGGCAGTACGCAAGGTTTCCATGCGAAACTTTCGAAACCGGATGAACCTGTTGAGTAACTTTAGGTCCAAGACGGGACGAACTGACAAATCTTTCTTGGGGACTGCGAACAGATTGGAGTAGAAACCGAGGCCCATCTCTAAGCGCGGTACCGGCCGGATGACCGCCATCTCTAGCAGATTCTTTACCGACGCCAGGAGCCCCTGTGCGGCCCAAGGATCGATGGGCACCCTAAACCGAAAGAACCATGAAGCAGGGCGAGACTCGAATTCCAGCTTGTAACCGGACGACACTATCTCCTGGATCCATCTGTCCGGAACTTCCCGGTTCCAAACCTGGGAGAAGTGTCGTAATCGTCCCCCCACCCGCACGGGTGAGGGCAGCCCCTCATTGCTGAGCGGGCTTACCAGCAGGTTTGGGCTTGGAGCCCCAGGACTGGGCGGGACGGCCAGGGCCCCTCCCCCGAGTCCAACCTGTACAACTGGTAGAGGGAAAGGAAGCCCCCCTACCCGCTCTGTATCCTCGAAAGGAAGGCCTAACAGAACCTGCCCCCCTAAAGGGACGTCGAGGCCTCTTGCGTTGTGGCATCTTACCACCCTTTGCGACTGAATCAATTCTCTCCCCAAACAGACGCAGCCCCAAAAAGGGGAGAGCTGTGAGCACCTTTTTAGAAGCTGAATCCGCCGACCACTGTCGCAGCCATACAGACCGACGAATGGCCACCAGCATTGCCGCTGTCTTGCTACTCATAGCCAGCGCATCGTCCTGAGCGGATAGAACATAGGACACAAAAGATTCACACTGCTTAAGCGCAGTGAACTCTTTACAAGCGGGATTGAGATCCTCGTATAGCCCCTGGATTACAGATCTGACCGCCAACAGAAGAAGGGCCGAAGCGCACACCGGGCGCATCGTTGACCCAGCATAAATAAAACCATGGCGAGCATACTGGTCAATCCGACGATCCTCCCCATCTTTAGGGACAGTGGTCTCAGCAGACTGTACCATAGCCCTGCTGGAGAGCCCTAGCACAGGGGTATCGACGTCAGGAGGGACGGACCAAAGCTTCACCAATTCTGGCGGAAAGGGGTAACGCTTTTCCCCACTGGAAGGGATTCCAGATACCTGCGTGGGATGTTCCCATTCCTTAAGGACCACCCTCTCAAAGTGGTGCTGTCTGGGAAAAACCCAACGCGGCTGAGGCTCTTTAAACAACTGGCCCCTTGGCAGGGTGACAGCCTCAGGCGGATCTAAATTCAAAATTTCAAACATTTGAGCCAGAATGGAGGGGGTGTCAAGGGCAACCCCCGCTGACCAATCGCCAATCGCATCAGCCTCAAGCTGATCTGCAGGCTCACCTGACTCCAAGAGGAATTTTTCCTCGTCCGGGGAGCCATCGGACCATTCCACAGGCTCACATAACTCGTCCTGTGGAGCCGAAGGTACCGGAGTTAGGCGCTTCCGTTTTGCAGGGGCCTTCAACCCTGCTTTAACGGGCAATACTTTCCGGAGGCTGGCCAACCTTGCCGCCACCTCGGATTGCGAATCCCCACTTTTGACAGTGTCATGCGGGGTCCGGAACAGGGAGGGAGAGGCAGGAGATGATGGAAGTTGCGACGGGCCAGCAGCCGGATCAACAGACTGACGCGCAATGCTCTGCTTTGCACAAGGAATGCAAATAAAGACATCATCAGCTGGGAGCAAAGCCCCACATCTTACACACCCCCTGGACGGCTCTGAAGAGTCGTTTCCGGCAATAACGGAAGCCTCCATATTGGTGATTTATGGTATCGCAATTATTTGGGCTTTTAAGGCATAAGCCAACCCGGGATGCCCCCTTACAGAAAATGTCCCGGAAGGGAGGGTTTTTATTATATTATTATTTTTTTTTTTTTACAAAGAAAGGTCCCCCTTAATAATCAAAATATATATATATATATATATATATATAAGTATATATATATTATATGTGTAAATCTTATATAAAAAATATCCCCATTTTGTTTTCTTTAAAAAGAAAGACTAGCCAGGCAACATAGAGCCGGAGGGCCGCTATAATCAGGGATCCCAGGACCCGAAAGGAAAGGAAACAAACCATCAGATCCCCATATGAGTGTAACACATCCAGCATGTCTTATGCACAATCATAATTATAACAATAATAAATGATAAGAATGCCTCCTTAAAAACTCGCCCCCATAATAATAGAATAAGGACACAAACAAATCCCACTCTCGGCCCCACAAGAGTGGGGCCGCTTACCTGACAGGGCCGAACGCAGGACTGGAGGGACGATGCAGCAGCAGCAGCCACAAAGATAAACAAAAGCATGTGCTGCCGCGCCCCCCCCCCACGTGACCTCCTTTTACCAAGACAGGAAGGAAGTGAGGCTGGGGCCGCCGAGCGACGCTACCGCCGGCGCCGCCACGCCCCCGTCAGCGCGTCACAGGGAACCGCCCCCTACAGCCCGGTCAGCGCAGCCAATTCATTCAGGGATTCCAGCTGCGCCGGTTAAACACAGACAGGCAGCGGAAGAGGGGGGAGGAAAGGCATGAGCGCAGCCACACAGGCTGCCGCACGGAGACCAGCGGGGAAGGGGGGAGGCGGGAGGGGGCTGACGACTGAGGGCGGCAAGCCAACCTGCTAAGCGCGGTCCGCCCCAACCGCCCCCCTAAAGCTGACCAAAACACTGGCCACTGCTAATAAAAGGATCTGCCTGAAGAGCTCCAGAAATATCAGACTGAGTGCACCATGCTGTGCAGTCTGTTCTTATGCATAAGGTTAACACACATATGTTAATGACAGTAATACAGTGAAACACATACATAATACACAACCCTCTACCCCCCCCCCCCCCATAGTGAAGGGTGAAGGGACCGTAACGGGAGAGTAAGGGGCTAAGGGGACCCTCGGGACAGGGGCATCCCATTTCCGGATCACCATGCCGGATAGCCGCATTGCCCCCAAAAGAGGGGGTCGAGCGGAGGAGATAAGCTCCTAGGCACCAATAGTGCCGTCTACCGATTGCCCAGCGAGCAGCCAAGGCTGGGAGGCTTCCATCTCACCTTTAAGGTATAAACACTCAAACCGGGCAGAAATAGACCAAAAGGGGGGTGTCGGGGTAAGACCCCGGCTACCTGTAAGCAGGAGACTTCAATCTTCTGTCTTGTCATCAAGCAGAGAGAAAAATACTGGTGATTGAAGGGAGGTACCAGGTATATATAGGCCGGAAGGGGGCTCGTTACAAGACTTCCTCTCTGCACTACGTCACCTGGCGGTGGATTAACCCAATAAGTGAAGAATATTTAAAAGTGAAGCGGGGTGTGTGGCACACCAAGAATAACAGTGTTTTGAACTTTTGACTTTCAGGCTCCATCTCACCATCCACTACAGCTTTGAATGTTGGGACTGCCATCATGTTATCACTTTATCTTGGCTCTCATACATAAATTGGACTAGCAACTATTTAGCAAATGATTAGTTATGCAGATTCATGTAACTGTATTGTTACGGCATTGCTCCTAAAGCTTTGAGCAGCTGATTTGGGTCAAGTATGCAACACTTTTGGCTTCCTCCACCGATCTTTACAGTTCCTTCAATTTCTCAATTCGTCAGCCCCCTTGTTTCTTCCAGACACATTTACAACCATCAGAGCCCAATCAGCTTTCGTATAATCGCTCCAAATCACCCTTTTCCAATCTTCTACTGTCCGCGCTTTGTTCTATTTTGAGCCTGTGCTTCTGATGATATTTAAGTTGAGGCTTCTTAACCGTTTTTCAGGCCACCATTCCTGTCTTGTGTAATGCAAATCTATTAATTCTAGATGCTGGGGAATAGTTTTTTTTAAAGGTTTGGGCTTTTCATTAAATGATGCTGAAGGTCTGGTTTAAGGATGGAATGGGGAGCATGAATTCCGTTGTGTACGCAAGCATACATTGGTCATATATGCACATTATACATTTGTAGAAGAAATATGCTGTTCCAGCACCAGGAGCAAAATAGTAACGATGAAGTTACATGATAATAATCAGCATTAAAGGAGCTGGCAAGTTTGGTGGAGGAAGCCAAAGCTGTTGGATACTTTACCAGAATATTTGGTGGTCTAAATTCTGAGTTATATGGGAGTATCCTGCAAGATGAGTTACTTTATACACTCAAAATAATATGGGTGAGTGTGGTCATCAGGACCATAGCACAACACATCTAGCTTTGAACATTAGGCCACAAAATAAAATAATAGTGATTTTCACTATCCCGGTTTTGGTCTGCCCCCCCCCGGGGAATTCTGATTTGGGATGCCCTACCTTGTGATACCCTGCCATTTGCCCGTCTTTCTTACCTTTCCGCAAGCCCACTGCGCAGATTCGGCTCTCCTCCAATCAGTTTATCCAGGCATGCATTTTAATGTGCGACTAGAGAAGCTGAATGTAATCCAAGCCGCACACACAATCGGCGTTCAGCATCACTTGCATCCTTCATCTGTGCACGGCCACACACAGCCATTCAGTTGCGGCTAACATGGCCGCGCACACCCGGTATAGAATGCGAGCGATGCTGCTTGCGGGCCGTGCATGCTCCGTGGGCATGTTGGAGAGGTAGACTTATTGGGGGCGAATGGCTTTTGGGTGGTTTCACAGAGCGAGAGCCGGTTTTGGTCCGCTTTAATGTGGTTAATAAGCAGGATAGGTCTCCCATTTAGCTTACCAAGTAGTTAAAAGTTGCAAGTTCTCGACCTGTGAAAAAGAAACATTTATAGGTATAAAATGTTTTCCACATATAACACACACTCATATGTCACAAATTAATACATTTAATATTAGGCATTTAGGAACCTTCTGGTTAGAATATAACCATAGTATATTTCTGCTGCATATTTCTTTGTATGCTGAAAAATTATTTGCTTGCAACCAAACTGGTATTTTAAAGGGGCATCGGCCCACATCTCACTGTGGCTTTGTGCAACCATGTCAGCCTTTCAATTGTGGAGGCCTAATGCACAACTCCAGTGTTGAATGTGCCCCCTTGAACTAGAACATGTCAGCCACGTTCAACAGTGTGCCCTGGTAGTTGGAAGATAATTTATGAAGTGGAATGACAGCTAGATGTGTGAGGAACTGGTAGAATAGTGTATAATGATCTATTCTTTACTGCAAGTAAAACTGGACATCACATCCCAAGTCTAGGGCAGCATATAGCGTTGACCTAAACCATCAATAGGCATTTGCATGAGCCAGGCGTCCGTCTACAGGTATTCCATTGGCCTCACCTCATCTTTCATGGTGCACAGCTAGATTGCAATGCAGGCAATGGAAGTCAGTCCCTTTCAGCACTATGTCCTGCTTTTGATTTAATACCCATAAATTGATCTGAAACCCACATGGACATCAGCATGAAGAGGCCATCAAAAAGGAACATTCACTGGTCCTACTCCCGGCATTATGGCGTGGGATGACATGTGTTACCCAGACCCTGCTAGGTACACGAACAGCCAGTGTTACATTGATCTGGTTGTGAAACGAGTTTCGAACAAGTCAACGGCAGAACACATGGTACTCACACCGTCATGGTACTGTGAGCTGCCCCCACGACTGGGCAAAAAAATACAATTCTGTGAAACTCACCTGTAGAATTGTTTTTGAATATATCCAGTCCAGGTCGTCCCAGTGATGACAGTTGGGTAATCTACCGCCAGGTGGCGCTTGACTGCAGGATCAAAAGCTGTAGCTCCTCCCAGCCCCCTATAAAAGCAGGCGTCTCAGATGATTCCCCAGTGGTTAAACAGCAGTAAGAAAAAGAGACAGGCCGGAAGGCCAAGTAACCATGTTACTTCACATAGCTTCAGAGTGTACTCTCTACATCAAAAAATTTTAGGACAACGGTCCAATATAAAAAAGGTAATCAACATAAAAGGCAAACAAGAGATAATGAGAAAAAAAGGGTGGGGTGGGACGACCTGGACTGGATATATACAAAAACAATTCTACAGGTGAGTTTCACAGAATAGTATTTTTCACTATATCCAGTCCAGGTCGTCCCCAGAAGTGATGAGAGTTGGGACATCCAAAAGCAGTGTCCATTAGGGCAGGCTCCCCAGTGCGGAACAGCATGTAGTTCATCTCACTACCGCCTGAAGCACCTTAGGGCCAAAAACAGCATCAGCTGAGGCCCTAACATCAACCTTGTAAAACTTAATGAAGGAATGAACAGAAGACCAAGTGGTGGCCTTGCAAACTTGTTCAACAGAGGCCTGGTGCTAAAAAGCCCAGGAAGCACCAATAGCTCTAGTAGAATGAGCTGTAATATGAAAAGGGGGTTCCTTCCCCTTGGCAGAATATGCTTGCACCACCGACTGTCTGATCCACTTGCTGAGTGTCGCCTTGGCCGGAGGTAAACCCTTCCTAGAACCCTCAGTGAGAACAAAGAGTGAATCTGATTTCCTGAAGGATTCGGTCGCAACCAGGTAATACTTAATGGCTCTGACCACATCCAGGGAATAAAGGGTCCTTTCCTTAGAGTTAAAAGGAGCTGGAAACAAGGAAGGAAAGACAACTTCCTCATTAAGGTGAAAGGGAGAAACGACCTTAGGCAAAAAATCGGGCTTAAACCTTATCCTTATGCCGTTCAAAGTAAGGAGGCTTCATACAAAGCGCGGCCAGCTCAGACACGCCACGCACCGATGCGATAGCAACCAAAAAGACAACCTTTAGGGTCAAAATAGACAATGCAGCATCGCACAGGGGCTCAAAGTGGGGACCCTGGAAAGCAGAAAGCACCAAGTTCAAGTCCCACAATGGTAATACAGGCTTACGCGTTGGGCGTACATGGGTAACTCCTTGGAAAAAGGTCTTGATCAGTCTATGATTGGCAAAGGATCCTTAGAAAAAGATGGTCAAGGCCGAGACCTAGCCCTTGAGGGTGCTCAGCTGGAGACCCAATTCTAAGCAGTGTTGTAAAAACTCCAAAATCCTAGAAATAGAGAAGGTGTGGCAAGGAAAACTCTTGGATTCACACCAGGCAATGTAGGCATGCCAAACTCGGTAGTATATCATGGAAGAAAACTTCTTGCGTGCCTGAATCATGGTCTGAACAACAGACAGTTCTTTTTCCGTCAGGATTGAGGTTTCAATAGCCAAGCCGTCAAAGCCAGAGTCTGTAAATTGGGGTGCCGCAGCGATCCCTGCGTGAGAAGCCCTGGGTCGTCGGGCATGACGTAGCGATCGACTGACATCTGAATTATGTCCGGGAACCAACTCCGCCTCGGCCAGCGAGGAACCACCAGGATGGTTGGTACCCCCTCCTGGGCTATCTTGCGCAGCACTCGGCCCAGGAGAGGAAACGGAGGGAACACATAAAGAAGCCTGAACTCCGTCCAAGGAATAGCCAGAGCGTCTGTGGCAAAGGCCAGAGGATCCCTCGACAGGGAGACGAATCTCGGGAGCTTGTGATTGTGTCTGGACGCAATAGGTCCACGTCTGGCTGACCCCAGCGGAGACACAGAGCGTGAAAAATCTTGTTGCCGAGGAACCATTCCCCCAGGCGTGAGGCACTCCTGCTCAGGGAGTCGGCCTCCTAGTTCTCTATCCCAGGAATGTAAACCGCCGAGATGCAGGGAACATTCTCCTCTGCCCAAGTCAGAATCAGGGTGACCTCCTTGAGGACTCGCTTGCTCCGAGTCCCGCCTTAGTGATTTATGTAGGCAACCGCTGTCTGATTGTCCGAGCGGACCTGGATCGCACGACCCTTTAAATGGGGAGTCAAGTGAAGAAGTACCAACCGGATCGCTCTCAACGCCAAGATATTTATGGGCAAGTGGGCCTCCTGCGGCCCCCACTGACCCTGGGTCTTCTGCGTCAGCCAGAAGCCTCCCCAGCCGGTCAGGCTGGCGTCTGTGGTGACAATCTCCCACCGTGGAGTCAAAAATGACTTGCCTACCAGCAGATTCCTGGGGTCCAGCCACTACAAGAGGGACTGCCTGGCCAGGGGAGACAGTGAAAACTCCTGTTCCAGCGACTCCTGCATCCGATCCCAACCGGTCAACAGATTCAACTGAAGAGGTCTCATGTGGAACTGAGCAAAGGGCACTGCCTCGAAGCATGACATCATAAGGCCCACCAGTTTCATCGCCAGACGGACAGATGGTTGCTGCTGCACCTGAGTCTGAAGACCCACCACCTTCAGCTGTGGCAGGAATACCTTAGCCTGAGAGGTGTCCAGCGTCATGCTCAGAAGAGACCTCACCATGGAGGGAGTGATGGAAGTCTTGGGGTAATTGACTACCCAACTGAAATCCTCGAGAGTGGACAACACCGTCCGGGTGTCGCTCTCGGCAGAGACTGAGCCGCAATCAGCAAATTGTCCAGATAAGGCAACACGTGGATGCCCTGGATTCTCAGGAGAGCCATGATGCCCGCCAGCACCTTGGTGAATACACGGGGGGCTGAGGATATCCCGAATGGCAAGGCCACAAACTGGTAGTGCTGATCCTCCAGCGCAAACCTCAGGAACTTGTGATGCCCCTGGAAAATCGGAATGTGCAAATAAGCATCCTTGATGTCCACCGTGGTCAAGAAGTCGCCGGGTCGCAGCGAGCTCACCGCAGACCATAAGGTCTCCATGCGGAAATGTCTGACCCTGACAAACTTGTTGAGACCCTTCAGGTCCAGGATGGGTCTCAGCGTTCTGTCCTTCTTGGGCACTGTGAACAGATTGGAGTAAAAGCCCTGACCCCGTTCCAGACGAGGCACGGGATAGATCACACCCGACAGCAGAAGGTGTTGGACGGCCAATCGCAGGCCTTGTGCAGTCACCGGGTTCTGGGAAACCCGAGACTGAAGGAGTCTTGAGGGCGGCCAGACTGCCAGCTCTATTTTGTAACCGGAGGACACCACCTCCTGAATCCACCAATCCGAGACGCGCTGTCTCCAGACGTGAGCAAATAGCAGAAGCCGTCCCCCCACCCGCATGGGTGAGGGCGTTGCCTCATGCCTGAGGGGGTTTGGCAGAGGGCTTGGATCCCCAGGAGGGATTGGGTCGGCCGCGGGACCTACCTTGTCCCCAGGAGTCTCTGCGAGTACCTGAAAATGAAGAGCCTCTTCCTCCTTGAAAGGAGCGATAGGCAGATGAACCCCGAAAAGGCCGCGCAGACCTTCGTCGCTGAGGGAGTCTTCAGTCCTTGACCAGGAGGTCCGGACGCTCCCCAAACAGCCTGTGACCCACAAAAATACAATTCTGTGATTACTCACCTGTAGAATTGGTATTATGAGTATACAGTACGTCCTGCTCCAAATATAATACTTACAATCGGGATATACTCCGCCAGATGGCGCTGGACTGCAGAGACATCGAAAATAAGCTCCTCCCGGCCCCTCAAATACCCGGGGACCTCCCACAAATCCCCAGCATTGAAAAGCAGTTAACGAGAAGCCGGGAGAATTAAACAACCCAAACTATCAACTATAACAATGATAATCACCATACAGGGGGTCCAAGATAATGCAAAAACCAAGGGTGGGTTGCAGCAGGACGTACTGTATACTCATAATACCAATTCTACAGGTGAGTAATCACAGAATTGTATTATTCTTAGTATACAGTACGTCCTGCTCCAAATATAATACTTACAATCGGGACATCCAATAGCAGTGTCCATAAAGTAGGGTGGGATCCCCAAGAAAAAAGGCAGCAGCAGGCAGTTTAAAACCACTGCCGCCAGCAGAACCTTTGGGCCAAAAACAGCATCAGCTGAGGCCCTAACACTAACCATGTAAAACTTTGAAAAGGTATGAACAGAAGACCAAGTAGCGGCCTTGCAAACTTGTTCAACAGAAGCCTGGTGCTGAAAAGCCCAAGAGGCACCAATAGCACGAGTAGAATGAGCAGTAAGGCGGAAGGGAGGATTCTTCCCCTTAGCAGAGTAGGCCTGAATCACAGACTGACGAATCCACTTGCTGATAGTAGACTTGGCAGGAGCCAAACCCTTCCTAGGACCAGAAGGGATCACAAAAAGAGCATCAGTCTTCCTGAAAGGTGCAGTAACCACCAGATAGTACTTCAGACACCTAACCACATCCAAAGAGTGCAAAACTCTCTCCTTAGCATTGCTAGGATTAGGGCACAAAGAAGGAAATACAATATCCTGATTCAAATAAAAAGCAGACACTACCTTAGGCAGAAAGTCAGGTTTGAAACGAAACACCACCTTGTCCTGGTGTCTCTCATAGTAGGGGGGTTGAATGGACAGCGCCGCCAACTCAGACACACGCCTGACAGAAGTGATAGCCACCAGAAACACAACCTTGTGCGTAAGAATGGCCAAGGCAGCATCCTGCACAGGTTCAAAGGGAGCACCCTGCAAGGCTGACAGGACCAAGTTCAGATCCCAAACAGGCACCATAGGCTTATGTGGGGGACGCACATGAGTGACCCCCTGGAAAAAAAGTCCTGATCAGAGGGTGCTGAGCAAAGGACTTCTGGAAGAAAATAGCCAGGGCAGAAACCTGACCCTTCAGAGTACTGAGTTGGAGCCCCATCTCCAACCCATGCTGCAGGAACTCCAGAATCCTGGGGATAGAGAACACACGACAGGGAAGAGACTTAGACTCACACCAGTCAATGTAGGCACGCCAAACCCTGTAATAAATGGAAGAGGAAGACTTCTTCCTAGTTTTAATCAAAGTATCCACAACCGAGGAAGACAGCCCCTTCTCCATCAAGATGGAGGTTTCAGCAGCCAAGCCGTCAAAGCCAGAGTTTGTAAATTGGGATGGCGTAGTGAGCCCTGAGTGATCAGATCTGGCACCAAGGGCAGAGCGTACTGATCTACTGCCAGCTGAACCACGTCTCTTCTTGGCCACCAGAATTGCTGGCACCCCTTCCAGAGCAATCTTGCGCAGAACCCTGCCCAGCAGGGGGATTGGAGGGAAGACATACAGGAACTGAAAGTCCTTCCATGACATTGCTAGCGCATCCGAGGTCAGGGCCAGAGGATCCCTGGACAGAGAGACAAAAGCTGGGAGCTTGTGATTGTGGCGGGACGCAAAGAGATCCACATCTGGTTGGCCCCAACGGTGACAGAGATTGAAACACCCTGCTGCATAGGGACCATTCTCCCTGGCGAGAGGTCCCCCTGCTCAGAGAGTCCGCCAGGCGATTTTCCACCCCCGGGATGTAAATAGCTGAAATGCAGGGGACATTGGCCTCCGCCCAAGTCAGGATCAGAGACGCTTCCTGGAGGGCCCCCTTGCTTCGGGTCCCTCCCTGATGATTGATGTAGGCAACTGCCGTCTGGTTGTCCGAGCGCACCTGAACAGGCAGGCCCTGAAGATGAGTAGTCAAGCAAGCCAGAACTAACCTGATCGCCCGCAGCTCCAAGACATTAATAGGTGTGTGGGCCTCCTGAGGACCCCACCTCCCCTGGAACCACAGGGACTTCCAGAAACCCCCCCAACCTGACAGACTGGCATCCGTGGTGACCGTCTTCCAGGAAGGGGCAAGAAAGGATCTGCCCCCCAACAGGTTCCTTGGGTCCATCCACCAAGAGGGACCTCCTGACCAGGGGGGAGAGCACACAGACCCTGTCCAGGGATGCTGGGTCCTTGTCTCATACTGACAATAGGTGAAGTTGCAGAGGCCTCAAGTGGAACTGAGCATAATGGACCACTTCGAAGCATGCCACCATCAGGCCCACCAGCTGCATCCCCTGCCTGATGGAGGGATGGGGACAAGCTAGGAGGGACTGAGCCTGTGCAATCAGACTGTCCACCTTCTGCTGAGGAGGGAAGATCCTTGCCTGAACTGTATCCAGACTCATTCCTAGGAATGGAGTTACCAAGGAAGGGGACAGTGAGGACTTGGGGTGGTTGATCACCCACCCAAATGACTCCAGAGTGGACACCACCAGCTGAGTATCCAAGTCTGCCTGATGTAGAGACTGGGAAGTGATGAGGATGTCGTCCATATAGGGAAGCACACGGACGCCCTGACATCTGAGCAGAGACATCACGCCAGCCAGCACCTTGGTGAACACCCTGGGAGCTGAAGCGAGACCGAAGGGCAAGGCCACAAACTGGTAGTGTTGATCCATCAGAGCGAACCTGAGGAACCTTTGATGACCTGGGAACACAGGAATATGAAGGCAAGCATCTTTGATGTCCACAGAAGTCATGAAATCCCCTTGGCGCAGGGAACTGATGGCAGAGTGCAGAGTCTCCATGCGAAAGCGCCTGCACCTGACAAACTTGTTGAGGATCCTCAGGTCCAGGATGGGCCTGACAGAACCATCCTTTTTGGGTACTGTGAATAGGCTGGAATAAAAGCCCTTGCCTTCTTCTCTTAAGGGGACCTGGCAGATGACCCCCAGCTCCAGGAGGCCTTGCACTGCTTGCACTAGCTCCTGAGCTGACACAGGGTCCTGAGGAATCCGGGATCTGATGAATCTTGAGGGTGGATCGGCAGAAAACTCCAACTTGTAACCGGAGGACACTACCTCCTGAATCCACCGGTCTGAGACATGAAGCCTCCAGACGTGAGCGAAGTGCTGCAGCCGTCCCCCCACCCGGATGGGTGAGGGTGCCCCATCATGCCTGAGGGGGCTTGGGAGAGGATTTAGCTTTGGGACCCCAGGAGGAGCCAGGACGTCCACGTCCTCTGCCTCTACCCCAGAAATCTCCCTGGGCCTCAGGGAAAGAAACCCCCCTTCCCTGTCTTGCACTACGGTAAGGGGAGGAGGAGAAACCCTGACCCCGAAAGGGCCGAGATTGCCGCCTGCGCTGGGGTAACCTGCCTACCTTAGCAAACAGGTACATGCAGTCCCCAAACAGGCGCAGTCCTTTAAAGGGAAACCCAGTGAGGGCCTTCTTGGCAGCGTTGTCAGCAGCCCAATGGCGTATAGCCACAACGAGGGCAGAAGTTCTGCCACACATTCTGATGGTGTCATCCAATGCTGATAGGACAAAAATACAATTCTGTGAAATACTCACCTGTAGAATTGGTATTATAAGTATATAGTACGTCCTGCTCCAGATAGATTACTTACACTTGGGTTATCCTCTGCCAGATGGCGCTGCACTGCAGAGACATGTAAAACAGGCTCCTCCCGGCCCCTCAAATACCCGGGGACCTCCCACAAATCCCCAGCATTGAAAAGCAGTGAACAAGAAGCCGGGAGAATTTAACCACCCAAAAACTGGTAACTATAACAATGATAACAATCACCATACAGGGGATCCAGAATAATGCAAAATTGTATTATTCCTAGTATACAGTACGTCCTGCTCCAGATAGATTACTTACACTTCGGACATCCAATAGCAGTGTCCATAAAGCAGGGTGGGATCCCCAACAAAAAAGGTAACAGCAGACAGTTTAAACCACTGCCGCCTGCAAATCCTTGCGGCCAAAAACAGCATCAGCTGAGGCCCTAACATCAACCTTGTAAAACTTAGAAAAGGTATGAACAGAAGACCAAGTAGTGGCCATGCAAACTTGTTCAACAGAAGCCTGGTGCTGGAAGGCCCAAGAGGCACCAAAAGCACGAGTAAAATGAGCAGTAAGGCGGAAGGGAGGACTCTTCCCCTTAGCACAATAGGCCTGACTCACAGCCTGAAGGATCAATTTGCGCACAGCAAACTCTATCTTGTAACCAGAGGACACTACCTCCTGAATCCACCTGTCTGAAACGTGATGCCTCCAGACGTGCGCTAAGTGCTGTAGCCGTCCCCCCACCCTGATGGGCGAGGGCACCCCATCATGCCTGAGAGGGCTTGGGAGAGGGTTTTGGCTTAGACCCCCAGGAAGTGCCAGGACGTCGTCCTCTGCTCCTGTTCCAGGAATCTGCACGAGACCCCGCGAAGGACACCCCTTTTCCCTGCTTAGCACCGCGGTAGGGGAGTGAAGGGGGGCCCTGGCCCCGTAAGGGCCGAGACTGCCGCTGGGGTAACTTACCTCCTGTAGCAAAAAGGTCTAGGCGGTCCCCAAACAGGCGTAGCCCCTTAAATGGAAGCCCAGTAAGGGCCCTCTTGGCAGCATTGTCAGCAGCCCACTGGCGCAGCCAAACCGCGCGGCGTATAGCTACCGCCAAGGCAGAGGTTCTGGCACACATCCTAATGGCATCATCCAAGGCAGATAGTATAAAGTTCACAAACACATCACAGTTAGACAGTGCATTAAACGTATCAGGTGGCACTTCATCAGAACCTTCAAGTACACTTCTGATCAGGGCCCTGAGCGCTACAGACGTAAAGGCTGAGGCGCAAACCGGGCGCAGCGCCGCCCTCACAAATGCAAAGGCATGACACGCCAATTGGTCAATGCACCGGTCCTCAGCGTCCCGCAGCGTAGTAGTGTCAGGGGAGTGCATAATAGAGGTGTTAGACAACCCTAGAATAGGAGCATCGACTTCAGGGGGCGATGACCAGCACTTGACCATATCAGCAGGAAAGGGATACTTTCTGTCCCAACTCTTAGGTATACCGGGAAGTCTACTGGGACATTCCCACTCCTTAAAGTGGACCATCACCCTCCGGTGATCGGCCCGAGAACCCCCCCAAACACCCCAAATCCCCTTACCGGCCGCCGCCGCCTCCCTCGCGCCCCTCTAGACGTGCGCGCGCCCGCGCCGGCCGTCTGTGAATGGCCGACGCACGCGCGTCAAGAGTGACGCACGGGAGGCGGCGGCGAAGGAGCCGCTTGTCCACGGCTGTCAAAACGTTTGTCCGTCGGCGCTGGGAGCGGGGAGAGGTGAGTTTTTCGGGTGATCGGGGGGTTTCACACAGCGGTGCACCCCGATCGGGGGTGCCCCACCGAAGTGGACCAAGACCCAGGATAGTCAA
Organism: Gastrophryne carolinensis; assembly: GCA_027917425.1. Lineage (NCBI taxonomy): Eukaryota > Metazoa > Chordata > Amphibia > Anura > Microhylidae > Gastrophryne > Gastrophryne carolinensis. Next base: position 346,690,849 of record CM051238.1, on the reverse strand, counting down.
AATCCTGGGTGTTGGTCCACTTTAAGCACGAGGTTATTGAAATGGGTTTGCTCAGGAAATTCAAAACGAGCTTTAGCAGTATGAAAAAGCTCCCCCCTTTGCCTGGGAGCTGCAACAGGGGGAGAGATGGACAAAACCTCAAATATCTGGACCAGCAGTCTGTCAGTATCATCCGGGGTCCAGGGGTCAGAGCCAGAATCGTCATGACCCCCGAGTCTCTCATCAGATGACCCTGAGTCATAAAACAGCTCCCCTTCGTCTGATGGGGTGTAGCCATACAGATGCAACAACTCCTCAGATTCCATAGGAGACGGAGTGGCATCAGGAGTTAAGTGACGCTTTTTAGCGGAGGCCTTACGCGCTAAGGTATTAGCGATCAATCTTTCAACACTGGCCAGTCTAGCAGACACATCAGGTTGAGAATCCCCGCTTGTATGTTATTCAATGGGGGTGAGACTCAAGCTTGGGGGAGTAGGTGAAGTGAGACGAGGTGCAGGCCCAGCCACCGGAGGGGCGGGTTGCAACGTTAGCGCCTGCTGTGCGCAAGGGACACAGACCCGCGCATTGTCACCGCTGATAGGTGAGACCCCACAAGCTACACACAGCCGGGCTTGTCCCGAAGGAACCCCGGTCACATTATCCTGGGATGCCTCCATATGGTGATTATTAGGCACAATATGCCAGTAGGGATTGACGCTATAAAGCAACCCTGGATGCCCCAATGACCCGCTAGGGAAGTGGGAGTACTTATACTAGGCCCAACTACAATTACACCGGGCCGGGAGAAGCCACTGGATTCACCCGTCTGAAAGACACAATGAGAAGAAGGGGTGTCAGAGCCATACACAGTAAATAATGAGTATTAAAGTCGCCCACGAGGGCACTTACAGACCGCGGGAGGGGGGACCGTTACACACGCGCGCGCGACTGTACAGGGTAATGGCGCCAAAACGAACCTCAAAGGGCGGGCCAGAGCGAGCCGTGGCGCAGGGCGCGCCAGGCCCGGCCCCCCCGAAGAGCGCGAAGTCCACAAGACAAGCAGCCAATGAGGACGCAGGAGCGTCTGAGGCGACGCCGCCGCGGGACATCCAAATGAAGGAAGAGGCGCGCACGGTGGCGGCGTTTGCAATAGTAAAAAGACAAGTCAGCGCGGCGGTTGACACACATATACTAGTCCCAACACACATGCCACGAATCACGATACATGCTCACCCACACCCCCCTCCCCCCTTTTCCTCCCGAAGGCTACAGGGAGAATGAGGGAGGATGGCGGCTTGTACAGGGCCCACCGCTTACGGGGCATGGGACAATAATGTGGGAGGGGCATCCCATAAAGGCTCACCATCAGCCTATACCGCCTACCCTTTGGTGGGGGACTGCGGTGGACCAGCGCTCCTTAAGCACGCATGGTGCTGCCTACCTTCACCCGACCAGCGCAGCCCAGGCTGGGAGGCACATCACATCAAAGACGGGTGGGAATAGTCCAACAGGGCCGCAGGCTTTAATAGTCCCGCTCACCTGTGACAGAGTGATAATTTCATGTCTTCGCAGTAAGCACTGCAGAGAAATCTGGGGATTTGTTGGAGGTCCCCGGGTATTTGAGGGGCCGGGAGGAGCCTGTTTTGCATGTCTCTGCAGTGCAGCGCCATCTGGCGGAGAATAACCCAAGTGTAAGTATTCTATCTGGAGCAGGACGTACTGTATACTAAGAATATTTACAAAAACATCACAATTGGAGAGTGCATTAAACACCTCACAAGGCAAATCATCAGGGGCACCATCAAGCATATTTCTGATAAGGGTTCTAGTGGCCACAGCAGTAATGGCAGAGGCACATACCGGGCGCAGCGCCGTCCCCGCACATGCAAAGGCGTGGGATGCCAGCTGATCAATACGCCGGTCTTAAGAATCCCGCAGGGTAGTAGAATCAGGGGAATGCATGACAGAGGTGTTAGATAGCCCTAGGATGGGGGCATCCACCGGGGGGGGGGGGGATGACCAACATTTAACCACCTTAGCAGGAAAGGGATACTTTCTATCCCAACTTTTTTGAACCCTGGGAAGTTTCCTGGGGCGCTCCTGGGCGCTCACCACACAAGGTTATGGAAATGTGCCTGCTCGGGAAATTCCAAACGTGATTTTGCTGTATGGAAAAGCTCCCCTCTTTGCCTGGGAACCTCAACAGGGAGAGACGTAGACAGAACCTCAAAAATCTGGGTCAATAATGTGTCATCCGGGGCCCAGGGGTCAGAGCCAGAATCGTCATGACCCCTTGGTCTCTCATCAGATGAGCCTGAATCAGAAAAGAGCTCCCCTTCATCAGACGGGGTATAGCCACACAGATTCCAAAACTCCTCAGTTTCCATAGGGAAAACAGTAACATTAGGCGTCAAGGGCCGCTTCTTAGCAGGGGTCTTACGCGCTAAGGACTTCGCAATCAATGGTTCAACAGTAGCCAGTCTAGAAGACACATCAGGCTAAGAATCCCCACTAGTATGCAACTCAGTAGGAGTAAGGTTTAAGCTTGGGGGAGTAGGCGAAGTGAAACGAGGTGCAGCCACTGGCAGGCCAGATTGCAATGCAAGCACCTGCTCAGCACAGGGTACACAGACCCGCGCCTTGTCAGTATCAGCATGAGGCTGCCCACACGCTACACACAGCTGGTCTTGTCCCAAAGGGACCCCGGTCACATTATCCTGGGATGCCTCCATATGGTGATTAATATGGCGCTATACGCCGATAGGGAATAACGCTATGTAGCAACCCTGGATGCCCCAATAACCCGCTAGGGAAGTGGGAGTATAATTTTTACAAGGCCTATAAGTAATATACTAAAACAGGGCCGGGAGAAGCCAAGAAGGGTTCGTCCCGCCTGAAAGACATAAGCAGACAAGACCTTCAGTACATCGTAACAAAAGTGAAGGCTATAAAGCCGCCCGCGAGGGCACTTACGGACCGCGGTAGGTAGGAGTCTGTCGCGCATAGGCCAACCAAGCAGGAAAGATGGCGTCTGTATACCTCGAGGTGCGGGCCAGTAACAGCGATGACGCGGAACACGCCAAAGACGGGCCCCACCCCTCCCCCCCGAAGAACGCGAAGCCAGAACGGCAAGCAGCCAATGATGGCGCACCAGCGCCTGAGGTAATGCCGCCGCCAAGCGTGGAACCAAGGCAGCGCGCGGCGGCAAATTTTAAAATGCACAAGAATAAAAGCCATGTGAAAAGAGAGTGTAAAGCACAGAATGCATAACATACATATCTATACACATACACACACACACACCCTCTTTTCCCTCGAAGACTACAAGGTGGATGAGGGAGGACGGCGGCCACTTAAATAGGGCCCACCGATAGGCAGGGGCAATAGTGCGGGAGGGGCATCCCATAGAGGCTCACCATAAGCCTGAAACGCCTACCCTTTGGTGGGGGATTGCGGTGGAGCAGCACTCCTAAGCACCTAACAGCGGTGCTGCCTACCCTCACCCGACCAGCGCAGCCCAGGCTGTGAGGCATAATACTAGTGGAACGGGTGGGAATAGTCCTACAGGGCCGCAGGTTAATAACCCCGCTCACCTGCGAGTAGAGAGCCAATTTCTCGTCCTTCGCAGCCAGACTGCAGAGAAATTCTGGGGATTTGTGGGAGGTCCCCGGGTATTTGAGGGGCCGGGAGGAGCCTATTTTCGATGTCTCTGCAGTCCAGCGCCATCTGGCGGAGTATAACCCGATTGTAAGTATTATATTTGGAGCAGGACGTACTGTATACTAAGACTAGGGATACTAGTGAGCGGCTTTTTAGCCGCAGCATCAGCCGACCACTGCCGCAACCAGAGCGAGCGGCGAAGAGCGGCCTGCAGGGACCCTGGCACCAAGCCGGACACTATCATCCATGGCAGAGACCACGAAGGCAATAAACTCCATGCAAGCCTTTAGGTCCTTGTACTCCTCAGCCCACTTGCGAGACTTGGCAATATCCACAAGGTGTCTCACCTTCTTCCTAATGGCCAGGGAGACAATAGCCGAAGCACACACAGGGCGGAACCAAGCACCGGCAAAGATGAAGGCATGACAGACCAGCTGATCCATGCGCTTGTCAGCTGGATCACAAAGGGAAGCAGTATCGGGTGAAGGCATGACCGTAGTGTTGGACAGGCCCGACACAGGGGCATCCACCTCGGGAGGACGGAACCATAGCCGGACCAGCTCCTCGGGAAAGGGATACCGCCTGTCCAGGCCCTTGGGCACCGACGGTAACCTATTAGGCCTTTCCCATTCCTTGAAAATCATGTCAGAAAAATGGGCCTGCTCGCCTCTCAGGCCGAAACAAATCACCCTGCTTCCTTTTAGCCACTCTAGGAGGGACAATGTGCAGCGTCTCAAAGACCGCAGTCAGCAACCGCTCCGTATCATCAGGGAGCCATGTATCCTCATCCGAGGAAGAACTGGGCCCGCTGTCCAGGCCAACAGAATAATCCACCGTGGAGATGGAGTCCTCATGCAACTTGCCCTCCTCCACGGAGCTGGGGCCTCCAAAGAAATCATTATCATCATCTCCATCGTTATCAGAAAAGACCGGCTCAATATGCCGCCTCTTACTAGTGGCCTTTAAAAAGGAGCCGAGCGAGAGATCTGTCTCTCAAGGCTGGCCACCCGATAAGCCAAATCAGATTGGGACCCCCTACGAGCAATCGTGGGGGGTCAGGAGAGGCCATAGGCAACAACGGGCTAAGGGCAGGTACTCCCGCCCGATCATGCTCCAAGATAACCCTTCTGGCGCAAGTGACACAAACCGTGCCAAGTCCGCCCAGAGGGCTAGCACCGCACATGGGACAGAGCTTCACCCACCCCGATGGGTCCCCAAGCTCACTATCTCCAGAAGCCTCCATTATGGTGATTTTAGCATGATAACAGGTACAAGGCACTAACGACCTAACCTGGAGTGTACGCAAAAATGAGAGATGGGGGGGCGAGAGGAACTACAACCCTTAATATCAAGGGGCCCACCTGGAAGACACAATGTGAACAGCAAATAAGCAAAGTATCCCACAGTACATGCCCAGCCGCATAATAAAAGACATTATCAAGAGGGACTCACCACACCGCTCTATGGCCTGGCAGAGGACGACAGCAGCGTGCAGGAGGGAGAAGATGGCGCAGAGCAGCAGCACATGTTCCTCGAGGGGAGGGCAGCACAGCAGTGACGCGAAGAGCGTCATTGTGCGGCATGGACCACCCCCCCCCCCCCCGACAGCGCGAAAATCGCGCCCGCCCCCAAAGATGGTGGAGAGGCCCAGGAACAGCAGGCAGCCCACGGAGGGGCCCAGCAGGAGTCCGCGGCCCCAGCCATACTTTGCCTGTGCAGCGCCGTCTCCCCCCCCTCCCCTCACAGCGCGGCAGCATGAGGGAGAGGGGAGAGGGCAGCATCGAGGGAGCGAGGAGGGCAAGTACGTGAGGTGAAAAGTCAGACACAAGAAGCACACAGCTCGCAAGGGACTCAGTGTCCAGTCAAGTAATAAGTAAAGTACACCAAGCACAATACACCAAATAAAGCTTGCGGGGCAGGGAGCGCATAAGCTCCGTGGGCATAAAGTAGTTCCCTCCCCCCTATATAGGCTCACCATCAGCCTATGTCCGGCTACCCTTTAGGCAGGGTCTGTGGCCCAGAGCCTAGCTCTGCCAACGCCTGGACCCAGCGTTAATCCTACCTTCACCATCCCGGTCAGCCGAAGCTGGGAGGCAGTAGTGGGTCCACGGGAACGGTGGCAATAAGGATGCAGCAGCCGACGGCTAGGAGGCCCCGCTCAGCTGCAGTATCTAGGAGAGAGTATCCAGATGATCCTCGTGCAGCAAGACTGCAGGAAGAACACTGGGGAATCATCTGAGACACCTGCTTTTATAGGGGGCCGGGAGGACCTACAGCTTTTGATCCTGCAGTCAAGCGCCACCTGGAGGTGGATTACCTGTCATCACTTCTGGGACCACCTGGACTGGATATAGTAAAAATTTGCCTGCTTTAAATATTCTACTTCCATATCATTAACCTATCAATCCTGTGAATATAAAATGCTCTACAATAAACATTCTGGATTTATATTCATAATATTATTACAGTATAAAGCTTTACCAAATATTAGACGCTAACCTATAAAGCAGTTCATGTAATCTTTCTTCATCTTATCCAGGCCAATCTCTAGCAGCATGCGAATAGGAGTGAGGCCTGACAGGGAGATACTCTGCATGTTTCCATGGTAGGATTGCTGTATTAACTTGCTCAGGGTACTGCTGCTTCCACGATGGATCTGCAAATAAAAATAATACATTGACAGCGTACAGTGTACAAACTGCAACATCTAGGTCCCATCAAGTCTCTTCATTGTACTTTCCTCACATGACTATACAATAGCAATATTCTATGATACATATAAAAAACAGGCATGTCCATTTCACATGCATCATCGTTGTGCCCCTTTTTCTCAAAACGACCCAGTGGCAGAAAAGTAGTCAATCTAAGAGGTTGATGATGTAATAGATGAAGTTGGGAATTGGACAGAGAGCGGATCTTATAAATATTTAAAAAAATACAATTCTGTGAAATACTCACCTGTAGAATTGGTATTATACGCATACAGTACGTCCTGCTCCATATACAATACTTACACGTGGGTAATCCTCCGCCAGATGGCGCTGTTCACTGCAGACATGCCAAAAACAGGCTCCCCCCGGTCCTTCATATACCCAGGGACCTCCCACAAATCCCCAGCATTGAAAAGCAGAGAGAAAAGAAGCCGGGAGAAACCAACCACCAAAACTGGTAATAATAACAATGATAACAATCACCATACAGGGGATCCAGAAAAATGTAAAACCAGGGTGGGGTGGAGCAGGACGTACTGTATGCGTATAATACCAATTCTACAGGTGAGTATTTCACAGAATTGTATTATTCTAAGCATACAGTACGTCCTGCTCCATATATAATACTTACACGTGGGACATCCAATAGCAGTGTCCATAAAGTAGGGTGGGATCCCCATCAAAAAAGGCACAGCAGACAGTAAAGGCGCTGTCACCTGCAAACCTTGCTACCAAGAGCTACATGAGCAAAGGCTCTAACGTCAACCTCATAAAAACCTTTGAAAAGATATGAACAGAAAACAAGCAGCGGTCTAGCAAAACCCGTTTAACATAAACCTGGTGCTGAAAGGCCCAAGATACCCAAGCACAAGTAGAAACAGAATAAAAAGAGAAGATTCTTCCCCTTAAAAGAAAAGGCCAGAGTAACAGCCTGACCAGTCCAAATGCAAACAGTAGCCTCGGTAAAACTTAGAGCTCTCCCCATCGGGGAATTTGAATCCTGGTCTCCCGCGTGACAGGCGGGGATACTGACCACTACACTAACTACTAGGACCAGAAAGGACAGTCCATCCAAGTAAGACCAGTCCAAAGGGCACATAACCCCTGGAAGCAGACAAGATCAGGCACATACGGATGGAGACGCCCGCAAACCCCAAGGGGCATCAGTCCCCCTAAGGGGCAAGAGACAATCCAGGAAAAACTGCAACTCCTGTTGAGGGAATGTAGACCCCCTTACTAAGAATAAGTCCCAGAGACAGACAAAAGGTCTTGAATAAATGAGCATAAGACACCACCTTGGGCATAAGGTCCAGCGTAAGGTGGAACACCACCACATCATGGTGTATATAATGAACGAGGGCTAACTAAACAGAGCCGCCCTCTCAGGCACACGTCTGACTGAAGCAACAGCCCCCAGAAGGGCAACTTGAAGTAAGAACAGTTCAGACAGCATCCGGAATAGGTCCAAAGGGAACACCCCGCAAGGCAAACAGAATAAAAATTAATCTATGGAAGGCGGACAGGGCAGAACCTGAACCTTCAGAGCACTGAGATGGGGAGCCAACTCCAACCCATGCTGTAATAACTCTAGAACCCTGGGAACAGAGAACGTCCAACAGGGGAGAGACCTAGACTCACGCCAATTAATATGGGTACGCCATACCCTATCATAGACGGAAGAAGAAGAAGCAGCTTGCTCCTAGCCCTCCAATAGACAAGGTCACCCAGAAGATAAACCCGTCTCCAAAAGGGTGAATGAATCAACCGTCAGGCCGTCAGACTAGAGCCTGTAGATTGGGGCGACATAAGAAGGGGTCTGAATAGGCAGAACCGCACTCCTGAGAGAGCGTACAGGTCCGCTGTCCTCAGCAGAAACATCTGCGAACCGCACTCCACTAGGCCGCCCAGGGGCCATCAGTATCACGCGTCCCCCTATCAGCGCAATCTTGCGCAGAACCCCGCCTAGCAGGGTGAATGAAGATAGAACATATAGAATAGAATGTCCAGACATAAAATTACTAAGCCCCCATGACCAAGTTCAGAATATTCTGGGACAGTAAAAACAAGGGCAGAGCCCCTGTGATAGTGACGGGGCCCAACAGAGACACCCAAGTAGGATCTCAGAGGGACACCAGAATAGCACAACCTGCCACTGAAGGACATCCACTGGAGCGAATACCACTGAGATGCAGGGAACGTTGACCCCCACCTAGATCAGGATCAGAAACCTTCCTGGAGGATCATCCTGTTCCACACCGATAATAAATACAGGCCACTGTCCTCCGACAGACCAAGAGTCCCCAAATAGACAGGTCCTGAAGAGGAGTAGACCAGCCAGAGAGAGCCAACTGAAGGCTCACTGTTTTAACAAAATCAGTAGGTGAATGGACCCCCTAAGGGCCCCTACCTAGGAACCGCGGGGGATTTTAGAAGAAAATCCCCCCCCCCGTCAACCTGCGAGACTTGGCGCCCATGGTGACCATCTACAGGAAGATGCAAGAAAAGGAGGGGGTGCCCCCTGACAGGTTCCTTGAATTTAACCAGCTCAAGAGGAACCACCGTACCAAAGGGGAATGAGCACAGACCTAGCTGCAGGGGTGCTGGAACCCCGTCCAGAATTAATAACATACGGTGCCAAAGAGCCCAAGGGCCCTGAATATAAGGGACATCATCAGATCCGCCACCAACGGGCCCACCAGCTGCAATCCTGCCTGGTGAAAGTATGGCGACAGCAAAGAGGGACAGAGCCCGCGTAACCAGGAGTCCACTTATTGCCAAGGAAGAAGGTTCAAGCCTGAACCGAATCCACGGAATGGAGATACCGAATAAGGGGACAATGAGGGATTGAGGTGACAGAGCACCCATCCAAATGACTCCCAAAAGGACACCACTGGCCGTATAACCCACTCGGCCCGACGTAGAGATTGGGAAGTAAAGAAGGACGATCAGGTAGGTCCTAGCGCGGATGCCCCACGGGCACGTCAGAGACATCACCCCCGTCCGCGCCTTGGCGAGCAGCCTGGGAGCAGAAGAGAGGCCAAAAACAAGGCCACAATCCGCAGGGTTGGTCCTTCAACACTGACCTGTAATGGTCTCGGTGTCCAGAAGACACAGGGGAACTAAAAGGGATCTTAGATCTCCAAAGCGGGAAGAGGCCCACCGGGCACAGGGCTCCTGTGGCCCAACACAGAGATATCATGCAGAAACTACCTGTGAATGTAGAATTGCCAAGCCTACAAAATGCCAGCATGGCCCAGACTGCCTCAACCCTTTGAGGGAAAGAGGAAAGGTTAATGTAGAGGCCATCGCCCCTGCTTGTTAAGGGCAACCTGCAAGTGAGCCCAGACCCTTCAGGCCGAGTACGGCCTGCACCAACTCCTGAAGAGAGACAGGGACTAGAAGCACCCTGAAAACCACGGAAAGGGACCGCCCAGCAAACTCTATCCTGCATCCAGGGGAAACTACCTCCTGTATCCACCAGAAGGAGGCGAGACGCTCCCAGATAGGAGCCAGGTGCTGCGGCAGTCCCCTCACCCAGAAGGGCGAGGGCGTCCCTTCATGCTTGGGAGGTCTTGGCAGATTTGGACTTAGTCCTGCCGGAGGGCCCAGGACGTTGCCTGCCCACCCTGGGGTGGGAATCTACGCCGAAAAGTTGGAAGCACACCTCTGGTTCGTGCTTGACACTAACGTAGGGAGGGGGAGGGGTGTCCCTGCCCCAAGGAGGCCCAGAAGGCCTTCTGCGTAGGGGTGCTTTACCCTTTTTTCCAAAAAGGTCCAAACGGGCCCCAAATAGACGTCATGCTCTAAAGGGGAGGCCAGTGAGCCTTTTTTGTATCATCCTCAGCACCCCACTGTCGCAGCCAGACCAGGCGGCGAATAGCTACCACAAGCGGCAGCTTGTTACCACAAGCGGCAGCTTGTTGAGGGAATGTAGACCCCCTTACTAAGAATAAGTCCCAGAGACAGACAAAAGGTCTTGAATAAATGAGCATAAGACACCACCTTGGGCATAAGGTCCAGCGTAAGGTGGAACACCACCACATCATGGTGTATATAATGAACGAGGGCTAACTAAACAGAGCCGCCCTCTCAGGCACACGTCTGACTGAAGCAACAGCCCCCAGAAGGGCAACTTGAAGTAAGAACAGTTCAGACAGCATCCGGAATAGGTCCAAAGGGAACACCCCGCAAGGCAAACAGAATAAAAATTAATCTATGGAAGGCGGACAGGGCAGAACCTGAACCTTCAGAGCACTGAGATGGGGAGCCAACTCCAACCCATGCTGTAATAACTCTAGAACCCTGGGAACAGAGAACGTCCAACAGGGGAGAGACCTAGACTCACGCCAATTAATATGGGTACGCCATACGCTATCATAGACGGAAGAAGAAGAAGCAGCTTGCTCCTAGCCCTCCAATAGACAAGGTCACCCAGAAGATAAACCCGTCTCCAAAAGGGTGAATGAATCAACCGTCAGGCCGTCAGACTAGAGCCTGTAGATTGGGGCGACATAAGAAGGGGTCTGAATAGGCAGAACCGCACTCCTGAGAGAGCGTACAGGTCCGCTGTCCTCAGCAGAAACATCTGCGAACCGCACTCCACTAGGCCGCCCAGGGGCCATCAGTATCACGCGTCCCCCTATCAGCGCAATCTTGCGCAGAACCCCGCCTAGCAGGGTGAATGAAGATAGAACATATAGAATAGAATGTCCAGACATAAAATTACTAAGCCCCCATGACCAAGTTCAGAATATTCTGGGACAGTAAAAACAAGGGCAGAGCCCCTGTGATAGTGACGGGGCCCAACAGAGACACCCAAGTAGGATCTCAGAGGGACACCAGAATAGCACAACCTGCCACTGAAGGACATCCACTGGAGCGAATACCACTGAGATGCAGGGAACGTTGACCCCCACCTAGATCAGGATCAGAAACCTTCCTGGAGGATCATCCTGTTCCACACCGATAATAAATACAGGCCACTGTCCTCCGACAGACCAAGAGTCCCCAAATAGACAGGTCCTGAAGAGGAGTAGACCAGCCAGAGAGAGCCAACTGAAGGCTCACTGTTTTAACAAAATCAGTAGGTGAATGGACCCCCTAAGGGCCCCTACCTAGGAACCGCGGGGGATTTTAGAAGAAAATCCCCCCCCCCGTCAACCTGCGAGACTTGGCGCCCATGGTGACCATCTACAGGAAGATGCAAGAAAAGGAGGGGGTGCCTCCTGACAGGTTCCTTGAATTTAACCAGCTCAAGAGGAACCACCGTACCAAAGGGGAATGAGCACAGACCTAGCTGCAGGGGTGCTGGAACCCCGTCCAGAATTAATAACATACGGTGCCAAAGAGCCCAAGGGCCCTGAATATAAGGGACATCATCAGATCCGCCACCAACGGGCCCACCAGCTGCAATCCTGCCTGGTGAAAGTATGGCGACAGCAAAGAGGGACAGAGCCCGTGTAACCAGGAGTCCACTTATTGCCAAGGAAGAAGGTTCAAGCCTGAACCGAATCCACGGAATGGAGATACCGAATAAGGGGACAATGAGGGATTGAGGTGACAAAGCACCCATCCAAATGACTCCCAAAAGGACACCACTGGCCGTATAACCCACTCGGCCCGACGTAGAGATTGGGAAGTAAAGAAGGACGATCAGGTAGGTCCTAGCGCGGATGCCCCACGGGCACGTCAGAGACATCACCCCCGTCCGCGCCTTGGCGAGCAGCCTGGGAGCAGAAGAGAGGCCAAAAACAAGGCCACAATCCGCAGGGTTGGTCCTTCAACACTGACCTGTAATGGTCTCGGTGTCCAGAAGACACAGGGGAACTAAAAGGGATCTTAGATCTCCAAAGCGGGAAGAGGCCCACCGGGCACAGGGCTCCTGTGGCCCAACACAGAGATATCATGCAGAAACTACCTGTGAATGTAGAATTGCCAAGCCTACAAAATGCCAGCATGGCCCAGACTGCCTCAACCCTTTGAGGGAAAGAGGAAAGGTTAATGTAGAGGCCATCGCCCCTGCTTGTTAAGGGCAACCTGCAAGTGAGCCCAGACCCTTCAGGCCGAGTACGGCCTGCACCAACTCCTGAAGAGAGACAGGGACTAGAAGCACCCTGAAAACCACGGAAAGGGACCGCCCAGCAAACTCTATCCTGCATCCAGGGGAAACTACCTCCTGTATCCACCAGAAGGAGGCGAGACGCTCCCAGATAGGAGCCAGGTGCTGCGGCAGTCCCCTCACCCAGAAGGGCGAGGGCGTCCCTTCATGCTTGGGAGGTCTTGGCAGATTTGGACTTAGTCCTGCCGGAGGGCCCAGGACGTTGCCTGCCCACCCTGGGGTGGGAATCTACGCCGAAAAGTTGGAAGCACACCTCTGGTTCGTGCTTGACACTAACGTAGGGAGGGGGAGGGGTGTCCCTGCCCCAAGGAGGCCCAGAAGGCCTTCTGCGTAGGGGTGCTTTACCCTTTTTTCCAAAAAGGTCCAAACGGGCCCCAAATAGACGTCATGCTCTAAAGGGGAGGCCAGTGAGCCTTTTTTGTATCATCCTCAGCACCCCACTGTCGCAGCCAGACCAGGCGGCGAATAGCTACCACAAGGGCAGAGGTTCTAGCACACATCTTAATGGTGTCGTCCAGCGCTGAGAGGATAAACCTCACAAACACATCACAATTGGAGAGTGCATTAAAGACCTCCCAGGGGAGATCCTCAGGTTGGTGATCAAGTATCTTTCTAATGAGGGTCCTGGCGGCCACCGCAGTGATGGCTGCGGCACAGACCGGGCGCAGAGTCGTCCCTGCACACGAAAAGGCGTGGGAAGCCAGTCTGTCAATGCGCCGGTCCTCAGCATCCTGAAGGGTACGATAATTAGGAGCTGTCATGAAGGGGGGTCAACAACCCCTATGATCGGTGCATCCACCGCGGGAGGTGCTGACCAACAATTAACCACATCAGGGGGAAAAGGGTTCTTACAATCCCAGACCCCTGGAACCCCCGTAAGTTTACAAGGTGATTCCCATTCTTTGGATATAAGAGCCTGGAAATGATCCTGTTCCAGAAATTCCAAGCGCGGTGTCGCTGTGTGGAAACTCTCCCTTTTGGGCTTGGGAGCCTCTGCAGGAGGAGAGATTGACAAAACCTCAAAGATGTTTATAAGTAGTTCATCAGTGCTACACAGGCCCCAGGAACCGGGGCCAGAATCATCACGGTTCCAAGGCATCTCGTCCGAGGAGCCCGAATCGGAGAACAGCTCACCTTCATCAGAAGGATCAAGGTCCTGCATAGCAGCAGACTCTTCAGTTTCAGTAGGAAACTGAGAACCAGGAGGCGTCAGGGACCGCTTCTTTCCAGGGCCCAAGCGCTCCGCCAAACTAGATATCACCTGCTCAGCTGTAGGCGGCACGACTTGCTGGTCATCCCCGCTCGAGTGCGACTCATCAGGAGTGAGATTTAAGCACGGGGAGACAAGTGTATTGAAGCGAGGTGCAGCCACTGGTAAACCTGATTGCAGGGCCATTACTTGTTCAGCACACGATCCGCAGACCCGTGCTCTATCAGCATCAGCATGGGGCTGTCCACACGCTGTACACAGCCGGTCTTGTCCCAGAGGGACCCCGGGCACATAATTCTGAGATGCCTCCATATGGTGATTATCTGAGCAATATGCCCGCAGGGATTTATGCAATAGGCAACCCTGGATGCCCCAAGACCCGCTAGGAATGTGGGAGAATTTTTATGTGAAACCGCTATAGTATATGTCAGGCCGGGAGAAGCCACCGAAATCTTGGCGTCTGAAAGACATAAAGAGAATAAGGGGGTGTCAGAGCCATGAGCAGCAGAACGAAAGATCATAAGAAAACCACTCACGAGGGCACTTACATGACCAAGGGAGGAGGAGGATCGCAACCACGCGCGCGAAGACCATCAAAATGGCGCCAAGCGAACCTCGAGGGGCGGGCCCCATCTGGCCGTGACGCGGAGTGCGCCTAGCCAGGTCCCCGCCTCCCCCAAAGAGCACAAAGCCTCGTCCCAGCGGTAATGTTCATGACAAGCAGTGGATAAGACACACAAGTTAGAATTTAGCTAAGGGAACCGCCGTAACTACTGAACGACACTGCCGCCCGGGCAGCACACTTCAATAAAGGAAAAATACACACGCGCGCAACCTGTCAAGGATTATGTGGATCAAGAAGCGCGGCTCTGACACCCAGTTCAAAGACAAATCAACGGCCATAAGCGTGTACAACATTACACTGAGACCGTCACACGCATACCCCCCCTTTCTTTTCCCCCGGGCTACAGGGGGAAACGAGGGAGGAAGGCGACCCTTCACCCAGGGTTCATCGCTACACGGGGCAATAATGCGGGAGGGGCATCTATTAGAGGCTCACCATCAGTCTAAACCGCCTACCCTATGGTGGGGGACTGCGGTGGAGCGTAGCTCCGTGAGCACACATGGTGCTGCCTACCTTCACCCGACGAGCGCAGCCCAGAGTGGGAGGCACATCATCGAAGAGGACGGGTGGGAATAGTCCTGCAGGGCTGCAGGCTGTAAAAGTCCCGCTCACCTGCGAGAGAGTGATACTTCATGTCTTCGCAGTCAGCACTGCAGAGAAATCTGGGGATTTGTAGGAGGTCCCTGGGTATATGAAGGGCCGGGAGGAGCCTGTTTTTGGCATGTCTGCAGTGAACAGCGCCATCTGGCGGAGGATTACCCACGTGTAAGTATTAGATATGGAGCAGGACATACTGTATGCTTAGAATAATACAGAATCATCTAGTATATTAAATGCAATGATATTGTGTTGTGAAACCAGCAGTGTCTTCTACAGTAGTAATTGTCTTACCCAAGGGTGTACTTCACCATGCTTCAGAGACTGTATGACCAGAGAAAAACAACTTACAACATCCTGGTAACAGGCAACACCTTTATAACACAAAGCAAAATAACAAAAAGTATTAGTAACCGGGTATGGAACAGATATTGTATTCTGGCACTAAGAACCCACATTGGGCTAAAGGTCAGCATTAAAGAACAATTATAGTCAAATACTAATAAATGTCATTCAAGTAGAGCAAACCCCAGTATTATGTCCCCCACCCTCGTTTTTATCTACTTCAGTGAGGCATCCCGATTTGAGATACCCTGCTGTATGAAACGTCCCTGAACCACCACTTTCTGATCTCCAGTTACAGCTCATGTGCAGGCCTCCTCTGCACATATGTCTTCCTTAAAGTGGACCAACAGTCAAAAAATAAAATTCTGTGATTACTCACCTGTAGAATTGGTTTTATTGGTATCCTTCTCGGGTCGCTTCATTCTTGACAATTGGGTTATCCGCCACAAGGTGGCGCAGTTGACTGCAAGACAAAACTTGTGGCTCTTCCCGGCTCATATAAAGGCAGCTATTTCCTCAACTCTCTCAAATGGTAATCACTATAACAAGGCAAAAGAAGATAACAGAACAAGGGTGGGATGAAGCGACCCGAGCAGGATACCAATAAAACCAATTCTACAGGTGAGTAATCACAGAATTTTATTTTTCTTGGTATCCTGCTCTGGTCGCTTCATTGTTGACAAGTGGGACATCCAAAAGCAGTGTCCAAGAAAGGGTGGGATCCCCAGAGAGCAACAGCATGTAGTTCATGACACTACCGCCTGAAGCACCTTACGGCCAAAAACAGCATCAGCTGAGGCCCTAACATCAACCTTGTAAAACTTAGAAAAAGTAAGAACTGAAGATCAAGTAGCGGCCTTACAAACCTGTTCAACCGAAGCTTGGTGCTGAAAGGCCCAAGAAGCACCAATAGCTCTAGTGGAGTGAGCTGTAACATGAAAAGGGGGTTCCTTCCCCTTGGCAGAATACGCTTGAACCACTGCCTGTCTGATCCACTTGCTGATAGTGGACTTGGCTGAAGGCAAGCCCTTCCTAGGCCCGTCAGGAAGGACAAAAAAAGAATCCGACTTCCTAAAGGATTCCGTAGCAACCAGGTAGTACTTAAGTGCTCTGACCACATCCAGGGAATGGAGGGTCCGCTCCTTAGAATTAGAAGGCGCGGGACACAAGGAAGGCAAGACAATGTCCTCATTGAGATGAAAGGCAGAAACAACCTTGGGTAAGAAGTCCGGTTTAAGACGAAAAACCACCTTATCCTGATTGCGCTCAAAGTAAGGCGGCTTCATACAAAGCGCCGCCAGCTCCGAGACACGATGCACCGAAGTGATAGCTACCAAAAAGACAACCTTCAGAGTCAAAATGGCAGCATCGCACGAGGGCTCAAAGGGAGACCCCTGAAGAGCAGAAAGCACCAAATTCAAATCCCACACCGGAAGCATAGTCTTACGTGGTGGACATACACGAGTAACTCCTTGGAAAAAGGTCTTGATAAGTCTATGATTGGCGAAGGAACTTTGGAAGAAAATAGCCAGTGCCGAAACCTGTCCCTTGAGGGTACTCAGATGGAGACCTGAATCAAAGCAATGTTGTAGGAACTCCAAAATTCTAGAAAAGGAAAAAGTGCGATAAGGGAAACTCTTAAGACTCACACCAGGCAATGTAAGCGTGCCAGACCCTGTAATAAATCATGGACGAGGATTTCTTCCGAACCTGAATTATGGTACGCACAACTGAGGCAGACAACCCCTTCTCCGTCAGGATGGAGGTTTGAGCAGCCAAGCCATCAAAGCAAGCGTTTGTAAATTGTGGTAGCGTAAAAGACCCTGAGTGAGAAGCCCTGAATCGTCACGCATGACGTAACGATCCACTGACTATGTCCGCGAACCAATACCGCCTCGGCCAACGAGGGGCCACAAGAATGGCTATCTTGCTCAGCACGCGACCCAGGAGAGGGAAAGGAGGGAAGGCGTAGAGGAGTCGAAACTCCGTCCAAGGAATTGCTAGCATGTCCGTGGCGTAGGCCAGAGGGTCTCTTGACAGCGATACGAACCTTGGAAGCTTGTGATTGTGTCAGGTCGCAAACAGGTCCACGTCCGGCTGACCCCAGCGGCGACACAGGGCGTGAAAGATCTTGTTGCAGAGAGATCATTCCCCCTGGCGAGAAGTCCCCCTGCTCAGGGAGTCTGTCTCCTGGTTCTCTGCCCCGGGGATGTAAACTGCTGAGATGCAGGGAACATTCTCTTCCGCCCAAGTTGGGATCTGGGTCATCTCCTTGAGGGCTCGCTTGCTCCGAGTCCCGCCTTGATGATTGATATAGGCGACCGCCATCTGATTGTCCGAGCGCACCTGGACTGCACGCCCCCGTAGATGGGGAGTCAAATGAAAAAGCACCAATCGAATCGTTCTCAGCTCCAGAAGATTGATAAGCACATGGGCCTCCTGAGGGCCCCACTGACCCTGGAACTTCAGCGATTGCCAAAACCCTCCCCAACCGGTCAGACTGGCGTCCGTGATGACAATCTCCCAGCGCGGAGGCAGAAAGGACCTGCCCACTAGAAGATTTCTCGATTCCAACCACCACGAGAGGGACCGTCTGGCCAGAGGGGACAGACCGAACTCCTGCTCCAGGGACTCCTGTTTCCGATCCCAAACGTCAAGAGATTCAACTGAAGAGGTCTCATGTGGAACTGGGCGAAGGGTACAGCCTCGAAGCAGGACACCATGAGGCCCACCAGCTGCATCCCCAGACGGATGGATGGGTGTGGACACGACGGCAAGGCCCGCGCCTGCGTCTGAGGACCCTCCACCCTCTGCTGCCTGAGGAACACCTTGACCTGAGAGGTGTCCAACGTCATACCCAGGAAAGACCTCACCAATAACGGAGTGATCGAGGACTTGGGATAATTGATCAACTGAATGACTCGAGAGTGGACAATACCTTCGGAGTGTCGCTCTCGGCCTGCTGAAGAGATTGAGCAGCAATCAGCAAGTCGTCCAGGTTAGGAAGAATACGAATGAGAAAACCAAAAGGGAAGATCCGCACTCCTTAAAATCCTTGAAGTTTATTCATGCATTGAGTAAAAACAACATCTCCATAGAAAAAAGCAGTATAAAAGCCAGTATAGAACCCCGGCAAGTCAAGGCAAGCCACGCATTCTAAAGCGTTTCGGACGCTATAAGTGGGTCCTTAGTCATAGATGGTAGGTGGCAATACAAGCAGACTTAAAGCGGACCTTCACTCTAAATAAGAGTCTATCTTATATGTTTCCCACACCCTGTACATACAGATTGCTCACATTAAAAATCATCCTACCTGCATCTACTGCATTTTATAAGCCTTTAAACATCCAAGATGGCGGCTTATGGAAGCTGCCATTTTTGCAGGCAGCCTGCAAACAGGAAGTGACTGTGCTGCTCTGCATTCTGGGACTGCTGACCTTTCCCTGACCCCAGCTCTGCTCTGTCTGAGCAAAGCACAGCTATAACCCGCCCCCCTGTACCTTATCCCACTCTCCTCTCCTCAGTAAGTGTGATGCTTCTGAGTCAAGATGGCGGCGCCCGTATCCTAAATTCCCGAACAGACTTGCAGCCCAGTGGGGGAAAGTATAATAAATTAGTGACTAAACATGTAAAATATATTAATTTTAGATGCTGAGGAATTGTTTTTTAAGAGTTTGGGCTTTTCATTAAATCAGGGTGAAGGTCCGGTTTAAGTACTAAAGGGATGGACTTACCTCCAGCAATCAGCAACACCGAGCGCGTCCGTTCTCCCCGCCGCCGGAAGTGAGGTGACGTCATCCGCCAGCGCCGCCGGACTAGCACCAATCAGGCGTCTGGGTTATGAACCAATCAAAGAGGGAGCCATGCCTCCTCGTCATCAGGCAACGAAGGAACCGTTGCCAGGTAACGAAGACGCCACATAAAGAAGCGCAGCGGGAGGAAGGGAAACAGTCACGGAGTGCTGCTGGAACTAAACTAAGAAGAATTAATAACAATGACTCTTAACAATCATAATACATGAAAGAGTGTCAACAACATGTCAGACTATATCTAATATTGGTATCAACTAATATGTTAGAATTAAGATAAAGCCTAACATAATGGGTGTGCAAGTCATGCTGCAGCCCGAAAAGCTGCCCGATCACATCAAAGATAGCCTGAATATTAAGGCAGGGTCAGCAGCTCACCATCAGAATACAGCATGCTAGCAAACATGATAGACAACATGTCATACATATATAAGCAAACACACAAGACAATATGATCTCCATACAGGCTAATATTGGAAAAAATATATATGTATATATATATATATGGGGTGGCCACCTCAATAAACTATCGATCATAGCAAAAATGCTATAAAGTAAAGAAAGGTGGAGAAAGATTACCTTAATTAACAGTAACAAAGGAAATGTCACATTTATGGTTAAGGCCACGGGGGAAGCGAGTATTGAGGGTAAAAATCCAATATGCCTCTCTAGTTAATAACTTCTTATAGATATCGCCCCCCCCCCCCCTTGGACCCATACATACTCTTTCAATGGCGCTAACTTTAATCTTGATTTCATCGCCAGGATGTGATTGGTTGAAATGTCTGGCAACATTAGAATTTTTTGTCAACTCCGGTCTACCGACCCCATACAGATGTTCTGTTATGCGTGTTTTCACCTTACGTTTTGTACACCCTACATATTGCATGTTACAGTACATACAGGTGACAAGGTAAATGACCATCTTAGAGTTACAATTTAATAGTGATTTAATAAGAAAACTTTTGCCAGTGGTTGTGGAGGTATATTTATTCCCCCTATGGACATATTTGCAAAGGCCATACGCGTGGCACCGCATGGAAAAAACCCAGTGGTAGATAACCATGATGAACCATAGGGATCAGACATTTGAAAGAAACTAGGTGACAATAGACTAGATAAACTGGGGGACTTGCGGCTGACTACACGAACTCCTTTGTCTAATGCATCTTTGAGGAGGGGATCTGCTTTTAATATAGGTAAGTTATTCCTAATTATTTTACTGACCTGATTAAACTCTAAAGTATAGGGGGTACTAAAAGTGACTCCCTCAAATGGCACTGATCTAGTACCACAGGCCTTCTTATTCCTGTTTCCCAACAGAGCAGCCCTTGGCTTTTTAAGGGCTATATCTTTAGCCCTCGAGAGCATCCAAGGGGGATAACCCCTCTCGGTGAGCCTGGATTGTATCTGAATGGATTCCTCAACAAATGATTCTAAGCGAGAGCAGTTCCTTCTACTACGTATCATTTCCCCCACTGGAATGGATCTAATTGTATGTGGGGGATGGCAACTCGACGCTCTCAAAATATTATTGCCAGCTGTTGGCTTACGATATGTAGAAGTCTGAAGATCATGATTATGTGGATCAACTGTTCAATCTCAAATCCAGAAACTCAATTTCCATAGAATGTACATGTGCTGTAAATTCCAAGTTTAGATCATTGTTATTACAATATTTTATAAAAGCCATGAGGTCACCATCCGTGCCTCGCCATAGCATTAATAGATCGTCAATGTACCTAAAAAAGGCCATAATCAAATGTCTCCACTGATTCCTATCACTGTATATGGAGTGGTGCTCCCCCACCACCCCATATACAGATTTGCTAAGGAGGGTGAAAATGGGGCTCCCATGGAGGCTCCCCTAATTTGTAAATAAAAAATGCTGTCAAATACAAAATAATTGTGTTGCAACAGAAACTCAGTTGCCATGACTATGAAGGTGCAAAGATCAGAATCATAGTCTGAATAGTGTGCAAGATGGAATTCCAGGGCCCGGATAGCAAGATCTTGTGGAATCGAAGAATAGAGGGACGTGACGTCCATAGTGCATAAAAGTGACCCTGGTTCCCATTGAGTTTCGGATAAGAGTTGTATAAGGTGACCAGTGTCCTGCAGGAAGCCTGGAAGCCTACATACTAGCGGCTGCAACATAGCATCCAACCACCTACCCAAGGGTTCATATAGTCCCCCAATCCCTGCCACTATAGGTCTACCCTTGGGGGGGGGGGGGGGGGGGATTGTCCTGTTTGTGAATTTTGGGCAGGTGGTGGAATAGTGGGACAATAGGGTAGCTCCTCAGCAGGGCCATGACACCCACCAGCACCTTGGTGAACACCCGAGGGGCTGAAGAGATTCCCAACAGCAGTGCCACAAACTGGTAGTGCTGATCCTCCAAGGCGAACCTCAGGAACTTCTGATGTCCCCGGAAAATAGGGACATGCAGATAGGCATCCCTAATGTCCACCATGGTCATGAAGACGCCGGGCCGAAGTGAACTCACCGCTGACTGTAAGGTCTCCATGCGGAAGTGTTTGAACCTGACAAACCTGTTGAGACCCTTCAGGTCCAGGATAAGTCTCAGAGAGCCGTCCTTCTTGGGCACCGTGAAAAGATTGGAATAAAACCCTCGACCCCGTTCCTGATGAGGCACAGGACAAATCACTCCGGACGACAGAAGTCATTGGACAGCCAATCTTAGGCCCTGCGCCGTCAAGGGGTTCTGGGAAATCTGTGACCGAAGAAATCTTGGGGGCGGCAAGCTGCTAGCTCTATTGTACCTGGAGGACACCACCTCCTGAATCAACCGGTCCGAGACGTGCTGTCTCCAGACGTGAGCAAAAAGCAGAAGCTGCCCCCCACCCGGATGGGTGAGGGTGCCTCCTCATGCCTGAGGGGCCTTGGACTTGGGCCCCCATGAGGGGCTGGGACACCCGCGGGATCAACCTCGCCCCCAGGAGTCTCTGCGGCCACCAGAGAAGGAAGAGCCTCGTCCCCCTCGAGAGGGACGAAAGGAAGAAAAGCCCTGAAAGGGCCGCACAGGCTTCCGACGCTGAGGAAGCCTTCCATCTTTCGCCAGAAGATCCAGGCGCTCCCCGAACAGCCGAAGTCCCAGGAAGGGAAAACTAGTGAGAGCTTTCTTGGCGGCAGCATCCGCTGCCCACTGTCACAGCCAAATAGGACGAAGAGCGACCAGCAGAGCCGAAGCCCTGCCGCCAAGCTGGACGGAATCAGCCATGGCTGAAATCACAAAGGCAATAAACTCTGCGCAAGCTAGGAGATCCTTATACTTCTCCGCCTCCTTGCGAGATCTGACAACATCCAAAAGACTTCTCACCTTCTTTTTGATGGCAAAGGAAACAATGGCCGTGGCACAGACAGGGCGAAGACCAGCGCCCACAAAGGTGAAGGCGTGACAAGCCAGCGGATCCATGCGCCTGTCAGCATGATCGCGCAGGGAAGAAGTGTCAGGAGACGGCATAACCGTGGGATTAGAGAGCCCCAGAACGGGGGCATCTACCTCAGGGGGACGGGACCAAAGGCAAATTAAATCCTCCGAAAAAGGATACCGTCTGTCCAGTCCCCTAGGAACAGACGGCAATTTATTTGGTTTCTCCCATTTATTAAAAATCATCTTTGAGAAATGACCCTGTTCAGGAAAAAACAGACTGTCTCTCAGGCCGAAAAAAGTCCCCCTGCTTCTTTTTGGCCGCCTTTGGGGGTACAATGTGCAAGGTTTCAAAAACCGCCACCAACAGCTTCTCTGTGTCATGGGGAAGCCAACCGTCCTCATCAGAGGATGACCCGGGGTCACTGTGAAAGCCCCCGTCGGTCCCCAGAGGAGTCAGAATCCTGAAATAACTCCCTCTCCTCCACGGAGTCTCGGCCACCAAAAGGCCTCATAGCCATCATCATCATTGGCAAAAAGTGCATAAGCCGGCTCCAAATGTCGCTTCTTAAGCGTGGCCTTGCCAGCGGCCGGACGCGACAACTGACGCTCTAGACTGGCCACTCTTGAGTGCCAAGTCCGATTGACAATCCCCAATTTGGGCCCTCTGAACCCTTTAAGCACAGGGCAAGAAGGGGGGCTTAGCAGAGACTGGGAGGAATCACCTAATAGACCGGAACCCGTCTGGAAGACACAGAATGAAAAAAATATAAGCATCCCACAGCACATGCACATCGGAAAACAAGCTAAATAACTAGCAAAAAATACCAAAAAGGACTCATGGACCGCAACAGATCAGATTCTGTTGGACCTCAGGCTATGACCAAAAACTTAGTTATAAAATGGTCTGAGCAGCTGCCACTCCCCCTTTGTTCACTATGATCAAAAAACTGCCACTGCGCAAGAAGGCTTGGAGCAGCAGAAGCGAGGAGAAAGAGGCCGGATACCGCCGCAGTGCAGGAGAAGGACCAGCCGGGACACAGCAAGCATGCACCGCAGCAATAGCGCAGAAGAGCTCCTCGAGGGGCGGGCCGCGCAACGATGACATGGAACGCGTCATCGCGCGGCCCCGCCCCCCCTTACTCGCAGCAGCAGGCAAAATGGCACCGGACCGCAATAGAGCAGGCAGGGGAGGCATGGCCCACCCTGCCACAAGGACAGGCATGCCGAAGCGCGCAGCGGTGCTATGTAGAGCCCAACAACGCCTTCAATCCGACATCCCTGGCCGAGGCCCGCGGCCGCCCCCCCCTTGCAGCCTGAACGCAGGGAGAGGGGAGAGAAGAGGAGGAAAGGTGAGTAATGAGTGAAAAAGTACAGTGCACAAAAACACACACCAACTAATAAAGCTGTGGGAGACATAACAACAACAATAAAAAAGGGTCCCAAGGTGGTTCCTCCCCCCCTCCCCGATATAGGCTCACCATAGCCTATGGCCGGCTACCCTTTGTGACAGGGTCTGCGGCCCAGAGCAAAGGTCTGCCGAACGCCTGACCCTCGGCGTTCCCCTACCATCACCTGATCAGAAGCCAAGGCTGGGAGGCAGAAGGGTCCAGTTCACTGAAAACAGGTAGGAATAGGCCTGCAGCGGCCGACAGGCTTGGGATGCCCCGATTGTCTGCAATATCCATGGAGAGAGAGAAAAAGATCCATCTTAGCAGTCAGACTGCAAGAGAACTCTGGGGATTATTAGGGAAATAGCTGCCTTTATATGAGCCGGGAGGAGCCACAAGTTTAATCTTGCAGTCAACTGCGCCACCTTGTGGGGGATAACCCGATTGTCAAAAATGAAACCACCCGAGCAGGATACCAAGAAAATGACTTAAACCAGACCAACAAAACAAACAGTGCTCATATACTTCCCTCCCCAGGGCAATTTAGATTTACCCTTTTCTAACTCCTGCTGGGGTCAATTTTAAAAATACAATTCTGTGAAATACTCACCTGTAGAATTGGTATTATACGTATACAGTACGTCCTGCTCCAGATATAATACTTACAATTGGGTAATCCTCCGCCAGAGGGCGCTTTGCACTGCAGACATGCAAAAAAACAGGCTCCTCCCGGCCCTTCATATACCCAGGGACCTCCCACAAATCCCCAGCATTGAAAAGCAGTGAACCCGAAGCCGGGAGAAACCAACCACCAAAACAACTGGTAATGATAACCATAAAAACAATCACCATAGAGGGGATCCAGAATAATGCAAACCAGGGTGGGGTGGAGCAGGATGTACTGTATACGTATAATACCAATTCTACAGGTGAGTTTTTCACAGAATTGTATTATTCTAAGTATACAGTACATCCTGCTCCAGATATAATACTTACAATTGGGACATCCAATAGCAGTGTCCATAGAACAGGGTGGGATCCCCAACAAGGAAGGCAACAGCAGACAGTTGAAAGCACTGTCACCTGCAACACCTCACTACCAAGAGCGACACAAGCAAAAGCTCTAACGTCAACATTAAAACAACCCTTGAGAGGGTACGAACAAGAAAAACAAGTAGCGTTCAAGCAACCTGTTCAGAAGACTTGGTGCCGAAAGGCCCAAAGATACCAAGGCACCAGTGTAATCAGAATATAATGAGAAGAACTCTTCCCCTTAAGGAAAAGGCTTGAGTGGAAGCCTAACAAGAGCCAAAACTAAAAGTAGCCCAGGAAGAAGCCAAGCCTTCCCCAGGACCAGAAGACATATCTTATCCAAGAAAAAGGCTAGGCCCAAGGCCGCCTAAC
Source organism: Gastrophryne carolinensis (assembly GCA_027917425.1). Lineage (NCBI taxonomy): Eukaryota > Metazoa > Chordata > Amphibia > Anura > Microhylidae > Gastrophryne > Gastrophryne carolinensis. The sequence continues at coordinate 346,665,609 of CM051238.1, read as the reverse complement.
CCCTATAGGCAGACGAGATCAGGCACATCCAGATGTAGGTGCCCACGACCCCAAGGAGCAACAGTCCCCTAAGGGACAAGAGACAAACCGGGAAGAAAATTCCCGCACCTATTGAGGGAATAGGTTCCCCTGCCTCAGCATTACAAGGAACGAATCGCAAAGAAGGATAATGTCTTAATACCTGAGCCTAAGACACCAGCTTAGGCCGAAGAACCGACGTAAGGCAGAACACCGCCTCATCTCGGTGGGTATACAGTAAGGAAACGAGGGCTAGCTAGACAGAGCCACTCGCTCAGGCACACAGCCGACTGAGGTAACAGCCCCATAAGGGCAACCTTAAGGATAAGAACAGCCAGACAGCAACCAGAGTAGAGCCAAAGGGGAACACCCCACAAGGCAAAACTAATAGAAATCAATCCCAACAAGGACCCTAGACTTACGAGGGGGATGTCACTGAGCAATCCCTGAAGGAAAAGTCAACCCAGGCAAGGGACTGAGTAAAGACTTCTGCAGAAGATGGACAGGGCAGAGCCTGAACCACCAGGCCACCGAGTAGGAGAGCCAACTCCAACCCATGCTGTAATAACTTAAAAACCCTGGAAACAGAGCTCGCCCAGAGGGGAGAGCCAAAAACTCAACCCAATGAATATGGGTAAACAATACCCCACAATAGACGGAAGAAGAGGCAAAAGAAGGCAAAACCCCGCCTTCCAAAAGTCACAGACACTCAAAAGGTACACCCACTTCCATCAAGGTGGATGAATCAACCAGACCATCCAGACCAGAGTCTGAAGATAGGGGTGAAATAGAGACGGGGGGCCCGAGTGAACAGGCCAACACTCCTGACAGGACGTACAGGTCCGCTGTCCACAGAACCACATCTGCAAACCACACTCCACTAGGCCACCCAAGAGCCGTCAGTATCACAGGCTCCCCCTTCCAGAGCAACCTGCACCGAACCCTGTCAAGCAAGGTGAAGGAAGGTAAGACATATGGAACAGAATGTTCAGCATGAAGTTATGAAGCCTCGAGACCAAGGTCAGAACAATCTGAGACAGGGAAACAAGGGCCTAGGACCCAAAATAGGGACGGGCCCAGAAAAGATCCACACTAGACGGATCACATGGAGACCCAAAAACAAGCACATCCTATCGCAGAAGGACCTCCAAGGAGTGAATATCTTAGATATGCAGGGAACGCTGTCCCACACCGGATCCGGATTAGATACCCTCCAGGGGGATCATCCTGCTTCCTAGCCCACACAGATAATTAATACAGGCCACTGTCGTCAGACAGACCAAGGGGCCCCCAAATAGCCTGATCCCGAAAGGGAGGAGTCCAGCGATATAGAGCCAACCTGAAGGCCTGCTGCTTCAAATTAGACAGGTGGATGAACCCCTAAAGGTCCCACCTCCCCCTGAACCACAGGGGGATTTAGGAGAAAAAAGTCCCCCCTTCCTTCGACCTGATAGATTTGATATCCAAATGCAGGAAGACGCAATGGAAGGGGGCACCCCCTGACTGGTACCCCTAGTACAACAGTCTCAGGGGAAACCACCGTGCCAAGGTGGAAGGGTACACAGACCCATCTCCAGGGAAGCTGGAACCCAGTCCAGCATTTACAATAAGAGTAGCAGAAGAGCCCAAGGGCTCTGAGCACAAGGGACAACCTTGGAACAGCCACCAACCAGCTACAATCCAGCCTGGTGAATAGACGGAAAAAGCAAGAGGGACCGAGCCCATGCAACCAGATTGTCCAAGTATAGGCAAGGAGGCAGGTTCCTGTCTGAACGGAATCCAGGTCCAACCCTAGGAACGGAGATACCCCTAGGGGAAAAGGAGGAATTGAGGTGATTGAGCACCCATCCAAAGACTCCCAAAGGACACCACCAACCAAGTAACAACTCGGTCTGACGCAGGAATTGGGAAGCAAAGAGGGACGGCCCGGCAGTTCCTCGCACGGACGCCCTCTAGGTCTCATTAGAGATATCGCCCCCCCCGTCATCGCCTAGGCAATCACTCCGGGAGCAGAACCAAGGCCAGATAATAAGGCCACCGCAGCAATGTTGGATCGCCAACAACTAACCTGTAAGGTCCTTGGAGCCCGGAAGGCACAATGGCCATAAGATAAGTGTTTTAGGTCCCTACCGACAGCAAGAGGCCCCTGGACACAGGGCACTGGCGGCCCAAAGCAGAGGAACCATGCAGTAAACAGCCTGTGAATGTAAGTTGCCTCACCTATGGAAGGCCATAATGGACAGAGTGTCTCATCCGTTTGGAGGAACGTGGAAAGGTTAGTGTAGAGGCCCCTGCCTCTGTCTGTTAAGGGCAACCAGCAGGTGACCCCAGACCTCGCAGATCGCGCGTGACCTGCTCCAACACAAGAAGAGAGGCAGGGACCAGAAGCATCCTGAATATCTCGGGAAGGGGCCGCCCAGCAGACATTATCCTGCATCCAGAGGAAACTTCCTCCTGACTCCATCAGAACGAGGCATGCAGCCTCCTGATAGGGGCAAGGTGCTGCGGCCATCCCCTCATGCTTGGGGGGTTTTTGTAACAGGCTTGGACTTAGTCCTGCCGGAGGGACCAGGGCGTTGTCTGCCACTCCTGGGGCAGGGATCTATACCAAAAAGCTGGAAGGACACCACTGGTTCTGGTTTGACGCTAACATAGGGGGTGGAGGGGTGCCCCTGCCTCAAGAAGGCCGGGGCCGCCTTCTGTAAAGGGGTGTTTTGCCCTTTTTTCCAAACAGGTCCAGACGAGCCCCAAATAGGCGTCACCCTCTAAAGGGAAGCCCAGTAAGAATCTTTTTCGTAGCATCATCATCACCCCACTGTCGCAGCCAGACCAGTCGGCGTATGGCTAGGGCAAGTTCTAGCGCATATGCTGATGGTGCATTAAACACCTCCCAGGGGAGATCCTCCGGTTGATGATCAATCAGCTTTCTGATGAGGGTCGTAGTTGCCACTGCAGCAATGGCCGCGGCACAGACCGGGTGCAGAGTCGTCCCTGCACAAGAAAAGGCGTGGGAAGCCAGTCTATCAATGCGCCGGTCCTCAGCATCCCGAAGGGTACGATAACTAGGGGCCGCAATAAAGGGGGGGTTAAGAACCCCAATGATCGGTGCATCCACCACGGGAGGTGATGACCAGCAGTTAACCACCTCAGGGGGAAAAGGGTATTTCCAATCCCAGTCCCCTGGAAGTTTGCTAGGGCATTGCCATTCTTTGAGTACAAGAGCCTGGAAGTGATCCTGCTCCAGAAATTCCAAACGCGGCGGTGCTGTATGGAAACTCTCCCTGCTAGGCCTGGAGGCCTCACCAGGGATAGAAATAGACAAGACCTCGAAGATCTTTATCAGTAATTCGTCGGTGTCTCCTCAGCCCCTCGTCTGAGGAACCCGAGTCAGAGAATAGCCGACCTTCATCATAAAGAGCAAAACCCTGTTCAGTAGCGAACTCTTCAGATTCAGAAGGAATGGGCGAAACCGGAGGCGTCAGGGACCGCTTCTTACCAGGGCCCAAGCGCTCTGTCAACCTCGAAATCACCTGCTCGGCCGTAGGCAGTCTGCGCGGCACGACTTGCTGTTCATTCCCGCTCGAGTGCGACTCATCAGGAGTGAGATTTAAGCACGGGGAGAGAGGTGTTTTGAAACGAGGCGCAGCCACTGGCAACCCTGATTGCAGGGCCAGTGCTTGTTCAGCACATGGTCCGCAGACCCGTGCTCTGTCCGCATCAGCGTGGGGCAGTCCACAGGCTGCACACAGCCGGTCTTGTCCCGGAGGGACCCCGGTCACATAATTCTGAGATGCCTCCATATGGTGATTGTTAATGTAATATACCAGTAGGAATTTACGCAATAGGCCACCCTGGATGTCCCAAGACCCGCTAGGTTAATGTGGGAGAATTTGTAAGCCCGCTACAATATATGTTAGGCTGGGAGAAGCCACCGGAATCTTCAAGGTCTGAAAGACATAAGGGGAACAAGGGGTGTCAGAGCAATGCGCCGCAAAAGGAGTACTAATAATGAAAACGCCAAGCGTGGGCACTCACCGACCTGGGGAGGGGAGGGAGACTGCCAACACACGCGCACGCGGGGATAAACAAAATGGCGCCAACCGAACCTCGGAGGGCGGGTCTAACTGGGCGTGACGCGGAGCGCACCACGTCGGGTCCCCTCCTCCCCCAAACAGCGTGAAACTCTGAAGCAGCCGTGTAAAGGATCGGCAAGCTAAGCATCGAGTGTGCCAATAAGGACATCTGTTAGTGATACTCATGCAGTCTCAAAACACCGCCACCATTCTAACACCCGTAGGCGCACGAAAAACCAGTTTCCTGCCCAAGATGTAGCATAATAACGCAGGACGTGCGGTAGACTATTGCAAGTAAATTTGAGAGGGTCAAACTAAAAGGGCAGTGCGGCTCTGACCCCCAGTTGTCGATCAGGGGCAAAGGCACGGCCATAAGCGTGACAATACTGTACACTGAGACCGCCAATGGACTAGACACACACACCCCCCCCTTCTTTTCCCCCCCAAGGCACGGGGGGAAACGAGGGAGGATGGCGACCCTGTACATAGGGTCCACCGCTACATGGGGCATGGGAGAAGAATGCGGGAGGGACATCCACTATAAGGCTCACCATCAGCCTAAACCGCCTACCCTATGGTGGGGGACTGCGGTGGAGCATGGCTCCGTTATGCACACACCTTCATCCGACCAGCGCAGCCCAGGCTGGGAGGCACATAATCAAGGAGGACGGGTGGGAATAGTCCAACAGGGCCGCAGGCTGTAATAGCCCCGCTCACCTGCGAGAGAGTGATACTTCATGTCCTCTCAGTCAGCATTGCAGAGAAATCTGGGGATTTGTGGGAGGTCCCTGGGTATATGAAGGGCCGGGAGGAGCCTGTTTTTTTGCATGTCTGCAGTGCACAGCGCCCTCTGGCGGAGGATTACCCAATTGTAAGTATTATATCTGGAGCAGGACGTACTGTATACTTAGAATAACAAGATGGTGGTTCATGCATTCGCAGGCCACCTGCAAACAGGAAGTGCTGTTGGGCTCCTGTTACTGTGCATTGTCAGTTATGTCAGTTGGAAGTGGAAGCTTCAAAATGGCAGTTACCATTCTTTTCCAACTGTGCCAGACTGTTGGTCCGGTTTAAATGGCTGCAGGTGGCTGTAAGCAGCCGCAGGCAGGGGATATACCACCAGGTGCACAGCAGAGGAGGTCTGAGGAGGAGCCGTGGACCTTTTATTCATTTATTTTTGTAAATTGTCATCTTTGCACTCTTAAACCAGATAGTAATAGGCTTGAACACCAAGCTCTTAGGGTTTACAGATTTGGTTAGCATTATTGTTTTGCTTATATTTTCCCCCCTAAATTATGTGGAAATGTCTCTGTGTTCAGGATATTTAATTAGACCATACCTAACTCCCAGTCCTTCTACCCCCATTCCTCCCCCCCTTCCCCTGGGCTTTTTAGGTTGTTTATAGGTCACATATTAAAAGTGTGATCTCTGAAGTATCTACCAATCAGAATAAGATATCATGTGAATAGTATCTTGTAGTATAGAGAATTTTAGCTCATCCTATGCTACTGCTAGTACAGCCATTATTGCTGTTTAAAGGCAATTTTCCATGTTGTAGGGTTAGGGGGTTGGTTATTTACCCAGTGACATGGGACCATTTGGCATGCTATGAAAATTGCCAAATTGGATATGATGGTTTATTTGTTCGTGCTGGACCGCTGAGATTTAGCAATAAGAATTATTTCTCGGGTGTTACTGGGATGTTTCGTGGTTTAAGAAAGCTAATACCTCTATCCAATACCCCAATTCTTTTGCATACCCACCATAGATGGAAATAATACAATTCTGTGATTACTCACCTGTAGAATTGTTATTATATGTATACAGCATGTCCTGTTCCAGAAGATATTCCTTACACTTAGAATATACTCCAGTAGATGGCGCTGGACTGCAAAGACAGAAAAGTGGCTCCTCCCGGCCCCATAAATACCCGGGACCTCCCACAAAATCCCCAGTATTGAAAAGCAGTTAGCAAGAGACCGGGAGAACTATAACCATTATATAAAAATTTTTAACATAAAAACAAATCGCCATAAAGAGGTAACTAAAGATAAGGACAACAAAGGTGGTGTGGAACAGGTGGTGTAGGATGTGCTGTATACATATAATACCAATTCTACAGGTGAGTAATCACAGAATTGTATTATTCCAAGTATACAGCATGTCCTGTTCCAGAAGATATTCCTTACACTTGGGACATCCAATAGCAGTGTCCGTAAGGTAGGGTGGGATCCCCAAAAGTAACAGCAGACAGTTCAAACCACTGCCGCCTGCAGAACCTTGCGGCCAAAAGCAGCATCAGCTGAGGCCCTAACATCAACCTTGTAAAACTTTGAAAAAGTATGAAAAGAAGACCAAGTAGCAGCCTTGCAAACTTGTTCAACAGAAGCATGGTGCTGAAAAGCCCAAGAGGCACCAATAGCACGAGTAGAATGAGCAGTAAGGCGGAAGGGAGGCTCCTTCCCCTTAGCAGAGTAGGCCTGAATCACAGCCTGACGTATCCACTTACTGATAGTGGACTTAGCCGGAGCCAGGCCTTTCTTAGGTCCAGATGGAAGCACAAAAAGAGCATCAGTTTTCCTGAAAGGTGCAGTAGCCACCAGATAGTACTTCAGGCACCTAACCAAATCCAAGGAATGCAAAACCCTCTCCTTAGCGTTACTAGGATTAGGGCGTTACTAGGATTAGGGCACAAAGAAGGAAGAACAATGTCCTGATTCAGATGAAAGGCAGACACGACCTTAGGCGGAAAATCTGGCTTGAAGCGAAACACCACCTTGTCCTGGTGTCTCTCAAAGTAGGGGGACTGGATGGAAGCACCGCCAACTCAGAAACACGCCTAACAGAAGTGATAGCCACCAAAAAGACAACCTTCAGAGTAAGAATGGCCAGGGCAGCATCCTGCACAGGTTCAAAGGGAGCACCCTGCAAGGCAGACAAGACCAAGTTCAAATCCCAAACAGGCAACATAGGCTTACGTGGGGGACGCACATGAGTAACCTCCTGGAAAAAGGTCCTGATCAGAGAATGCTGGGCAAAGGACCTCTGGAAGAAAACAGCCAGGGCAGAGACATGACCCTTCAGAGTACTGAGTTGGAGCCCCAGCTCCAATCCATGCTGCAGGAACTCCAGGATCCTGGGAATAGAGAACACACGACAGGGAAGAGACCTAGCCTCACACCAGTCAATGTAGGCACGCCAAACCCTATAATAAATGGAGGAAGAAGATTTCTTTCTAGCCTTTATCATGGTGTGAACAACAGAGGCAGACAGGCCCTTTTCCATCAAGATGGAGGTTTCAGCAGCCAGGCCGTCAAAGCCAGAGTTTGCAAATTGGGATGGCGTAAATGACCCTGAGTGCACAGGTCTGGTACCCTGGGCAGAGCGTACTGATCTACTGCCAGCTGCACCACGTCTGCGAACCACACTATTCTTGGCCACCGTGGAGCCAACAGGATAGCTGGCACCCCCTCCTGAGCTATCTTGCGCAGAACCCTGCCCAACAGGGGGAATAGGGGAAAAACATACAGGAGCTGAAAATCCTGCCATGACATTGCTAGAGCATCTGTTGCCAAGGGCAGAGGGTCCTGGGACAGGGAGACAAAGGCCGGGAGCTTGTGGTTGTGATGGGACGCAAACAGATCCACATCTGGTTGGCCCCAACGGTGACTGAAACACCCTCTCGCAGAGGGACCATTCTCCCAGACGAGAGGTCCCCCTGCAGATTCTCCATCCCCGGACACAGCAGATATGCAGGGAACATTGTCCTCCGCCCAGGACAGGATCACAGACACTTCCTTGAGGGCCCCCTTGCTCCGGGTCCCCCCCTGATGATTGATGTAGGCAACCGCTGTCCGGTTGTCCGAGTGTACCTGAACAGGCCGGCCCCGAAGGTGGTGGGTCAAGTGAGCCAGCACCAACCTGATCGCCCTTAGTTCCAGAATGTTGATGGGCGTGTGGGCCTCCTGAGGGAACTGTAGGGACTTCCAGAAGCCCCCCCCAACCTGTCAGACTGGCATCAGTGGTGGCCGTCTCCCAGCAGGGGGCCAGAAAGGATCTGCCCGCCAACAGGTTCCTGGAGTGCAGCCACCACGAGAGGGACCGCCTGGCTACGGGGGATAGAACAAGGACCTGGTCCAGGGACGCGGGATCCTTGTCCCATACTGACAAGAGGTGGAGTTGCAGAGGCATCATGTGAAACTGTGCATAAGGAACCGCCTCGAAGCACGACACCATCAGGCTCACCAGCGCCATTCCCTGCCTGATGGAGGGATGAGGGCAAGAGAGCAGGGACAGAACCTGCATTAGTAGACTGTCCACCTTCTGCTGAGGAAGAAAAAATACCATTTTGTGATTACTCACCAGTTAAATGAGTATTATAAGTATGTCTCACACCCTGCTTCGGAAATATTAATTACACGTGGGTTATGTCCAGTAGAGGGCGAACTTCTGCAGAGATGACTAGAAAAAAGAAGCCCCTCCCGGTCCATAAATACCTGGGACCTCCCACACATTCCCCAGTATAAGAAAGCAGTAAGGGGACCAGGAAGAGCAAATAAAATCTATGAGAAAAAAGTATCACCATATAGAGGATCCAAGATACAACTCAGGGTGGGACGAAGCAGGGTGTGAGACATACTTAAAATACCCATTTTACAGGTGAGTAATCACAAAATGGTATTATTCCAAGTATGTCTCACACCCTGCTTCGGAAATATTAATTACACGTGGGACATCCAATAGCAGTGTCCAAAAAGGGTGGGGATCCCAACGGGCAAAAGTGCACAAATTAAACCACTGCAGCTTGCAGAACTTTGCGGCCAAAAACAGCATTCGCTGAGGCCCACACATCAACCTTATAAAACTTGGAAAAGGTATGAGTAGAATGAGCAGTGATCTGAAAAGGGGGATCCCTCCCCTTGGCAGTATAGGCCCCAACAATGGCCAGACATATCCATTTACTAATGGTAGACTTGACGGGCGCCAAACCCTTCTTGGGCCCAGAGGGCACCACAAACAAGGCGTCCGTCCTACAGAAAGGAAAAGTAGCCACCAAACAGTACGTGACACAACGAACAACATCCAAAGAGTGCAGGACCCTCTCCTGGTCATTGCTAGGCTTAGGACACAAGGAATGGAGAACCACATCCTGATTGAGATGGAAGGCAGCGACCACTTTAGGTAGGAAATCTGGCTTAAAACGGAGGACCACCTTGTCCTGATGTCTTTCAAAGCAAGGGGCCTGAATAGGCAGAGCCGCCAACTCAGAAACACATCGAACAGAGGTAATAGCCACCAAAAAGGCAACCTTTTGCGTGAGAAAGGAAAGTGCAACATACTGCATCGACTCAAAAGGAGGACCCTGAAGAGCTGACAGAACCAAATTCAAGTCCCAAACAGGCAAAAAAAGGCTTTCGAGGGGGCCGCACATGAGTGACCCCCTGGAAAAAAGTCTTAACCAAAGGGTGGAGAGCAAAAGACCTTTGAAAGAAAACCGCCAGGGCGGAGACCTGCCCTTTCGAGGTACTAAGCTGAAAACCCAGGTCCAAACCTTGTTGAAGAAACTCCAAAATCCTGGGAATCGAAAACACCCTACAAGGCAAGGCCCTAGCCTCGCACCAATCAATATAGGACCGCCAAGTCTGTAGTAGATGTTAGAGGAAGACTTCTTCCTAGCCCTAACAAGTGTCTGGATCACGGCATCAGACAAACTTTCATCTTTTAGAATGGAGGTTTCAGCAGCCACGCTGTCAAAGCCAGCGTTTGTAACTTGGGCTAACAAAGCTGACCCTCAGTGACACGATCCGGAAACAGGGGCAACCTGAACTGATTAACCGCCAGCTGCACGACGTCTGCAAACCACACCTGTCTTGGCCTCCTTGGAGCCACCAGAATTGCTGGCGCATCCTCTTGAACCAGCTTGCGCACCACCCTGCCTACCATGGAGAAGGGAGGAAACATGTACAGGAGACACAGATCCCTCCATGCAAGGGACATCGCATCCACTGCCGGAGACAATAAAAAACAGGGAGCTTGTGGTTGTGACGGGAGGCAAAGAGATCCACCTCCGGGAACCCCCACAAAATGGATAGAAATACCTTGTTGTTGAGGGACCATTCCCCTCGACGAGAGGACCCCCTGTTGAGGGAGTCCGCTTCCATGTTCTCCACACCTGGAATGTACACCGCCGAGATGCATGGAACATTGCTCTCGACCCATGCAAGAATCAGAAACTTCCCTGAGGGCACTCCTGCTGCGAGTCCCTCCTAGGTGATTGATGTAAGCGACCACAGTCCGATAGTCTGATCGAACCTGACCCGGTAAGCCTTGGAGGTGATGCGTCAAGTGCAACAGCACCAACCGGATAGCCCTCAGCTCTAAGACGTTGATGGGGGTGTGAGCCTCTTGAGGACCCCACAGCCCCTGGAACTCATGTTCCTTCCAGAAACCCCCCCCCCCCCCAGCCCGACAGGCTGGCATCCGTGGTGACCTTCTCCCAACAAGGGGCCATAAAAGATCTGCCCCTCAGAAGATTCCTCGGTTCCAGCCACCACTAAAGAGACCGCCGAACCAGGGGAGACATCACAAATGACTGATCCAAAGACAGAGGGCATCCGCCCCAAGCCGCTAACAGATGAAGATGAAGAGGCCTCATGTGAAACTGAGCAAAGGGAATTGCCTCGAAGGAGGCCACCATCAACCCCACCAGCCTCATCCCTTGCCGGACGGACAGGCGAGGGTTGGACAGAAGAAGACGTATCAGATCTTGAACCATCTGCACCTTCGACTGAGGCAGGAACACTCTGGTCTGAATGGTATCCAAATTCATGACCAGAAAGGAAACCTCCCTTGACGGGGAGAGAGAAGACTTGGGGTAGTTGATCACCCAACCGAACCTCTCCAGCGATGTCACCGCCGTCCTGGTGTCCAGCTTTGCCTGGCTGAGAGAGGATGCCGTGATGAGAAGGTCGTCCAGATATGGCACAATGCAAATGCCCTGGGCCCTGATAAAAAGCCATTATACCCGCCAACACCTTGGTGAATACCCTAGGTGCTGAGGGCAGCCCGAACGGGTGAGCCACAAACTGATAGTGCTGATCTCCCACCACAAACCTGAGAAACCGCTGATGACCTGGGAAGATCGGCACATGAAAGTAAGCGTCCTTGATGTCTATGGACGTCATAAAGTCCCCTGGACGAAGAGGATTGATGGCCGAGCGCAGAGACTCCATGCGAAATTTCTTGGTCCTGATGAACCTGTTGAGAATCTTTAAATCCAGAATGGGTCTTATGGAACCATCCTTTTTGGGCACTGTAAAAAGGTTGGATAATAGCCCCGGCGTCTCTCTGAGAAGGGCACCGGGCAAATGACTTCCAACTCCAGAAGATTTTGTACTGCCAACAACAGCCCTTGCGCGGCACGGGGGTCCGAAGTAACCCGAGACCTGAGGAATCTGGGAGGAGGCGGAACTCGAACTCCAGCTTGTACCCGGAAGAGACCACTTCCAGGATCCATTTGTCTGTGACCTCCCGGGTCCAGACCTGGGCGAAGTGCTGTAGCCATCCCCCCACCCACGAGGGTGAAGGCGCCCCCTCATTGCTGAGAGAGCTTGGCAGCAGCCTTGGGTTTGACACCCCAGGCAGTTCCGGGGCGGGCACGTCCTCTGCCCCTACTCCAGGAGTCACCTCTGAACGCAGAGTAAGCAACTCCCCTGCTTGCTCGAGAGCCACGAAAGGAAAAATTAAAAAAGCCTGCACCCCGAAAGGAGCGGCGTTGCATTTTGCGTTGTGGCAGCTTTCCTCCTTTCGCCACCGAGGGTAGCCCTGTGAGCGCCTTCTTAGCCTCCATATCAGCCGCCCATTGGCGCAACCAAACCGATCGGCGTATAGCCACAAGCAAAGCCGAGGTTCTACTACACATGCATATTGTATCGTCCAAAGCTGATAAAACAAAGGTCATGAACAAGTCACACATCGTAAGTGCTGCAAACTCATCACGAGCAGGGTTAAGATGGGGACCATTCAACAGGCCCCTAATTACAGATCTGGTAGCCACGGCCGTGAGCGCTGAAGCAGAAACGGGGCGCAGGGCTGAACCCACACTGGCAAAGGCGTGTTATGCCATTTGATCCAGACGACGGTCCTCACCATCCTTCAGCGTGGTGGAGTCTGGTGAATGCCCAACCGATGTCAAATTTAAGCTTGGGGGAGTAGGTGAAGCCATACATGGCGCAGGCTCAGCTACTGGTAAACCAGGCTGCAGCGCAAGCACCTGCTGGGCACAAGATATACAGACCCGCACATTGACAGCACTAGTAGGGGACACCCCACAAGCTACACACAGCCGGGCTTGTCCCGAAGGAACCCCAAGCACATTATCCTGAGACGCCTCCATATGGTGATTATAGCGGCACAATAGGCCGATAGGGATTCACGCTATAAAAGCAACCCGGGATGCCCCAATAACCCGATAGGGAAGTGGGTGTAGGGAAGTGGGAGTAATTTACACTTTAATAACTAAATAGAGGGAGTAGGGCCAGGAGAAACCAATAGAGTTTGACCCGCCTGAAAGACATAAGCGAAGAGCCCCATAAGCGACATGTATAATGACACAGGGTAAATAAAGCCGCCCACGGGCACTCACGGACCGCGGTAGGTAGATGCCAGCCACGCAGCCGCCGAATCCAGAGAAAAAAGGCGCCGGGTATACCTCGAGGGGCGGGCCGTGGAGAGCATGACGCGGAATGGCCGCCCCCCCCCCCCCCCCCCGAAGAGCGCGAAGCAACCAACAACAGCGCATCAGCGCCTGAGGTAATGCCGCCGCCAACCGCGGAACACAGTGGAAGCGCGCGGCGGCATTTTCAAAAACGCAACCGGTGCAACCAAGTCAGCGCGGAGACTGACACCAAAACGAAGCACATAATACAGTGAAGCACCAAGGCATACCCCGAGAGCTACAAGGGAGAGCGAGGGAGGGCGGTGTCCACTTAACATAGGACCCACCGATAGACAGGGGCAAGGGGCAATAGGGCGGGAGGGGCATCCCATAGAGGCTCACCATATGCCTATACCGCCTACCCTTTGGTGGGGGATTTCGGTGGAGCAGCGCTCCTAAGCACCTGACAGCAGTGCCGCCTACCATCACCCGGACCAGCGCAGCCAAGCCTGGGAGGCACATTAATAATGGAACGGGTGGGAAGTCCTACAGGGCCACAGGCTAATAGCCCCGCTCACCTGCGAGAAGAGAGAGAGCCATCTTCTTGTCCTTCGCAGTCCAGACTGAAGAGAAAATCTGGGGATTTGTGGGAGGTCCCTGGGTATTTGAGGGGCCGGGAGGAGCCAATTTCGCGGTCTCTGCAGTTCAGTGCCATCTGGCTGAGTAATACCCAAGTGCAAGGATTCTTATCTGGAGCAGGACGTACTGTATACTAAGAATATAAATCAGCCCGCAGGGGCACTTACGGACCGCGATAGTGAGACGCCAGGCACACGCAGCAGAGAATTAAAATGGCGCCCGCATATACCTCGAGGGGCGGGCCGCAGAGACCGTGATGCAAAACGCGTCATCCGCAAGGCCCACCCCCCGAAGACCGCGAAAACGCGCCCACCTGACCAGACCAGCCAATGATGGCGCAGCAGCGCCTGAGGCGATGACGCCGCCGAGCGCAGTACAAACATGCGGCGGCGGCGGCAAAAGAAACCAGTGCAGTCAATTCACAGGGATCAGACACAACACACACAATAAACACAAGGACATGCACTCCCCCCCCCCCCCCCGCGCGAACTACAAGGGAGAGCGAGGGGGAAGCAACGGCCAGCCTAAAGGGAGCCAACTGTGGGGACAGGGGGCGAGGGGCATAAAGTGCGGGAGGGGCATCCCATAAGGCTCACCATGGGCCTGTACCACCTACCCTTTGGTGGGGGACTGCGGTTGGAGCAGCGCTCCTTAGCACCTGACAGCAGTGCTGCCTACCTTCACCCAAACGAGAGCAGCCTGAGCTGGGAGGCAGTAGAAGGAAACGGGTGGGAATAGTCCTACAGGGCTGCAGGCTAATAGCCCCGCTCACCTGCGAGTAGAGAGAGCCATCTTCTAGTCATCGCAGCCAGGACTGCAGAGAAGAACTGGGGATTTTGTGGGAGGTCCCGGGTATCTATGGGGCCGGGAGGAGCCACTTTTCTGTCTCTGCAGTCCAGCGCCATCTACTGGAGTATATCCCAAGTGTAAGGAATATCTTCTGGAACAGGACGTGCTGTATACTTGGAATAAATGGCTGGTTCTTCCTCGCACCACCAGCAGGTCATGGTTCTGGTGTTTTTATTGTAATCCGCTGTGAAGTAGTATCTGATGGCATATTTAAAAGTTGAACGTACGCAGTTGTGCGTTATTTATAGAAAATAAGTTTTTGAAAAAACTATCCACCTCTCTTGGGGAGAGTTTAGTTCCTAGATCTTTTTCTCATTTGGCTATAAAAGAGTTGGGTTTTTGGTTCAGGCCTGGAGATATGGTCTTATATAGAATTGAGAAGGAAATAATCCATTATGGTTCCTCCAAGAATAGCTTCTGGAATACAGAGGGAGCAAATTCCAATTTATTTGGTACTTTAAAAGATGTAAGGTCGTGGACCATTTAGACTCTTGGGCCGAGTGACTAGGGTTTTGGTCATCTTTCAAGTCTCTAAATAAACTGCAAATGTATTATCATTAATGTTATCCCTGTTCTTCGCCCCCCTATTTTTACCTTAAAGGGATTGCCCAGCTTTCCCTACCTAACACATGCTGATGCAGATTGCTTTTAACTGCTTTAGATTCTGCCGTTTGTTCTCCCCAGCGTGGCGTCAGGAAGAAGAAAACACTATTGATTTCCTCTGCTGCCAACCCCCTGAACCCAACCACGAATCAAAGCCCAGCTTTATGCCAGGACCCTGCCACCTACTCAAACTGCTGCCTAGGTCCCCGCCCCAGTCTCACTAAACATTGACCTTGTGGGAGGAGATTCCACTACAGATGCCACTCCCACTACAGACTTGCACTTACTTCACAGCCCTGACAGCTCCTGTGTCAGCACATTAACGACAGAGGCACTAATGAAGTGTACACCCTTCGTTGTGAATCTGTAGCCCCTCAACAAGACCACTGTCACTTTCTTTGTCACCTAGCAATGAGTGCAGACACGGGCCGGGACACACATCTTTCAATTTATTTAGTGGAATCTAGGGACTTCATTTTGGATGAACTGAAATGACATCATATTTTCTAACAGACCTAGAAGCAGAAACTTTAATTTTGTACATTCACAGGTGATGTGGTATAGATTCATTCCAAATTCAAGAAGCCACTTTTATAGTTTAGCTGTGTAGTCTTTTAGACTTTAAAGTGGACCAACACCCAGGATTTTCACTATCCTGGGTTTTGGTCCACTTCGGTGGGGCACCCCGATCGCTGTGTGAAACCCCCCAGAATGCCCGGAAACACTCACCTCACCACGCTCCTACGCGGGCGCTCGTCCAATCAAAGCGCTCAGAGCCGATGTGGTATGCACGTACAAGCGGCGTCCAACCACAGCGGCTCTGCGCGCTGGAGGCCGCGTCTCACGCTTCCCTCTAACAGGGAGCGCGCCCGCCATTCACAAACGACCGGCGCGGGTGCGCGCCCTGCTAGAGGGAAGCGGGAGACGCGGCCCACGCATGCGCCGTTGGAACGGGGTTAAGGTAAGGTTTCTGGGCTTCCTGGGGGGGTTTCACCCCGCGGGACATCCCGATTTCGGATGCCCCGCGGGGAGGGAATCTGATCCCGGGCCAATCCCCCCTGGGTGTTGGTCCACTTTAAGGCCAGGGTCTGAGGGGTTTGGTCATTTTTAATCATTTTCTTATTATTCTGTGATGTGTAAACATGCTAGTGGCTGTGTGCATGTTGCCTAACACCTTTATTGGCAAGATCCTGCTTACACCAAACCATGCTTGTCTACACATTCTGTACATTTACAGTGTGGACTACTTTCCTAGATGTGTTAATGGTTGTATGGAACATAAGGAAAGTGAGCTACAGAAAGTAAGCCCAGATAAACTAAGAGAAACATGGATCAGGTATTGGGATCAACCATACACCCCTGCACTTGAAAATAAACTGAAATAAATAAATATTGTGAATATTTATATATAAATGTGAAGTTATAACTTACCGTTTCTCATCTTACACCACAACATCTCTGCAAAGTCCAAATCGCCACGTTCTAAGAAAAAAGACTGGATGGAGCTGTCTACTGCTGCTGCGTCACTCTTAACTTTCTAGAATGAGATTATGTGAAGAGTAAGATTCTTTGAGCCATCATCTATTTAGACCCCACATATCTGTAAAGGCTTTTACTATTCAAGTTCTTTTGAGACAAAGCAATAGTTTGTATGCAAAATGTGCATATAGGTTAAGATTTAGGGCTCGATTTAACAAAGGCAGAAAATTGATTTTTCGTGTGTTTTGTGCTTAAAAAGTTGCAATTTTGCAATAGTTATTTTTACGAGTGATTCAGCAACCTGAAACCATTGTAAAACATGAGTCACTCGAATTAAATTCGATTGCGATTGTAAAAGTGCGAAATAAATTAGTGGATTGAAAATTTTACTACTGAATTTTGCGATTCGAAAATTTTACTACTGATGACAATGAAAGTCAAGTCAATGGTACTTTTTTACTCCTGAAAAAAAATATTGAACTTTTTACCCCTTTTTACTAGTAGTAAAAAGTTCCATAAGAACAGGAGAAGGTACATGGGAGTGGTTGACCTTTGGGTTTTTACACTGCGGGGCACCAAAACCCAGAATATTCAAAATCCTGGGTTTTGGTTCACGTTATAGTGTAAGCACAAGAATGGTGTACCATGAGGTTAAAGCTAGCAAAGAGCTGCACCCTGCACCCAAGGACTTGTGGTGCTATGTGAGCAAGCTTTCTATAGAAAACAATGGCCACATTTCTGCATTAAAGGAAACATTTTTAATACAGGTCCCTGGCAATCCAACCCCCCCCCCCCCCACACACACACACACACACACAAAATACAATTCTGTGATTACTTACCTGTAGAATTGATTTTACTGTGTACAGCTCGGCTTGTTTCATTTCAATCATTACATCTGGGTATTCCGCCACAAGGTGGTGCAATTGACTGCAGAAGACTTGTGGCTCCTCCCGGCCCAATTAAAGGCCAGGAATTACCCATAGACTCCCAGTGTTGAAAAGCAGTAATGCCAGAAGCCGGGAGACAGACCATGATAACAATAATACAAAGCCCACAACAAAATAACTTCATTAACAAATCAACATAAAAAGGCAACCAAGAACAACGATAACAAGGGAGGGATGAAACAAGCCGTGCTGTACACAGTAAAATCAATTCTACAGGTGAGCAATCACAGAATTGTATTTTTCCTTGTGTACAGCACGGCTTGTTTCATTTCAATCATTACATCTAGGACATCCAATAGCAGTGTCCATAAAAAGTAGGGTGGGATCCCCAATGAGTAACGGCACGCAGTTCAAGCCACTACCGCCTGAAGCACCTTGCGGCCAAAAACAGCATCAGCTGAGGCCCGAACATCAACCTTGTAAAACTTGGAAAAGGTATGAACAGAAGACCAAGTAGCAGCCTTACAAACTTGCTCAACAGAAGCCTGGTGCTAGAAGGCCCAGGAGGCCCCAACAGCACGCGTAGAATAAGCAGTAAAACGGAAAGGAGGATCCCTTCCCCTAGCAGAATAGGCCCTAAAAATAGCCTGACGAATCCATATGCTAATAGTAGACTTAGCAGGAGCCAGGCCCTTCTTGGGACCACAAACAAGGCATCAGTCTTTCTAAAAGGTGCAGTAGCCACCAAGCAGAACTTCAAATTCCTGACCACATCCAGGGAATGTAAAGCCCTCTCCTTGGAATTACCTGGATTAGGACACAAGGAAGGAAGCACAATGTCCTGATTGAGATGGAAGGCAGAGACAACCTTAGGCAAGAAATCAGGTTTAAAGCGGAAAACCACCTTGTCCTGGTGTCTCTCAAAGTAGGGGGCCTGAATAGAAAGGGCCGCCAACTCCGAAACACGCCTGATGATAGCCACCAAAAAAGCAACTTTAAGAGTGAGAATAGACAGAGCAGCTTCATGCACAGGCTCAAATGGAGGGCCCTGAAGGGGAGACAAAACCAAATTCAAATCCCAAACTGGCAACAGAGGTTTGAGAGGGGGATGCACATGAGCAACCCCCTGGAAGAAAGACTTGACCAGAGGATGTTGAGCGAAACATCTCTGGAAGAAAACAGCCAAGGCAGAAACGTGACCCTTGAGCGTGCTGAAGTCCCAGATCCAGACCATGCTGAAGGAACTCCAGAATCCTAGGAATGGAAAACATCCGACAGGGAAGGACCTTAGACTCACACCAGTCAATGTAGGTCCGCCAGATCCTATAGTAGATGGTAGAAGAGGACTTCTCCCTAACCCTGATTAGAGTATTAACCACAGAATCAGAAAGCCCCTCATCCCTTAAGATGGAGGTTTCAGCAGCCAGGCCGTCAAAGCCAGCGTTTGTAAATTGGGATGGCATAGCCGCCCTTGAGTGAGAAGGTCCGGCACCAGGGGCAGAGCGTACTGATCTACTGCCATCTGAACAATATTTGCAAACCACACCTGTCTTGGCCAACGAGGGGCCACCAGGATTGCTGGCACCCTTTCCTGAGCCAGCTTGCGCAGAACCCTGCCCAGCAGGGGGAATGGAGGAAAAAGATACAGGAGACGGAAACCCTGCCAGGATAGAGTCAGAGCATCCACCGCAAGGGCCAGGGGATCCTGGGACAGAAATACAAAGACTGAGAGCTTGTGATTGTGACAGGACGCAAACAGATCCACTTCCGGAACCCCCCCAACGGTGACACAGGGATAGGAAGACCTCGCTGTTGAGAGACCATTCCCCCAGGCAAGAAGTCCCCCTGCTCAGAAAATCTGCCTCTAGATTCTCCACCCCCAGAATGTACACTGCTGAGATGCAAGGGACATTGTCCTCCGCCCAGGACAGAATCATGGACACCTCCGTGAAGGCACCCTTGCTCCGAGTCCCTCCCTGATGATTGATGTAAGCAACCGCTGTCTGGATGTCTGAACCTGGACCGGCCGGCCCCGCAGGTGAAGAGTCAATTGGGCCAGAACCAACCGAACCGCCCTCAGTTCCAGGATGTTGATAGGAGCATGGGCCTCCTGAGGGCCCCACAGCCCCTGGAATTGTCGGGACTTCCAGACGCCCCTCCAACCTGAGAGGCTGGCATCCGTGGTGACTGTCTCCCAACAGGGGACCAGGAAGGATCCGCCCCCCAACAGGTTCCTCGAGTCCAGCCACCACAAGAGGGACCGCCGGACCGGAGGAGACAGAACGAAGGCCTGATCCAGAGACGGGACTCTTGTCCCAGACTGATAGGAGATTGAGTTGAAGAGGTCTCATGTGAAACTGCACATATGGAACCGCCTTGAAGCAGGACACCATCTGCCCCTCTAGCTGCATCCCCTGCCGGATGGAGGGATGAGGACATGACAGATGGGAGTGAACTAGAGCTTGCAGAGAGTCCACCTTCTGCTGAGGAAGAAAGATCCTGGACTGAACAGTATCCAGATTCATGCCCAGGAAGGAAGTCACCAGAGATGGGGATAGGGAAGATTTGGGGTGATTGATCACCCAGCCAAACGACTCCAGAACCGTCACCACCCACTGGGTATCCAATACCGCCTGCTGGAAAGACTGAGAAGGATGAGAAGGTCGCCCAGATAGGGAAGAATGCGAATGCCCTGAGGAGAGCCATGACACCCGCCAGCACCTTGGTGAAGACCCTGGGGGGTCGAAGTGAGACCGAAGGGCAGTGCCACAAATTGGTAGTGCTGGTCCGCCAGTGCGAACCCAAGGAATCTCTGATGCCCTGGGAAGACTGGAACATGAAGGTAAGCATCTTTGATGTCTATGGAGGTCATGAAGTCTCCCGGGCGCAATGAACTGATCGCGGAACGCAGGGTCCCCATGCGAAAGTGCCTGGTCCTGATGAACTTGTTGAGCAGCTTTATGTCCAGAATGGGTCTGACTGACCCATCCCTTTTGGGTACTGTGAATAGATTGGAATAAAAACCCCGACCTCTTTCCATAGGAGGGACCTGACAGATGACCCCCAAGTCCAGTAGATTTTGCACCACCAGAAACAGCCCATGAGCTGCCAAGGGGTCTAGAGGAATCCGAGAACTGAGAAATCTTGGAGGCGGCCATGCAGTGAACTCTAGCTTGTAGCCGGAGGACACAACCTCCAGAATCCACCTGTCTGAGACCTGTTGTCTACAGACACGAGCGAAGAGCCGCAGCCGCCCCCCCACCCGGATGGGTGAGGGCGCCCCTTCATGGCTGAGGAGGCTTGGCAACAGATTTGGGCTTGGACCCCCGGAGCGGGCACGACCTCTGCCCCTGCCCCAGAAGTCTCCCCTAGAGCCTGCAAAGGAGACCCCTCTCCCGGACCTGGATCCGCAGCAACCGCTTCTTACGTTGAGGCAACTTACCCCCCTTGGCAAACAGGTCCAAGCGATCACCAAATAAGCGCAGCCCCTTAAAGGGGAGCCCCGTGAGGGCCTTCTTATCAGCGTTATCAGCTGCCCACTGGCGCAGCCAAACAGAGCGGCGTATAGCAACCACCAATGCAGAGGTTCTACTACACATCCTAATGGTGTCATCTAAGGCAGAAAGGACATATGCAATGAACATTTCACACTGTGACAAGGCCCTGAACTCGGCACTAGAAGCATCATCAGGGGCGCCTTCCAACAGACCCTTGAGGAGAGTCCTAATAGACCTAAAGAGACTCCCCACTAGTATTTAGCTCACTGGGAGTCATAATCAGGCGAGGGGGAGTGGGTGAGGGCATAGTGGGCGCAGGCCCAGTCACAGATAGCCCAGAATGCAGCGCAAGCGCCTGCTGGACGCAGGGTAGACGAACCCACACATCATCGCTCACAGGGGATGTCCCACACACTACACACAGCCGAGCTTATCCCGAGGGGACCCTGAGCACAATATCCTGTGAAGCCTCCATATGGTAATTAAGGTGGCACAACTGGCCAATAGGAATTACGCCGTACAAGCAACCCGGGATGCCCCAAATGTCAGGGAAGTGGGAGGATTTTTACAGTGTAGGCCTCTAAAAAAGTTAATAAAGGGGACAGGACAGGGAGAAACCTCTTAAAAAACAGTTATCCCGCCTGAAAGACATAATAAAGACACCCGATAAGCACACCGAAATGACAATGGAAAAAAATACCATTTTGTGAGTACTCGCCTGTAAAATGGATATTGTCAGTGTGTCACACACCCCGCTTCCCCTTTAATGCTGACAATAGGGTTATCCTCCAGCAGGAGGCGACGTTGCAGAGAGAAGTCTTGAAAACGAGCCCCTCCTGGCCTACATATACCTGGGACTTCCCACTTAACACCCAGTGGATTCAAACAGCAGTAAGACAAGGTACCAGGAAATCCAACGGTAACCTCAAAATAAAATAAAGGAAAGCTTCACCATATAGAGGATCCAGGATACCAAAAAGGGCGGGTGAAGCGGGGTGTGTGACACACTGACAATATCCATTTTACAGGTGAGTACTCACAAAATGGTATTATTCTCAGTGTGTCACACACCCCGCTTCCCCTTTAATTCGGACGATAGGGACATCCAAAAGCAGTGTCCACAAGGGGTGGGTATCCGACAGCAAAATGAAGCATAACTTAAACGACTGCAGTCTGCAGAACCTTGCGGCCAAACACAGCATCCGCTGAGGCCCGCACATCAACCTTGTAAAACTTAGAAAAAGTATGAACGGAAGACCAAGTAGCAGCCTTACAAACTTGTTCAACAGAAGCCTGGTGCTGAAAAGCCCAGGATGCACCAACAGCACGAGTAGAATGAGCGGCGATACGAAAAGGGGGAACCTTCCCCTTAGCAGAATAGGCCCCAACAACCGCCTGACGAATCCATTTGCTAATGGAAGACTTGGCCGGAGCCAAACCTTTCCTAGGCCCACAGGGCACAGCAAAAAAGGCATCAGTCTTACGAAAAAGAGAAGTAGTAAGCAAATAGTACTTAACACAGCGTACTACATCCAAACAATGCAAAACCCTCTCCTTGTCATTCTTAGGCTTATGACACAAGGAGGGAAGAACAATATCCTGATTCAAATGAAAAGCAGAAACAACCTTGGGAAGAAAGTCCGGTTTGAAACGAAAAACCACCTTGTCCCGATGCCTCTCAAAGTAGGGCGCCTGAATCGACAAAGCCGCCAACTCCGAGACACGCCGAACCGAAGTGATGGCCACCAAGAAGGCAATCTTCTGAATCAAGGTAGAAAGAGCAATATCCTGCAAGGGCTCAAAGGGAGGAGCCTGAAGAGCAGAAAGAACCAAATTCAAGTCCCAAACCGGGAGCAATGGCTTCCTGGGAGGCCGCACATGCATAACCCCCTGGAAAAAGGTTTTGACTAACGGATGAAACGCAAAAGGCTTCTGAAAAAAGATAGACAAGGCAGAAACCTGCCCTTTCAAAGTACTCAGCTGGAGACCAGAGTCCAGCCCTGATTGCAGAAAATCCAAAATCCTGGAAATCGAAAAGACCCTACAAGGCAAAGATCTAACACCAAGCGATATAGGCTCTCCAAGTCCTATAGTAGATGGTAGAAGAAGACCTCTTCTGGGCACAGATCAGAGTCCTAACAACCGAGTCAGAAAGACCCTCCTCCTTCAAGATGAAGGTTTCAGCAGCCAAGCCGTCAAACCCAGCGTTGGTAAATTGGGGTAACACAGCCGACCCTGAGTGAGCAGATCGGGCCGAAGAGGCAGAACGACCTGATCCACCGCCAGCCGAACGATGTCTGTGAACCATACTCGCCTTGGCCACCTTGGAGCCACGAGAATGGAGGACACTCTTTCCAGAGCCAGCTTCCGTACCACCTTGCCTAGCATGGGTATCGACGGAAAAATGTACAGAAACCCCAGTTTCCCCCAGCTCAGAGACATGGCGTCCACCGCCAGAGCCAGAGGATTCTGAGAAAGCAACACGAAGGTCGGAAGCCTGCAATTGTGACGAGAGGCAAACAGGTCCACCTCCGGTGTCCCCCACCGGAGACACAGAGACCGAAAAACTTGAGGATGGAGAGACCATTCCCCCAGACGGGAAGAGCACCTGCTCAACAGATCTGCTTCCCTGTTTTCCACACCGGGAATGTAAACTGCCGAGAGACAAGGAACATGGGCCCAGGTCAGGATCAGGGACACCTCTCTGAGGGCACCCAGACTGCGAGTCCCTCCCTGATTATTGATGTAAGCAACCGCTGTCCGATTGTCCGAGCGAACCTGAACCGGAAGGCCCAGAACATGCTGAGTCAAATGAAAAAGAACCAGACAGATGGCTCTCAGTTCCAGAATATTGATGGGCAAGTGGGCCTCTCGAGGCCCCCACTGCCCCCGAAACTGAAGATCCTTCCAGAATCCCCCCCCATCCCGAAAGACTGGCAATTTCCCAAAGAGGAGTCAGAAAAGACCTGCCTCTCAAGAGATTGGTCGAGACCAACCACCATTGAAGGGACTGCCGGACCCGGGAGGACAACTGGAAGGACCGATCCAACGACCGTGGTCGCCGGTCCCAAGACGCCAACAGATGAAGCTGAAGCGTCCTTGTGTGAAATTGAGCAAAAGAACTGCCTCGAAAGAGGCAACCATCAACCCTACCAGTCTCATCCCCAGGCGGATGGACGGTCGAGGATTGGAAAGAAGGAACCGAGCCAATTCCTGAATCAGAAAAATCTTGGATTGGGGCAGAAACACCCTGTGTTGACAAGAATCCAACCGCATTCCCAGAAAGGAGACCACCCTGGCCGGGGCGAGGGAGGACTTGGGATAGTTGATCACCCAACCGAAGCTTTCAAACGTGGAGACCACCGTCCTGGTGTCCGTCTCCGATTGATTGAGAGAAGGAGCCATGATGAGAAGATCGTCCAGATAAGGTTACGATGCGAATGCCTTGAGTTCTGAGAATGGCCATCACCCCTGCCAGCACCTTGGTGAACACTCTTGGAGCTGAGGTAAGGCCAAACGGAAGTGCCACGAATTGAAAATGCCGATCCTTCATCACGAACCGAAGATAACGTTGATGAGCCTGGCAGGTGGGAACATGAAGGTAAGCATCCTTGATGTCTATGGACGTCATGAAGTCCCCCTGCCGAAGAGAACTGATGGCCGATCGCAGAGTTTCCATGCAAAACTTCCGTGTACGGATGAACCTGTTGAGGAACTTCAGATCCAGAACGGGGCGAACCGACCCGTCTTTTTTGGGGACTGTGAAAAAATTGGAGTAATACCGGAGGCCAACTTCCAAGTGCGGCACCGGCCAGATGACCGCCATTTCCAGAAGATTCTTTACCGACGCCAGGAGCCCCTGCGCGGCCAAAGGATCGGTGGGCACCCGAGACCGGAAAAACCATGAAGGAGGGCGAGACTCGAACTCCAGCTTGTAACCGGACGACACCACCTCCCGGATCCATCTGTCCGGAACCTCCTGGTCCCAAACCTGGGAGAAGTGTCGCAATCGTCCCCCCACCCGCACGGGTGAGGGCACCCCCTCATTGCTGAGCGGGCTTGGCGCCCCAGGACTGACCAGGATGGCCACGGCCCCTCCCCCGGGTCCAACCTGCACCCCTGGTAGCGGGAAAGGAGGCCCCTCTGCCCGCTCTGGCTCCCCGAAAGGAGGGACTAAAGGAAGCCGCTCCCCGAAAGGAACGACGCAGCCTCTTGCATTGTGGCAACTTACCACCCTTGGTAACAGAATCCAATTTCTCGCCAAACAGGCGCAAACCTACAAAAGGAAGAGCTGTAAGCGACTTCTTAGAGCTAAAGTCCGCCGTCCACTGACGCAGCCACACCGACCGACGAATAGCGACCAACAGGGCTGCGGTCCTGCTACACATCGCAAGCGCATCGTCCTGGGCGGTCATGACAAAGGAAATAAACGACTCACACTGCTTGAGAGAAAAGAACTCATCACAAGTGGGATCAAGATCTGCGTACAAATCTCTAACAATGGACCTGACAGCCATCAAAAGAAGCGCCGAAGCACAAACCGGCCGCAGTGCCGATCCAGCACTGATAAAACCATGGCGAGCCAATTGATCAATCCGACGATCCTCACCATCCTTAATGGTAGTAGTGTCAGGGGAGTGCAACACAGCCGTGTTAGACAGCCCCAACACAGGGGCATTGGCGTCAGGGGGAACAGACCAAAGCTTCACCAAATCCTCCGGAAAGAGATAACGCTTATCCCAACTAGGAGGAACTCCAACAAGGCGCGTAGGTTGTTCCCATTCCTTAAGGACAACCCTCACAAAGTGTTGTTGTCTGTTGGCTGGGAGGCTTCCGTTATCTATCTAGGCATTCAAACAATTGACTGGGCAGAAATAGACCAAGAGGGGGGTGCCGGGGTTTGACCCCGGCTACCTGCAAGCAGGAGACTTCTTTCATCTGTCTTGTCGCATCTAGCAGAGAGAAAACACTGGGTGTTAAGTGGGAGGTCCCAGGTATATGTAGGCCAGGAGGGGCTCGTTTTCAAGACTTCTCTCTGCAACGTCGCCTCCTGCTGGAGGATAACCCTATCGTCATAATTAAATGGGAAGCGGGGTGTGTGACACACTGAGAATAAAAAACAAGCCCGCAGGGGCACTCACGGACCGCGGTGGAGAGCCAGCAATCACACCAGGCGAGGACCAAAATGGCGCTGGAGGAACCTCAAGGGACGGGCCGCAGGAGGGTCCGACGCGGAAAGCGACAACAGAGCAAGCCCCGCCCCCCCGAGAAGCGCAGAGAGAGGCCAGAAGCTACAGCCAATGGGCGCGCAGGGATTCTTGATGATGCCGCTGACCGCGGACGCCAGAAGGCGCGTGTCAGCGGCGGCAAATTCAAAATGAAGTGAAAGACAGAACGCGGAACCCTGAATAAAGTGCAATCACACACACACGGCAAAAAGCGCACATACACACCCCCCCCCCCCCCCCCCCCCCCCCCCCCGGGACAACGAGAGAGGGGGAAGAGTGGATGTCAATAAGTGACCCACCAATGACCAGGGCAGGGAAGGGCAAGAGTGGACGGGGCATCCCAAATCAGGTTCACCATAACCTGCACCGTCTACACTTTGGTGGGGGATTGCAGTCGGAGCCAGGCTCCGTAAATAGAGCACCTATGATAGGTGCTGCCTGCCATCACCCGACCAGCGCAGCCAAAGCTGGGAGGCATAAGTAATAAGTGGAATGGGTGGGAATAGTTCTACAGGGCCGCGGGATGTTAAGCCCCGCTCACCTGCGATAAGAGAAGCCATCTTCTGACCTTCGCAGCCGACTGCAGAGAAGAAACTGGGGAATTTGTGGGAGGTCCCGGCTATATATGGGGCCAGGAGGGGCCTCTTTTTGCCATCTCTGCAGTCAAGCGCCCTCTGGCTGAGGTAATTCCCATCTGTTATGAATCATTATCTGGAGCAGGACGTGCTGCATACTTAGAATAAAAGTCTTGACAAGCCTATGATTGGTAAAAGGTCTTTGGAAAAAAATTGTCAGAGCTGAAACCAGTCCCTTGAGGGTACTAATTTGTAGACTCGAATCCAGACCATGCTGTAAAAACTCCAGAATCCTGGGAATGGAGAATTCACAACAAGAGAGACACTTGGACTCACACCAAGCAATATAAGCATGCCAGACCCTATAGTAAATCATAGACGAAGATTACTTCCGAGCCTAAATCAAAGTATCGACAACCGAAGCCGGCAAATCCTTGCCCATCAAGATGAAGGTTTCAACAGCCAAGCCTTTAAAGCCAGCGTTTGTAAATTGGGATAAAGCAGCTGTCCTTGAGTGAGAAGCTCTGGATCGTCGGGCAAGACGTACCGATCCACTGCCATCTGGACGACGTCCGCAAACCATACCCTCCTCGGCCAGCGGGGGGCCACTAGAATGGACAGGACCCCCTCCTGGGCTATCTTGTGCAGCACACGACCCAGCAGAGGAAATGGAGGAAAAGCATAGAGGAACCGAAACTCCGTCCAGGTAATTGCGAGAGCGTCCGTGGCGAAGGCCAGAGGATCCTTTGACAGGGAGACGAATCTTGGAAGCTTGTGATTGTGACGGGACGCAAACAGGTCCACATCCGGCTGACCCCAGCGGCGTCACAGGGCGAGAAATACCTTGTTGCTGAGAGACATTTCCCCCAGACGAGACGTCCCCCTGCTCAGGGAGACCGCCTCCTGGGTCTCCACCCCCGGAATGTAAATCGCAGAGATCCAGGGAACAGTTTCCTCCGCCCAAGATAAGATCAGAGACACTTCTTTGAGGGCTCACTTGCTCCGAGTCCCTCCCTGATGATTGATGTAGGCAACCGCTGTCTGATTGTCCGAGCGGACCTGCACAGCACGACCCCGAAGGTGGGAAGTCAACTGGAAGAGAACCAACCTGATCGCCCTCAACTCTAGAAAGTTGATGGGCGCATGGGCCTCCTGGGGACCCCCCTGACCCTGGAACTTCAGTGACTGCCAAACTCCCCCCCAACCGGTCAGACTGGCATCCCAGCGCGGAGGCAGAAAGGACCTGCCCACTAGAAGATTCCTCGAGTCTAGCCACCACGAGAGGGACTGCCTGGCCAGAGGAGACAGAGCAAATTTCTGATCCAGGGACTCCTGATTCCGATCCCAAACCGACAAGAGATACAACTGAAGAGGTCTCATGTGGAACTGAGCAAAGGGAACCGCCTCGAAGCAAGACATCATGAGGACTACCAACTGCATCCCCAGACAGATGGAGGGATGAGGGCACAGCAGCAGCGCCCACATCTGAATGCCCTCCACTTTCTGCTGAGGGAGAAATGCCTTGACCTGAGAAGTATCCAGCGTCATGCCCAGGAAGGACCTCGCCAAAGACAGAGATAGTGAAGTCTTCGGATAACTCATCACCCAGCCGAAGGACTCGAAAGTGGACGTCACCACCTGAGTATCCTTCTCAGCCTGATGAAGAGATTGAACAGCAATCAATAGGTCATCCAGGTAAGGGAGAATGCGAATGCCCTGGCTTCTCAGTAGAGCCATGACACCCGCCAGCACCTTGGTGAAGACCCAAGGGGCCGCGGTGATACCGAACGGCAAGGCCACAAACTGGTAGTGTTGATCCCCCAGAGCGAACCTCAAGAACCTCTGGTGACCTGGAAAGATCGGAACGTGAAGGTAGGCATTCTTGATGTCCACCGTGGTCATGAAGTCGCCCGGCCGAAGGGAATTCACAGCCGAGCCTAAGGTCTCCATGCGGAAATGCTTGAATCTGACAAATTTGTTGAGACCCTTTAACCGCAAGCCTACCTTGAGATTTTGTCACCCTTTGTTGCCAGATTATTTTGCACCATTTTGCGCTCCCCATGTTCAACTGTGATTTTTGAAGGGATTTCCAGGGATTTCCCAGGAAAGTGATATATTGTTTTTTTTCAGCAGAGCCTGGGCTTTAACATGAAATGTTTTGTTTGTCATTTTATAAGTGTATTCTCAATATTTTTGGGTGAAAATTGTGCAAAAAAAAAAAAAATATATATTTTTTACAATTTGTAGTGTTTTTCTGTAATAAAAAATCTAAGTGTCAATAAAATCTTATTGCGCGTGAAACCCCAATTTCTCCCGGTTACAGTGGTACCACGTATGTATAGGTAGACACCCTTTCCTGCCCAGGAACTATGCTATGCAATATGCGCACCTTGCAGTTTTTCAAGAAAAACAACCCTTTACATTTAAAATACCCCCCATAAACTATATATTCTCTAGATGTATACACCTCAAGCTTTCTAGGCGTACCAGGCTTGTTGACATGGGTGCAGTTTTCTAGAAGTAATCCCTCAATGTACTGTAAAAAACAGAAAATCTGAAAAAGCAACATCCCCCAAACAGAACAATACCCAACATGCATAGGTTCTGTCAAGGAGAGAGTTGCCAAACACCCCAAAGTAAAGCATGCGCATAACGGTAATTTTACTTCAGATTTTCAGCTCTGCAGACAAAGTGCGCACCTTGTGCTTTTTCTACAAAACCAACCCTTTACATTTGGAATATCCCCCATAAACCATATATTCCCTGAAAGTACACATGTTAAGCTTTCTAAGCGTACCCAGCTTGTTGTAGTGGGCTCATCTTTCTGGAAGTAATATCTTGAAGAATTCTTAGGTTGCACAGGGTTTCACAAAAAAATGTATAAAATAGCAGAATAAAAAACACCTTTTCCTAAAATATCAATATGCAAATAAGAAAAAACAAGCTAAATCTGAAAGCGCAAGGTCCCCCGAGCAGAACAATACCCAACATGCATAGGTACTACAGGTACCTTTTGACTGCCAGTCTACTTGAGATTTTGTCACCCTCTCCCGTTCTCCCATTCTTTGAGATACACCAGGATAAGGCGGTGTTCCGCCTGAAGCCGGACTCTCCGCATCAGGTGGTGGCTTATGTTCATTGATTCGAGATATTCGAGCCGCCCGCTAACACACGCCTGACCAAAGTAACAGTCACCAGAAGGACAACCTTGAGGGTAAGAACAGCCAGAAAGCATCCTGAATAGGACCAAAGGGACAAAACCCTGCAAGCAGACTGAATTTCAAATTCAAATCCCAGCAGGGACCATAGGATTACCCCCTGAAAGAAGTCTTAACCAAGGAAGACTGAACAAGAGACTACTAAGGCAAGGCAGAACCTGACCCATCAGAGTACTGAGTTGGAGAACCAACTCCAACTCATGCTGAAACAACTCCAGAACCCTGGGAACCGAAAACGCCCAAAAGGGAAGAGACCTAGACTCACACCAATCAATATGGGTATGCCATACCCTATAACAGATGGAAGAAGAAGAGGAAGAAGCTTGCTCCTAGTCTTTCCATAGCCTTAATCACCGAGACAGATAAGCCTGTCTCCATAAAGATGGATGTTTCAGCAGTAAGGCCGACTAGGCCAGAGTCTGTAGATTGGGGTGACGTAAAGGGGCCCTGAGTGAGCAGAGCTGGCACTCCTGGCAGAAGGTACAGAGAACTACTGCCCTCGGTACCATGTCTGCAAACCACACTCTACTAGGGCACCTGGGGGCCACCAGAATCACTGGTCCCCTTACCAGAGCAATCTTGCGCAGAACCCTGCCTAGCAGGGGGAATGGAGGAAAGACATACAGAACCGAACGTCCAGTCATGACGTTACTAAGGCATCCAGACCAATGCCAGAGGATCCTGGGACAGGGAAACAAGGCCGAGAACTTGTGATAGTGACGGAACACAAACAGATCCACAACTGGTTGGACCCCATAGTGACACAGGGATTAGCACATCCTGTCAGAGGGACTCCACCGGAGCGAATATCACTGATATGCAGGGAACATTGTCTCCACCCAGAATAGGGTCATAGACACTTCCTGGAGGGTCCTCCAGCTCCAGGCCCCTCCCAATGATTAATGTAGGACACTGTCGTCAGACAGACCGAGCGCCCCCAAACTGGCAGGCCCAGAAGGGAAGTAGTCAAGTGAGATAGAACCAACTGAAAACGCTCACTGTCTCAAACATCAATAGGCGTAAGGACCTTCTAAGGGCCCCACCTCCCCCAGAATCGCAGGGACTTTCAGAAGAAACCCTCCCCCTTCAACCTGATAGGTTGGCATCCATGGTGACCGTTTCCAGGAAAGGGGCAAGAAGAAACTGCCCCCAGACAGATTCCTTGAGTTCATCCACTCCAAGAGAAACCTTCTTGCCAGGTGGGAAGGCCCACAGACCCTGCTGCAGCGATGCTGGATCCCTGTCCTGTATTCACAATAGTAGTCGCAGAAGGGCCGAAGGGGAACTGAGCATAAGGGACCTCTTCCGAGCAAGCCACCAACGGGCCCACAAGCTGTATCCCTGCCTGGTGAAGGGACCGGGACAGCAATGAGGGACTGAGCCCATGTGACAAGATTGTCCACTTTATTGCTGAGAAGGGAAGATTCTCGTTTAAACCTAATCCAGATTCATTCCTAGTAATGGAGTTACCAATTAAGGGGACAATGAGGACTTGGGGTGAATGATCACCCATCCAAATGACTCCCAATGGACGCCATCAGCCGGGTATCCAACTTAGCCTGACGTAGAGACTGGTAAGTGAAAAAGGACGTCCAGGTAGGTCGTCGCGCGGACGCCCCTTGGTCTCATCAGAGACATCACCACCGTCAGCACCTGGGTGAGCACTCTGGGAGCTGAAGAGAGGCCAGATAACAAGGCCACAATTAGCAGTGTTGGACTTCCAACACGAACCTGAAGAGCCTCAGTGTCCTGAAGGCACAGGGATGTGAACATAAGCATCTTAGAGCTCCACAGACGGCAAGAAGCCCCCTGGGCGCAAGGCGATGATGGCCCATTTCAGAGTTTCCATGCAGAAACTGCCTCTAATTGGAGAATTGCTGTGAATCCAGAATGGGCCAGCCTGACCCATCCTTTTGGGGGACTGGAAGTTGGTGTAGCAGCCCCTGCCTCTGCCTGTTACGGGCAATCTGCAAGTGACCCTCAGACCTTGCAGGCCTTGCATAGCCTGTGCCAGCAACTGAACAGCGGCAAGGACCAGGAGTACCCACGAAGGACACCCCTGGTTCTTGTTTAACACTAAGGAAGGGGGAAATAGGGGTGCCCCTGCCCCGAGGGGGCCTAGACAGCTGCCTGCGTTGGGGTGACTTACCCTTTTTACCAAACAGGTCTAGACGGGCCCCAAATAAATGTAGCCCTCTAAAGGGAAGCCCAGTAAGAGTCTTTTAGTAGCTTCGTCAGCACCCCACTGTCGCAGCCAAACCAAGCGACGTATAGCCACCGCATGGGCAGAAGTTCTTGCACACATTCTAATGGTGTCGTCCAACGTTAATAGGATAAATCTTACAAACACATCACAGTTGGAGAGTGCATTAAACACATCCCAGGGGAGATTATCAGAGTGATGATCAAGCATCTTTCTGACGAGGGTTCTAGTGGCCACTGCAGTAATCGCGGCGGCACAGACCGGGCGCAACGCCGTCCCTGCACAAGAAAAGGCGTGGGAGGCCAGCAGCTCAATGCGCCGGTCCTCAGCATCCCGAAGGGTATTATGAGCAGGGGCTGTAATAAAGGGGGGGGGTTAGGAACCCCTATGATCGGGGCATCCACCGCGGGGGGATGACCAGCAATTAACCACCTCAGGGGGAAAGGGGTATTTCCTATCCCAGTCCCCTGGGACCCCTGAAAGTTTACTGGGGCATTCCCATTCCTTGAGGACAAGGGCATGGAAGTGAGCCTGTTCTAGGAATTCCAAACGCGCTGTTGCTGTATGGAAATGCTCCCCTCTCGGCTTGGAAGCTTCACCAGGGAGAGAGATAGACAGAGCCTTAAAGACCTTAATCAACAAATCGTCAGTGTCACACTGGCCCCAGAATTCAGGTCCAGAATAATCATGACTCCTCTGCCTCTCATCAGAGTCAGAGAATAGCTCTCCATCAGAAGGGGAATAGTCACACGGAGTAGAAAACTCCTCAGTTCCCATAGGAAAAACAGAAACAGGAGACGTCAAGTGCCGCTTCTTACCAGGGCCCTTGCGCTCTGACAACCTCGCAATGATCTGTTCAGCCGTGGGCAGTCTGGAAGACGCAACAGGCTGCAACTCCCCCTTTGTATGCGACTCAGCAGGAGTGAGATTTAAGCATGGGGAAATAGGTGAAATGAAGCGAGGTGCAGCCACTGGCAGGCCTGATTGCAGAGCCAGTGCTTGCTCGGCACAGGGTCCGCAGACCCGTGCCCTGTCAGCATCAGCATGGGGTTGTCCACACGCTATACACAGCGGGTCCTGTCCCAGAGGGACCCCGGTCACATAATTCTGTGATGCCTCCATATGGTGATTATTTAAGGCACAATATGCCAGTAGGAATTTACACTATAAGCAACCCTGGATGCCCCAAAGACCCGCTAGGGAAGTGGGAGAATTTTTCAAGGCCCGCTATAAATTTACACCGGGCCGGGAGAAGCCAATGGCGTTCACCGGTCTGAAAGACACAAAGAGAAGAAAATGGTGTCAGAACCAAGAAAACTATAATGAGAATAAGCCGCCCGCGAGGGCACTTACAGTACCACGGTAAGCAGGAGCGTCACGCGCGGACAAAAAGGCGCCGTGTACCTCGAAGGGCGGGCCAGCGGTCCATGGCGCAGAGCACGCCAAAAACAGACCCCGCCCTCCCGAAGAGCGCGAAGTCCAACAACAGCCAATGAGGACATGTAGGTGTTTGAGGTAGCGCCGCCGCCCGGTGCGGAGCCTTCAACTAAGGAAAGAAGCGCGTGCGGCGGCGGCAGTCTGCAAGTAAAATACATAGAAAGGGCGCAGCGGCTGACACCATATCTATAAAAGTCCAAAGACAGACAAAGGCCATATAAGTGCAAGGATCCAATACAGAGCACACAGGCACACCCCCCCCTATCTCCCCCCCCCCCCCCCCCCGACTACGGGGGGAACGAGGGAGGATGGCGGCCCTTGGTACAGGGCCCACCGCTACACGGGGCAAGGGGCAGTAATGCGGGAGGGGCATCCCAAGGAGGCTCACCATCAGCCTACACCGCCTACCCTTTGGTGGGGGACTGCGGAGGAGCAGCGCTCCATAAGCACGTGGTGCTGCCTACCTTCACCAGACCAGCGCAGCCCAGGCTGGGAGGCACAACACAACGAGGACGGGTGGGAATAGTCCAACAGCAAACCCTTCCTAGGTCCAGAAGTGAGAACAAAAAGAGCATCAGATCTCCTGAAAGACTGAAAGTAGCGACCAAATAAAACTTCAGAGCCCTGACCACATCCAGAGAATGCAGTGTCCACTCCTTGGAATTAGCAGGATTAGGACACAATGAAGGCAAGACAATGTCCATGATTGAGATGAAAGGCAGACACCACCTTAGGCAAGAAATCCGGCTTAAGCCGAAACACCACCTGACGCCTCTCAAAATAAGGAGGTTTGATGGAAAGCGCCGCCAGCTCAGAAACTCGCCACCAAAAAGGCTACCTTAAGAGTCAGAATGGGCAAAGCAGCCCCACGGATAGGCTCAAAGGGAGGACCCTGCAGAGCAGACAACACCAGATTCAAGTCCCAGACTGGTAGCATAGGCTTGCGAGGTGGACGCACATGAGTAACACCCTGGAAAAAAGTTTTAACCAACCGGTGGTTGGCAAAGGATCTTTGGAAAATAATTGCCAGAGTTGAAACATGACCTTTGAGGGTACTAAGTTGAAGGCCAGAATCCAAACCATATTGCAAAAATTCCACAATCCTGGGAATGGAAAAAAACCCGACTGGGAAGAGACTTGGACTCACACCAGGCAATGTAAGCATGCCAGACCCTGTAATAGATAAAGGACAAGGACTTCTTCCTAGCCCTAATCATGGAATCAACAACAGAGGCAGGCAACCCCTTTACCATCAAGATGGAGGTTTCAGCAGCCAAGCCGTCAAAGCCAGCGTTTGTAAACTGGGATGGCACAGCTGCCCCTGAGTGAGCAGATCTGGGTCCTTGGGCAGGACGAACTGATCTACTGCCAACTGCATGATGTCTGCGAACCACACCCTTCTTGGCCAACAGGGGGCCACCAGGATGGCTGGCAAACCCTCCTGGGATATCTTGCGCAGCACCCTGCCCAGCAGAGGAAACGGAGGGAACACATAGGGAAGCCAAAACTCCATCCAAGGCATTGCCAGTGCATCCGTGGCGAAGGCCAGAGGATCCTGTGACAGAGAGACAAACCTGGGAAGTTTGTGATTGTGACCGGACGCAAACCGGTCCATATCCAGCTGACCCCAGCGGTGACATAGGGAGAGAAACACCTGGTAATTGAGGGACCATTCCCAAAGACGAGACGTCCCCCTGCTCAGGGAGTCCGCCAATTGGTTCTCCACCCCCGGAATGTATACCGCTGAGATGCATGAGACATTCTGTTCCGCCCAAGACAGTATCAGAGACACTTCTTTGAAGGCTCGCTTGCTCCGAGTCCCTCCCTGATGGTTGATGTAGGCAACCGCCGTCTGGTTGTCTGAGTGGATCTGAACAGCCCGACCCCAAAAGGTGTGTGGTCAGGTGGGACAGAACCAACCTTATCGCCCTCAGTTCCAGGACAGTGATGGGGACAGTGATGGGGCCCCAACGACCCTGGAACTGTAGGGACTTCCAAAAGCCCCCCCCCCCCAGCCCGTCAGACTGGCATCCGTGGTTACAGTCAACCAGCTTGGGGGCAGGAAGGTCCTGCCCACCAGAAGATTCCTTGAGTCCAGCCACCACGATAGGGACTGCCTGGCCAGGGGAGACAGAGCAAATTCCTGATCCAGAGACACAGGGTCCCGATCCCAAACTGACAAGAGGTGCAACTGAAGAGTTCTCATATGAAATTGAGCAAAGGGGACCACCTCGAAGCAGGACACCATCAGGCCCACCAACTGCATCCCCAGACAGATTGAGGGATGAGGACACAAGAGCAGAGCCCGTGCCTGCTTCTGAAGACCCTTCACCTTCTGCTGAGGAAGGAACACCTTGACCTGAGAGGTATCCAGAGTCATGCCCAGAAAGGACCTCACCAAGGACGGGGACAGTGAAGACTTGGGAAAATTGATCACCCAGCCGAAGGACTCCAGAGTGGAGATCACCACCTGGGTGTCCTGTTCGGCATGATGAAAGGACTGAGCCACAATGAGGATGTCGTCCAGGTAGGGAAGGATGCGAATGCCCCGGGTTCGCAGCAGAGCCATCACTCCGGCCAGTACCTTGGTGAACACCCAAGGCACAGAGGTGATACCGAATGGTAAGGCCACAAACTGATAATGCTGATCCTGAAGCACGAACCTCAGAAATCTCTGATGACCTGGGAAGATAGGCACATGAAGATAAACATCCTTGATGTCCACGGTGGTCATGAAGTCGCCCGGGCAAAGGGTACCGACACCAGAGCGTAGCGTCTCCATGCGAAAATGTTTGAATCTGACAAACTTGTTGAGGCCCTTCAAGTCCAGAATGGGCCTCAGAGAGCCGTCCTTTTTGGGGACCGTGAAGAGATTGGAATAGTACCCCTGACCCTGTTCTTGATGGGGCACCGGACAAATGACCCCTGACTCCAGCAGGCATTGAACCGCCAAAAGTAACCCTTGAGCTGACAGGGGGTTTAAAGACATCCGGGATCTGATGAATCTTGGGGGTGGCCAGGCTGCAAACTCTATCTTGTAATCGGAGGACACCACTTCCTGAATCCACCGGTCTGAAACGTGGAGCCTCCAGACGTGAGCAAAGAGCCGAAGCCGCCCCTCCACCCGGATGGGTGAGGGCGCCCCCTCATGCCTGGGGGGCCTTGGGAGGAGGTTTGGGCTTGGAACCCCAGGACAGACCAGGACGTCCAAGGGATCTGCCACGGCCCCAAGACTCTCTGCGGCTACCTGAGAAGAGGGAGCCACGACCTCCTCTGAAAGAACAAAGGGAGGGGAGGGAGACAGAGGTCCCCGGAAAAGGCCCGGGGCTGCCTCCTACGCTGAGGCAGCCTACCATCCTTGGCCAAAACATCAAGACGCTCACCAAAGAGCCACAGCCCAGCAAAGGGGAGTCCAGTGAAAGCCTTCTTAGCAGCAGCATCAGCTGCCCACTGACGTAACCAAACAGAGCGGCGCATAGCCACCAAAAGTGCAGAGGTCCTACCGCCCAGCCTCACAGCATCAACCATGGCATTAAGGATAAATGCAACAAAATCAGAGCAAAGCAAGAGGGCCCTATTATCCTCCCTCCTCTTACCAGCCCTAGCGCCATCACAGAGACGCTTGAGCAGTCTCTTAAGGGCAATAGCAGTAATAGCAGCAGCACAGGCTGGGCGCAGTCCAGCCCCCACACAAGAAAAAAGCATGGCAGGCCAGCTGATCCATGTGCCGGTCCTCGCTGTCCTTCAGAGTGGTAGTGTCAGGAGAAGGCATGACCAAAGTATTAGACAGGCCTAGCACGGGAGCGTCCACCTCAGGGGGACAGGACCAATGCTTTACTTTATCAGCCGGAAAGGGATACCTCTTATCCAATCCCTTGGGCAAAGCGGGCAGCCTGTTAGGACGTTCCCACTCCCTAAGCACCATAGAAGTGAAATGGCCCTGCTCAGGGAACTCCAGACGCCGTTTACCAGGACGAAAGAGCTCACCCTGCTTTCTCTTAGCCACCTCAGGGGGAGCAATGTGCAAGATTTCAAGATTGTCAGTGTCCTCAGGGTACCATGATTCCTCCCCGGACGCAGACCCAGGGTCACTAATGCAACCCTCCTGCTGGTCCCCAGAGGAGTCAGAGTCCTGGAACAGTTCCCCCTCCTCTAGGGAATAAAATCCACCAATGGCATCAAACTCCTCATACTCCCCTGTGGAGCGTGACGGAGTGGAAGTCAGGTGCCGCTTCTTACCCGAGGCCTTCATAGGAATAGGCCCGGCAAGCTGCTTCTCAATGTTGGCCACACGAAGTGCCAGATCAGACTGTGACCCCCTGCTAGCATCCCCCTCACTGGGAGCTAATTGCAGCAGTGGGGGGGGGGGGGGGGGGGTAGGTGATGCCAAAGGGGGCGCAGAGCTGGGAAGCGATGCAGGCAAACCAAGCTGGAGCGCAAGGACACTTTGAGCGCACGGCACGCACACCGTGACATCATTGCTGATAGGGGATACCCTGCGATACGCGTCATCCCCCGGCCCGCCCCCCAGAAGAGCGCGAAAACGGCGCCCACGTGACCATGACACGCCATGACAAAGCAAAAACGCCACAGGTTATAGCGCCCTCAGCCACGGAGTGCAGTACAAAGCAGCGCGGCGGGCAAGGAACACCAAAAAAAAAACACTGTGAACGCCAAAACACCACAACAAACACCATTCGCTGCTACCCAAAGTCGGGGGGGGGGTAGAGAGAGACAAGAAGGCAGCGGCGAGTATCCAGGCCAGAAGGGGGGGACCCCTGAAGGAAAAGAAAAGGACACAGTCCCCAAAAAACACTCACCCCCTCAGAAGCCAGGACAGGAACTCCGCATCCCTAGTAGGCTTATCATAAAGCCTATGGCCGGCTACCCTTTGTGGAACAGGGTCTGCGGCTTGGAGCAGCACTTGACCCTAGTGCTCTTCTACCCTCACCCGATCTGTCAGCCAAGGCTGGGAGGCAGTGAGGGTCCAGAAACAGGTGAAATAGACTTGCAGGGCTGCAGGCTTGGTTGCCCCACTCACCTGCGCAAGAGAGAGAGCCATCTTCTATTTTCGCAGTTTCACTGCAGAGGAAACACTGGGAACTCTATGGTTAATCCCGTTTTTATAGGGGGCCGGGAGATGCCACATCTTTCTGCAGTACCACTGTGCCACCTTGTGGCGGAATAACCCAACTGTTGAATGAATACCGAAGAAGGCAGTGCCATGCAATAAGGAAAAAATGGGTGGAAATAGGCTTACAGGGCCACAGGCCTGCAAATAACCAGAGAGAGCCAACTTTGGTCTTCGCAGTCAGGACTGCAGAGAAACAATGGGAGTCTATGGGTAATTCCTGGCCTTTTATTGGGCCGGGGGGAGCCACAAGTCTTCTGCAGTCAACTGCGCCACCTTGTGACGGAATACCCAGATGTAATGATTGAAATTAAACAAGCCGTGCTGTACACAAGGAAAAAACAACATACATGCCTCTTACAAATATTACTGTTTAATTAGTACTTCCACTACAGCATACCTTGCCTCTTTATTACGTGTATCCACAATGTTAGCCATGTACATACAGCTACACAGGCAACTTAAAAAGTTTAAAAAAATTATGCATTTACATTTACCCATTAAAGAAACCTTACAACACCATGCAGCAGTCAGAAAACAATACTAAACAGTAGAAAAAAATTTCGAGTACATTTTTCCAATAATTTTTGCTTGGGACAGCCTTTTTTACGAGCATTTTGAAAATTTTACGATTGTATTTTCGAGTGCACGTATTTAATTCAACCCCTTTCCTGAATCACTTGAAAAAGTTAAAAATGTACGCATGCGATCCGATATTTCGAGCGACACAAATTTATTTATACCTTTGTTGAATCGAGCCCTTAGAATTAAAGAAACAAAATCACAATATAAGTGTCCTACTTCCCTGCAAGTACAGAATTATTAGAAGAAATGAAATCATCCAGTTAGGCAGCATGTCTGAAGTTGTGAGAATAGCTGGGATTGTTCCATGAAGGTCTGTGATGGCAGGAGGTGAGATTCCATGTGTTCCATGTGTCTATGTCACTTTAGTTTGTGTCCAGCACAGAAGAGAGACAAGTAGATACGGCTGGAGATACTGTGCAACAGCTTACAGCTTGTCTCTGTATGTGATCTATATCTATATTGCTGGGTTAATGCAGTTTACATTTATGACAGAAGATGGTGCTGTTACAAATACTGAGGTATAGTCTCAATCTGTTATAGATTCTCTACTGCATGTTGTATTTCCTGTACATTGAGGTGAGCTATAGGATTTATTTTTCCTGTATATGCTATCCACCATGTAAGGTGACCTTCTCTACACTCATGTTCCAGTAAAGCTAGTTCCTGTTACACCACAAATGTATCTGGATTTGACTTTGCTGCACTCACACTCTGCAACAGATACAAAAGCCAGATTGTGTAGACATAGAACATGATTTATCCCACTCAGTCTGATGCAAGAGGAGTAGAGATATGTCCACCTCTTGGGGTGAAAAAAGGTGGTCATGCATAAAAACAGAAAGTAGGCTAAATCTCAGATTCAGCACTTTATTCAGCAGCACACCAGGATTAATCCATTGCATGACAGCTAGAACTGTAAACCAAAACACAGGACCTTTGGTAAAAAGGCACCTGCCATTCCATTCATTCAAAACATATAGATAAATGACAATGTATTCTGATTGGAGGAGAGCCTGTATATGCGTGGGATAGCTGGAGAGGTAAGAATACTCTGTTTAACCAGGGGCTTCACACACAAACTGCAGCACTGACTGTAGAACAAAAGACTAGAAATCATCCCAACAATTCTCCTGGGAGAGATCAGAATGGCAGAAGTTAAATGTCTGGGAGGTAAGACAAGCATACTTAGGGTAATTCTTTAGAGGTTATTTAGAATCCATACCAAACACAGAGGTAAGCATCGGAAATAACAGGCAATGGCTATGACACAATGCTTGTATTTTACCGCAAAGGAATTGTGGAAAAGAAAATAGAGGAGCAAGGAAAGGGAATAGCAGGGAAGGGTGGTTTTCCAGGCCCTCACAGTAGGTGCAGGGGAACCTATTCAGCCAAGGAAAATATATAAAAGATTCTATATTTCTGCCTATACCAGCACACTATTGGTATACATTTAAGGGTTTGGTCCTTTTTAAACCTTTAGACCCCAGGCAGCATCCTCGTTCAGAATATTAACACACATTTACTCCCTGAGGTGTATCTTGGTGAATCACAGTAGGTACAGAAACTAGTTAAAATAAATCCTGAAAATATCGAGGAGGATAAAACCCTTCAAGGTTCTAGATAACAGGCCACACTGATTTTAACAGTGGATGTAAAGAAACATTTTCACTTGAATTATAAAGTATTTCATTTTAAAAGAAACATATTGCTACTTAATATTGGTGGCTGGGGACATGCTTGCTCAGCTTAAACCATAGGACCAGGCAAAAAGCTGAGTCCAAGATTTGTTAAAACCACCTCCTCTGACGTCACTTGTGGGGAGGGGTGGATTTTTGTCAGTATACATTCACTTTAAAAATTGCACATATAGTTTAGCACTGTTATATTTAATGGCTCTATTCTCATCTGAGCATTCAGACAGGGTATGCTAGTAAAATTGCTGCAAACTATGTTGCTGCTTTTGACTCCAATCCTCCATTGAAATGCAAAGCAATGCATGTTAAAGTGGCCCAAAACCCACCCTGATCGATCCCCCCCCCCGGGGCATCCAAAATCGGGATGCCCCGCTGTGTGAAACCCCCCCCCCCAGGTCGCCCCGTAGACTAATCTTGCTTCCCGGTCCAACGGCGCATACGCGAGCTGCATCCCCACTAGCACTCTAGCAGGAAGTGTGCTCGCACCAGGCATTTGTGAATGGCCGGCGCAGGCACGCTCCCCGTTAGAAGGAAGCGGGGTATGCTTGGAGCCGCTGGCCTTAGACGAAGCGGATTGGATAAGCGTGCACGCATGCGCCAAAGGGGGAGGCGAGTTGGCATCAGCGATCTGGGGGGTTTCACACAGGGAAAGGACTGAAATCCAGGATAGCCAATATGTGTTTTGGTCCATTTTAAAACTACATATACTATTGTTTATCGATGGTTTTCTTTTTGATAAATACACTGATACATACTATATATACATAATCTGATACAGATTATATACATAATCTGCACAAAAAATGTATGCATTAAAAGTGCAAAGCCTGTTAACGGTGACAGCTAAAGAGAAATAATTATTGCCTCTGCTCTAGCTGCCTAATCTGGCTAGAGGTCTGCCCACAGCAATAGAAGGGTTAATGGTGCTCTGCATGGCACTTAAATGGCTTAGTCACCTGTTTAAGAGCAATTCAGAACAAAAATGCCTGAAAGAAATTAAGTGTCCCCATCCATCATGTGTGCAGTAAGACTGGCACATACATAATACATGAGCGCAGCAGAATGACTGGGAAATTAG
Organism: Gastrophryne carolinensis; assembly: GCA_027917425.1. Lineage (NCBI taxonomy): Eukaryota > Metazoa > Chordata > Amphibia > Anura > Microhylidae > Gastrophryne > Gastrophryne carolinensis. Next base: position 346,623,756 of record CM051238.1, on the reverse strand, counting down.
CTAGGCTGTTTGGATACCCTTCAAGCCTCAGGAGTAAATCCCTGGCAGTCTACAAGCAATAGACCTCGACAAGAAGCAACCCCCCCCTCCCCCGGGCCCACTTGTTGTTCTGTAGCGTTCTATCAATTTTTATTAGGCTTGCGTTTTATTTTATGCGCCCTCGGGCAAAACAACTGAATTGTGCAAGTGCAGTGCGCATCACAGTGTAACTGCCGTGTTTAATAATTGCAAAATTACTCCCGAGTATTACCTACAACACTGCCGAGTGTGGAGGGAAACAGATTTATATCGACCTTGTCGGGGAACACCCCTTCAGTGCCAGAGCCTAGCAAGATACAGGGCAGGGCGTGCATGGGATAGGAACTTTCAGTCATATCAAGGAGGCTCACCTCTTCTTTTTTGGATGCATCACTATTAACGCCATCCAGTTTATTCTTTAATTCTAAAAAGAAAATAAAAAATTATTGAAAAAGGAAAATATGAATTAAATCAATATTTTCTGCACATTAATCTACAATATTTCTATTTGAGAATAATATTATAAATAATCGCAAATACTAATAATCATATCAGCCCAGCGGCCACTAATCTGATACAAAGCAAAAGTCGCTGAGGCTCTCCTCATACATCCAGTGAAATGTCCCAAAGAAGAAATATTTAATACCTTAAAGAGGACCAAAAATACAGTTTTGTGATTACTCACCTTTAAAACGGATATTATAAGTGTGACATACACTCCGCTTCAATAAGTCTTGACAGTTGGGTTATTCTCCAGTAGAGGGCGAACTTCTGTAGAGATGAATGCAAAAAAAGAAGCCCCTCCCGGTCCATAACTACCTGGGACCTCCCACCAATTCCCCAGTGTAAGATAGCAGTAAAGGGACCAGGAAGAACCAAATATAACAATATTAACAAAAAAAAATGGTTCACCATATAAAGCATCCAGAATACCAAACAGGGTGGGTGAAGCGGAGTGTATGTCACACTTATAATATCTGTTTTAAAGGTGAGTAATCACAAAACGGTATTATTCCAAGTGTGACATACACTCCGCTTCAATAAGTCTTGACAGTTGGGATATCCAATAGCAGTGTCCGTCAAGGGTGGGAACCATAAACAGTAAAGAATGCACCAACTCAAACCACTGCAGCTTGCAGAACCTTGCGGCCAAAAACAGCATCCGCTGAAGCCCGCACATCAACCTTGTAAAACTTGGGAAAAGTATGAACAGAAGACCAAGTAGCAGCCTTACAAACTTGTTCAACAGAAGCCTGGTGCTGAAAAGTCCAGGATGCACCCACAGCACGAGTAGAGTGCGCAGTGACCCTAAAAGGGGAAGTCCTCCCCTTAGCAGAATAGGCCCCAACAATGGCCTGACGAATCCATTTGCTAATCGTAGACTTAGCAGGTGCCAAACCTTTCCTGGGCCCGCAGGCCACCACGAAAAAAGTGTCCGTCTTGCAGAAGGAAGAAGTAGTCACCAAATAGTACTTCACACAGCGAACAACGTCCAAATTGTGCAGAACCCTCTCCTTGTCATTGTTAGGCTTAGGACTCAAGGAAGGGACAATATCCCGATTGAGGTGGAAAGCAGACACCACCTTAGGAAGGAAATCCGGTTTGAAACGAAAAACCACCTTATCCTGGTGTCTCTCAAAGCAAAGGGCCTGAATCGACAGAGCCGCCAACTCAGAGACACGCCGAACCGAGGTAATCGCCACCAAGAAGGCAACCTTCTGAGTGAGAACCGAAAGAGCAATATCATGTAGCGGCTCAAAAGGCGGACCCTGCAGAGCCGAAAGAACCAAATTCAAGTCCCAAACAGGAACTACAGCTTTTCGAGGGGGCCGCACATGCGCCACCCCTTGGAAACAAGTCTTAACCAGCGGGTGTAAGGCAAAAGACCTCTGGAAGAAAACCGACAGAGCAGAAACCTGTCCTTTCAAAGTACTAAGCTGGAACCCCAGGTCCAGATTATGCTGAAGAAACTCCAAAATCCTGGGTACAGAAAAAACCCTGCAAGGCAAGGCCCTAGCCTCACACCAATCAATATAGGACCTCCAAGTCCTATAGTAAATGCCAGAAGAGGACCGCTTCCTAGCCCTAACCAGGGTCAGAACGACCGCCTCAGACAAACCTTTCTCTTTCAAGATGAAGGTTTCAGCAGCCAGGCTGTCAAAGCCAGCGTTTGTAAATTGGGGTAAAGTAGATGACCCTGGGATAGCAGGTCCGGTATCAGAGGAAGCCAGTACTGGTCTACGGCCATCCTTACGACGTCTGCGTACCAAACTCTTCTTGGTCACCTTGGAGCCACCAGAATCGCTGGTGCCCCTTCTAGAACCAGTTTGCGAACCACCCTGCATAGCATGGAGACAGGTGGAAACAGGTACAGAAAACCCAGGTCCTTCCACGCCAGAGACAAGGCATCCACTGCCAAGGCCAGGGGATCCTGAGAAAGAGACACAAATGCCGGAAGTTTGTGATTGTGCCTCGAGGCAAAGAGATCCACCTCCGGAGTCCCCCACTTGCGGCAAAGATCCAGAAAGACCTCGGGTTTGAGAGACCACTCTCCGTGGCGAGAGGACCCCCTGCTCAGGGAATCCGCCTCCGTATTCTCCACCGGAATGTAGACTGCCGAAAGGCAAGGAACATTGCTCTCCGCCCATCGCAGGATCAGAGAGACTTCCCTGAGGGCACTCCTGCTGCGAGTCCCTCCTTGGTGATTTATGTAGGCCACTGCCGTTCGGTTGTCCGAACGCACCTGAACCGGAAGACCCCGTAACTGTGGGGTTAACCGAGCCAGAACCAGACGAATGGCTCGAAGCTCCAATACATTGATGGGGGTGTGAGCCTCCTGGGGACCCCACACCCCGCTGAACTGATGACTCTTCCAATAACCTCCCCAGCCCGACAGGCTGGCATCCGTGGTAACCGTCTCCCAACAAGGGACCAGAAAGGATTTGCCCTTCACCAGATTGCTCAAGTCCAGCCACCACCGTAGTGACTGCCGAACCCTGGGAGACATCCTGAAAGGTTGATCCAAAGACTGTGGGCTCCTGTCCCAATACGTCAATAGGAGAAGTTGAAGAGATCTCATGTGAAATTGTGCAAACGGCACAGCCTCGAAGGAGGACACCATCAGGCCCACCAGTTTCATCCCCTGTCGGATAGAGGGGCAAGGGCTGGCCAGAAGAAGACGGATCAGGTCCTGAATCCCCTGCACCTTGGTCTGGGGCAGAAACACTCTGGCCCGACTGGTATCCAGATTCATGCCCAGAAATGAAATCACTCGATACGGGGAGAAAGAAGACTTGGTGCGGTTGATCACCCACCCGAATATCTCCAGGGTCAACACCACCTTGAGGGTGTCCAGTTCTGCCTGCTGAAGGGAAGAGGCAGAAATCAACAGATCGTCCAGATAAGGCACAATGCGAATGCCCTGAGATCTGAGCACAGCCATTACGCCCGCCAAAACCTTGGTGAAGACCCTCGGTGCCGAGGTCAGACCGAAGGGAAGAGCTACGAATTGATAATGTTGATCCTCCACCGCAAACCGGAGGAATCTCTGATGTGCCTGAAAAATCGGAACATGCAGATACGCATCCTTGATGTCTATGGATGTCATAAAATCCCCTTGGCGAAGGAAATTGATAGCCGAGCACAGAGTCTCCATGCGGAACTTTTTGGCTCTGATAAACCTGTTGAGAACCTTGAAGTCTAGAAAGGGTCTCACCAAACCCTCCTTTTTGGGGACCGTGAAAAGGTTGGAGTAGTAACCCTTGCCTCTTTCCAACGGAGGCACCGGGCATATAACCACCATGTCCAGAGAGCTTTTCACTGCCAACAGGAGCCCCTGCGCAGCCTGAGGGTCCGAGGGCACCCGAGACCTTAAGAATCTTGGGGGCGGCCAGTACTCGAACTCCAGCTTGTACCCGGAGGAGACCACTTCCAAGATCCAATTGTCTGTGACCTCCCGGGCCCAGACCTGGAAGAAGAGTCGCAGCCGTCCCCCCACCCTTACGGGTGAGGGCGCCCCTTCATTGCTGAGCCGGTTTAACGGCAGGCTTGGAACCCCAGGCAGCCGCGGGACGTGCCCGACCTCTGCCTCTGTTCCAGGATGAGCCCCTGACCCCCGAGAAGGCCAGACCCCTAGACACTCTGGCCCCTCGAAAGGAAGGAGTGAACGAGCCCGTCCCCTGAAAGGGACGGCGCTGCTTCCTCCGCTGAGGTAGCTTACCGCCTTTAGCAACAGCATCCAATTTATCTCCAAACAGCCGCGCCCCCAAGAAGGGGAGAGCTGTGAGTGACTTCATGGCTCCAACGTCCGCTGTCCACTGACGGAGCCAGACCAGTCTGCGCATGGCCACCAGCAAGGCTGACGTCCTACTACACACGACAATGGAGTCTTCCATCGCAGCCATGACAAAATCCATGAACAATTCGCACTTCTTAAGTACAGCGAACTCAGCGCTAGCTGGATCCAGCTGAGCGTTATTCAGCCAGTCCCTGATAAGAGACCTGGTAGCAAGCGACACCATGGCAGATGCACTAACCGGTCGCAGGGCCAAGCCCACGTTGGCAAATGCGTGGCACGCCATCTGATCAAGGAGCTTGTCCTCGCCATCCTTAAGGGAAGAGGCGTCAGGAGTGTTCAGTACAGAAGAGTTGGTCAACCCTAACACATGCGCGTCGACCTCGGGAGGAGAAGACCAGCGCTTGACCGCCTCCACCGGAAAGGGATATGTCTTATCCCATCCCTGAGGCACACCAGGCAGCCGACAGGGCCTCTCCCATTCCCTAAGTATCAGCACATCAAAGTGACCCTGGGTAGGGAATTCCAGACGGGGCTTGTAGGCCCCAAAAAATTCCCCCTTCTCAGGTGGATCAATATCCAACACCTCCAATAAATGTGACAAAACAGTGGCCGTATCAACGGCATCCCCCAGCGCCTGCCCGGCATTGGAATTCCCAGGCTGACCATAGTCAGCCTCTGAATCCTGATATAATTCCCCGTCCTCAAGCGGGGAATAATCGGACAATTCAGCGGATTCATCGTCAGTGTCCCACAAGGGCTGGGCCAACGACAACTGTCTCTTTTGAGCCTGGGGCTTCTTGCCCACCGTGCTAGCAATCATTTTCTCTATGCTGGCCAACTTAGCCCAAACATGAGAAAGCGACTCCCCACTAGTACCAATGTCACTTGGGGTACGGATCAGGTGGGGAGGGGAAGGCGATGAGGCGGGAGGAGCCGACCCAGAAGGCTGGGTTCCCGCGTTATGGCCTTTTGTGCGCATGGTATACAGATCAGCACATTCTCCCCCGTAAGGGATACCCCACACATGGCCCGGATTGTCCCAAAGGGATCCCGGGCCTGGTATCCTGCAGAGCCTCCATATGGTGAATTTTTGTGGTCAGTCGCGAGACCGTAGGGAATTACGCATAAGCAACCCGGGATGCCCCTTAAAAGTCCCGGTGGGAGGATTTTTTGGGGGTGGACAATATTTATAGCTAGGGACCCCAGGACCAGGAGAGACCCCTTAAAATGCACTTATACGGGGACACCTGTAACACACAAAAAAGGACACATAAGAGCGGTGCATAGTAAGGGATGCCCTAGCATAGATATACAGTCACACTGCCGAAATATTAATGTAAGGTATATGACTGCGTATACATATAAATATATCGCCAAGCAGCCATACAGAGCAATTAAAAGGGCATATAGGCACACACACACATATACCGATCATGGCCAGAAATGAACTATGATATCTCCATATAACAAAATATGCCCCCGATGGATGAAGCCCACAGGCACAATGACGCCCGGCGACATGTCCGCAAGTAGGGCATAAGAATAGGATTACCAGCTAAGGAGCCCGTATGGAAAACTCACGCGCCAGATGGCGTCCAGACGAGGAGAGGGAGAAGGGGGCGGGCCAGCGTGGAGCGCGCCCACACATGGCCCCGCCCCCCACCGACGCGGAATCCCCCCCCCCAAGCCGCGCTTCCAACCAATAGGGCTGGAGCCGGCAGACGACGCAGAGGGGGGCGGGCCGACGCGCTCCGCCAACGCGGGTGGGCGCCAGGCCCCGCCCCCCATCACTGTGGAAGGCAGAAGGTCGCGCTCCCCGGCCAATATGGCCGCGGAGCCGACCCTGAGAGAGAACCGGCCCGCTGCTGCAGAGAGCGTGTGAGCGGGCTGACAGTAACATACACGCACACACATAAAGTGAAAAACACACACATGCAAATAGCGGTCGGCGAGTCAGCCAGCCCCCCGATCACGCTCGGTTTCGTCCACTTTAAATACTTTGCACATATATTGTGTGAGAAATTACACACAGAAAAACACACAGTAAGATGTATAAATGAAAACGGGTTTCATTTACCAGCACAGTAAATAATCTTTACTAACCCAATATTTTCATGAAGTTTCTCCAGATAACCTTAGATATTATAGACAGTTGTTACATGTTAAGGTGAAGTTAGTTTACAGTACAATAAATGTTATAATGGTGAGAGAGAGATAATGCAGAGACAGCAAGAGATACTTAACACTAGCCATTATGGTTGCTGCAGGTCGCGGGTTGGGGGCCCATCCATTGTCTGCCCAGCCGTCCAAGCAGCCTAACTAATCTACCAACACTAAGGGGTGTGGCCAGCATTCCCCACCTCCTGTGTGTGTCTGCAATGATCTGCCCACAACCGGCCTCTGTGAGATTAGATACAAATTCTATAAAAGGGTATAATTTCCACAATATGCATATTATATTGTAACCTAGACATTCATGATCCCCATTAATTTCTTAGTTAAATGAACCTAAACTTCAAATACATATCATACAGAGTCTGAAACTATGTTGATTATCAGTCTTTGGCTAATATATTTATGCCATGTTTGATATCAAATAAAGGGTCTTATAATCCTGAATAAGACTCTCTCATTAATATAGTCATAACGGACATATTTCAGAAGTTACCACTCTTCCACAAATAATATCCAATATCCGTGTCTAATGTGTATTTGAGTTGGAGGCCAACCTAATTAGGAATTCAAGTATTCCTTTTCAAGGGGAGATAAGCTGCAGCTCAGAAAACACCCCAGCTATTGGGGTAGCTTTTTGGCAGCTAGGTGTGAAAAATACCATTTTGTGAATACTCACCTGTAAAATGGGTATTATAAGTATGTCACACACCCCGCTTCAAGACATTCTTTACATGTGGGTTATACTGACCTGTAGATGGCGATATTGCAGAGATGTAAGGAAAAAAGAGAGCCCCTCCCGGTCCATAAATACCTGGGACCTCCCACTCATTACCCAGTATAAAGATAGCAGTAAGGTAAGGGACCAGGAAGAGCCAAAAATAAGTCACAACAACGCAAAGTTCATCACATAAAGGATCCAGAATACAAAAGGGCAGGGTGACGCGGGGTGTGTGACATACTTATAATACCCATTTTACAGGTGAGTATTCACAAAAATGTATTATTATAAGTATGTCACACACCCCGCTTCAAGACATTCATTACATGTGGGACATCCAATAGAATTGTCCATAAAGGGCGGGGATCCAAACAAGGCAATAAAGCACAACTTAAACCACTGCAGCTTGCAGAACTTTGCGGCCAAAAACAGCATCCGCTGAGGCCCGCACATCAACCTTATAAAACTTGGAAAAAGTGTGAACAGAAGACCAAGTAGCGGCCTTACAAACCTGCTCAACAGAGGCCTGGTGCTGAAAAGCCCAGGACGTCCAACAGCACGAGTAGAATGAGCAGTAACACGAAAAGGGGGAACCTTCCCCTTGGCAGAATAGGCCCCAACAATGGCCTGACGAATACATTTACTAATGGAAGACTTGGAGGGCGCCAAACCTTTCCTGGGCCCGGAGGGCACCACAAAAAAAGCATCCGTCTTACGAAAGGAAGACGTAACCACCAAATAGTACTTCAAACAGCGAACCACATCCAAGAAATCCAAGACCCTCTCCATGTCATTGCTGGGCTTAGGACACAAGGAGGATAGAACAATGTACTGATTAAGATGAAAGGCAGAGACCACCTTAGGAAGGAAATCTGGCTTGAAGCGGAAAACCACCTTGTCCTGATGCCTCTCAAAGTACGAAGCCTGAATGGACAAAGCCGCCAACTCAGAGATGCGCCGAACAGAAGTGATAGCTACCAAAAAAGCCACCTTCTGCGTAAGCGAAGACAAGGCAATATCATGCAAAGGCTCGAAAGGAGGACCCTGAAGAGCAGAAAGAACCAAATTCAAATCCCAAACTGGGAGCAAAGGCTTCCTAGGAGGTCGCACATGCGTAACCCCCTGGAAAAAGGTCTTAACCAAAGGATGAAGAGCAAAAGACCTTTGAAAGAAAACAGCCAGGGCAGAAACCTGCCCCTTCAAAGTACTAAGCTGGAGCCCCAGGTCCAGACCATGTTGAAGAAACTCCAGAATTCTGGAAATAGAAAACTCCCTACAAGGCAATGCCCTGACCTCACACCAATCAATATAAGACCTCCAAGTCCTATAGTAGACGGTAGAGGAAGACCGCTTCCTAGCGCTAACAAGAGTCCGAATCACAGCATCGGAAAGACCTTCCTCCTTCAAGATGGAGGTTTCAGCAGCCACGCCGTCAAAGCCAGCGTTGGTAAATTGGGGTAAAGTAGTTGACCCTGGGTGAGCAGATCCGGCAGCAGGGGCAGAGCGAACTGATCCTCTGCCAACCTTACCACGTCTGCGAACCAAACCTGTCTTGGCCACCGTGGAGCCACCAGAATTGCTGACGCGCCCTCCAGGGCCAGCTTGCGCACCACTCTGCCCACCATGGGAAACGGAGGGAACAGGTACAGAAACCCCAGATCCCTCCAGTTCAGAGACATGGCATCCACTGCCAGAGCCAGTGGATCCCGCGAGAGAGACACAAATGCCGGAAGTTTGTGATTGTGACGAGAGGCAAAGAGGTCCACCACCGGAGACCCCCACCTGAGGCAAATCAAGCGAAACACCTTGGGGCTGAGAGACCATTCCCCCCGGCGAGATGAGAACCTGCTAAGAGAGTCCGCCTCCGTGTTCTCCACTCCCGGAATGTAAACTGCCGAAATGCACGGGACATGGCTCTCCGCCCAGGCCAGAATCAAAGACACGTCCCTGAGGGCACTCCTGCTGCGAGTCCCTCCCTGGTGATTGATGTAGGCGACCGCCGTCCGATTTTCCGACAGAACCTGAACCGGCAAGCCCTGCAACTGATGAGTCAAGCGAAACAGAACCAACCTGATGGCTCTCAATTCCAGAACATTGATGGGCTCGTGAGCCTCCTGAGGCCCCCACAGACCCTGAAACTGACGATCCTTCCAGAAACCCCCCCATCCTGACAGGCTGGCATCCGTGGTGACCGTCTCCCAACAAGGAGTCAGAAAAGATCTGCCCCTCACCAGATTGATTGGATCCAGGCACCACTGAAGGGAACGCCGAACCCGGGGGTCATCAGGAAAGACTGATCCAACGACAGTGGAGACCTGTCCCAGGCCACCAACAGATGGAGCTGGAGCGTCCTTGTGTGAAACTGAGCAAAAGGAACCCACCATCAATCCCACCAGCCTCATCCCCAGCCTGATGGCCGGACGAAGGATGGACAGGAGAAGCCGAGCCAACTCCTGAATCAAGAGAACCTTGGACTGAGGAAGAAACACCCTGACCTGGGAAGTATCCAGAGACATTGCCAGAAAAGACACTACCCTGGACGGAGAAAGGGAGGACTTGGGGTAGTTGATCACCCAACCGAATCTCTCCAGAGTGGATACCACAGTCCTGGTGTCTAACTCCGCTTGGCTGAAGGAAGACGCCATAATGAGAAGATCGTCCAGATATGGCACGATGCGGATACCCTGGGCTCTGAGGAGAGCCATCACCCCAGCCAGCACCTTGGTGAAAACCCTTGGAGCCGAGGTAAGACTGAAAGGAAGGGCCACAAACTGAAAATGCCGATCCTCCACCACGAACCTGAGAAATCTCTGGCGTGCCAGAAAGATTGGAAAATGCAGGTAAGCCTCCTTGATGTCTATGGACGTCATAAAGTCCCCCTGACGAAGAGAGTAGATGGCTGAACGCAGCGTTTCCATGCGGAATTTCCGCGGACGGACGAACCTGTTGAGGATCTTCAGATCCAGGATGGGCCAAACAGAGCCGTCCTTCTTGGGCACCGTGAACAGATTGGAATAAAAGCCCCCGCCCGAGGGAGGCACTGGGCAAATGACAGCCATATCCAGAAGATTTTTTACCGCTGCCTGGAGCCCCTGCGCGGCCAGAGGGTCCGAAGGCACCCGAGACCTGAAGAATCCGGGAGGGGGCCGGAACTCGAACTCCAGCTTGTAGCCGGAAGACCCCACTTCCCGGGTCCATCTGTCTGAAACCTCCTGGTCCCAGACCTGGGAGAAGTGTCGCAGATGTCCCCCCACCCACAAGGGTGAGGGCGCCCCCTCATTGCTGAGCTGGCTTGACAGCAGTTTTGGGCTTAGAGCCCCAAATGTATCCTGGAGGGGCACGTTATTCCAGGAATCGCCTCTGGATGAGGAGAAAGCCAATCCTCTGCCAGCTCTGGCCCCACAAAAGGAAGGAGCAAAGGAAGCCGCCCCCCGAAAGGGACGTTGCTTCCTGCGTTGAGGTAACTTAACGCCTTTGGCGACGGAATCCAATTTCTCTCCAAAGAGCCGCAATCCCACAAAGGGAAGAGCCGTAAGCGACTTCTTGGACACAAAATCAGCCGCCCACTGGCGCAACCAAACCAAACGCCGAATAGCCACAAGCAGGGCCGACGTTCTGCCACACATCACCAATGTGTCATCCAAGGCGGCTAGTACAAATGACAAAAACAATTCACACCGTTTAAGACCAATGAACTCGTCACTAGCTGGATCTAGCCCGGAAGCAGTCAACAGGTCCCTACCAACCGACCTGGTAGCCACCACCAACAGCGCCAAAGCACAAACAGGCCGCAAGGCCGACCCAACACTGGCAAAACCATGACAAGCCATCTGGTCAATGCATTAATCCTCACCATCTTTAAGAGTGGAACAATCAGGAGAATTCAAAACAGCGGTGTTGGACAACCCCAACCCCCGGGGCATCCACCTCAGGATGAGACAACCAACGGAAAGGGATATTTTTTATCCCAACCCGGAGGGACACCTGGGAGCCGAGTAAGCCTCTCCCATTCCTTAGTAATAATTCCATTAAAATGCTTTTGATTAGGAAATTCCAAGCGCGGCCTAGATTCCTCGAAAAACTCCCCCTTTTGCGGAGGAGCCGCCTCAGGAAGAGAAATAGCCAGAACCTCAAACATCTGAGCCAGAACCTTAGGGGTATCCAAGGAATCCCCCAAGCCCCGCTCGGTATCAGCACCAACATACTGTCGATTGTCCGAATAATCAGATTCCTCAAATAAGTCCCCTTCCTCTAGCGGGGAGTAATCGGACCAATCCCGAGAATCAAAATCATCAAAGTCAACCGCCGGCGGCGACTGGCTGGCGGCAAGTGCTTTCTCTTAGCCGGGGCCTTTCTGGCAACCGCGCTAGAAAATAATTTTTCAAGATTGGCCAATCTGGCACACACCTCAGATTGCAACTCCCCACCCATGACAACGTCACACGGGGCACGGATCAGTCGGGGAGGGGTAGGAGAAGAGACCGACGGCGCTGAACCAGACGCCTGGAGTCCGGACTGCCGCGTAATAGTCTGCTGCGCACATGGTACACAAAGGAACAGATCATCCCCCGTAAGGGATACCCCACACCCCATACACTTCCGGGATTGCCCCGAGGGGAGCCCAAGCCCAGTATCCGGGGATGCCTCCATACGGTGAACTTATAGGTAGTCGCAATGACCAAGGGAATTACGCATATAAGCAACCCGGGATGCCCCTTTAATGTCCCAAGTGGGAGGATTTACAATAAGCCCAATTTGAACCCAGGGACCCTAGGACCGGGAGAACACCCCTTAAACACCAATGTAGGTCCGCCTGGAAGACATAAATAATACCATTTTGTGAATACTCACCTTGTAAAATGGGTATTATAAGTGTCACACACCCCGCTTCAAGATATTCATAACCTGTGGGTATACTGACCTGAAGAGGGCGATCTGCAGAGATGATTGGAGGAAAGTAAGCCCCTCCCGGTCCATAAATACCTGGGACCTCCCACTCACTCCCCAGTATAAAGAAAGCAGTAAGGTAAGGGACCAGGAAGAGCCAAACATAAGTCATAACAACGCAAAGTTCACAAAATGAAGGATCCAGAATAAAAAAGGGGCGGGTTGAAGCGGGGTGTGTGACATACTTATAATACCCATTTTACAAGGTGAGTATTCACAAAATGGTATTATTCTAAGTATGTCACACACCCCGCTTCAAGATATTCATAACCTGTGTGACATCCAAAAGCAGTGTCCATAAGGGGTGGGGATCCAAAACAAGGTATAAAGCACAACTTAAACTACTGCAGCCTGCAGAACTTTGCGGCCAAAAACAGCATCCGCTGAGGCCCGAACATCAACCTTGTAAAACTTTGAAAAAGTGTGAACAGAAGACCAGGTAGCGGCCTTGCAAACTTGCTCAACAGAGGCCTGGTGCTGAAAAGCCCAAGAAGCCACAACCGCACGAGTAGAATGAGCTGTAACACGAAAGGGAGGATCTCTCCCCTTAGCAGAATAGGCCCCGACAATGGCCTGACGAATCCACCTGCTGATGGTAGACTTTGTGGGTGCTAGACCCTTCTTGGGCCCAAATGGCACCACGAAAAATGCATCAGTCTTGCGAAAGGCAGACGTTACCACCAAATAATACTTCACAACCCGAACCACATCCAAAGAATGCAGGGCCCTCTCCTTGTCATTGCTGGGATTGGGACACAGAGAGGGCAGAACAATATCCTGATTCAAATGAAAGGACGAAACCACCTTAGGAAGGAAGTCCGTCTTAAAACGGAAAACCACTTTGTCCTTATGTCTTTCAAAATATGGGGCTTGAATAGACAGAGCCGCCAACTCAGAAACACGTCTAACGGAAGTGATAGCTACCAAAAAGGCTACCTTCTGCGTAAGGGAAGACAAAGGAATATCATGCAAAGGCTCAAAGGGGGGACCCTGAAGTGCAGAAAGAACCAAGTTCAAATCCCAAACTGAAATCAGAGGCTTCCTAGGAGGCCGCACATGTGTAACCCCCTGGAAAAAGGTCTTAACCAAAGGATGAAGAGCAAAAGGCTTTTGGAAAAACACCGCCAGGGCAGACACCTGCCCCTTCAGAGTACTGAGTTGGAGCCCTAGGTCCAGACCACGTTGCAAAAACTCCAAAATTCTAGAAATAGAGAATTCCCTACAAGGGAAGGCCCTGGTTTCACACCAATCAATATAAGACCTCCAAGTCCTATAGTACACAGACGATGAGGACCTTTTACTAGCACTAATAAGAGTCCGAATCACAGCATCCGAAACACCTTCCTCCTTCAAGATGGAGGTTTCAGCAGCCACGCCGTCAAAGCCAGAGTTGGTAAATTCGGGTAACGAAGATGACCCTGTGTGAGTAGATCTGGCAGCAGGGGCAGAACGAACTGATCTTCTGCCAACCTTACCACGTCTGCGAACCAAACCTGTCTTGGCCACCAGGATTGCTGGTGCTCTCTCCAGAGCAAGCTTGCGCACTACTCTGGCCACCATGGGAAACGGAGGGAACAGGTACAGAAACCCCAGGTCCCTCCAGTTCAGAGACATGGCATCCGTCGCAAGGGCCAGAGGATCCTTCGCCAGAGACACAGATGACGGAAGTTTGTGATTGTGACGGGAGGCACAGAGGTCCACCGCCGGTGACCCCCACCTGCGACAAATTGAGTGAAAAACCTTGGGATTGAGAGACCACTCCCCTTTGCGGGCTGACAGCCTGCGCAGAGAGTCCGCCTCCGCATTCTCCACTCCCGGGATGTAAACTGCCGAGATACACGGGACATGGCTCTCCGCCCAGTCCAGAATCAGAGACACTTCCTTGAGGGCATTCCTGCTGCGGGTGCCTCCCTGGTGATTGATGTAGGCCACCGCCGTCCGATTGTCCGACCGGACCTGGACCGGCAAACCTCGCAGTTGATGAGTTAAGTGACAAAACCATCCTGATGGCCCTCAATTCCAGAACATTGATAGGCTCGTGGGCTTCCAGGGGACCCCACAAACCCTGAAATTGCAGATCCTTCCAGAAGCCCCCCCATCCCGAGAGGCTGGCATCCGTGGTGACTATCTCCCACTGGGGAGTCCGAAAGGATCTGCCCCTCAGCAGGTTGGTTGAGTTCAGCCACCACTGAAGCGAGCGGCGAACTCGGGGGGGCATCTGAAAGAATTGATCCAGCGACTGAGGAGACCTGTTCCAGACCGACAACAGATGGAGCTGTAGTGTCCTTGTGTGAAACTGAGCAAAGGGAACTGCCTCGAAGGAGGCCACCATCAGACCCACCAGTCTCATCCCTAGCCGGATGGACGGTCGAGGAATGGACATAAGCGACCGAACCAACTCCTGAATCAGAAGAACCTTGGACTGAGGAAGGAACACTCTGGCCTGATCTGTATCCAGAGACATCCCCAGAAAGGATATTAACCTGGACGGGTGAAGGGAGGACTTGGGGTAGTTGATCACCCAGCCGAATCATTCCAGAGTGGATAGAACCGTCCTGGTGTCCAATTCCGCTTGGCTGAATGACAATGCCAATATGAGGAGATCGTCCAGATATGGCACTATGTGAACTCTTTGAGCTCTGAGAAGAGCCATTACCCCAGCAAGTACCTTGGTGAAAACCCTTGGAGCTGTGGTGAGACCGAAGGGAAGAGCTACAAATTGGAAGTGCCGATCCTCCTGAGCGAACCTTAGGAACCTCTGGTGCGCGGGAAAAATGGGAACATGGAGGTAAGCGTCCTGGATATCTATGGACGTCATGAAGTCCCCCTGACGAAGAGAGTGGATAGCGCAACGTTTCCATGCAAAATTTTCGCAGCCTGATGAATTTGTTGAGAATCTTTAGGTCCAAGATGGGCCGCACGGAGCCATCCTTTTTGGGAACCGTGAACAGATTTGAGTAAAAACCCCGACCCCTTTCTAATGGGGGTACTGGACACATGACCACCATTTCTAGAAGGCTCAATACCGCCGCCCGGAGCTGCTATGCAGCCTGTACGTCCGGGGACACCCGAGACGTGAGGAAACGCGGGGGGGGGGGGCGGGACTCGAACTCCAGCATGTAACCGGAAGACACCACTTCCCTGATCCATCTGTCTGAGACCCCCCGAATCCAGACTTGGGAGAAGTGTCGCAGCCGCCCCCCCCACCCGCGCGGGTGAGAGCGCCCCCTCATTGTTGAGCGGGCTTGGCCGCGGGCTTGGGTTTTGAACCCCAACTGTATCCTGAATGGGCACTGTTCCAGGAGTCTCCTCTTGTAGAAGTGAAGGCAAAACCTCTTCCCGCTCTAGCTCCCCGAAAGGAAGGGGTGAAGGAAGCCGCCCCTCGAAAGGGGCGACGTTGCTTCCTACGTTGAGGTAATTTTCCACCTTTAGCTACTGAGTTCAATTTTTCTCCAAAAAGCCTTAGACGTCAGACTTTTTAGACCCAAAATCGGCCGCCCACTGGCGCAACCAAATTGAACGCCTAATGGTAACCATAAGAGCAGAGGCCCTGCTGTTCATCATCAATGAATCATCCAGAGCAGTTAAAATGAAGGAAAGAAAAGACTCAACGTTTCAGTCCAAGAAATTCATCGCTGTCCGGTTCCAAGCCGGACGAGGACAGTAAATCCCTGATCACCTTTCTAGCAGCCACCACCAACAGTGATGAGGCACAAACTGGCCGTATAGCTGCCCCAATACTGGCAAAACCATGACAAGCCATCTGGTCAATGCGTTTATCCTCACCATCCTTGAGGGAGGAACAATCAGGGTTATTCAAAACGGCAGAGTTGGATAACCCCAAAATTGGGGCGTCCACTTCGGGGGGGGGGGGGAAGCCCAGCGCGTAACCGTGTCCGCGGGGAAAGGATACCTTCTATCCCAACTCTGAGGAATGCCTGGGAGCCGAGCTGGTCTCTTCCATTCCTTGGAAATAATATTATCAAAATGCTTTTGATTAGGAAATTCTAAGCGCGGTCTGGATTCCTCATAAAACTCCCCTTGCTGTTGGGGGCCTCCGCCGGAGGCGAGATTGGCAAAACCTCAAACATCTGAGTCAAAACGTTAGGGGTGTCCAAGGAACCTCCTGACCCCCTATCAGAATCAGCGCCAACAATTTGTTGATCCTCGGAATTATCCGAATCCTCAAACACCTCCCCTTCCAGACCATCCGTATCATCATTTTCATAATGAGAAACCGTGGACAAATGTTTTCTCTTAGCCGGCGCCTTCTTAGCTACCGTAGAGGAAATACATTTTTCAATACTGGCCAATCTGGCACATACATCAGATTGCGACTGCCCCCCCATGGTAACATCGCATGGAGCACGGGTTAAAATGGGAGGGGGAGAGGATGAAGCCGGCGGTGCTGACCCAGAGGCCTGGGGTCCTGACTGCCGCGTAATAGTGTGTTGTGCACAGGATATACATAAAAAGAAATCATCCCCAGTTAGGGATACCCCACACCCCAAACACTTCCGAGACTGTCCCGAGGGGAGCCCGGATTCCTGGGATGCCTCCATAAGGTGAACTTAATGAGTCGCTATGACAGAGGGAATGACGCTATGAAGCAACCCGGGATGCCCTTATAGTGTCCTTTTTAAATGGGAGGAATTTTGTAGGAAAGAACCCAGTGAAAGTACCCAGGGACTTAGGACCAGGAGAAACCCCCTTATAACTATTCCCTGAAGAATTCACCTAAAACACAGATAAAAAATAATTAGAAACCAAAAGCTATATTGGATACTAATAAAAATGACAAAAGGCCCACAGGGCCACTCACAGAACCTCCGGACCAGACCAGGGCCCAGCAGCATGCAGCCCAGATGCGTGAGGTAACTGTTATTCAGCGCAGCAGTGAGAGACAGAGAAGAGGGGCGTGGCCTGCGCGGATCGCGCGCTTTACCGGCCCCGCCCCCCCTAGAGATAGGCAGATAGGAGCCAAAGCTCCTCAGCGGTGCCCGGGCAAGATAGGGGGCGGGCCGCGGCGACGCGCCGCAAGTCCGGCTCCGCCCCCAATGACAGCGCGTGAGGGGAGAAAGCTCCCCTCCGCTGACCTATAATCCGCCGGAGATGCGGGGACCCGCGTCTCCTCACAGAGCACCTGCGAGCCGCTGCCCGGCTAGATAGAGACAGGGCGCGGGCCGCGGCCTCTGCAAGAGGCCCGGTCCCGCCCCTGACAGAAGAGCGTGAGGGGAGAGCCCCTCCCCTCCGCCTTCTGAGGTAAAACATAGCAACATAGCTATTGCCGCCGCGGTGTCTTATGAACAATGTTGCAAGTAAAAGTTACATTAAAACAGACACACATACAACAAATAGCAGTGTAACCAAATCAATGAGGGATTACTCCTATATGTTCCTCAAAATCTAAGAAAGGAGGGCCCCCAGCCTAACTATGAGGGAGGAGGTAAATGAGGGAAATTTTTGAGGTAAAATTTTTAAGGAAAGGGCATCCCAAACCGGGGTCACCAACCCGGCATAACCGCCTACCCTCTAAATAGGGTCTCGCGGCGGAGCCTAGCTCCTAAGCACGTGTGTGCTAAAATACCATCACCCGGACCGCAGTCAAAACTGAGGAGGCATGTGAATATTAAATATATTAAAGAGGACCAACACCCAGGGGTGATCGGCCCGGAAATCTATAAGATTCCCGGGCCGATCACCTCCCACCCCGCGGGACATCCGAGATCGGGATGTCCCGCGGGGTGAAACCCCCCAGAAACCCCAAAAACACCTTACCTGATCCGCCGCCGCTTCCGCCGCCGCCGCCTCCCGCGCGCCCCTCCAGACGTGCGCGCGCCCGCGCCGGCCCTCTGTGAATGGCCGGCGGGGGCGCGCGCGTGCCGAGAGTGACGCGCGGGAGGCGGCGGCGGCGGAAGCGTCTTGGACGTTCCTGATCCCCGCCTGGACGTTGGCGGGGATTGGCTGCGGCGCTCACGTGGGAGCGCTGAGAGGTGAGTTTTTTGGGGTTTCTCGGGGGTTTCACACAGCGGGGCACCCCCGATCGGGGTGCCCCGCCGAAGTGGACCAAAACCCAGGATAGTCAAAATCCTGGGTGTTGGTCCACTTTAAATAGGGATAATAAGTCCAAGTGGGAATAAAATAATATAGGCCGGGGGTAGACCCGGCTACCTTGGAAAACCCCCTTGCAAGGAGGAGAGATCATCTTCTGCTTGCTCGCCGTCCTGCAGAGATGAAGACTGGGGAGTGAGTGGGAGGTCCCAGGTATTTATGGACCGGGAGGGGCTTACTTTCCTCCAATCATCTCTGCAGATCGCCCTCTTCAGGTCAGTATACCCACAGGTTATGAATATCTTGAATCTATATACTTAGAATAAACACCCAATCAGCAAGCAGGCATATGGGACAAATAAAATATATGTACACATGCATAGGACAAAGTAGTAAAGGAGGCCCACAGGGCCACTCACGCGCTGTAATGGCGTCCTCCCCCCCACGAGAAGAGCAGGCAGAGAGGAGAAGGGGGGCGTGGCCAGCGCGGATCGCCCTTCCACCACCAAGCTTCACATCTCCAGCCGGAGACCAGGCTCCGCAGCGGCGCCTGCCACACGGGGGCGGGGCCGTGGCGTCGCGCCGAACGCCCGGCCCCGCCCCCTACTACACCGCACCTGAGGGGAGAAGCTCCCCCTCGCCATGCCGCACACAGAGGCCGGCACCGGTCAGGAGGAGAAAAGAACAGAAGTAAAATTAAAGTGCACGCACCCAAACACACACACACAAAGCTTTTTTAAAAACACGGGAGAAGGGCCACCCCCCTCTAAGGAGAAGGGCATCCGGAGAGGGGAAAACCACCCAGGGTGTAATGGCCAAGGGACAGAGCATCCCAAACCGGGGTCACCAACCCGGTTAAACGCCTACCCTCTAGTATAGGGTCTCACGGTGGAGCATTAGCTCCTAAGCACCTAGGGTGCCATCTACCCTCGCCCGGACCAGCAGCCTAGGCTGGGAGGCAGGGGAAAACAAACAGGGATCCGGGCGGAAATAGAGAAATAGCGGGCCGGGAGTCATCCCGGCTACCTGAAATCCCCCGGTGCAAGGAGGAGACCTCATCTTCTGACTTGCTCGCCGTCTGCAGAGATGAAAGACTGGGTAATGAGTGGGAGGTCCCAGGTATTTATGGACCGAGAGGGGCTCTCTTTTTTCCTTACATCTCTGCAATATCGCCATCTACAGGTGTCTATTGTCATGGTCTGTTTACTATAGACATGGCAGGATTTCAGGCTCACACCCTATTTGAGTGTTGCTTAGGAATTCAGGTGCATATAAACAGAGGAGTGGGAATGCACACAAAGCCAGGGGATGCTGCCCTGTGCCTTCCAGCCAAGATGGTGGCGCCCAGGATCCAGAGCGATGTGGGTACATGGCTAAGGTATGGGTTTTTCTTCTTTGAACCCCCCCCCCCCCCTCCAGCCTCAGCACCAGGGTAGCGTGGCAGGGTGGGGGGCTTTCTTACTGAAGTTCTGCTTTAAAGAGAAAGTCCAAGCTTTGTGTAACTCCCCCAGTCCTCCCTCCTTCTCCCTATGCTGTTAAAATAATTAGGCGAATTAGCTGTAAAATTTAGTGACAGACGATTACAGTCACACTGCTGCATAGGATTGAGTGACTGACCTGTCACTCGGTCCCAGCTTCAGCTTTCATGCACCAAATCTTTTTTTGTTACTGCCCAAGTTGGGCTTCGCACAGGGGAATGGCAGGGACTTCCTTTTTAATTGCAATAGTAGAAAGACTTACACTGAATAGCGATAAAAAGAGATCCTACAAGACTGTAATAAGACTAACAAAAGCTTCATAGTAAACATCACCCTTCCTGGACACTAGATTTACCAAGATCTGTAAAAGTTTGCCACCTCATGTGGAACAACTTGCTGCCTTGGATGTATGGCATTCTCTGAAGTGAGCAATATCCTCCTCAGATTGGGCCACAGGGAAATTTCCCGGTGAGGCCCCTTGTGGAGACTTATTCCAAATGGACCCCTTGCCCTTCATATCCATGGCAGCCTGTCGATTTTGTGGATGCCAGTTATGTAGAGCTAATTTATAGATTTTAAATGCAACTGAATTTCAATGTTTGTCAGTGGCGCTTTATCATTATTTATTTTAGTCTCTTAATGGTTTCACACTATGAGCTCTTTTGAATTTTATTTCCACACTCCTATATGCATATCTATGTGTAAGGTCTGTTGATTCCAGGAAGTGTGCATACAGGATTGCACTCCTTGCAGCAGTGAATTAATAATATTCATATTCGACAAAGAAGACATTTTTGTGGTGAGAGGCATGCAGAGTTCACGTTTAAGAAAAGACCTATTGTACATGAGGGGGGTAGTTACATTTTAGAGACATTCAGCAGCTGCCTATTATGTCTTAAAGTGGACCAACCACAGTTTTTGCCAGCCCCGGAGTCTAAAAGAAACCAAGGGCGGACGATGCCCTTGGGGCATCCCGATTCGGGATATCCAGGATACTGAAAATTCCACTTTAAAAATGAGGGGTTACTAGCCTTTACTTGCAGCAGATTCCTACTCGTGCTCAGAAATGTACTGGTTTCTGAGCACGGCTCCCCCTCTGGGTACATTTGGGGTCTGCTGCACCTCCCCTACAAGGACTGGAGTGCCAGGCACGGTCTTGGCATGCCCCCTCCACTGCAATCACAGTTACCGAAATGGAGGAGGGGGGGAAATCAACCGCCATGGGTCTGATGGTTTCTCAAACAGATTTAGATCAGGACATAGTTGCAGGCAGTTGCACGGCTTCACAACCTTTTTTGCCACTTTCCATTTTCCAGTTATAATAAGCACCACCTAGGTCAGGGGTGGGCAATTATTTTTTTCATGGGGCTACATGAGAAACTAAAAATATTGTGGAGGATCGGGCCAAAAGGCTGAACTCAATTCTGCATATTAATTGTATTTCTTTATAAAAAGGCGGTACGAGTATATGTTATATATGTATATGTGCGCCCATTATTTAGAGTATATGTTATAGTTAAACAATGAAAAAGTGAGGTTGCTTTACAAAAAATGTAACTTATTAAATAAACCACATGTGTGTCCAGTGAGGGCTCACACAGCAGGGCATCCCAAATTGGGATGCCCCAGAGGCATGATGCCTGTAACCCAGCCCTGGATTCCTTCACACTCCAAAGGGCTGGGTTACATGGGTTTTGGTCTGCTTTAAAACATCATGACCAAATCAGGTTAGGATGGAATAAACCCCCCCCCCTTTACATTATTATTAAAGTAACACAGAGCTGCTCACACTTTTTACTCCGTAGCAATGTGAAAAATTGCGGATTCCCTCACATAAAGCAGAACAGAACCCAGAGCGGCTACTGGTCTTCCCCCTGGAAATCCCAGATCGGGATGCCCCACTGTATGAAACCCTTTTTACTCAGTAGCAACATGAAAAATGGCAGACTCCCTCCCTTAAAGCGGAACAAAGCCCTGATCTGGGATGCCCAGGAGAAAGACCAGTGGCGCTCTTCATTTCCACTTTAAGTGGGAGTCCACCATTTGTCAAGTTGTAACAAGGGTTTCACACAGTGGGGCATCCTGATCTGGGATACCCAGGGGGAAAACCAGTGGCCGCTCTGGGTTTTGTTCTGCTTTCGGAGAAGGAATCCGCCTTTTTTCACGTTGCTACTGAGTAAAAAGGGTTTCAAAAAGTGGAGCATCCCGACTGGCGCTGCATACTGCATGTAACACATTTGGTGTGGACTACAAGTGCCAGCAGCCTGCGACGTGAGGCACAGACAAGTGGCTGGAGATCCTCCATCTTTGATGTCAGCTCCCCAGCGACTGACACATGCCACATAGTAAAGGCCAAGGACGGGACGAGAAACTCCGCCCACAGCCAAACCTGCAGGAGGGATCTGTCCAATAGGACAGCAGGCTCTAATCCACACACACCTCACTACATTACACTCACTACAGGGGGGCAAAAGTGCTGTTCAAAACCGACACTATCTTTTCTGGCAAGACTGCGCGGACAGTGGGCGGGACTGAGCGGCGAGGGCATCGGCAGCGCTCGGCCGCGCACCTTACAGGGAACGCTGGTCGCGGGCAGGTCAGAGCCAATCAAAGGGCCATATGTGGCCCTGGGGCCTTATAATGCCCAGGTCTGACCTAGGTGGTGCTTGTGGATTGTCTATCACCTAAAATCACAGTAAAAAAACCATAACAGCCAAAACAGCCATTTAAAAAAAAATGAAACACAAACAAAAGCACATAGTTTGCATCACTTGCTGGAAGCAGTTTATTTTCTAACAGAGCAAATCAGGCTTGAGTGAAGTATAGGTGGCAGCATATCAGGTTGGGGTACAAGGGCATTCTACAGCCTTATTCAGTACCACCTGAAAATATCTCAAGAACAATCAGTGGTATTAGTTGGGAACCCCTGCTTTAAACCAAGCCCAAAGTCTGGTATACAAAGTCCTTAGGGGGTATTCTGATTTGGATGTTAAAGTATTTTCAAGCAATTGCTGAAACAAGAAAGGAGGTGAGAGTTTATTGTTACTTTAAAAACCTTGGGACCCCCAGAATGCCCCATAGGGACCTTACATGCCCAACGTAAAGTTATTGGCCCAATTGAAATCTTCATAGAAAATAAGCACACAAGCAAATAACACATCTAGTATATATAATCACCATTTAAAAGCTCCTGCACAAGCTCCTCAGCAGATTTGGTTTCAGGGGTCTCTGGCCACTCTGTGACTCCTGTTCTTAAGCCGTCGGCCAAAACCTGCCAAAATATTGTACAATTTAAAAGTTTCCCTGGGCAAAGTAATTGACAAGATAAATGGTGAATCCGTAATCCCATAACGACTCTAATTCACTGACAATTGAATCAGCTAAAGTTATAAATGCTAAAGTGCAAACATTAGAGGTAATCTTGGCACCTCTATTATGTTCAGAGAAAAGGGGGCATTAGCACTACTGTTGAGAAAACAGAAGAAATATACTCAGGCTATAAAAGGTATTGTGCTATTTATTCCCTTTATTATTGTATTAGCACTATTAAAGAGGGTTTAGAAACAAAAAAAAAACTGCTGTGTCCTGGCTTAGCCGATATGGACCACATCATTTTGTAACAGTATGTTAAGCTGACTGAGCCATTGCAAAGCTGCCAGTGTGAGAAAACGTTAAGAAAACCTGGAGATGGGTGTGTTCCTATCACAATAGAAAGGACATTAGCCAAATCCTCTGCTGAACAATTTGCAATATTCTGGTTCTGCATAATTGAAATGGAGTCTATGGAGGAAAAAAGAGTGAGCTGCGCAGCTTCTGTGCGTTTCCACTGCAATGCGCTCTTATGTTAGAAACACATATTTGCAATTTTCCTTTCCCAGTTTTCCTGTCTGTGATGCTGTTGCCAAGACTAACCCCCTGTCTGTTTATTCTAAACGTTTCATACATGGGTAACACGAGGACTAAAGTGGCACATGCATCCTCTTCTTTATGCCAGTGAGTCACTTGTAATAACCAGATAATAATACCATTTTGTGAAATACTCACCTGTAAAATGGGTATTATAAGTATGTCACACACCCCGCTTCAAGATATCCATAACATGTGGGTAATACCGACCTGAAGAGGCGTTCCTGCAGAGATGATAGCAAAAAAGAAAGCCCCTCCCTGATCCATAAATACCTGGGACCTCCCACTCATCACCCAGTATATAGAAGCAGTAAGGTAAGGGACCAGGAAGAGGCAAATATAAGTCATAACAAAGCAAAGTTCACAAAATAAAGGATCCAGAATACAAGAAGGGCGGGTGAAGCGGGGTGTGTGACATACTTATAATACCCATTTTACAGGTGAGTATTTCACAAAATGGTATTATTCTAAGTATGTCACACACCCCGCTTCAAGATATCCATAACATGTGGGACATCCAATAGCAGTGTCCATAACAAGGGCGGGGATCCAAAACAAGGCAACAATGCACAACTTAAACCACAACAGCTTGCAGAACTTTGCGGCCAAAAACAGCATCCGCTGAGGCCCGAACATCAACCTTGTAAAACTTGGAAAAAGTGTGAACAGAGGACCAAGTAGCGGCCTTACAAACTTGCTCAACAGAGGCCTGGTGCTGGAAAGCCCAGGACGCTCCAACCGCACGAGTAGAATGAGCAGTAACACGAAAAGGGGGACTCCTCCCCTTGGCAGAATAGGCCCCAATGATGGCCTGACGAATCCATTTACTAATGGAAGATTTGGCAGGAGCCAAACCTTTCCTAGGCCCAAAGGGCACCACAAAAAAAAGCATCAGTCTTACGAAAGGAAGACGTAACCACCAGATAATATTTCACAACACGAACTACATCCAAGGAATGCAGCGCCCTTTCCTTGTCGTTGCTGGGATTAGGACATAGAGAAGGCAGAACAATGTCCTGATTCAGATGAAAGGCAGAGACCACCTTAGGAAGAAAATCCGGCTTGAAACGAAAGACAACCTTGTCCTGATGCCTTTCGAAGTACGGAGCTTTAATGGATAAAGCTGCCAACTCAGAAACACGCCTAACTGAAGTGATAGCCACCAAAAAGGCCACCTTTTGAGTAAGTGAAGACAAAGCAACCTCATTCAAGGGCTCAAACGGAGGACCCTGAAGAGCAGAAAGAACCAGGTTCAAATCCCAAACTGGAACAAAAGGCTTCCTAGGAGGCCGTACATGCGTAACTCCTTGGAAAAAGGTCTTGACTAAGGGATGAAGTGCAAAGGACCTTTGAAAGAACACCGCCAGGGCAGAAACCTGCCCCTTCAAGGTACTAAGTTGAAGCCCCAGATCCAGACCATGTTGAAGAAACTCCAGGATTCTGGAAATGGAGAACTCCCGACAAGAGAAAGACCTACTTTCACACCAGTCAATATAGGACCTCCAAGTCCTATAGTAAATAGTAGAGGAAGAGCGCTTCCTGGCGCTAATAAGAGTCTGAACCACCGCGTCAGAAAGACCCTCCTCCTTGAAGATGGCGGTTTCAGCAGCCACGCCGTCAAAGCCAGCGAAGGTAAATTGGGATAGCGCAGCCGACCCTGGGTGAGCAGGTCCGGCAGTAGAGGCAGAACAAACTGATCCTCTGCCAGTCTTACCAGGTCTGCGAACCAAACCTGCCTTGGCCACCTTGGTGCCACCAGAATCGCCGACGCGCCCTCCAGGGCCAGCTTGCGCACCACTCTGGCTACCATTGGAAACGGAGGGAACAGGTAAAGAAACCCCAGATCCCTCCAGTTCAGAGACATGGCATCCACTGCCAGAGCATCCTGCGAGAGAGACACAAAGACTGGAAGCTTGTGATTGTGACGAGAGGCAAAGAGGTCCACCGCTGGGAACCCCCACCTGAGACAGATCGAACGAAACACCGCGGGACTGAGAGACCACTCCCCCTGACGAGAGGAGGCTCTGCTCAGAGAGTCCGCCTCCGTGTTCTCCACTCCCGGAATGTAGACTGCTGAGATACACGAACGTGGCTCTCCGCCCAGTCCAGAATCAAAGACACTTCCCTGAGGGCACTCCTGCTGCGAGTCCCCCCCTGGTGATTGATGTAAGCAACCGCCGTCCGGTTGTCCGACCGGACCTGAACAGGCAGGCCCCGCAACTGATGAGTCAAGCGAAACAGAACCAACCTGATGGCTCTCAACTCCAGAACATTGATGGGCTCGTGAGCCTTCTGCGGGCCCCACAGACCCTGAAACTGGAGGTCCTTCCAAACACCCCCCCAACCTGACAGACTGGCATCCGTGGTGACAGTTTCCCAACGTGGAGCCAGAAAAGATCTGCCCCTCAACAGATTGGCTGACCCCAGCCACCATTGCAGGGATCGACGAACTCGGGGAGTCATCAGGAAGGACTGATCCAACGATAGAGGAGACTTGTCCCAAACCTTCAACAGATGAAGCTGAAGCGTCCTTGTGTGAAACTGCGCAAAGGGAACCGCCTCGAATGAAGCCACCATTAACCCCACCAGCCTCATCCCTAGACGGATGGCTGGACGAGGGGCCGACAAGAGAAGCCGAACTAACTCCTGAATCAAAAGAATCTTGGCCTGGGGCAGAAACACCCTGGCCTGCGAAGTGTCCAGAGACATTCCCAGAAAGGTCACTACTCTGGACGGAGAAAGAGAAGACTTGGGGTGGTTGACCACCCAACCGAACCTCTCCAGAGTGGACACCACCACTCTGGTGTCCAACTCCGCTTGGTTGAAAGAAGAGGCCATGATCAGAAGATCGTCCAAATAGGGCACAATGCGGATACCCTGAACCCTGAGCAGAGCCATCACCCCCGCTAGCACCTTGGTGAACACCCGAGGAGCCGAGGTGAGACCGAAAGGGAGTGCTACAAACTGAAAATGCCGATCCTCCACCACGAACCTGAGAAACCTCTGGTGTGCTGGAAAAATTGGAACGTGTAGATAAGCATCCTTGATGTCTATGGACGTCAGAAAGTCTCCCTGACGAAGAGAGTGAATGGCCGAACGCAGCGTTTCCATGCGGAATTTCCGTGGCCGGATGAACCTGTTGAGAAACTTCAGATCCAAGATGGGTCGGACCGATCCGTCCTTCTTGGGTACCGTGAACAGATTGGAATAAAAACCCCTGCCCTGATCCAAAGGGGGCACTGGGCAAATGACAGCCATATCCAGAAGGTTCTGTACTGCCAACAGGAGCCCCTGCGCCGCTAGGGGTTCCGAAGGCATCCGAGACCTGAAAAATCTGGAAGGGGGGCGGAGCTCGAACTCCAGCTTGTAACCGGAAGACACCACTTCCCGGATCCATCTGTCCGAGACCTCTTGATCCCAGATCTGGGAGAAGTGTCGCAGCCGCCCCCCCCCCCCCCCCCCGCATGGGTGAGGGCGCCCCCTCATTGCTGAGCCGGCTTAGAAGCCGGCTTGGGCTTAGAGCCCCAACTGTATCCTGGACGGGCACGTCCTCTGCCCCTGCTCCCAGAATCTCCTCTGGAAGAGGGGAATGCAAATCCCCTGCCAGATCTGGCCCCACGAAAGGAGGGGGTAAAGGAAGGCGCCCCCCGAAAGGGACGGCGTTGTTTCTTGCGTTGAGGTAACCTACCACCCTTGGTAACAGAGTCCAACGTCTCTCCAAAGAGCCGTAGTCCAACAAAAGGCAGAGCCATTAGTGACTTCTTGGACATAAAATCTGCCGCCCACTGGCGCAGCCACACCGAGCGCCGAATAGTGACCAGCAGAGCCGATGTCCTACCACACATCATCAAAGTGTCATCCAAGGCTGTCAACACAAAGGATAAAAACAACTCACACCGCTTAAGGCTAAGGAACTCAGCACTACCAGGACGCAGCCCGGAAGAAGTCAACACGGACCTGGCAGCCAACACCATTAGTGCCGACGCGCAAACGGGCCGCATGGCTGACCCAACGCTAGCAAAACCATGACAAGCCATCTGGTCAATACGTTTATCCTCTCCATCCTTGAGAATGGAACAATCAGGTCTATTTAAAACCGAGGAATTGGACATCCCCAAAACCGGGGCATCCACCTCGGGGGGAGATGCCCAGCGCTTAATCGCCTCCGAAGGGAAGGGATATTTCCTATCCCACCCCTGAGGGATGCCAGGGAGCCGAGCCGGCCTGTCCCATTCCTTAGCAATAATTTTGTCAAAATGCCTTTGTGTAGGGAATTCCAAGCGCGGCCTGGATTCCTCAAACAATTCACCCTTCTGCTGTGACACCTCCTCAGGAGGAGAAATATTCAGAACCTCTAACATCAGAGCCAGAGCGTGAGGAGTATCGGAGGATCTCCCCAAGTCACCAAGCTCGGCATCAGCGCCAAAGGACTGCTCATCGTCCGAAATATCAGAATCCTCATAAACTTCCCCTTCCTCTAGCGGGGAATAATCAGACCAATCCAGATTATTAACATCCTCCTGGTCCTCCACCAGCGGAGCCGGCGACAAATGCTTTCTCTTAGTCGGGGCCTTACGAGCAACCGAGCTGGAGATAATTTTTTCAAGGTTAGCCAATCTTGCACACATCTCAGATTGCAGCTCCCGGACCATGACAACGTCACACAGGGTGCGTGTCAAGGTGGGAGGAGGAGATGAAGCGACCGGCGGTGCAGACCCAGACGCCTGGGGTTCGGACAGCCGTGTGATAGTCTGCTGTGCACATGGAATACACAGAAGTACATCGTCCCCAGAAATGGATACCCCACACAACATACACTTCCGGGGATGCCCCAAAGGGGCCCCGAGCCCAGTATCCGGGGATGCCCCGAAGGGGCCCCGAGCCCAGTATCCGGGGATGCCTCTATAAGGTGAACTTTTTTTAGGAATGGTCGCTATGACCCAGGGAATTACGCCACTAGACAACCCGGGATGCCCCTTTAATGTCCCGAGTGGGAGGATTTATGAGCAATAATGAACCCAGTGATTAAGGATCGGGAGAGACCACCTAAATGCTACTGGAGAACCTCCTGAACCACCACCTGGAAGACAGAAAAAGGCTAATAAGGCTAATGAAGGCAACAGACACTCATACAGTACAGAGGATGAGAAAGAGGGGATGGCCATAGGCCACTTACAGAACCGCAACAGCATGTAATGGCGACCGTGAGAGAAATCCACCTGAGCTTGCTGACAGAAGGGGAGAAGGGGGCGTGGTCAGCGCGGGACGCGCGTGACGCCGAGCACCGCCCCCCCCTCTCCTACACCAGGCAGAGCTCTGCAGCGGCGCCAGAGAAAGATGGGGGCGGGCAGCGGTGACGCGCCGCAACACCGGCCCTGCCCCCCAGTCAAACGTGAGGAGAATCTCGTCAGAAAAAAAGGCGCCAAGAGCCGGCCCGGCCCGGTTACAATACACGGCCTCACACACACAAGCCCCTCAAACATGCGAAACAGGAGGGACGGGCCCCGGCCCTGCGCCGACGGTGAGGTCCCGCCCCCCCCCCCCCCCCCCACCAGAAGGACAGTATAACATGGCGTGAGGTAAATACCTCCGCCATTGATGAATGTGAAACACCAGCTGAGTGAATATGGGGGGATAAGAGACAGGTCCAGCACCGCACAGGCCTCCTGTAAAACGGCTGCGGCGGTGAATACATTAAAAGAGACACACACTGACTCAGAGAGAAGGACACAACAGAACGTGTTAGGGACTAAATAAAGAAGGGACCCACACTCCCCAACCCCACCTATGGAAAAGGGATCCTGGGAGGGCCATTGAATGTTAATTAAGGGGCAGGGCATCCCAAACCGGGGTCACCAACCCGGTGTAACCGCCTACCCTCTCATATAGGGTCTCACGGTGGAGCATAGCTCCTGAGCACCTAAGGTGCCGATATACCCTCGCCTGGACCCTCAGCCGAGGCTGGGAGGCATATGGATTTCTGGGGAAAAAAGGTCCAAACGGAAATAAATAAATAGCGGGCCGGGAGTCATCCCGGCTACCTGAAATCCCCCTGTGCAAGGAGGAGCCATCATCTTCTGACTTGCTCGCCGTCTGCAGAGATGGAAAACTGGGTGATGAGTGGGAGGTCCCAGGTATTTATGGATCAGGGAGGGGCTTTCTTTTTTGCTATCATCTCTGCAGGAACGCCTCTTCAGGTCGGTATTACCCACATGTTATGGATATCTTGAAGCGGGGTGTGTGACATACTTAGAATATAAAGTTTACTGAAACCTTGTATTGTAGAGCATTCTTCTGGGGACTTTATGTATTTAGGTCTATAGGCCCCCAGTCTACAAAGTCAAAACTTTGGATTTACCAGCAAAAACTCAAGCTCCTTATACACGGGGTACACAGGACTTCTGAGGTCTCCAGATTCCACCATGATATTCTGTGAAACAACAAAGTTTACATTTTCAAATATCATCTAATAGAAAAATGATAGAAAATATATATTACTGTTGCGATTATTGAGTTTAGGTCAGCGTGACCACAAGGCATATAGCTGAAAGCAAGGAAATATAGCTGAAAGCAAGAAAGGAATCAGGTGGTCCTGGAGTCTTATAGACTCCAAGACTACCTTTGTTCTTGGACCTTGTTCCTCCATGGGTGATCAAGCGCTGAGATTGTCTGTCCGACGCACACATGGGTAGCAAGCGCTGCCATAGTTCCAGTTACCAGAAAGTTCTTCCCACACGTGCGTCGGTGGCCAATCTAGGCGTTGCATTCCCAGCAGAGGAACAAGGTTAAAGTGGACCAGAGTCCAAAACCCACGGTGAGCTGCCCGGGAATCTTATAGATAATAGAATCTAATCCAGGAAAAGGACGGCAATCCCAGAAAGCAGAGCGGCACAGTCAGTCAGTCTGAGACTCCATGTGCCGCTATCTTGGATATGTAAAAGCTCAGAAAATGCATTCCATTGCCAATAGCTGCTGTCGTGTGCCGTCCCATCACGGCTGTCACCAGGCGGAAGTTATGGGAGAAAAGCCGTTAGTGGGGCAGAGGATTGGTGTTTATTTTGCTGGGAAAATGCCAGCCCCGTAGATTCTATGTGGCTGGCACTTGACAGACATGCTGCCCCGTAGTCTCTACCGGCTTGGAATGTAAAGGATTAAAGTGTACATTTTTTGTGTCACGTCCATACAGTGTACCATTTACACTACTGTCTGTACCATACCAATGTGGCAGCAGAAGTCAGAGGTGGATTCTGTAGGATCTTGTCCACTCCATTCCAAACAAAGTCAACTGTAACATTGGTCTGTGAATCTATAACAGAGTTCTCCACCATGTTAGAGCTAAATAAGTCATATTGTGCAAATCCTCGTGTCTGCATCTGATGAAGATAGAAAAAAAAAACACAATTATCAAAAGAATTGATTTAATTAATGACAAATATGTTGTCAAATAAAGGTAGACTGACACAAATAAACATGTTCAGTAGACAATAAACCCTTTGTGCTATGTATACAGATACAGGTTAATGACAAAGGTATTTAGTATTTATCTTATCTCGCAAAGCATTCCTCCAACGCAGCAATTCTTCTCAGCTTAGTGCAGCGAGTGAGGAAATCCCCCTTTTCACCCAGGGCTTCGGCCACACCCCGCCCATGTGGTCCACCAATCCTCTCTGAGGTCCCATAAGGGAACCACACCCCCAGGCTTGAATGGCCCAGCTAACCCTCCCTCCTAACATCACTCTTTCTCCCAGCACTGACAGCTTCCCCCAAGCGGCAAGGCCAATGTTGCTGGAAGCGGGCAACAGACCCCTGACCTCCACTACTGAGAAACCACTGCCGTCCATGACCGGGGAGAGACACGGCTGCCCGAGATGAGCCGTTTGAGATGAGCCACCTGAGCCGCTGAAGGAGCTGTCCGAGACCAGGGAGAGCCACTACCGCCATGCGAGATGACCCAGCGCTGCTGGAGGAGCCGCCCAAGACCGTGGTGAGCTGCCGTCACTGCCCGCAGCTCAGTCTGAGACCAGTGAAATGAGGGTGTGCAGGCATGTGTTTGGGAGTGTGAGGGTGTGGTTGGGAGCGTGTCTAGGCATCCAAAAGGCGCCTACTGCTGCTACATGTAAATTCTAATGGAAATGCATCCTAGATAGCTCTCTTCTTAGTGGGAGTCAGGAAAGAGAAGACATAGTACTCTTTTGTTCCATAGTCAGTAACATTGATAAACTGAATGTTATTGGCAGGGTCCATAAGTACTAATATTCTGTACTTATTATTTTAGGACTGCACAACTTCCCTAATGATGACAGCAATGCCTACTCACACCTGACAGAGCAAACACAAAACCAAGTGGAAAACAGCAGCAGTCACTTACAGCAGATGAGCGATGTCGCTCTTTATGAGATTTCTTTAGGGCTTCTAGACTTGGAAATAAGGTTTTGTCTGTAGTTGGGCCTGTAGAAAAAAATAAAATTTTTATAATATTAAATTTAAAATAAAACCGTGGAAACCCAGCTTTAGAGTCCAAAAGAGTCCAGGGCCAGACTGCACGGCCACCTTACTGGCACCCCGATATGCTAACCTCATTGTGATCCCATGGGGGATGTGCGATCCTTCCTTGAATTGGTTGGCCCATTTTTTATTTTTTTCTAATCTAGTAATTGTGTGTTTTATGAAGCGGTTACAATCTGCTGCTATAGGCAAACGTACACTAAGTGCAGATTTGGGGTACATTGCCAAGAGCAACAGATTGCAGATAGTTGCTCAGAACACGACTGCTGGGTATATGTAAGCGAGTGAGCTCCCTCACCTCAGCAGCAGCCATAGCAGCAGTGGTCTGTCTGTACAGGACTCACTTCTCTCATCTTGATGTATGTTGCCAATAGCAACAAGTTGCAGGTAGAGAAAACTGCTTCCATAAAACAAACATTTGCTGACATAGGAAAAAAATAAATATTAGATCACCTCAGCACCTTAAGCACATCCTTTCGGCAGTAAAAAATATATACACTTGCAATTCCATTGAAAGTGGACATAGCCTTTAAAGTGCTCCAATACTTTACTGCGTTTTTTTGTTTTTCCTCAATATTGATACAAAGACTAACAGGAAGTAGTATTATGGTGAATGGCGGTCATATGCTAAATTTGTTCAGTTACAACTAAACACATTAGGACCGATTAAACACTGAATTTATTTTCTCTCGTTTTTCTGTGAGAAAAACATTTTATTTCCTAGCGCAATTTAGTGCTATTTTAGCAGTGCAAATTTTTATTAATGTGCACAGCTAAAAATAATGCTGAACTGCATGAAGGAAAAAAATTATTTAAAAAAAATTCTCACAAAAAAAAAAAAATGTAAT
Organism: Gastrophryne carolinensis; assembly: GCA_027917425.1. Classification (NCBI taxonomy): domain Eukaryota; kingdom Metazoa; phylum Chordata; class Amphibia; order Anura; family Microhylidae; genus Gastrophryne; species Gastrophryne carolinensis. The sequence goes on along the minus strand of CM051238.1, from coordinate 346,590,813 downwards.
CTTGATTTTTTTCCCATAGTGCAATTCAGCATCTTTTTTTAGCTGTGCAAATTTATACAGCTAAACCTGGTGCTGAATTGCACAGAAGAGAAAAAATAGAATTCTGTGATTACTCACCTGTAGAATTGATTTTACTGTATACAGCACGGCCTGTTTCATTTCAATCATTACTTCTGGGTATTCCGCCACAAGGTGGCGCAGTTGACTGCAGAAGGCTTGTGGCACCTCCCGGCCCTATAAAAAGCCAGGAATCACCCATAGAACCCCAGTGTTGAAAAGCAGTTATGCAAGAAGCCGGGAGATACACCCCCTCACAAATACATAACTTTTGAACAAATCACCATAAAAAGGCAACCAAGGAAAACGATAACAAGGGAGGGATGAAACAGGCCGTGCTGTACACAGTAAAATCAATTCTACAGGTGAGTAGTCACAGAATTGTATTTTTCCAAGTGTACAGCACGGCCTGTTTCATTTCAATCATTACTTCTGGGACATCCAATAGCAGTGTCCGTAAAGTAGGGTGGGATCCCCAAAGAGTAACGGCAGGCAGTTCAAGCCACTACCGCCTGAAGCACCTGCGGCCAAAAACAGCATCAGCTGAGGCCCTAACATCAACCTTGTAAAACCTAGAAAAAGTATGAACAGAAGACCAAGTAGCGGCCTTACAAACTTGTTCAACAGAAGCCTGGTGCTGAAAAGCCCAAGAGGCACCAATAGCTCTAGTAGAGTGAGCAAAGTAAGCAAAGTAGCAAAGTAAGCTTGTACCACCTCCTGTCGAACCCACTTACTAATAGTGGGTTTGGCTGGTGGCAAACCCTTCCTAGGTCCAGCCGGAAGAACAAACAGGGCATCGGACTTTCTAAATGACTCAGTGGCGACCAAATAAAATTTGAGCGCCCTGACCACATCCAGAGAATGAAGGTTTTGTTCCTTGGAATTAGCAGGGGCAGGACAATAGGAAGGTAAGACAATGTCCTGATTGAGATGAAAAGCAGACACAACCTTGGGCAAGAAATCCGGCTTAAGGCCAGACCACCACCTTATCCTGATGCCGCTCAAAATAAGGAGGCTTCATGAAAAGTGCGGCCAGCTCAGAGACTCGATGCACCGAAGAAATAGCGACCAAAAAAGCTACCTTAAGATTCAGAATGGGCAAAGCGGCCTCACGCACAGGTTCGAAGGGAGGACCCTGAAGAGCCGACAGTACAAAGTTTAAACTGGACCTTCACCATGATTTATTGAAAAGACCAAACCCTTAAAAAATGATTACCCAGCATCTAAAATTAATATATTTAAAGTTTTTAGTTATATACTACTTATTCTTTCCCCCACTGGGCTGCAACTGTGTTCAGGACTTTAGGATATGGTCGACGCCATCTTGACTCAGAAGCATCACACTTATTGAGGAGAGAAGAGTGGGATAAAGTACAGGGGGGTGGATTAAAGCTGTGCTTTGCTCAGACAGAGCAGAGCTGGGGTCAGGAAAAGGTCAGCAATCCCAGAATGCAGAGCAGCACATTCAGAAGGCACTTCCTGTTTGCAGGCTGCTTGATGTTCCATGAGTCACCATATTGGATGTTTAACCCTTTAAGTGCCAGCCTACCTGGAGTTTTTGTTACGCTTTGTTGCCAGACCATTTTTCACTATTTTGCACTATGCATGTTCAACTGTGATTTTTGAAGGGATTTCCAGGGATTTCCCAGAAAAATTGTATATTGTTTTTTTCAGCAGAGTCTGGGCTTTAACATGAAATGTCTTGTTGTCATTTTTAAGTGTATTCTTAATATTTTGGGGTGAGATATGTGCAAAAAAATAAAAAAAAATCTATTTTTTACAATTTGTAGTGTTTTTTGTAATAAAAAATGTAAGTTTGTCAATAAAATCTTATTGCGTGTGAAATCCCAATTTCTCCCGGTTACAACGGCACCACATATGTATTGGTAGAGGCCCTTTCCTGCCCAGGAGACTCCCCCAAACTGAAACAGCGCTTTAGGGGATTTTCAGATCAAATACAGCTATGCTAAGCACTATGTGCACCTTGCAGTTTTTCAATAAAAACAACCCTTTACATTTGAAATACCCCCCACACACTATATATTCTCTGGAAGTACACACCTCAAGCTTTTTAGGTGTACCAGGCTTGTTGATGTTGCCACAGTTTTCTGGAAGTTCTCCCTCAATGTATTCTTTGGTTACACAGAACTTCCCTAAAAAAGCATAAAAAAGCAGAATCAAAGCCACATTTTTCTAAAGAAAACTATAAGCAAACAAGAAAAAACAGGTTAATCTAAAAAAGCAACATCCCCCGAACAGAACGATACCCAACATGCATAGCTACTGTCAGTGGAAGAGTTGCCAAACACCCCAAAGTAAAGCTTGGGGAGACGGTAATTTTGCTTGAAAATTTCAGCTCTGCAGACAAAGTGGCACCTTGCGCTTTTTCTACCAAAACAACCCTTTACATTTGGAATACCCGCCACAAACCATATATTTTCTGAAAGTACACATGATAAGCTTTCTAAGCATACCCAGCATGTTGTAGTGGGCCCATCTTTCTGTAAGTAATCCCTCAAAGAATTCGTTGGTCGCACAGGGTTTCCTTAAAAAAATGTATAATAAAGCAGAATAAAAAATGAGTTTTCCTAAAATATCAATATGCAAACAAAAAAAAAAAAACAAGCTAAATCTGAAAGCGCAAAATCCCCCGATCAGAACGATACCCAACATGCATAGGTACTACTAACCCTTTTAACTGCCAGCCTACTTTAGGCTTTGTCACCCTCTCTTGACAGGTCATTTTTCACCATTTTGCGCTATGCTTAACTGTGATTTTTGCAGGAATTTCCAGGAAAATCATATATTTTTTTTTTTGCGGCAGAGTTTAGGCTTTAACATGAAATGTCTTGTTTGTAATTTTTTTACTGTTTTTTTTTAATATTTTTGAGTAAATTAAACAAAAAAAATTTTTTTTAGAAAATTATCTCCTTTATTTCAAATAAAACATTTGTTTTATTAAAGAAAACCATATTGCATGTGAAAGCCCCATTTCTTCCGATTACAACGGTACCACATATGTATGGGTGGCCCCCTGTTACTGTTCAGAAGACCCCCCAAACTGAAAAAACATTTTATAACATGTAAAAATAAAATACAACTACAATCCACACTATAAAGGGTTAAATCAAGAAAAAAAATCGGTGTGGGGTTCCCCTTCCTGGGGGGGAGGTAACCCCCATTTTTTTTATTTTAAGGGTTAAAAACCCTTAATTCCCATAAAAATGACATGGGGTCCCCCCTATCCAGCATAAGTAGCCCAGGGATCAGCTATGCAGGGATTGTAGAACAGGGCGCAGGGGCCAGCTTTGGTGGCCCCCCGCCCTGCCAAGTACAAGCCAGCACCGCCTAAATCAGCCCGGGCCCTTCTGCCCCCCCTGGGCTTCAGGGAGGCAGGTAATAGGGGGGCCGGGGTTAATGGCAAGTCACCCGCTAGCCGCAGGTCACTTGACAGCCCTCGAGCCTTGTGAACTGGTACAGGGGTCTCATGGACTCCTTACAAGTTCACAATGGGTTAAAGTGGACCAACACCCAGGGCTGATCGGCCCCGGAATCTATAAGATTCCTGGACCGTTCTATTCCCTCCCCCTGGGGCATCCAAAATCGGGATGCCCCCCTGTGTGAAACCCCCCGGAACACCTGCTACCACTTACTTGAATCCGGTCCTACGGCGCATGCGCGGGCCGCATCTCCGCTATCCCTCTAGCAGGACGCGTGCCCAGGCCGACTATTTATGAATGGCCGCCGCGGGCACGCTCCCTGTTAGAGGGAAGTGGGGGATGCGGCCGCCAGCGCGCTCAGAGCGGCTGAGCTTAGATGTCTCTTAGACGTCCATAACTCAGCCGCTCTGAGCGCGCTGATTGGACGAGCGGCCGCGCATGCGCCGTAGGACCCGGGTAAGGTGAGTTATTGTGGGTGATCGGGGGGGTTTCACGCAGCGGGGCATCCCCAATCGGGATGCCCCAGGGGAAAGGACCAATACCCAGGAAAGTCAAAATCCTGGGTGTTGGTCCACTTAAAATGTAAAAAAAAAAAACACACCACACCACAAAATGCTGGAAGCATTTATTACCAGCTGGGTGACAGGACATAAGGGGTTAATTAAAAAAAAATTGACATAGGGTCCCCCCTCCCAGGGTGGGGGACCCCTTTTTTTTTGGAATTTTAAGGGTTAAAAACCCTTGTGAGCTGGTACAGGGGTCTGATAGACCCCTTACCAGCTCACAAAGGGTTAACAGTAAAAAAAAAACACACACACAAAATGATTTTATTAAAAAAAAAAAAAATTTTTTTACTGTACTTACCTCCGATTGCAAGCTCTTGTCCCTCGCCGCTCTGATGACAGATGCCCTGGGGGGGGATCGGAGGCCCCCCAGGTGAAGAGGAGGGTCGACGGGAGCCAGCGCACATGCAGGTAGGTAAATGTCTTTTTTTTTTTTTTTTTACAGGAAAGCCAGTGGCAGCTAAAACGGGGGGGGGTCACCCTATTCCGGGCCCTCCCCTGCAGCCGGAGGAGGTCCCACGGACGATCGGAGCACACCATCTTAAAGGGGAGACCCGGCCGAATCAAACGAGGGGTCAGGTGAGTGTCTTTTTTTTTTTTTTTGGCCAGTTAGCAGGGGGGAAAGCCAGGTACGTAAAATTTACGTAGCTGGCGTTTAATGACAGGAGAGGCAGCTACGTGAATTTTACGTAGCTGGCGTTTAAAGGGTTAAAGGCTCATAACATGCAGTAGATGCAGGTAGGATGATTTTTAATGTGAGCAATCTGTATGTACAGGGTGTGGAAAACATAAGATAGACTCTTATTTAGAGTGAAGGACCGCTTTAAATCCCAAACCGGTAGCAGAGGCTTATGCGGCGGACGCACATGAGTAACTCCCTGGAAAAAGGTTTTGACAAGCCTATGATTGGCAAAAGATCTTTGGAAAAAAATTGCCAGAGACAAAACCTGTTTCTTGAGAGTGCCAAGTTGAAGGCCCGAATCCAGACCATGCTGCAAAAACTCCAGAATCCTGGGAATGGAAAAGTCACGACAAGATAGAGACTTGGACTCACACCAAGCAATATAAACATGCCAGACCCTGTAGTAAATAGTAGATGAAGATTTCTTCCGAGCCTGAATCAAGGTATCGACCACAGAGGCCGGCAAACCCTTACCCATCGAGATGGAGGTTTCAGCAGCCAAGCCGTTAAAGCCAGTGTTTGTAAATTGGGATGGCGCAGCTGTACCTGCGTGAGAAGCTCTGGATCGTTGGGCAAGACGTACCGATCTACTGCCATCTGTACGATGTCCGCGAACCATACCCTCCTCGGCCAGTGGGGGGGTCACCAGAATGGCTGGTACCCCCTCCTGGGCCATCTTGCGCAGAAATACATAGAGGAGCCGAAACTCCGTCCAGGGAATTGCAAGCGCGTCCATGGCTGAGGCCAGAGGATCCTTTGACAGGGAGACAAACCGTGGAAGCTTGCGATTGTGACGGGACGCAAACAGGTCCACATCCGGCAGCACAGGGCGTGAAATACCTTGTTGTTGAGACCATTCCCCCAGACGAGACGACCCCCTGCTCAGGGAATCCCCCCTGGTTCTCCACCCCCGGAATGTAGACCGCCGAGATGCAAGGAACAGTCTCCTCCGCCCAAGACAAGATCAGGGACACTTCCTTGAGGGCCCGCTTGCTCCGGGTCCCCCCCTGATGATTGATGTAGGCAACCGCCGTCTGATTGTCCGAGCGAACCTGTACAGCACAACCCGAAGGTGGGGAGTCAACTGGGAGAGAACCAACCTGATTGCTCTCAGCTCTAGGATGTTGATGGGCGTGTGGGCCTCCTGGGGACCCCACTGACCCTGGAACTTCAGTGACTGCCAAACTACCCCCCCAACCGGTCAGTCTGGCGTCCGTGGTGACAATCTCCCAGCGCGGAGACAGAAAGGACCTGCGCACTAGAAGATCCCTCGAGTCCAACCACCACGAGAGGGACTGGCTAGCCGAAGGGGAGAACTCCTGATCCAGGGACTCCTGAGTCCGATCCCAAGCCGACAAGAGATGTTACTGAAGAGGCCTCATGTGGAACTGAGCAAAGGGAACCGCCTCGAAGCAGGACACCATGAGGCCCACCAACTGCATCCCCAGACGGATGGAGGGGTGAGGACACGACAGCAGGGCCCGCGCCTGCATCTGAAGGCCCTCCACCTTCAGCTGAGGGAGAAAAACCTTGACCTGAAAAGTATCCAGTGTCATACCCAGGAAGGACCTCGCCAAAGACAGAGATAGTGAAGACTTGGGATAGTTGATCACCCAGCCAAAGGACTCGAGAGTGGACGTCACCACCTGAGTATCCTTCTCGGCCTGATGAAGAGACTGAGCAGCAATTAGAATGTCGTCCAGGTAAGGGAGGATGCGAATGCCCTGGTTCCGCAACGGAGCCATGACACCTGCCAGTACCTTGGTGAAAACCCGAGGGGCCGAGGTGATACCGAACAGCAAGGCCACAAACTGGTAGTGCTGATCCCCCAGAGCGAACCTCAGGAACCTCTGGTGACCTGGGAAGATCGGACCGTGAAGGTAGGCATCCTTGATGTCCAACGTGGTCATGAAATCGCCCAGCCGAAGGGAACTTACAGCCGAACGCAAGGTCTCCATGCGGAAGTGCTTGAACCTGACAAATTTGTTGAGACCCTTCAAGTCCATGATCGGCCTCAGGGAGCATGGAGTAGTACCCCCGGCCCTGTTCCAGAAGAGGTACCGGGCAAATAACTCCGGATGCCAGAAGACGTTGTACGGACAGCCGCAGGCCCTGAGCCGACACAGGGTTTAGGGATATCCGGGACCGGAGGAATCTTGGGGGCGGCCAGGCTGCAAACTCTATCTTAAATCCGGAGGAAACCACCTCCTGAATCCACCGGTCTGAGACACGCAGTCCCAGACGTGAGCAAAAAGCCGAAGCCGTCCCCCCACCCAGTCAGGTGAGGGCGCCTCCTCATGCCTGAGGGGCCTTGGTAGGGGGTTTTGGCTTGATTCCCCAGGAGAGACCGGGGCGACCACGGGATCTGCCTCGACCCCAAGAGTCTCTGCGACTACCTGAAAAGGAGGACCCACAACCTGCCCTTGAAGGGCAAAAGGAAGAGGATCCCCGAAAGGGCCAAGCCTGCTTTCTACGCTGGGGAAGCCTAGCATCCTTTATCAGAGTGTCAAGGCGCTCACCAAAGAGACGAAGTCCAGTGAAAGGGAGCCCAGTGAAAGACTTCTTAGCGGCGGTGTCAGCCACCCACTGGCGCAGCCAGACGGACTGTCCATAGCAACCAGCAGGGACAGCCCCTACCGTCAAGCCGGACAGCATTATCCATGGCAGACAGCACAAAGGCAACAAAATCAGAGCAAAGCAAAAGGTCCTTATAATCCTCCATTCTCTTGCAAGATCGGGCGGCCTCAGCAAGGCGCCTGACCTTTTTAATAGCAATGGCCACAAGGACGTTCCCACTCCTTGAGGACCATATTAGAGAAATGGTCCTGTTCCGGGAACTCCAGGCGTAGCTTGCCAGAGCGGAAGAGCTTTCCCCGCTTCTTCTTCGCCACCTTTGGGGGGGCGATGTGCAATGTATCAAAAACAGCCGACAGGAGCCTGTCTGTATCATCCGGGAGCCAGGTATCCTCATCCGAGGAAGACCCTAAGTCACTATCGTACTCGCCCTGACGATCCCCAGAGGAGTCAGAGTCACGGAACAACTCCCCCTCCTCCGGGGAGTCACGGCCACCGAACAAGTCAAGGCCCTCGTCCTCATCGGCAAAGAGGGACAAATCAGAGCCTAGATGCCTCTTTTTACTAGAGGCCTTACCCGCCACCAGTTGTCGCTCAATGCTGGCCACACGCAGCACCAGATCCGATTGCAATCCCCTGCTGGCTTCCCCCTCACTGGGGGCTAAATGCAGGCGTGGGGGAGTAGGAGATGCTGTCGGGAGGACAGGGCTGGGAAGAGAGGCGCTCAGCCCAACCTATTCCGCAATGATACTTTGGGCGCACGGGACACAAGCCGCGCCGCCACCACTCAAAGGGGATGCCCCGCACATGACACACAGTCGAGCCTGCCCCGAGGGGCCCCCAAGCTCGCTATCCCCAGAAGCCTCCATATGGTGATTATCAAACAAGGCACAATAGGCCAACACGGAGCGAAGGCTAAGGAAAGCCCACCCGGGATGCCCCCAAGGGATGCCCAACGGAGAAGGGACAGGGGGAGGGGGGTATTGGACCGGGAGAAACCACAATGCTGCTATCCCGTCTGCAAGACATAAGCATGGAAAATCATGAGTATCCCACAGCACATGCACCAACAATCAGACCCGCAAGATCAACTCACAGACCAGCTGCAATGGAATCCGCAGCACGCGCAGGAGGAAGGCAGGACAGGATGCCCCACAGCAAAGTTGGTCGACCAGTTCCTAGCCGGTGATGCACACCCAGCAGCAGCGCGGAGCCAGGAAGATGGCGCCGCAGAAAGAACTTTGAGGGGCGGGCCGCGCGAAGATGACGCAAGCCAGGAGAGACATCAAACGATAAAGACAAGCCAGGAGAGACAATCGCAGCAGCACACAAAGGGCGAAACAGGGCACCAGCAAAAGTGAAAGCATGGCAGACCAGCTGATCCATGCGCTTATCAGCCGGGTCACGTAAGAAAGCGGTATCAGGTGATGGCATAACAGTAGTGTTGGACAACCCCGACACAGAGGAATACACTGAACCAGCTACTCAGGGAAGGGACACCGCCTATCCAAGCCCTTAGGCACTGACAGTAGCTTGTTAGGCCTCTCCCATTCCTTGAAAATCATATTAGAAAAATGGGCCTGCTCCGGAAAGACCCGCCTCTGTCTCTCGGGCCTAAACAAATCACCTTGCTTCCTCTTAGCCGCTCTGGGAGGAACAATGTGTAGTGTCTCAAACACTGAAGAAAGCAACTTCTCCATATGATCAGGGAGCCACGCATCCTCATCCGAGGAAGAACCAGACATACTGTCATCACCAGCAGAATAATCCACAGTGAAGCGGGAATCATCTGGCAACTCACCTTCCTCCACAGAGCCCAGATCCTCAAAAAGATCGTCATTATCCGAGAAAACGGGCTTGAGGTGCCGTCTTTTACTCGTGGCATTCTTAGGAGCCGTCCGCAAGATTTGTCTCGAGATTGGCCAGCCTATGTGCCAAATCAGCATGGGATCCCCTGCTGGCTTCCCCCTCACTGGGGGCTGAGTGCAGCAGCGGAGGGTCCAGAGAGGCTGCAGGCAGTGAAGGGTCCAAAATGATGCCCTGGCGCAAGTGGTAAAAAACGGTGCTGAATCCACCCAGAGGATTCCTACTGCACGAGGGGCAGAGCTTTCCCTGCCCAAATGGGGCCCCCAGCTCACAATCACCTGATGCCTCCATTATGGTGATTAAAAATTGGTCAATTGGAAGGTTACAAGACACTAACCACCCAAACCTATATGATCCTCAGCTCGGGGGAGTGCATAATAGAGGTGTTAGACAACCCTAGAATAGGAGCATCGACCTCAGGGGGCGATGACCAGCACTTGACCGTGTCAGCAGGAAAGGGATACTTTCTGTCCCAACTCTTAGGTATGCCGGAAAGTCTACTGGGACGTTCCCACTCCTTAAGCACAAGGTTATTGAAATGGGTTTGCTCAGGAAATTCCAAACGAGCTTTAGCAGTATGAAAAAGCTCTCCCCTTTGCCTGGGAGCCGCAACCAGGGTAGAGATAGACAAAACCTCAAATATTTGGACCAGCAGTCTGTCAGTATCATCCGGGGTCCAGGGGTCAGAGCCAGAATCGTCATGACCCCCGAGTCTCTCATCAGATGACCCTGAGTCATAAAACAGCTCCCCTTCGTCTGATGGGGCGTAGCCATACAGATGCAACAACTCCTCAGATTCCATAGGAGACGGAGTGGCATCAGGAGTTAAGTGACGCTTTTTAACGGAGGCCTTACGCGCGAAGGTATTAGCGATCAATCTTTCAACACTGGCCAGTCTAGAAGACACATCAGTTTGAGAATCCCCGCTTGTATGTAATTCAATGGGGGTGCTTGGGGGAGTAGGTGAAGTGAGACGAGGTGCAGGCCCAGCCACCGAGGGGCGGGTTGCAACATTAGCGCCTGCTGTGCGGTCCCAATATCCTGGGATGCCTCCATATGGTGATTATTAGGCACAATATGCCAGTGGGGATTGACACTATAAAGCAACCCCGGATGCAACAATGACCCGCTAGGGAAGTGGGAGTACTTATACTAGGCCAAACTACAATTACACAGGGCCGGGAGAAGCCACTGGATTCACCGGTCTGAAAGACAATGAGAAGAAGGGGTGTCAGAGCCATATGCCCGCAAGGGCACTTACAGACCGCGGGAGGGGGGACAGGGAAAGGCGCCAAAAGAACCTCGAAGGGCGGGCCAGAGCGAGCCGTGACGCAGGGCGCGCCAGGCCCCGTCCCCCCGAAGAGCGCGACGTCCACAGACAAGCAGCCAATGAGGACGCAGGAGCATCTGAGGCAACGCCGCCACCCGGCGCAGGGCACCCAATGAAGGAAAGGGCGCGCACGGCGGCGACGTTTGCAATAGTAAAAAGCAAGTCAGCACGGCGGTTGACACACATATACTAGTCCCAACACACATACCAACAGGCGAAATACACGAATCACGGTACACGCTCAACCGCTACGGGGAGAATGAGGGAGGATGGCGGCCCTTTGTACAGGGCCCACCGCTACCGGGGCATGGGACAATAATGCGGGAGGGGCATCCCATAAAGGCTCACCATCAGCCTATACCACCTACCCTTTGGTGGGGGACTGCGGTGGAGCAGCGCTCCTTAAGCACACATGGTGCTGCCTACCTTCACCCGACCTGCGCAGCCCAGGCTGGGAGGCACATCACATCAAGGACGGGTGGGAATAGTCCAACAGGGCCGCAGGCTTTAATAGCCCCGCTCACCTGCGACAGTGATAATTTCATGTCTTCGCAGTAAGCACTGCAGAGAAATTTGGGGATTTGTGGGAGGTCCCCGGGTATTTGAGGGGCCGGGAGGAGCCTGTTTTACATGTCTCTGCAGTGCAGCGCCATCTGGCAGAGGATAACTCAAGTGTAAGTAATCTATCTGGAGCAGGAAGTACTGTATACTAAGAATACAAGGCACACACACAAATAAAGCTTGTGGGCAGAGAGGGACATACAGGCAATCCTATAGCCCTAGCAAGTGGTTCCCCCCAGTTAGGCTCACCATAAGCCTATGGCCGGCTACCCTTTAACCCTTTAAGTGCCAGCCTACCTGGAGTTTTTGTTACGCTTTGTTGCCAGACCATTTTTCACTATTTTGCACTATGCATGTTCAACTGTGATTTTTGAAGGGATTTCCAGGGATTTCCCAGAAAAATTATATATTGTTTGGCTTTAACATGAAATGTCTTGTTTGTCATTTTTTAAGTGTATTCTTAATATTTTGGGGTGAGATATGTGCAAAAAAATAAAAAAAAAATCTATTTTTTACAATTTGTAGTGTTTTTTGTAATAAAAAATGTAAGTTTGTCAATAAAATCTTATTGCGTGTGAAATCCCAATTTCTCCCGGTTACAACGGCACCACATATGTATTGGTAGAGGCCCTTTCCTGCCCAGGAGACTCCCCCAAACTGAAACAGCGCTTTAGGGGATTTTCAGATCAAATACAGCTATGCTAAGCACTATGTGCACCTTGCAGTTTTTCAATAAAAACAACCCTTTACATTTGAAATACCCCCCACACACTATATATTCTCTGGAAGTACACACCTCAAGCTTTTTAGGCATACCAGGCTTGTTGATGTTGCCACAGTTTTCTGGAAGTTCTCCCTCAATGTATTCTTTGGTTACACAGAACTTCCCTAAAAAAGGATAAAAAAGCAGAATCAAAGCCACATTTTTCTAAAGAAAACTATAAGCAAACAAGAAAAAACAGGGTAATCTAAAAAAGCAACATCCCCCGAACAGAACGATACCCAACATGCATAGCTACTGTCAGTGGAAGAGTTGCCAAACACCCCAAAGTAAAGCTTGGGGAGACGGTAATTTTGCTTGAAAATTTCAGCTCTGCAGACAAAGTGGCATCTTGCGCTTTTTCTACCAAAACAACCCTTTACATTTGGAATACCCACCACAAACCATATATTTTCTGAAAGTACACATGATAAGCTTTCTAAGCATACCCAGCATGTTGTAGTGGGCCCATCTTTCTGGAAGTAATCTCTCAAAGAATTCGTTGGTCGCACAGGGTTTCCTTAAAAAAATGTATAATAAAGCAGAATAAAAAATGAGTTTTCCTAAAATATCAATATGCAAACAAAAAAAAACAAGCTAAATCTGAAAGCGCAAAATCCCCCGAGCAGAACGATACCCAACATGCATAGGTACTACTAACCCTTTTAACTGCCAGCCTACTTTAGGCTTTGTCACCCTCTCTTGACAGGTCATTTTTCACCATTTTGCGCTATGCTTAACTGTGATTTTTGCAGGAATTTCCAGGAAAATCATATTTTTTTTTTTGCGGCAGAGTTTAGGCTTTAACATGAAATGTCTTGTTTGTAATTTTGTTTGTACTGTTTTTTTAAAATATTTTTGAGTAAATTAAACAAAACATTTTTTTTTTTAGAAAATTATCTCCTTTATTTCAAATAAAACATTTGTTTTATTAAAGAAAACCATATTGCATGTGAAAGCCCCATTTCTTCCGATTACAACGGTACCACATATGTATCGGTAGCCCCCGTTACTGTTCAGAAGACCCCCCAAACTGAAAAAACATTTTATAACATGTAAAAATAAAATACAACTACAATCCACACTATAAAGGGTTAAATCAAGAAAAAAAATTGGTGTGGGGTTCCCCTTCCTGGGGGGGGAGGTAACCCCCATTTTTTTATTTTAAGGGTTAAAAACCCTTAATAATTCCCATAAAAATGACATGGGGTCCCCCCTATCCAGCATAAGTAGCCCAGGGATCAGCTATGCAGGGATTGTAGAACAGGGTGCAGGGGCCAGCTTTGGTGGCCCCCCGCCCTGCCAAGCACAGGCCAGCACCGCCTAAATCAGCCCGGGCCCTTCTGCCCCCCCTGGGCTTCGGGGAGGCAGCTAATAGGGGGGCCGGGGTTAATGGCAAGTCACCCGCTAGCCGCAGGTCACTTGACAGCCCTCGAGCCTTGTGAACTGGTACAGGGGTCTCATGGACTCCTTACAAGTTCACAATGGGTTAAAGTGGACCAACACCCAGGGCTGATCGGCCCCGGAATCTATAAGATTCCTGGACCGTTCTATTCCCTCCCCCTGGGGCATCCAAAATTGGGATGCCCCCCTGTGTGAAACCCCTCGGAACACCTGCTACCACTTACTTGAATCCGGTCCTACGGCGCATGCGCGGGCCGCATCCCCCACTTCCCTCTAACAGGGAGCATGCCCTCAGAGCGGCTGAGCTTAGATGTCTTAGACGTCCATAACTCAGCCGCTCTGAGCGTGCTGATTGGACGAGCGGCCGCGCATGCGCCGTAGGACCCGGGTAAGGTGAGCTATTGTGGGTGATCGGGGGGGTTTCACGCAGCAGGGCATCCCCAATCGGGATGCCCCAGGGGAAAGGACCAATACCCAGGAAAGTCAAAATCCTGGGTGTTGGTCCACTTAAAATGTAAAAAAAAAAAAAAAAAACACACCACACCACAAAATGCTGGAAGCATTTATTACCAGCTGGGTGACAGGACATAAGGGGTTAATTAAAAAAAAAATTGACATAGGGTCCCCCCTCCCAGGGTGGGGGACCCCTTTTTTTTTTTGAATTTTAAGGGTTAAAAACCCTTAAAAATCCAAAAAAAAAAAAAATGACGTAGGGTCCCCCCTACCCAGCGTTACCGACCCGGGCCAGCTATGGGGGCTTGTAGAACAGGCCCACATAGCCATAGTGGCCCGGGCCCTTCTGCCCCCCCCCCTGGCCTTTGGGGAGGCAGGTAATGGGGGGCTGGGGTTAATGGCAAGTCACCCGCTAGCCCGCAGGTGACTTGCCAGACCCAGAGCCTTGTGAGCTGGTACAGGGGTCTGATAGACCCCTTACCAGCTCACAAAGGGTTAACTGTAAAAAAAAAAACACACACACAAAATGATTTTATTAAAAAAAAAAAATTTTTTACTGTACTTACCTCCGATTGCAAGCTCTTGTCCCTCGCCGCTCTGATGACAGATGCCGGTGATCGGCATCCAGAGAAGGTGGGGCAGGAGATCAGAGGATCTCCTGCCACCTCCTTCCAGTGCACCGATCACCGGCATCTGACAGCTGAAACAGCTGAAGCCAGTGATCGGGACGACGTCATAGCCCCGCCCCAAAAGGGGCGGGGCTTGACGGGAGACGGAACGGGATGACGTCATAGCCCCGCCCCCCTTAGCGGCAAGATGGCGGCCGCCATCGAGAAGAAGAGAGGAGAGAGCCTCCCGGGCTCTCTCCTGAAGATCGGCAAGCCCTGGGGGGGGGATCGGAGGCCCCCCAGGTGAAGAGGAGGGTCGACAGGAGCCAGCGCACATGCAGGTAGGTAAATGTCATTTTTATTTATTTATTTTTTTTACAGGAAAGCCAGTGGCAGCTAAAACGGGGGGGGGGGGCACCCTATTCCGGGCCCTCCCCTGCAGCCGGAGGAGGTCCCACGGACAATCGGAGCACACCATCTTAAAGGGGAGACCCGGCCGAATCAAACGAGGGGTCAGGTGAGTGTCTTTTTTTTTTTTTTTTGGCCAGTTAGCAGGGGGGAAAGCCAGGTACGTAAAATTTACGTAGCTGGCGTTTAATGACAGGAGAGGCAGCTACGTGAATTTTACGTAGCTGGCGTTTAAAGGGTTAAACGGGGTCTGCGGCCCAGAGCGTAGCTCTGCCGAACGCCGACCCAGCCGTTCACCCTACCGTCACGATCCCGTAGTATCCAGCGGCTGAGAGGCAGGAGTGGGTCAGACGGGATCAGTGGGAATAGGATCCGCAGCGGCCGACGGGCTAGGAGGCCCCGCTCTGCTGCCAAAATCCAAGAGAGAGTATCCAACGATCTTCTGCAGCCAAGACTGCAAGATGAACACTGGAGAATGATAGAGGGACACCTGCCTTTATAGGGGGCCAGGAGGAGCTACATATTTTGATCTTGCAGTCGAGCGCCCCCTGGGGGCGGAATACCCACATGTCATCACTGGGACGACCTGGACTGGATATAGGGAAAATTTGGGTTCCATAGAGGCCCCTGATATAGGGCACCGCAGCCATATTGTCTGCTTGAATCCCGATGGGATGACCCCTCAGATTAGAGGTCCAATGTGTGAGAGACAATAGAATCGCTCTCAGCTCCAAGATATTTCTAGGAAGTCTGCTCTCCCCTGGGCCCCTGGATCGTTTGTGACCTTATGACGCCATCCCAACCTGTTATGCTGACATCCGTGGCGATTTTCCACTGTCCCAGAAGAAAGCATCTGCCCAACTGAAGAGGTTGGGGATTCAAAAACCAGACTAGAGACTGCCTTGCTGAGTGTGTCATGCAAAAGGGGTGATCCAGGGTCTCTGTGGTTTGATCCCAAATCAACAGTAATTCTGACTTCAGTGGTCTTGTGTGGAACTGCGCAAATGGCACTGCCTCGAAGCAAGAGACCAAGCCCAACAGATGCATTCACTGATGGATCGTTGGGTGAGGGCCGGCTAAGAGAGCCTCTACCCTGGCCTGGAGCAAGAGTCTTTCCGGGAGAAAGACCTTGGCCTGAAAGTCATTTCCAGAAAGGAGATACTTTTTGAGGGAATGATATGCAACTTTGGATAACCAGCCAAAGTCTTCTAATATTGATAGGATGTTCTGTGTATCTCTCAAGGCATCCTGAAAAGATGGGGATGATCCTGAAAAGATGGGGATCGGATTAAAAGATCTTCTAAGTATGGGGTAATTCATATCCCCTGGTGTCTTAGAGCCATGATGCCTGACAGAACTTTGGTAAAAACCCTTGGAGCAGAGGACAGGCAAAAGGGCCTTTTTTACGAACAAACTGTAGGCCATCTACTGCAAAACGCAAACATTTCTGGTGGCTCGGGATGATAGGGACATGCAGGTAGGAGTCCTTTATATCAACTGTGGTCATATAATCCCCCAGCTGAAGGGCAGTTGTTGTGGATCCTAATGATCCCATGCAAAATCTACGAAGGCCAGGCGAAACTGTTGAGGCCCTTGAGATTCAGAAATAGGACGTACTGAACCGTGCTTCTAGGGGATTCTAAACAAATTGGGAGTAAAATGTGTAACCTCTCTCTGAAAAATGGGATGGATTACTCCTAGCTATAATAGGTGAGCTGACACGGATCTTAATGCCTCTGCTTTTTCCAGATTCCGCGACACCCTTGAAAAAAAGAACCTCCAAGGAGGTCTGGCCCCCAGCTCGTTCTTGTAGCCTGAAGAAATTATTTATTGGATCTATGTATCTCCTACATGGAACCTCCAAAGATGAGCAAAAAGCAGGTGTCCCCTTCAACTGAAAGGGTGAGGGCGTCCCTTCAAGTCTGGGAGGGCTTAGAAGGGGGTTTAGCCTTGTTTCGGCAAAGGATCTGGCCTTGTTCTGGGTTTTAGGTTTATTCCAGAACTCCTCTCAGGGTCTAGAGGAAAAGGAACCACAAAATGGCCGAGTAGTTGGACCAGCAGTAGAGTAGAGTAATGACAGTGTCACTTGGGGTACGGATCAAGGTGGGGTAGGTGATGAGGCCGGCAGCACTGACCCAGACGCCTGGGCCCTGACTGCCGCGTTATGGCCTGCTGAACACATGGTATGCAAACCAGCACATTATCCCCCGCAAGGGATACCCCCCAACCCACACACTGCCAGGATTGCCCCGAAGGGAGCCGGAGCTCGGTATCCTGGGGAGCCTCCATATGGTGATTTGTATGGCAGTCGCAATGACCAGCGGGAATTACGCTAGAAAGCTACCCGGGTTGCCCCTTAAGTCCGTTAGTGGGAGAATTTGCAAGCCCTTATTTTTTGGCCAGGGGACCCCGGGACACAATAACTAAATGGGGGCCCCCGTAAGTAAGGTACACCATAGACAAGCACTCATACATGCAGAATGTACAAAGAGCGTTGGCAAAACATATAAAATAAATATATATATATGGGTATACATAACATTGTATATAACATTGTATATAACATAGTATTGGGGGGGCGTGGCCGGCTATGGGAGCGTGAGGTCGTGCTTGGACTGGGCTCCCGTTGGCCGTCCTGGCAATTTAACCTTTTAGAGGATTTACCCACTTGTGTGTTGCTTGCCACGCCATGGCGAAGAAGCGGAGGGGTGCCAATACACCCTCGGGTGCACAGAGCCGGAAGATCAGTTCCTACCTGGACCGGGGTAGCTCGTCGGGCCGGGAGGGCGCCTCCTCCAAAATGGCGCCGTCCCCAGCTGCAGCTGCCGAGACCTCCCCTTGCCGTCGGGGGGGCCGAGATCGGGTGGATGCGAGGTCTCTCTCGCCATCGGGGACCCCTGCTGTGGCGCGTGATGTCAGGGCTAGGAGTTGCCCTCCCTTGTCTGTCCCGTTGGAGGTGAGCGGCGGCGGAGCAGCGGGGATGATTGCGGCTGTGGCGGGCGAGCCGGCGGGGACCTGCGTGCGGTCTGAGCGGAGGGCGGGGGAGAGCCTCCCCACCGCCCGAGATGTGCAGCTGTCGGGACTGGAGCCGGGAACCTGTAGACACCGCTCTGATGTGGACGATGCCGGTGCGCTGACACGTGCGGGGGTGAGAGGGGGGGAGAGAAGCCCCCCTCCCCCTGGAGGATTGCTGGAGACACAGATTTGGTCAGCTACACAGTTGATGATGCCGGCGAGCCCAGGAATGACACAGCCGAGTTGCCCCAGCCCCGACTTGTACCCTCCCTCCCCTCTGAATGGGGGACACTCTGGCAAGCTGGGGGCCCCAGTGGAATCCCCCTGTCGCTCTTCAGTGGCTACCCCCTCTTCGTCAAGCTGGCGGGAGCCAGCCGGCCTGGGGTTCAGCCCTGGTCCGGATCTGCGATCACTGAGGGACTTCCCCGGGCTTCGGGCCGATCTGGCCCCTCCACGTGCTCCTAGGGATGCGGCAGCTGTACTCCCTCCTCTGGGTGCTTCAGGCGAGAGACTTGCGGGCGGGGCTTGGCCTGGGATGCCCCCTACCCCTGCGCGGCAACAGACGACTGGTCCTCCGGAGCCTGCCTGGCCATGTGACCGGCCCCTGGCGGGGCGGAGAGGAACGGCGCCGCCTTCTCAGTATGGCGGTGCGCTGGCAGGAGCTCCCATTGGCGCCAACTCGGGCCAGCGTCCCCTACCTGTAATCTCGGGATGCCCCCAGGATTCGACTCAGTTCGGCTCTCCTGGTGTGGGAGCTGCACCCACGCCTCAGAGGGATCCCCCTCCTATCACCTGTGCTCCCCAGATGGCACTGCACTCTTCCCTGGATCCCATCCTCGCAGCTCTAAAGGCGGAGCTCAAACTCTTGCCCACCAGGGATGACCTTGAGTCCTTCATCCAGAGGGTGGAAGGCGCCTTTAAAAAGGATATATCGGATCTGCAGCAGTCGGTGGGCAACCTCGACACCAGAGTCGACTCGCTGGAGCAGTTTCGAACTGAGACCGCCCAGAGGCTGGAGACGCTGGAGCGGGAACTGACCCATCAGAAGGCTATTACACAGACGGTGGTTCTGCACCTGGATGACCTTGAGAACAGGAGCCGCCGCAATAACATCCGTGTCAGGGGTCTTCCGGAGGCGACGGGTCCAGATCAGCTGCGCCCCACCATCATCGGCATCTTTAACGACATACTCCGCCGATCGCCGGACACCGAGATAGTGATTGACCGTGTGCATCGGGCCCTCGGTCCCAGATCTGCAGATTTATCCCGTCCACGCGATGTTATATGCCGCCTGCACTACTACGCTGTGAAAGAGGACATTCTGGCAAAGGCCTGGGAGCGGGGTCGGATATGCTTCGATGGAGCCCCTTTACAGCTGTTTCCGGGTTGTGTCGCGCAGGTCTCTCATGATGAGGCGAGTCCTGAAGCCTTTGCTCTCCAAGATACGGGACTGTGGGGGGTCCTACCGTTGGGGCTACCCCTTTCATCTTGTGGTCCGTAGAAACCAACGGACCTTCACCGTGAAAACTCATGCGGACCTTCCGGGCTTGTTCACCTTCCTGGACTCTCCCCCGCTGGAGGTCCCGGATTGGAGAGACATTTCTCTTCCTTTGGGCCCCCCGCGGCCTTCAGAGGGACAGCCGCAGAGGATTCGGCGGGCGAGGGGCGGAGCCGCTGCTCGCAGAGGACTTGTCGGTGGTCCTTCCAGAGACCCCCCCCGTTCGGCCAACGAAGATTAGGCGGGCTCCGCCGCCATTGGCGATACTGTTGCATGTAGTGTTGCCTCGCTGTTTATATTAAGGTTGTGTAGGCTGCACTTCGGGCTCATCGAGTGGTTCGCCGTTTGCTCAACCTGTTTGACGATTGAGCAATGTGGGTGTTCGCGAGTTGGTGCTGTTTGCATCTTCATGGGTTGTCCCCCCTTTTCCGGGGCTTCCTCCGGATGAGCTGGGGGCTGCCCCTCCGGGGCCAGTCCCGTTGAGCCCTGAACCTGCTCCTCTTTTGCGCATAGCGAGTTGTATTCTTAATTGTGTTCCCCTATATGGAGCTTGGCCTTGTAGGTCATTTCTCAATTTATTGGAACGCTTTGCTTGCTCGGTGTGTATCTCGGGCTCGCTGGGCTGCCCTCACGCATACTCTGCTGTTCTATGGAGTGCGGGGTTAGGATATGCGCTTATGGGCGTTGCGTCCATCTCCTCCTTCTTGATCAACCTACCGTGCTGGACATGGTTTCCTGGTGCGGAGTGGCTCTTCACATAGGGGCAGACCCGGCGAGTCACGACTCAGTTACATACTTGTAATTACTGTACTATGCCCATGTGTAGTTTTGGTTGCTCATTCATTTGCTGGTTTTAATTTTAATTTGCCTGGCCGCCTCATATATCTGGTGTCGGGCTCTGTGTTTCTGTTGCTGGCCGTTGTGGCTGGTCTCACTTAACTAATGGCTTTGTATTCAACTAATGACTGAGTTTTTGTGGGTTTTGTCCTGTGCTGGGGACTTCCTCTGACAGTATAGTCGGAGGTGGTTTTCCCTGTAGGCTGGAATTAGGGACGGCCGGGGGACCCCCCCATCTCTCTCGGACCCGTCTCGTCCCCGCCATAGGTCAGGACCCTGAGGCCCCCTGAGGTGGCGTTTTGTTTGCCTTGGGTGCCTGGGGTTCGATTTTTCGGGAAAGTAGATATTCTTCCCACTTTTAGATTCCCCTTGATTTTCCCGTTTACGTAAGTTTTGCCCTTTAGGTTTTAGTTGGGTGTTTGTCTCTCCTCTGCGTGTTTCCCTTTGTTCCGCGTGCTCGTCAGTCTTTGTTTTCCTGGTGTGTTTTCCACCCTCCCCCTCTCTCCCCTCCTTCCTTCCCCTCCTATTTGTCTCTCTTGTGGGCCTGGACTCAGTTCTCTTAGGGCCCCCCCCCTTTTTCATTGAGTTGGGGGCTGCTTCTTTTGGTCTGCCATGTCTAGTGTCCAATGTACTTCCTTGAACCTTAAGGGCCTAAATTCCCCTGTTAAGCGTTCTTCCGTATTGAGTGAGTTGAAGCGTTTGGGAGCGGGAATCGCCTTTCTTCAGGAGACTCACCTTAAGGAGGGGAGAGTGCACAATTTATCCAGTCGCCACTTTCACCACCAGTACCATGGCTTGTCCCCTGACTCTAAGTCAAGGGGGGTGGCTATCGTCCTGGCAGGTTACCTCCCCTGGACACTGGAGGAGATGATTCATGACTCGGAAGGTAGATTCCTTTTTGTAAGGGGCACTCTTTACGCTCAGAAGGTGACCCTGGCGACCTGCTATGGCCCTAGCTCGAACCAGGCCGGGTTTCTGAGGTCTACCTTGGAGAGGCTGGCGGAGTTCGCGACTGGCATTCTCCTTCTGGGAGGCGATTTCAATTGTGTTTTGGATCCTCAACTTGATACCTCTAGGGGGACCTCTGGTATACCTTATTCGGCTATTAGGAGGATTAAAGCCCTCCTGATTGAACATCAACTTTTGGATGTCTGGCGGATCGTGCATCCCAGAGAGAGGGACTATACCTACTTCTCCCCCCCTCATAATACTTATTCGCGCATTGACTGGTTCTTGGTCCCCCACAGATACGTACATCTCATTTCGCGGCCTTCCATAGGTTCAATTTCAGTCTCTGATCACGCCCCCATCTCTATCACTCTGTCGATCCCGGACTCCCCCCCCCCCCCCATCGGGACACTGGAGGCTTAATGGTTCCCTCCTTCAGGACCCTGAGTTCAAGGCAGAAATTCTTTCGGCAATCACTGAATTTTTTTCAGTGAACGACACTCCTGATGTCCCTCGGATGTCCCAGTGGGAGGCTCACAAGTGTGTGATTCGGGGCCTGTTGATTAGAAGGGGCGCTCACCTTAAAAAGAAGAGAGAGAAACAAATAGCTCAATTGTTGCAGGAGATCCGGACTCTAGAGACTCGGCATAAACAATCTTTGGAACCCGCTTTGTGTGCAAAATTGGCTGAACTTCGGGAGGCCCTTAGGGATGTGAGCTTCGTGAAGGTTAAGGGCCAGATTGCTAGAGGCCGTAGGTTTTTCTATGAATTTAGCAACAAAAGCGGCAGGACCCTTGCGAGAGCCTTACGGGGGCAGCGGGCCAGAAACTACATCCCCAGCATACTGGATCCGGGTGGTACTAGGCACCATAACATAGGGGATATAGCCAAGACATTTAGGGACTTCTATGATGGCCTGTACAATATACAGCAAAACAAGTCTCAGGCTCATCAACAAAAAATCAGGGCCTATATTCAGAAATCGGGCCTTCCCCAGCTCAGGCGGGATGTGGTGGAGGCTCTCGAGGAGGAGATTGACATGAGAGAGTATTTAAAGGCCATTGGAGACATGAAGCCCGGAAAGGCGCCCGGCCCTGATGGCTTTAGCCTCGAATATTATAAGGAACTTGCGGGCACTTTGGGCCCCTATTTTATTTCGTCCTTTAGCTCCTTGAGCGATGGACTCCCTCCTCCGCGGGACACTCTTCGAGCTAGCATTGCAGTCATCCCTAAACCAGGTAAGGATCCAGCACAATGTGGCAGTTACAGGCCTATATCCCTGTTAAATTGTGATCTCAAGATTTATAATAAAATTCTGGCGGACAGATTAGCCCCTCTCCTCCCGGACCTCATACATTGGGACCAGGTGGGCTTTGTCCCGAGTCGCGAGGGGAGAGACAACACGATAAGGGTTATGGGGCTGATCCACCATGTGAGACAGACGGGGGAGGCTGCGCTGCTTCTCTCCACGGATGCCGAGAAGGCTTTCGATAGGGTGAGCTGGGCCTTCCTTGAGGAGACCCTTAGGCACATTGGGCTGGGCGACGAGATGCTTCGCCGGGTCCTGGCTTCATACACCTGCCCCTCGGCGTCCGTGGTGGTGAATGGCCTGTCCTCTCAGACTTTCCAATTATCTAACGGGACGCGGCAGGGCTGCCCGCTTTCTCCGCTCATTTTTATCCTCTCACTTGAGCCGTTCCTTAGGTTGGTCAGACGGAATGTGGATGTTGCGGGCGTGAGGGTGGGCGGGACTGAGCACAAGGTGGCAGCTTGATGATTTGATGTTCTTTGTCTCGAAGCCAGAGATTACCCTGCCAAACCTTCTTGCGGAGCTCAGGAGTTTCCAGGAGGTCTCCAATTATAAGATCAACTATCAGAAGTCCTCTGCTTTGAACATTAATGTCCCTGCGGAGAGACTACGCCGCATCACGGAAAATTTTCATTTTAAGTGGGAGCGGGAGGCTGTTACATACTTGGGTACTCGAATTCCTTCCAAACTACAAGAAACGTTTGCATTAAACTTCCCCCCTTTGTTAAAAAGACTGGAGGAAGACCTCCTGAAATGGAACAGAGGAGTCTTTTCTTGGTTCGGAAGGGTTAGTGTCGTCAAGATGAACATCCTTCCCAGGGTGCTGTACTTGTTTCAGACCCTCCCGATAGACATCCCTTCTACCTTTTTTAAGCAACTCACAGGAATGTGCACTAGGTTTGTCTGGGCTGGTCGCTCTCACCGTATGGCGGCGTCCCTTCTGACAGCTTCTAAACTTAGGGGGTGACTGGGCCTGCCGGACTGGAGGTGCTATCATGCAGCAGCTCACCTGAGCCGGGTTATGGACTGGTGCCGACATTCCGCTCTGAAACAGTGGGTTCAGTTGGAACAAGTTGCCTCCCCTTGCCCCCTCCCGGGTTTACCATGGGTCCCGTTGAATAGACTTCCACAGCTGAACAAACACCCCACAATTGGTCCGTCCAGGAGAGTGGTGGATAGATTTTTTCCTAGGCCGGGTCTCTCCCCCGGGCAGTCCCCATTGACGCCTGTTTTGGGCCACCCTGACTTCCCGGTGGAGATAACTGGTGGCCCTTTTAAAGCTTGGATTCAGCAGAACTGTTTTCGGAGGCTCCACATGCAGGTTGGCGGCGAATGGAGGAGGCCGGAGGCCTTGGTTGATGATCTCGCCCTCAGACCCATCACGCGGTTACAGACTCTTCAGCTTTTGCACTATCAGCGGTCGCTTGAGCGCACGGCTGCCGCATCAAGGCGGCTAACACAATTTGAACAAACCTGTCTGGGTGTCGGCCACCTTCGGGGAGCCCTGTCATACTCTTATTTGTTGCTGGTGGAGCCTCCAGATGACTTTGTTCCACCCTACGTGAGGGGCTGGGAGAAGGAATTGAACAGAACCTTTACTGATGAGCAAAGGCTTGCCATGATCCAGTTGGCACATAAGAGCTCTATCTCCTGTAAATACCAGGAGACCTCTTTTAAAATTCTTTCTCGTTGGTATCGCGTCCCAACGCTATTGGCAAAAATGTTCCCTTCCTCTTCCCCCCTCTGTTGGAGGTGCTTGCGTGGTAGGGGGACCATGGTACATGTCTTTTGGGAGTGTGAGAAGTTAACTGATTTCTGGAGGGGGGTGAGGGAGGTTGTTAGGAAACTGACGGATGTTGACCTCGGTGAGGATCCTGCATGCTACCTGCTTAACTTAGCTCCGGCCTCCATGAGATCGAGGCGCAGATCCCTTCTCGCCCCACTTCTGAGCGCCGCCAGAACGTGCATACCGGCTAAGTGGAAGTCCACAGAACCCCCCACTATGGCGCAGTGGCTGGCTGCGGTTAAGGAGATTTGTAGGATGGAGGAACTTACTGCCTCGCTTAAGGGGACTTTTGATAAATATAGGAGGACTTGGCAGGAATGGGATCGCTTCACCCTCTCTTCGGAGTTTCACCTTTATACGTGATACGGCCTGGGTGGGCTACTAGTGATTTGGCTCCTTCGTTCCTCTATTCATTGTTCCCACACTGTCAAGTCTCTCTAGCTTCTTCCGTACTGTGTCTGTCCTGTCTTTCCCCCCCCCCCCTTTTTTCCCCTTCCCTCCTTGTTGTCTGTCCCTGCATGGTTTGGGTATGCCCTGTTGTT
Organism: Gastrophryne carolinensis; assembly: GCA_027917425.1. Taxonomy (NCBI): domain Eukaryota; kingdom Metazoa; phylum Chordata; class Amphibia; order Anura; family Microhylidae; genus Gastrophryne; species Gastrophryne carolinensis. The sequence continues at coordinate 346,566,172 of CM051238.1, read as the reverse complement.
TCCCCCCCCCCCCCCCCCCTTTTATTGTTGTGTTTTTGAGTTTTTTGTTTTGTTTTTTCGCTTTCTTTTTGAAAAGAAAGTTGGGGGTATGGGTTGCAGTTGCTGGAGTCGGTTGCTATACGGATTCATTGCCTAGAGTGTGGGGGTGCGGGGCCGGATGCGGCTCTGTACTTTCTCCTTATGCTTTTTGACCATTGGTAACTGATATCGTATGACTCTGTCTATATGCTTAATGCTCTGTGTATTCCTATGTGGCACTGCGATGCCAAGCACTGTAATTCTTGCTTCCTTCAATAAAAACGTTTAATTATAAAAAAATAACATAGTATATAGTACTAATAGTAATGTATATAATAATGTATAATAATGTATAAATATAAAATTATGTATGCGCAAGTAGTACAATAAAACTAATGGCCGCCACCCGCGCTGGATAAGGCGCAAATCTAAACAACAATGCACAACAAGCAAAGCCCGGCAGGGCACTCACAGCACAACAGAACGCAGAAAAGGAAGAAGAAGAAGGGCCAGCGGGAACACGCGCCATGCCTGGCCGCGCCCCCATCCTCGCCCAGCAACGCGGATTCCTATCCATTGACTGGGCGCCGCCGAGGGCGCCAGAGAGAGTGGGGCGGGCCACCAGCGCGCCCGGCCCCGCCCCCTCTCCTCACAGAAAGGAGGGGGAGAAGCTCACGTGCGGAGCCGGACAGGGCCGAATACGGCCGCCGCATGTATCAAGCTGTACAGTAAAATCACACACAAACGCGCATACACAAGGGAGGATCAACAAAGTTAAAATCAAGGGAGAAGTTACAGGCCCCCTCCCCCTCCATTGAGAATAAAGGGAATAAAGTAAAGGGAGGGAGGGATCCCCAACTACGGTAGTAGAGCAGGGGGAAATTGAAAGGGCATCCCAATCCAGGGTCACCAACCTGGTAGCCGCCTACCCCTTGTAATGGGGTCTCACGGAGGAGCATAGCTCCTATCAGTACACCTGTTAAGGTGAATCCTACCTTCACCCGGACCTACAGCCAAGGCTGGGAGGTATTAGGGGACTTAAGCATAACTAGGTCCGGGCAGAAATAGGGATAAAAAATGGCCGGGTGTGAACCCGGCTTACCTGCAAGGAGGAGACTTCATCTTCTGACTTGCTCGCCGTCTGCAGAGACGATTACTGGGGAATGTGTGGGAGGTCCCAGGTATTTATGGGCCGGGTGGGGCTTCTTTTTTTCTATTCATCTCTGCAGAAGTTCGCCCTCTGCTGGACATAACCCAAGTGTAATGAATATTTCCGAAGCAGGGTGTGAGACATACTTAGAATATCTTGCTTTCGCACCACTCCGAAAAAGTGGAACGGAACAAGCAAGGGGGAATATCTTACCCATGGCCCACCCTGCAGGTCACCAGACAAAACCTGCGTCTGGATATAGCTTATAGCAGGGATCTACCAGCCCTTGGGGGTCCCCTTCACAAAAATTGAAGTGACGCCCCGTTGCGCGCGCAGAACCCTGGTGGCGGAAGTATATATAGGCCTGGAGGAACCACACCTTTTTATCTTGCAGTCCTGCCCTTCGGATGAGTTAACGCATTTGTATCTGATTCGGTGACGCCCTGGAAGTTAAACTTTGGTCTCATCTGAGCAGAGCACCTTCTTCCACATGATTACTGTGTCCCCTACATAACCTGAGGCAAACAGGACTTCTTATGGCTTGCTTTAAAAAAAATGTCTCTCTTCTTGCAATTCTTGCTTAAAGTGGACCAACACCGAGAGGTGATCGGCCCGGAAATCTATAAGATTCCCGGGCCGATCACCTCCCACCCCGCGGGACATCCGAGATCGGGATGTCCCGCGGGGTGAAACCCCCCCAAACACCCCAAATCACCTACATTATCTTCCGCCGCCGCCGCCTCCCTCGCGCCCCTCTAGGCGTGCGCGCCCCCGCGCTGGCCGTCTGTGAATGGCTGGCACGGGCGCGCGTGCGCCGAAAGTGACGCGAGGGAGGCGGCGGCGGCGGCAGCCGCTTGGACGTTCCTGTTCCCCGCCTGGACGTTGGCGGGGATTGGACCGGGCAGTCACGTGGGAGCGGGGAGAGGTGAGTTTATTGGGGTTTCTGGGGGGTTTCACACAGCGGGGCACCCCCGAAGTGGACCAAAACCCAGGATAGTCAAAATCCTGGGTGTTGGTCCACTTTAAAGGTGAGATTTGTGGAGTAAATGACTAATAGATGCCCTGTGGATAGATTCTCCCACCTAAGCTGTGGACCTCTGCAGCTCCTCCGGAGTGACGCCTCTTGGCTGCTTCTCTAAAAAGGGCTGTCAGTTTAGGTAGACAGCAATGTCTTGGTAGGTAGTCAGCTGTGCCATACTCCTTCCATTTATGGATGGTGGATCTGTGAAATGTTTAGAGCTTGGGCTATTGTTTTTTAACAGTACCTTGCAATACGCTTTGCCACAACTTTATCCCTGAGAAGTTTGGTGTGTCCTTGGTTTTCTTTATGCTTTTTGTTCACTAATGTTCTCTATCAAACCTCTGAGAACTTCTATAGCTATACTAAGATGAAAGGACATATAGGTGGGCTCTAATTAATTAGGAGATTTCTGTAGCCAGTTTGTCACACAGGATTTTATTTAGGACTATTCGAGTTCAGGTGGCTGAATACATATGAACGCCACACTTGATTTTTTGTTTTGTGTTGCTATACCACATACAGTCTCAATAAAATACAATTAAGTTTTCAGCTGTAACATTTTTCCAAGTGTGGAAAAATACAATTCTGTGATTACTCACCTGTAGAATTGGAATTATGAGTATACAATACGTCCTGCTCCATATATAGTACTTACTATCGGGTATTACTCCGCCAGATGGCGCTGGACTGCAGAGACATCGAAAATAGGCTCCTCCCGGCCCCTCAAATACCCAGGGACCTCCCACAAATCACCAGCATTGAAAAGCAGTTAATGAGAAGCAGGGAGAATTAAACAATCCAAACTATTAACTATAACAATGATAACAATCGCCATACAGGGGATCCAAGATAATGCAAAACCAAGGACGGGGTGGAGCAGGATGTACTGTATACTCATAATACCAATTCTACAGGTGAGCAATCACAGAATTGTATTATTCTTGGTATACAGTACATCTTGCTCCATATATAGTACTTACTATCGGGACATCCTATAGCAGTGTCCATAAGTAGGGTGGTATCCCCAAAGTTAACAGCAGACAGTTTAAACCACTGCTGCCTGCAGAACCTTTCGGCCAAAAGCAGCATCAGCTGAGGCCCTAACATCAACCTTGTAAAACTTAGAAAAGGTATCAACAGAAGACCAAGTAGCGGCCTTGCAAACTAGTTCAACAGAAGCCTGGTGCTGAAAGGCCCAAGAAGCACCAATAGCACGAGTAGAATGAGCAGTAAGGCGGAAGGGAGGATTCTTCCCCTTAGCAGAGTAGGCCTGAATCACAGCCTGACAGATCCATTTGCTGATAGTAGACTTGGCAGGAGCCAAACCCTTCCTAGGACCAGAAGGGACCACAAAAAGGGCATCAGTTTTCCTGAAGCGTGCAGTAGCCACCAGATAGTACTTGAGACACCTAACCACATCCAAGGAATGCAAAAACCTCTCCATAGCATTACTAGGATTAGGGCACAATGAAGGAAGAACAATGTCCTGATTCAAATGAAAGGCAGACACAACCTTGGGCAGAAAATCTGTCTTGAAGCGAAACACCACCTTGTCCTGGTGTCTCTCATAGTAGGGGGGCTGAATGGACAGCGCCGCCAACTCAAGACACACGCCTAACAGAGGTGATAGCCACTAGAAAGACAACCTTGAGAGTAAGAATGGCCAGGGAAGCATCCTGCACAGATTCAAAAGGAGCACCCTGCAAGGCTGACAAAACCAAGTCCAAATCCCAAACAGGCACCGTAGTCTTACGTGGGTCACCCCCTGGAAAAAAGTCCTAATCAGAGAATGCTGAGCAAAGGACTTCTGGAAGAAAACAGCCAGGGCAGAAACCTGACCTTTCATAGAACTAAGTTGGAGCCCCATCTCCAACCCATGCTGCACATACTTCAGAATCCTGGGAATAGAGAACACACGACAGGGAAGAGACCTAGACTCACACCAGTCAATGTAGGCACGCCAAACCTTGTAATAAATGGAAGAAGATGGCTTCTTCCTAGCCTTTACCAAGGTATCCACAACCGAGGAAGACAGCCCCTTTTCCATCAAGATGGAGGTTTCAGCAGCCAAGCCGTCAAAGCCAGAGTTTGTAAATTGGGATGGCGCAGTGAGCCCTGAGTGAGCAGATCTGGCACCAAGGGCAGAGCATACTGATCTACTGCCAGCTGCACCACGTCTGCGAACCACACTCTTCTTGGCCACCTGGGGGCCACCAGAATTGCTGGCACCCCTTCCAGAGCAATCTTGCGCAGAACCCTGCCCAGCAGGGGGAATGGAGGGAAGACATACAGAAACTGAAAGTTCTGCCATGACATTGCTAGAGCATCCATGGTCAAGGCCAGAGGATCCTGGGACAGGGAGACAAAGGCTGGTAGCTTGTGATTGTGACAGGACGCAAACAGATCCACATCTGGTTGGCCCCAACGGTGACACAGAGATTGGAACACCCTGCTACATAGGGACCATTCTCCCTGGCGAGAGGTCCCCCTGCTCAGAGAGTCTGCCAGGCCCCCTTGCTCCGGGTCCCTCCATGATGATTGATGTAGGCAACTGCCGTCTGGTTGTCCGAGCACACCTGAACAGGCAGGCCCCGAAGGCGAGTAGTCAAGTGAGCCAGAACTAACCTGATCGCCCGCAGTTCCAAGACATTGATAGGTATGTTGGCTTCGCGAGGGCCCCACCTCCTGTCCACCTATTCACATGAATGGGCAGACGGGGGCACGCAAATAGTAGGGCTGCCACATCATGCTCTGTCTGTGCAACAGCCATATGTGCCCAGGAGAAAGGATCCTGGGCAAGATTAGTGTTTTTTCTTTGTAACCCCATCCTGCCTCAGCACCAGGGGAGGGATACCCCAGGATTGGGCCAACACCAACTACACTAATTGGGTGTGCTCGGGGGGCATCCCCACTGCTGATGCCCCCTCTTATTCACCCCTGCTAGCCAGAGATAATATTACATTCTCCTTGTTCCACTCTCCTTGCCTGATGTAGAGATTGGGAGGTGATGAGAATGTCGTCCAGATAGGGAAGCACGCGGACGCCCTGATACCTGAGCAGAGACACGCCAGCCAGCACCTTGGTGAACACCCTGGGAGCTGAGGTGAGGTCAAAGGGCAATGCCACAAACTGGTAGTGTTGATCCTTCAGAGCGAACCTGAGGAAACTTTGATGACCTGGAAATACAGGAATATGAAGGTAAGCATCCTTGATGTCCACAGAAGTCAGGAAGTCCCCTTGGCGCAGGGAACTGATGGAAGAGCGCAGAGTTTCCGTGCGAAAACGCCTGCTCCTGACAAATTTGTTGAGGATCTTTAAGTCCAGGATGGGCCTGACTAAACCATCTTTTTGGGGGACTGTGAATAGGTTGGAATAGAAACCCTTGCCTATTTCTCTTAAAGTGGACCAACACCCAGGATTTTGACTATCCTGGGTCTTGGTCCACTTCGGTGGGGCACCCCCGATCGGGGTGCCCCGCTGTGTGAAACCCCCCCGAACCCCAAGAAAAACTCACCTCTCCCCGCGCCGACGGACAAGCGATTTGACAGCCGCTTGTCCGTGGCTCCTCCGCCGCCGCCTCCCGCGCGTCCCTCTTGACGAGCGCGCCCCCGCGCCGGCCATTCACAGACGGTCGGCGCGGGGGCGCGCACGCCTAGAGGGGCGCGAGGGAGGCGGCGGCGGACTAAGGTAAGGGGGTTTGGGGGTTTTGGGGGGGTTTCACCCCGCGGGACAACCCTATCTCGGATGTCCCGCGGGGAGGGAGGTGATCGGCCCGGGAATCTTATAGATTCCCGGGCCGATCACCCGAGGGTGATGGTCCACTTTAAAGGGACCTTGCAGATGACCCCCAGCTCCAGGAGGCCTTGCACTGCCTGCATTAGTTCCTGAGCTAACACAGGGTCCTGAGGAACCCGGGATCTGATGAATCTTGGGGGCAGCCAGGCAGCAAACTCTAACTTGTAACCGGAGGACACTACCTTCTGAAACCACCGGTTTGAGACATGAAGCCTCCAGACGTGAGCGAAGTGCTGAAGCCGCCCCCCCACCCGGATGGGTGAGGGCGCCCCATCATGCCTGAGGGGGCTTGGGTGAGGATTTTGCCTTGGGACCCCAGGAGGAGCCAGGACGTCCACGTCCTCTGCCCCTACCCCAGAAATCTCCCCGGGCCCCTGTAAGGGAGACCCCCTCCCCTGTCTGGCTCCACGGTAGGGGGAAGAAAAGGAGCCCTGGCCCCGAAAGGGCCGAGACTGCCGCCTGCGCTGGGGTAACCTGCCTCCCTTAGCAAACAGGTCCAGGCGGTACCCAAACAGGTGCAGTCCTTTGAAGGGAAACCCAGTGAGGGCCTTCTTGGCAGCGTTGTCAGCAGCCCACTGGCGCAGCCAAACCGAGCAGCGTATAGCCACCACAAGGGCAGATGTCCTGGCACACATTCTAATGGTGTCATCCAAGGCAAAGAGGACAAAATTTACAAAAACATCACAACTGGAGAGTGCATTGAACACCTCACAAGGCAAATCATCAGGGGCACTATCAAGTATATTTCTGATAAGGGTTTTAGTGGCCACCGCGGCAATGGCACAGACCGGGCGCAGCACCGTCCCCACACATGCAAAAGCATGGGACACCAGCTGGTCAATGCGCCGGTCCTCAGCATCCCACAGGGTAGTAGAGTCAGGGGAATGCATGACAGAGGTGTTAGATAGCCCTAGGACCGGGGCATCCACCTCGGGAGGGGAGGACCAACACTTCACCACATCAGCAGGAATCCTTCCTATCCCAACTTTTATGTACCTCGGGAAGTTTACTAGGGCGCTCCCATTCCTTGAGCACAAGGTTATGGAAATGTACTTGCTCTGGAAATTCCAAACGTGATTTAGCTGTATGGAAAAGTTTCCCCCTTTGCCTGGGAGCTGCAACATGGGGAGAAATGGACAGGACCTCAAAAATCTGGGTCAGCAATTTGTCAGTGTCATCCGGGGCCCAGGGGTCAGAGCCAGAATTGTCATGACCCCTCTCATCAGATGACCCTGAGTCAGAGAAAAGCTCCCCTTCATCCGAAGGGATATAGCCACAAAGATTCAAAAACTCATCAGTCTCCATGGGGAAAAGAGTGACATTAGGCGTTAAGTGCCGCTTTTTTGCAGGGGCCTTACGCGCCAAGGTATTAGCAATCAACTTCTCAACATTAGCCAGTCTAGAAGACACATCAGGCTGTGAATCCCCACTTGTATGCAACTCGATGCAAGTAGGAGTGAGATTTAAGCTTGGGGGGTAGGTGAAGTGAAACGAGGTGCAGGCCCAGCCACTGGAAGGCCAGATTGCAGTGTAAGCACCTGCTCAGCACAGGGTACACAGACCTGCGCCTTGTCAGCGTCAGCATGAGGCTGCCCACACGCTACACACAGCCAGGCTTGTCCCGAAGGAACCCCGGTCACATTATCCTGAGATGCCTCCATATGGTGATTATAGCGGCACTATAGGCCGATAGGGATTAACGCTATACAGCAACCCTGGATGCCCCAATAACCCGCTAGGGAGTGGACGTAATTACACTAGGCCTAACAAGTTATAAAACTAATAGAGGGCAAGGAGAAGCCAATGGATTCGCCCTGCCTGAAAGACATAATAAAAGGAGGCCGTAAGCAGACTGTAATAAAAAGGCAAATAAAGCCGCCTGCGAGGGCACTTACGGGCCGCGGTAGGTAGAGGTCTGTCGTGCATAAGCCAACCAAGCAGACAAAGATGGCGTCGGTATACCTCGAGTGGCGGGCCGGTATCAGCAATGACGCGGAAAGCGCCATAGACGGGCCCCGCCCCTCCGAAGAGCGCGAAGCCAGGACATGACAAGCAGCCAATGACGGCGCGCCGGCACCTGAGGTAATGCCGCCGCCAAGCGCAAGAACATAGTGACAGAAAAGGCGCGCGGCAATTTTAAATACAGTCATAGAAAGGCAAGACAGCGCGGCGGCTGACACAAGGCAGAATGAAATAAAGTATAAGGATAAAACACGTAAATGCATAGCATACACACCTACACCCCCCCCCTTTCCCCCCCGAAGGCTACAAAGAGAATGAAGGAGGACAATGGCCACTTAAAATACCATTTTGTGATTACTCACCTGTAAAATGGGTATTATAAGTATGTCTCACACCCTGCTTCGGAAGTATTAATTACACGTGGGTTATGGTCCAGTGCGAACTTCTGCAGAGATGACTAGAAAAAAGAAGCCCCTCCCGGTCCATAAATACCTGGGACCTCCCACACATTCCCCAGTATAAGAAAGCAGTAAGGGGACCAGGAAGAGCCAATAAAATTCACGAGAAAAAAGTTTCACCATATAGAGGATCCAAGATACAACTCAGGGTGGGACGAAGCAGGGTGTGAGACATACTTATAATACCCATTTTACAGGTGAGTAATCACAAAATGGTATTATTCCAAGTATGTCTCACACCCTGCTTCGGAAGTATTAATTACACGTGGGACATCCAATAGCAGTGTCCAAAAAGGGTGGGGATCCCAACAGGCAATAGTGCACAAATTAACCACTGCAGCTTGCAGAACTTTGCGTCCAAAAACAGCATCCGCTGAGGCCCGCACATCAACCATATAAAACTTAGAAAAAGTATGAAAAGAAGACCAAGTAGCAGCCTTACAAACTTGTTCAACAGAGGTCTGGTGCGGGAAAGCCCAGGAAAACCCAACAGCACGAGTAGAATGAGCAGTGATCTGGAAAGGGGGATCCCTCCCCTTAGCAGAATAGGCCCTAATAACGGCCTGACGAATCCATTTACTAATGGTAGACTTGACGGGCGCCAAACCCTTCTTGGGCCCAGAGGGCACCACAAAAAATGCGTCCGTCTTCCGGAATGGTGAAGTAGCCAACAGATAGTACTTTACACATCTAACGACGTCCAGAGAATGCAGGGCCCTCTCCTCGTCATTGTGCTTCCTTCATTGTGTCCTAAACCTTGCAATGTCCTGATTGAGATGAAAGGCAGTGACAACCTTTGGCAAGAAGTCTGGTTTAAATCGGACAACCACCTTGTCCTGATGTGTCTCAAAGTAGGGGGCCTGAATGGACAGAGCCGCCAACTCAAACACGTCGAACAGAGGTGATAGCCACCAAAAAGGCAACTTTTAAGGTGAAAATGGATAGTGCAGAATCCTGCACTGGTTCAAAAGGAGGACCCTGAAGGGCAGACAACACCAAATTTAAATCCCAAACAGGCAACATGGGTTTGCGAGGAGGGCGCAAATGAGTGACCCCCTGAAAAAAAGGTCTTATGTATGTAATGTAGGCCCGCTGGGTCCTGTAGTAGATATTAGAGGAAGATTTCTTCCTAGCCCAGACAAGAGTCTGGACAACGGCTTCAGACAAATCCTTTTCCTTTAAGATGAAGGTTTCAGCAGCCAAGCCGTCAAAGCCAGCATTTGTAAAGTGGCGTAACAAAGCTGACCTTGTGTGATCAGATCCGTAAGCAGAGGCAGCCTGAATTGATCGACCGCCAGCCGGACTATGTCTGCAAACCAGGGGAAGGGCGGAAACAGATACAGGAGACCCAGATCCCGCCAGGCAAGGGGCATGGCATCCACTGCCAGAGCCAGGGGATCCTGGGACAGAGACACAAAACCAGGGAGCTTGTGGTTGTGACGGGAGGCAAAGAGATCCACCTCCGGGAACCCCCACTTGTGACAAATGGATAGAAATACCTCGTAGTTGAGGGACCATTCCCCTCGGCGAGAGGACCCAATGCTCAGAGAGTCCGCTTTCAGGTTCTCCACCCCTGGAATGTACACCGCCGAGATGCATGGAACATTGCTCTCGTCCCATGCAAGAATCAGACACACTTCCCTGAGGGCACTCCTGCTGCGAGTCCCTCCTTGGTGATTGATGTAAGCAACCACAGTCGATTGTCTGATCGAACCTGAACCAGTAAGCCTTGGAGATGATGCGTCAGATGCGACAGCACCAATCGAATTGCCCTCAGCTCCAGGATGTTGATGGGGGATGTGCGCCTCCTGAGGACCCCACAGCCCCTGAAACTGATGTTCCTTCCAGAAACCTCCCCAGCCCGACAGGCTGGCGTCCTTGGTGACCGTCTCCCAACAAGGGGCCAGAAAAGATCTGCCCCTCAGCAAATTCCTTGGTTCCAGCCACCACTGAAGAGACTGTCGGACCAGGGGAGACATCACAAATGACTGATCCAAGGACAGAGGGCATCTGTCCCAAGCCGATAACAGATGGAGTTGAAGAGGCCGCATGTGAAACTGAGCAAAAGGAACCGCCTCGAAACAGGCCACCATCAATCCCACCAGCCTCATCTCTTGCCGGAAGGACGGGCAAGGGATGGACAGAAGAAGACGTATCAGATCTTGAACCGTCTCCACCTGCAACGGAGGTAGGAACACCCTGGCCTGAATGGTATCCAGATTCATGCCCAGAAAGGAAACCTCCCTTGATGGGGAGAGAGAAGACTTGGAATAGATGATCACCCAACCGAACCTCTCCAGTGTGGACACCACCAACCTGGTGTCCAGCTCCGCTTGACCGAGAGAGGATGCCGTGATGAGAAGGTCGTCCAGATACGGCACAATGCGAATGCCCTGGGCTCTGAGAAGGGCCAATATACCCGCCAACACCTTGGTGAACACCCTTGGTGCAGAGGTCAGCCCAAAAGGAAGAGCCACAAACTGATAGTGCTGATCTCCCACCACAAATCTGAGAAACTCTTGGTGTCCCGGGAAGATCGGCACATGAAGGTAAGCATCCTTGATGTCTATAGACGTCATAAAGTCCCCTGGACGAAGAGAGTTGATGGCCGAGCGCAGAGTCTCCATGCGAAATTTCTTGGTTCTGATGAACCTGTTGAGAATCTTTAGATCCAGAATGGGTCTTATGGAGCCATCCTTTTTGGGGACTGTAAAAAGGTTGGAGTAATAGCCCCGACCTCTCTCTGTGGAGGGCACCGGGCAGACTACCCCCATGTCCCGAAGGATTTGCACTGCCAAGGCAGTCCCGGGACAGGCACGTCCTCTGCCCCTACCCCAGGAATCACCTCTGAACGCAGAGTAAGCCACACCCCTGCTTGCTCGAGAGCCACGAAAGGAAGGATTAAAGGAGCCTGCATCCCAAAAAGGCCGGCGCTGCTTTCTGCGTTGCGGTAGTTTACCTCCTTTCGCCACCGAGTCCAACTTATCTCCAAACAGACGTATACCCAAGAAGGGTAGCCCTGTAAGTGCCTTCTTAGCAGCAATATCAGCCGCCCATTGGCATCACACCGCGTAAGCGCTGCAAATTCTTCCCTAGCAGGTTTAAGATGGGGACCATTCGACAGGCCCCTAATAACAGATCTGGTAGCCAAAGCCGTGAGAGCTGAAGCACAAACAGGGCGCAAGGCCGAACCCACACTGGCAACGGCATGTGACGCCATATGATCCAAGACGTCAGTCCTCACTATCCTTCAGAATAGTGGAGTCTGGCGAGTGTACAACCGATGTGTTGGACAAACCCAAAACCGGAGCGTTGACCTCTGGGGGTGACGACCAACGCTTCACCGTGTCCACAGGAAAGGGATACTTCCTATCCCACCCCTGAGGGATACCAGGAAGCCGGCTGGGCTTTTCCCATTCCTTAAGAATCAATTTGTCAAAATGCTTCTGATCCGGAAACTCCAAGCGAGGCTTAGTGGCCCCCAAAAAATACCATTTTGTGAATACTCACCTGTAAAATGGGTATTATAAGTATGTCACACACCCAACTTCAGACATTAATTATTACACTTGGGTAACTCCACCAGCAGGTGGCGACGTGCAGAGAAGTCATGAAAAAACAAGCCCCTCCTGGTCTATACATTCCTGGTACCTCTCACTCATTCCCCAGTATTCAAACAGCAGTAAAGACAAGGTACCAGGTAAAAAACCCTCAAACTGTAAACGAAAACTTCACCCTATAAAGAATCCGGGATACCAAAAGGGCGGGTGAAGTGGGGTGTGTGACATACTTATAATACCCATTTTACAGGTGAGTATTCACAAAATGGTATTATTCTAAGTATGTCACACACCCCACTTCAGACATTAATTATTACACTTGGGACATCCAACAGCAGTGTCCAGAAAAGGGCGGGTATCCAACAAGGCCATAAAGCAAAACTCAAACCACTGCAGCTTGCAGAACCTTGCGGCCAAACACAGCATCCGCTGAAGCCCGCACATCAACCTTGTAAAAACTTGGAAAAGGTGTGAACAGAAGACCAAGTAGCAGCCTTACAAACTTGTTCCACAGAAGCCTGGTGCTGAAAAGCCCAAGACGCTCCAACAGCACGAATAGAATGAACCGTGATACGAAAAGGGGGAACCTTCCGCCTTGGCAGAATAGGCCCCAACCACAGCCCGACGAATCCATTTGCTAATGGAAGACTTAGCGGGAGCCAAAACCTTTCCTAGGCCCACAGGGCACCACGAAAAAGGCATCAGTCTTACGAAAAGGAGGTGTAGTAAACAAACAATACTACACACAGCGTACCACACCCAAACAGTGCAAACCCTCTCCTTGTCATTCCTAGGCTTAGGACCCAAGGAAGGAAAACAATGTCCTGGTTAAGAAGAAAAGCAGAGACCACCTAAGGAAAAAAGTCCGCTTTGAAGCGGAAAACCACTTTGTCCTGATGTCTCTCAAATTGAGTAGCCTGAACCGACAAGGCAACATTCTGAGTCAGAGTAGAAAGAGCAATAACCTGCAAAGGCTCAAAGGAGGAGCCTGAAGAGCAGAGATAACCAAATTCAAAAAGCCAAAAAGAGAGAAAAGGCCTCCTAGGAGGCCGCAATGCGAGACCCCCTGAAGAATTCTTGACCAAAGGAGGAAACGCAAAGGACTTTTTGAAAAACAGTCAGACAAGGCAGCAACCTGCCCCATCAAAATACTCAGCTGAAGACCAGAGTCCAGCCCCGATTGAAGAAATTCCAAAATCCTAGAAACAGGAAAGACCCGACAGGGCAAAGATCTAGCCTTGCACCAATTAATATAAGATCTCCAAGCCCTATAATAGATGGAAGAAGAGGATCTCTTCCTGGCATTAATAAGAGTCCGAATGACCGAATCCGAAAGACCGTCCTCCATTAAGATGGAGGTTTCAGTAGCCAAGCCGTCAAATCCAGCGACGGTAAACTGGGGTAGCACAGTTGACCCTGAGTGAGGAGATCCAGCCGAATAGGCAGTTCAAACTAATCCACTGCCAGACGAACGAAGTCTGCGAACCACACCCGCCTTGGCCACCTTGGAGCCACAAGAATGGCGGGAACCCCTTCCAGAACCAACTTTCGCAGCACCCTGCCTAGCATGGGGATCGGAGGAAACAGATAAAGAAACCCCAGGTCCCCCCAGCTCAGGGCCATGGCATCCGTCGCCAGAACCAGAGGATCCTGGGAAAGCGTCACGAATGTCGGAAGCTTGTAATTATGACGAAAGGCGAACAGAACCACCTCCGGCGTCCCCCACCAGAGACAAAGCGACCGAAACACCTGGGGGTGGAGAGACCATACCCCCGGTGGGAAGAACACCGGCTCAGAAAGTCCGCCTCCGTGTTTTCCACTCCTGGAATGTACACTGCCGAGATGCAAGGGACATGAGTCTCTGCCCAAACTAGATCAGAGACACCCCTCTGAGGACACCCAGACTGCGAGTCCCTCCTTGGTGATTAATATAAGCCACCCGATTATCCGATCGAACCGAAACAGACAAGCCCTGTAAATGCTGCGTCCAATGAGACAGAACCAACCTGATGGCTCTCAACTCCAAAACATTGATGGGCAAGTGGGCTTCCAAAGGACCCCACCGCCCCCGGAACCGAAGATCCTTCCAGAAACCTCCCCCTCCTAACAAACTGGCGGCCATGATGACAGTTTCCCAAAGCAGGGTCAGAAAAGACCTGCCCTTCAAGAAATTGGCCGAGACCAACCACCACAGTAGAAACTGCCGAACCCGGGGGGACATCCGGAAGAACCGATCCAACGACCGCGGTCGCCGGTCCCAAGATGCCAACAGATGAAGCTGAAGCATCCGTGTGAGAAACTGCGCGAAGGGAACAGCCTCGAAAAAAGCTACCATCAGCCCCACCAGTCTCATCCCTAGATGGATGGACGGACGATAATTGAAAAGAAGAAGCTGAGCCAACTCCTGAATCAAAAAAACCGTGGCCTGAGGGAGAAAGACTCTGTGCTAGCAAGAGTCCAAGAACATCCCCAGAAAGGTCACCACCCTGGCCGGGACAAGAGAGGACTTGGGATAGTTGATCACCCAGCCGAACCTCTCCAGAGCGGACACCACCGCGCTGGTGTCCCCATCCGCATGACTGACGGAAGGCCCAGATAAGGCACAATGCGAATCCCCTGAGCTCTGAGCAGGGCCAACACGCCCGCCAACACCTTGGTGAACACTCTCGGAGCCGAGGTGAGGCCGAATGGAAGAGCCACAAACTGAAAACGTCGATCCTCCACCACAAAGCGAAAAAACCTCTGGTGAGCTGGAAAGAACGTAATGTGAAGGTATACACCCATGATGTCTATGGACCTCATAAGGTCCCCCTGCCGAAGCGAATTGAATTGAAACTTCCTGGGACGAACAAACAGGTTGAGAAACTCCAAATCCAGGATGGGACAGAACGACCCATCCTTTTAGGCACGAGACCTGAGCAACCTTAGAGGAGGGCGGGACTCGAACTCCAACTTGTAACCGGCCGACACCACCTCCCGGATCCATCTGTCCGAGAACTCCTGGTCCCATACCCGGGAGAAGAGTCGCAGCCGTCCCCCCACCCGTAAGGGTGAGGACGCCCCCTCATTGCTGAGCGGGCTTGGCAGCTGGCTTGGGCTTGGCGCCCCAGATGTGAACGGGACGGCCACGGCCTTTACCCCTGTTCCAGCTGGCACCCCTGGAAGCCGAGAAGCCCGCACCCCTGCCGGCTCTGGCTCCCCGAAAAGAAGGATTGAAGGGGGCCGCCCCCCTAAAGAAGCAACACAATTTCTTGCGCTGAGGTAACTTACCTCCCTTGGCAACAGAATCAATCCTTTCACCGAAAAGTCTCAAACCCAGAAAGGGAAGAGCCGTGAGCGATCTCTTAAGAACTAAAATCAGCAGTCCACTACCACACTGAGCGGCGGAAAGCTACCAACAGAGCCGTAGCCCTGCCACACATTAACATGGCATCATCCTGAGCGGCAAGAGGAAATGAAACGAAGGATTCACAACGCTTAAAGGCAAGAAAACTCATCACAAGTAGGATCAAGATCCACACATAAATCCCTGACAATAGACCTAGCCGCCAACAATAAAAGTGCCAAAGCACAAACAGGCCTCAAGACCGAACCCGCACAGACAAAACCATGGCGGGCCAGCTGATCAATCCGGCGATCCTCGCCGTCCTTAAGAGAAGTCGTGTCAGGAGAATGTACAACCGCCGTATTAGATAGTCCCAAAACCGGAGCATCAGCCTCGGGAGGGACAGACCAACGCTAAACCAAGTCCGCCGGAAAGGGATACTTTCTATCCCAGCTAGGCGGCACCCCAACGAGACGCGTAGGTTGCTCCCATTCCTTAAGGACAACATCCACGAAATGTTGTAGACTGGGAAACTCCAAGCACGGCTTGGACACCCCAAAAAGCTGACCCCCCTGGCCGAGGAGCAACTTCAGGAGGGTCCAAATGCAAAACCTCAGACATTTGGGCCAGAATGGAAGATGTGTCGGGGACCGACCCCGTGGCCTGGTCATCCTCAGCACCCAGCAGCTGCTGACCCATAGGATCATCTAAATCCTCAATAAGCTCACCCTCTTCAAGGGGACGATCTGACCAAACCAGAGCCTCAACAACCTCATCATCTGAGTCCGACAGAGGCAGGGACAAGTGTTTCCGCTTAGCCAGAGCCTCTAAGCGACCACAGCGGAAAACCTTTTCTCGAGGCTGGCCAATCGGGCGCAAACCTCAGATTGCGAATCACTCCCAATGACAACGTCACAAGGTGTCCGGAAAAGGCGAGGAGGGGAGGAAGATGGCGCGGCCGAGGACGGACCGGGCACCGGGGTGCCGGACTGGCGCTCAATGTTCCGCTGCGCACATGGAATACAAATAATGACATCATCCCCTGGGAGCGGAGTCCCACACCCCCCACACAGCCTGGATTGTCCCGAAGGACCGTTTCCGGTATCTTTGGTAGCCTCCATATGGTGAATTTATGGTATTCGCAGAACCCAGGGATTTACGCAGTAAGCGACCCGGGATGCCCCTCTAATGACATTTTTTTTTTTTTTTTTTTTAAATATATGAAAAGCCCCCAATGGGAAAAAGACAAAAATAAAAGCCAATCCCCACTAGCCAGATATTTAAGACCGGGAGAGCCCTTAAGGATGGGATCCCAAGATCTGAAAAAAACAGAAAAAACAACAGTCACACCCTGTACAGTAATCTGAAAACACACACATACATTACAAAAAACAAAAAACAAAACCAATTCATTGAGGGATATTGTGGCCTCACGACATGTTACATTGGGGGAGCTGCTCACTCACACACATAAGGAAGCCACTATGGCAGCCAATACACTTCACACTCTAAGGCAGCCAATACCAGCGGGCAGCGCTGCTCTATAGCGGAGACCCGGCGAGCAGCGCTGTGATTGGCTGCCGCGTCCTTCCAGATGCGCCACATCAACAAGAACAACCACCAGGCAGAGACCCATATGAGGCAGCATAACAGGAAAAATATAAGCATAATACATATATATATATATATATATATATATAATAACGTGAAAAAGGAAAAACCCAGAAGGATACCCAGCAAGGGCCCTGCCGTCACCCCCAACGATAAGTGTCCTACCTGGACCAAAAGAAGCGAGGAAGTATGGGGCCAGCGAAAAGGAGGAGGATGGAGACGGAGGGAACAGACCCACAAGCGCGGGAGACGCCGTGGCCCCGCCCCTCCCAGCACAGTAGACACGGCGCGGGCCGCACCAAAAACGCAGCCCCGCCCACCATCCTCACAGAGCCGAACAGCGCGCACAGAATGGCGCTGACATAAGCCGCCAGACGGCCGTAGTACAAGGGCCGCCTGGAAACCGCCCCCAGTCTAGCCAGCGGGCGCCGGGAATCCACGCTGCCCCAACGACTAAAGCGGGCCGGCGGCGCAGCGCGCCACCCCGCCCCGCCAGCTATGGAGAACGGGCTGAGAGACAGGCGCCAAAATGGCGCCTGCCCTCAGAAAGCAAGGGGACAAGCGGCGGGCCAGCGACACATGCGCCGCCCGCCCCGCCCCAACGCCAACAAGGAAAAGCGACCAGGGGGCTCTAGGAGCCCCCAAAACAACCAGTAAAACGGCAGACGGACGGACCGCTGCACCCGTCCTTGCCAAAGGCACAACACACACTCCCTTCACACACAACAAGAGCTTCTAAAAGGCCCAACGCAGGGAGAAATTAAAGAAAGCATAAGTACAAGGGTGGGAGGGGGGCAGAAATGACCTAGGGGCTGGGGCATCCCACATCCGGATCACGAACCGGACAACCGCATTGCCCCCTAATATGGGGTCGAGCGGAGGAGCTAATCTCCTAGGCACCTAAAGTGCCATCTACGCTTTGCCCGGCCTACAGCCTAAGCTGGGAGGCTACCACATAATCAGGGGACAGTAACAAGAGGAACCGGGCAGAAATAGACCATGGGGGGGGGGCCGGGGTGATACCCCGGCTACCTGCAAGCAGGAGACTTCTTTCTTCTGTCTTGTCGCCATCTTGCAGAGAAGAAACACTGGGGAATGAGTGAGAGGTACCAGGAATGTATAGACCAGGAGGGGCTTGTTTTTTCATGACTTCTCTGCACGTCGCCACCTGCTGGTGGAGTTACCCAAGTGTAATAATTAATGTCTGAAGTGGGGTGTGTGACATACTTAGAATATTCCCCCTTTTGCGGAGGGGCCTCCGCAGGAGGGGAAATAGCCAGCACCTCAAACATATGGGCCAGAAGTCTGGGGGTATCAACCATATCCCCACGCTCCTGCCCAGCATCAGCATCCAAGAACTATTGATCATTGGAGCCTTCAGAATCTGAAAACCAATTCCCCTTCTTCCAGTAGGGAATAATCAGACCAGTCAAAGGAGTCATATTCCTCAAAATCAAAACCCGGCAAATCCGGTGCCAAATGCCTTCTTTTAGCTGGGGCCTTCCTGGCCGCAGAGCTAGCAATCAATTTCTCAATGTTGGCCAGTCTAGCACAGACATCAGATTGCAACTCCCCGCTAATGACAACATCACTTGGGGTCAAGGCCAGGCGTGGGGGTGTAGGGGATGAGGCCGGCGGCGCTGACCCAGACGCCTAGGACCCGGACTGCCGCGCAATGGCCTGCTGTGCACATGGTATGCAAACACACATCCTACTACACATGCATACACATGAAAACAATTAAAAGTTTAAAACCAGGAGAAGGGAAAAAAAGGCGCCCCCCCCCCCCCCCCCCCCAATAGCGGGAACAGGGAGTAATGGAAGGGGGGTCCCAAACCACCAGAGTAGTGAAGGGGAAAAACGGACAGGGCATCCCAAACCAGGATAACCAACCTGGTAGCCGCCTATCCCCTTTTATGGGGTCTCACAGAGGAGCATGGCTCCTAGTAGAGCACCTGCTACCCTCACCCAGACCTACAGCCAAGGCTGGGAGGCATAGGGGTACAAGTTTAAACCAGGTCCGGGCAGAAATAGGGACAAAAGTGGCCGGGTGTAAGCCCAGCTTACCTGCAAGGGAAGAGATAGCCATCTTCTGACTTGCTCGCCGTCTGCAGAGACGATTACTGGGGAATGTGTGGGAGGTCCCAGGTATTTATGGACCGGGAGGGGCTTCTTTTTTCTAGTCATCTCTGCAGAAGTTCGCCCTCTACTGGACCATAACCCACGTGTAATTAATACTTCCGAAGCAGGGTGTGAGACATACTAGGAATATAGGGCCCACCGATAGGCAGGGGCAAGGGGCAATAGTGCGGGAGGGGCATCCCGTAGAGGCTCACCATAAGCCTGAACCGCCTACCCTTTGGTGGGGGATTGCGGTGGAGCAGCGCTCCCAAGCACCTAACAGCAGTGCTGCCTACCTTTAACCGACCAGCGCAGCCAAGGCTGGGAGGCATAGTACTAATGGAATGGGTGGGAATAGTCCTACAGGGTGCCACAGGCTAATAGCCCCTGCTCACCTGCGAGTATAGAGAGATACATTTCTTGTCTTTAGCAGTCCAGACTGCAGAGAAAATCTGGGGATTTGTGGGAGGTCCCTGGGTGTTTGAGGGGCCGGGAGGAGCCTCTTTTCGATGTCTCTGCAGTCCAGCGCCATCTGGCGGAGTAATACCCGATAGTAAGTACTATATATGGAGCAGGACGTACTGTATGCTAAGAATAGGGGTGCAAATACTTTTATTCAAGCATTATATATCACACACACATATACACACACATCTATATCAATATCTAGCTGTAGATATCTATCTATATATACACCTAATTATATATATTTATATACACACACACACACACACACACACACACACACACACACACACGGACAGAACACGGACATAAGGGTTTAGCTACTTCTGTAGCTAGTGCAAACGTCTCCTGTACCTGAACAAGTCACCATATGGAAAGTCATTCCTGTGATCTCATTTCTGCTGGTTTTAATAGGCTCAGCACCAAGCCAACAGGTTCCTTCTGCATCTGAGCCATCACATCGCACCCAAAGCTGAGGTAGAACCTCCACTGGTTTGCCATTTCTTAGCTCTATCATATTGGGGTTGTGCATTAAAGTATAGTTGGAAAGGATTTGCCTGTAAGATTAAAAGTAATGTTCGTGTCACGTTACATATAATTTTGCTTCTTAAATTACATTTTTTATATCATTTGGACGACCAGGAGCTGCAGATCCATCCAGGTCTGTAGTCTTGGCATGCAACAGAAACAAAAGCTGGGAATCACAGTTATACTACAATACCTTTGTAATCTCTGCTACACAAGTTGCTTCTATTGCCGAGTTGCAATGGGATGCATGGAGCCCACTCCACACCTGAGATGCAAAAATCACTGGCTTATATTTAGGGCCCATGCACAGAAACATTAAAGTCGACCGAGCCCCGGGATTTTCACTTTCAAGCTTTGTTCTGTGCCCCTGGTTCATCTAATAAAAATCACCTCTCCTTGGACCAATGGCGCATGTGTGAGCAAAGGCCTCTCATTGCCCTGAATGGGGAGCATGCGCTGCCACATGTCTGGAAATCGGAGGAGAGCTCAGGCAGTTAGACTGGGAAGAGGCAAGTTATGACTAGCACCCTGGGGGATTTCACACAGCGGGGCATGCCGATTCAGGGGAAAGCCAGGGGGCAGCCCTGGAATCTTTTAGATTCCAGGCTGGCTGCTGGTGAGTTTTGTTATGCTTTCAAATATCCCAATTTGGGTAAAAGGAAGTCTCTTGAATTCCAATCTAGTTTAAATTTCTACCAATGCTAAAAGGAATGTGTTAACTTTAGAAGTATAGGTACCTGGCTTTCATGGAGGAAACTGGCAGTGGTAAGCAGGGTTTTTCCCCAGAAACATTGAAGGATTGATGTTCACTGTTCTGCGATTCGTCCATTAGCTCTTCCTCCACCTTTAAAAGCTGCAAAATAACAGATCCTGTAGAATACTGAAATTTTCTAAAACAATTATGCACTGCCACATTTATTTCTCTACCTTTTGCTCCAAGACAAAGGCCTGGGCACTTCCACTCCAAACTCCTTCCAGTGACTTGCACTGGCCTGGACTGACCACGTGAACCTGAAGATCATCCTAAATGGCAAATTAAAAAACAACTATTAATGTTCTGTGGTTTAAAAAAGATTGACAAAACCACCAACCAAAACATTTGTAGAAATTAAGGACAGTTTACAGTTAAACCAGTGTTAATTTTGTAGTCTGTGAAGCTAATGTGGCGATTTAGCCTCACTTCCTCTCGAGTGGCCAGACAGGAATTTCTTCAAAAGCTTCAAAACACTGGTATGAATGTTATTGGTTTTTCAATTCTACACTACGTGTTTTAAATAGCCCATTATTTACCCTAAAAGTGGCCAGATGCTTTGGGTTCGGACAAGCAGCCGCGCATGCGCCGTAGGACCAGGAAGAGGTGAGTTTCGGTGTACGATCTGGGTGGTTTCACACAGTGGGGCATCCCTAATCGCAGTGCCCCAGGGAAAAGGACCAAAAGCCAGAATAGTCAAAATCCTGGGTTTTGGTCCACTTTAAGGAACATAATTCCATACTTTACTGAAAGCAGGAGGGGAGAGCTCCTGTGTTTTTTCGTCTTTTGCTCAGTAATCAGTGTAAGAGGCTAAAGGAACATTTCTGGAAAATAAAATGCAGATTGGTCATTTACAAGCAGAGGTTGCCAATGCCAAAGTAAGGAGAAATATAGACAAACTTGTCCTGTAAATGTCTTATGATGCAGTAATAAAATTCTTTCATAGTGAATATTCTGCGGTCCACCTGTTAGTCACTGAGGTAGGGGACTCAAAAAGGAAGTCCAGTCAAAAATGAAAGCATTCCCTCTTAAAATATGTAGCAGCAGACTGGGTCAGGCTGCCTGACTGTGCAGCAGCCCCGCTATTCCAGTAAACAGGGCAGCTCCAATACTCACCTCTTCTGAGATCCTTCCACGGCAGCTGCTGAGCAGCCCATCACGCAGCTGACGGTTACACAATATGGAGGGAGCAACCCAAAAGAGGCGAGTATCTGGGCAGCCCCATTTTCTGGTTTATTGGCACAGAAGCCCAGTGATACAGGCTGCCCAGCTACTTAAAGTGTGACTCTCAACATTTTGGACCAGACTTCCTCTTTAATACTACCATTTAAACCAAAGTATCTGATAAATAAACAGACCCTCCCCCGAATCAAAAATCATGATGTGCTGTGATCATATAAAAGGTAATAGGGATGCCTGGACAGAACTGTTATGTGGGAGAATATACTCGGGATAATGTCAGTTACTGGAGGCATAATCCAGGTGTAGGTACAGTAGGTGAACTAGCACATAGCTTTGAATAGTGTGGGTGAAAAAGGTTGTCATATTGCACACAACTACGCACAAATTAAAATATACCAACCTCGTAGGAAAAAGGACCATGTTGCTCCGCTCTGTTTACCTTTTCAAGTACACTGTAAAAAGTAGAAAATAGGTAAGATGTTACACACGGTAATGGGTATGCAGGTACCATTATATTTCTCATTAGCCTTAGTCCAGATTTCAGCCTATCTGAATAGCTGGGTGCGGGATCATGCCTCAGCCCAGAAATGCAGCCGCATTTGTGTACATTACTGATCTCATCTCATACATTACTAGTGCCAGGTATCGGCAGATGTGCATCTGTATAGCGGCGCTTAGCGTGACCACTAGTAGACGCTGTAAGCGGGTATCGGATGCTGTAGTAACCTGGCCGGCATTGATGAATGTGATATATTGGGCGCTCTAACACCAGTACAGTGCTGCAGCGAGCGGAAGGTAGCACCAGCTCAGTGCGACGGACTCTCGGCGCTCCACAACATACTTATCAAAAAAGGACACACACACACAGTGTCGGCGCTCTAAAGCTGGGCGCTGTAGCATAGAGCGCCAGATGCTGTGTGATTAAAGTCTGTTTTTGAACACATATCCACCAGTAACAAAGGGAAAACACATGGAATGACTGCATAAAAATCTAAAAAGTCAAAAAAGTTTCTAAAAATGTTTGTTTGTAGCCAGGAGAGGCCACACAATGATTTGAGCAAAAAAAAATAAAAAATGTCAAACACGCTGTTTAAACAGAAGCAAATGAACGGACATTGAAATGTATGGGAGAGCGACACTTAGCGAAAGGTAATACCAGGCGCTCTGGAAGCTAGAGCACCGGCGCTATACGCTGAGCCACCTGTAACAATACATCGGGCGCTACATGGCGCTGTTAGAGTCACTCACCAGATTTGCATTCATAAATGTGGTTTTGTCTACAGCGTCCATGGTTCACCAGACGCTGCCTGCCGCTACGAGGCGCTACCGGCCACTATCCCTTCATGAATAACCCCCCCCCCCCCAAGTATAACATTCTTCTTGACTGAACTATCACCCACTGTTCACAATGTTAATATTTTGCCTAACTATTATGCTACCAATCACACAGGCAATGCATCCCCCTGCCATTTGTAAGTCCCTCATCTCCCCTGCACTTCTACCCTCCCTGCATATCTCCTCCCATGAATTTCTCTGTCTCACTAAATCAAACAACATTGCACAACAAACGCACTGCCTTTTTCTTCCCACAGCCACCTCTTCTCTCTCTGTTCCTCCTAGCCACTGGCGACATCTCACCTAATCCGGGCCCAAGTCTCTGCCCGCATCCTCCCCTTAACCTTATCTCTAGAACCACTACTAACCGTAACTCTAATAATCTCATAAACATAACACCTAACCCACGCTTCCTGGCCTCTGTTATGTGCTCTATGAAACGCTAAGTCAGTACGTAACAAACTTACATCTGTCCATGATTTGTTACTCACCAAACCCCTTACAGTCCTGGGCCTAACAGACATGGCTAACCACCTCAGACAGTGTGCCCAGCTGCCCTTTCATATGGGGGGGGTGGATTCAATTCAGCCAGTGTTGGGATGCTACTCTCTGAGCAATGCTCCTTCAGCCCAGTCCCCGCCTTTCCATCATTATCCTTTCCCAACTTTAAAGTTCACTGTTCGCCAATACTCCCCTGTGCAGCTTCAAATTGCAGTCATCTAACGCCCTCCTGGCCTCACTGCACTTTTTCTTGACCACTCCCCAACCTGGTACCTTCACTTTCTCACCACTGACATACCTGCAATAATCATGGGAGATTTCAACATACCTATTGACACTGCCAGACTACTCTTTTACTAACCTCTGCTCAGTATCAAACTTCCTTTCATCCCGTCTGCTACTCTCTGACCACAACCTGCTAATTCTGACTCTCTCTTCTACTCCCTTCTGCTACCCCCACGCGCAACCTTGTGCAGAAACATATGCTCGCTTGACCTTCATTCACTCACTGACTCTTTGAAACCTCTGCATGCCCTCTCCTCATTCACTGACACAGACTCTGAAGCCTTGCACTACCACAACACCTTAACTTCAGCCCTGGACACAGTTGCTCCCCTCACCCACACTCAACATGCTAACAACCAACCATTGCTAAACAAGAACATTACTGTCTATGTAATGCTGTTTCAGTTTAGTGAATACAATTAGGCTTTCCTTCTATATAAAAATCCCTTCAGGAACTCCGGACCATTCTTTCATCCGCTAAGCAAGCGTACTTTACCTCTATAATATCTACACAGGCCCGGAATACCAAACAACTGTTTAAAACGTAACTCTCTGCTTCGCCGACTACCCCTTCCTCCTCCCACCTCGCAAATAACAGCTGAGCAGCTTGCCACATTCTTCACTAACAAAATTGGCAGCCGGCTAAAATCCTCTATCTACCTCACCCCACATGACCCCTCTAACGACTCCCCCCAACCCATTTCACTCCGCTATCAAAACAAAGACTGTCCTCCCTTAAATCTAAGGCCCACCTCACTACGTGCCCTCTAGAACCCATTCCACACCTGACCTCATCTCTCACATCTACTCTTACAGCACTATTTAACCTCTCTCTTTTTCATCTGCCACCCCCCCTTCACTATTCAAACACGCCATTATAATCCCAATACTCAAGAAATCTGCTCTGAACCCGTCAGCCCTCACCAGTTACTGACCTATCTCGCGGCTTCATTTTTCATCCGAACTTCTGGAACAGCGCGTTCATGCTGAATTGGCATGCTATATCTATATCTCCTTACTAAATCCTCTTCAACCTGGATTCGCTCTGACTACTCTACTGAAACCGCCCTTATCAAAGTAACTAACGATCTATTAACAGCAAAATCTAAAGGCCACTACTCTAGTCTTATCCTCCTTGACCTATCCTCTGCTTTCGACACTGTTGACCATCATCTTCTACTCCAAATTCTGACATCTTAGCAACACAAAAGGAGAAGTCGAGGAACCAAGCCACGGCAATCTCCAAAAAGGGAGCACAACCTGTAATGCAAATAATCACTTTTATTAAAAATACAAAAACACCTAAAAACTACATGTAACACAATAGACATTTAAATACAACTGCTACAACTCCAATCCATATCATCCTCTAAATGACCCACAGAGTAACACATTTCATTTGAGAGATACATAAAGACCCCAATAGGTAAATTCTATTTTCTCCTAAGCACCCTGTTATTTTGTGCCGCCACAAAAAGTAAATAAATATAGAGGCCTAAAGGAACAGCATGTAATGTGTACATACAAACACAGCAACCAAATGTAAAAGGAAGAAAAATAAAATAAAACAATAAAATATAACTAAATGATCAAATGAAGCACACTTCCTCTATAAACATGTGAAACTATAAGTGATGCTGTTGCACAAATTATTATCCAAACTGTACAATATTCAGTTGACATATCAAAATAAATAAGTATCCAAATCAAAAAAGTTACTATAAAGTGCATGGGCTCAGATACAAAGTTACCAATCATAGTAAGCAGCACATGGCGTCCATGAAGTGGGGAGGAGGGGATAAAGGTAGCAGGTAGGTTTTTGTTACCGGCTACCTCCATCCTCTCCTCCCCACTTCATGGACGCCATGTGCTGCTTACTATGATTGGTAACTTTGTATCTGAGCCCATGCACTTTGCAGTACCTTTTTATGATATGGACACTTGTTATTAGATACTCAAACTTTTTATTTATTTTGATTTGTCAACTGAGTTGTTATGGGTGTTGTTCCCAGAACAGGAAGTAACCCTAATTGCGATTGCCCCACTGCACATAAACCCAGTTAACCCCAGAATCATCATTTCTCCTCTGTCCCCCCCCCCCCCAGCAAAACCAAGCAATTCGATTAGTCGCCGCCATCTGCGGTCCAGTCATAGTACTTGATTTCAGTGACCACAGGGAAGGTGGGTACCTGAAGAATTTTTGCAGGTGCATGTACTGGATAGGATGTTAGATGTTAGATGTCAGAAGTCAGCATGGGGCAGCACAGCTTTGCTGAAGAAATTAGTTACCGTAAAACAAGAAGCTTCAACTTCTGATCAATAACTGTCACCCAGAAAAGGTGTAAAGATCAATTTTGAGTTTACAATTGCATGCTTGATGCAAAGAACTGGCTGACAGCTAACCTATTCATAATAAGATGAGCAATAGCAGACAATATAGATCTCATGAGATAGGTTTGCTTTATTGGTTCAACCTTTCCTTTCGCAGAACAAGGTACAGTGCTACAGCTTGGTGCACATGCTGACACTGATGCTGTGTGCATCTCCATGCAACTCCAATCACACCTGCCTGCTGCGGTATGGCTTGTTAGTGGTCTACATCACTCCAATATACATTTTGCTGCAGCCTTCACAGCACAGGCAAACCACAGTGACATTCTGTGGGCAATAGTTTGTCTTACCAGAGTATGGCCAAGATACTGCATGCAGGGGTATGGTCGAGTAAGGCCCACACCCAACTGCATATATGTGAATTGGGCTGGGCTCTATGCACGAATAATGCTCAGTAATTACCTGCATCTCAGGAAAGAATCAGAAAAAGTGGCATTGACTGGCTAAAACCACTCCTAGGAAAAGGTTAAAGAAGCCGCCTGGGCTAAACATAAAAAATCTATACACAGTGGACCTTTGTTGTCAAAGACTTTGCAGCCCAAGCCGTTGAGTGGGAGAGAAATTGGAGTATTCTCTGTTTATGTTTAGCTCAGGCAGGCAGGGACATTAAATTAGTCCCCATGGCATTTGTCAAACATTCCTCAGACTCATGGTAAGGTTCTGGGTTATTTGGTTTAAAATGGACCAATACGCAGGATTTTGACTATCCTGGTTTTGGTCCTTGCCCCCCAATCGGGGTTCCCCCCAGTGTGAACCAACCCAGGTTGCCAGTCCTATGGTGCATGTGTGGCCTCCCTTCTAATCAGCAGGCTCAGATCTGCTTCCGCACCTTCGTTGGCCCCTCCCCAGTTATAAGCCCGCGCAGGGCAAACTGAGTATTTTTACTTTCGATCAGTTTAATGGACGGCAGGGTGGCATCCCCCATTCCTCATGGGTAGTGTGGCTTTCCCCATTCCATTCCCATAGGCAGTGTGGTATTCCCCCTCCCATTCCCATAAGCAGTGTGGCATTTCCCCCCCCCCATCTCATTCCCATAGGCAGTGTGGCATTCCCTCCCATCTCATTCCCATAGGCAGTGTGGCATTTCTCCCATCTCATTCCCATAGGCAGTGTGGCATTTCCCCCATCTCATTCCCATAGGCCGTATGGCATTCCCCCCCATCTCATTCCAATGGGCAGTGTGGCATTCCCCCCCATCTCATTCCAATGGGCAGTGTGGCATTCCCTCCCATCTCATTCCCATAGGCCGTATGGCATTCCCCCCCATCTCATTCCCACAGGCAGTGTGGCATTTCCCCCATCTCATTCCCATAGGCCGTATAGCATTCCCCCCCATCTCATTCCAATAGGCAGTGTGGCATTCCCCCCATCTCATTCCCATAGGCAGTGTGGCATTTACCCCATCTCATTCCCATAGGCCGTATGGCATTCCCCCCCATCTCATTCCCATAGGCAGTGTGGCATTCCCCCCCCCCCATCTCATTCCCATAGGCAGTGTGGCATTTCTCCCATCTCATTCCCATAGGCAGTGTGGCATTTACCCCATCTCATTCCCATAGGCCGTATGGCATTCCCCCCATCTCATTCCCATAGGCTGTGTGGCATTCCCCCCCCCCATCTCATTCCCATAGGCAGTGTGGCATTTCTCCCATCTCATTCCCATAGGCAGTGTGGCATTTCCCCCATCTCATTCCCATAGGCAGTATGGCATTTACCCCATCTCATTCCCATAGGCCGTATGGCATTCCCCCCATCTCATTCCCATAGGCAGTGTGGCATTTCCCCCATCTCATTCCCATAGGCCGTATGGCATTCCCCCATCTCATTCCCATAGGCAGTGTGGCATTTCCCCCATCTCATTCCCATAGGCCGTATGGCATTCCCCCCATCTCATTCCCATAGGCAGTGTGGCATTTCTCCCATCTCATTCCCATAGGCAGTGTGGCATTTCCCCCCCATCTCATTCCCATAGGCCGTATGGCATTCCCCCCATCTCATTCCCATAGGCAGTGTGGCATTTCCCCCATCTCATTTCCATAGGCAGTGTGGCATTTCCCCCATCTCATTCCCATAGGCAGTGTGGCATTTCCCCCATCTCATTCCCATAGGCCGTATGGCATTCCCCCCATCTCATTCCCATAGGCAGTGTGGCATTTCTCCCATCTCATTCCCATAGGCAGTGTGGCATTTCCCCCCCATCTCATTCCCATAGGCCGTATGGCATTCCCCCCATCTCATTTCCATAGGCAGTGTGGCATTTCCCCCATCTCATTCCCATAGGCAGTGTGGCATTTCCCCCATCTCATTTCCATAGGCAGTGTGGCATTCCCCCCATCTCATTCCCATAGGCAGTGTGGCATTTCCCCCATCTCATTTCCATAGGCAGTGTGGCATTCCCCCCATCTCATTCCCATAGGCAGTGTGGCTTTTTCCCATCTCATTCCATAGGCAGAGGGGCATTTCCCCCCCCCCCCCATCTCATTCCCATAGGCAGTGTGGCATTTTCCCCATCTCATTCATATAGGCAGAGTGGCATCCCCCCCCCCCCCCCATCTCATTCCCATAGGCAGTGTGGCATTTCCCCCATCTCATTCCCATAGGCAGTGTGGCATTTCCCCCCAATCTCATTCCCATAGGCAGTGTGGCATTTTCCCCATCTCATTCATATTGGCAGAGTGGCATTTCCCCCCCCCATCTCATTCCCATAGGCAGTGTGGCATTCCCCCCATCCCATTCCCATAGGCAGTGTGGCATTTCCCCCCATCTCATTTCCATAGGCAGTGTGGCATTTTCCCCATCTCATTCATATAGGCAGTGTGGCATTTCCCCCATCTCATTCCCATAGGCAGTGTGGCATTTTCCCCATCTCATTCATATAGGCAGTGTGGCATTTTCCCCATCTCATTCCATAGGCAGTGTGGCATTTCCCCCATCTCATTCCCATAGGCAGTGTGGCATTTCCCCCATCTCATTCATATATGCAGTGTGGCATTTTCCCCATCTCATTTATATAGGCAGTGTGGCATTTCCCCCATCTCATTCCATAGGCAGTGTGGCATTTCCCCCATCTCATTTCCATATGCAGTGTGGCATTTTCCCCATCTCATTCATATAGGCAGTGTGGCATTTTCCCCATCTCATTCCATAGGCAGTGTGGCATTTCCCCCATCTCATTCATATAGGCAGTGTGGCATTTTCCCCATCTCAATACATAGGCAGTGTGGCATTTCCCCCATCTCATTTCCATATGCAGTGTGGCATTTTCCCCATCTCATTCATATAGGCAGTGTGGCATTTTCCCCATCTCATTCCATAGGCAGTGTGGCATTTCCCCCATCTCATTCATATAGGCAGTGTGGCATTTTCCCCATCTCAATACATAGGCAGTGTGGCATTTCCCCCATCTCATTCCCATAGGCAGTGTGGCATTTCCCCCCCCATCTCATTTCCATAGGCAGTGTGGCATTTCCCCCCAATCTCATTCCCATAGGCAGTGTGGCATTTTCCCCATCTCATTCATATAGGCAGAGTGGCATTCCCCCCCCCCCAGCTCATTCCCATAGGCAGTGTGGCATTTCCCCCATCCCATTCCCATAGGCAGTGTGTCATTTCCCCCATCTCATTCCCATAGGCAGTGTGGCATTCCCCCATCTCATTCCCATAGGCAGTGTGTCATTTCCCCCATCTCATTCCCATAGGCAGTGTGGCATTTCCCCCATCTCATTCCCATAGGCAGTGTGGCATTTCCCCCATCTCACTCCCATAGGCAGTGTGGCATTTCCCCCCCCCCCCATCTCATTCCCATAGGCTGTGTGGCATTCCCCCCCCCCCCCCATCTCATTCCCATAGGCAGTGTGGCATTTCCCCCATCTCATTCCATTAGCAGTGTGGCATTTCCCCCATCTCATTCGCATAGGCAGTGTGGCTTTTCCCCCCATCTCATTCCATAGGCAGTGTGGCATTTCCCCCATCTCATTCCCATAGGCAGTGTGGCA
This sequence comes from Gastrophryne carolinensis, assembly GCA_027917425.1. Lineage (NCBI taxonomy): Eukaryota > Metazoa > Chordata > Amphibia > Anura > Microhylidae > Gastrophryne > Gastrophryne carolinensis. Next base: position 346,535,718 of record CM051238.1, on the reverse strand, counting down.
TTTCCCCCCCATCTCATTCCATAGGCAGTGTGGCATTTCCCCCATCTCATTCCCATAGGCAGTGTGGCATTTCCCCCCCATCTCATTCCCATAGGCAGTGTGGCATTTCCCCCATCTCACTCCCATAGGCAGTGTGGCATTCCCCCCCCCCCCCCATCTCATTCCCATAGGCAGTGTGGCATTTCTCCCATCTCATTCCATTAGCAGTGTGGCATTTCCCCCATCTCATTCGCATAGGCAGTGTGGCATTTCCCCCCCCATCTCATTCCCATAGGCAGTGTGGCATTTCCCCCATCTCAATCCCATAGGAAGTGTGGCATTTCCCCCATCTCACTCCCATAGGCAGTGTGGCATTTCCCCCATCTCATTCCCATAGGCAGTGTGGCATCCCCCCTCCCATTCCCATAGGCGGTGCGGCATTCCCCCATTCCCATAGACAGTGAGGCATCCCCCCACTCCCATAGGCAGTGAGGCATCCCCCATTCCCATAGGCAGTGAGGCATCCCCCTCAATCTCATTCCAGTAGGCAGTATGGCATTTTCCCCCCTTCTGTTCCCATAGGCAGTGTGACATCCCCCCTCATCTCATTCCCATAGGCAGTGTGGCACCCCCAATCTCATTCCAATACGCAGTGTGGCATTTTCTCCCATCTCATTCCCATAGGCAGTATGGAATCCCCCCATCTCATTCCCATAGGCAGCGTGACATGCCCCTATGCCATTCCCCATATAGTCAGCGTGGCAACCCCCCCATTCCCCATAGAAAGCGTGGCATCCCCCTCCTCCCATTCTCCATAGGCAGTGTGGCATCCCCCCTATCCAATTCCCCATATAGGCAGTGTGGTATCCCCCCCCCCATATGCAGTGTGGCATCCCCCCATCCCATTCCCCATATAGGCAATGTGGCATCCCCCTCCATCCCATTCCCCATATAGGCAATGTGGCATCCCCCTCCATCCCATTCCCCATATAGGCAATGTGGCATCCCCCTCCATCCCATTCCCCATATAGGCAATGTGGCATCCCCCTCCATCCCATTCCACATATAGGCAATGTGGATCCCCCTCCATCCCATTCCCCATATAGGCAATGTGGCATCCCCCTCCATCCCATTCCCCATATAGGCAATGTGGCATCCCCCTCCATCCCATTCCTCATATAGGCAATGTGGCATCCCCCTCCATCCCATTCCCCATATAGGCAATGTGGCATCCCCCTCCATCCCATTCCCCATATAGGCAATGTGGCATCCCCCTCCATCCCATTCCCCATATAGGCAATGTGGCATCCCCCTCCATCCCATTCCCCATATAGGCAATGTGGCATCCCCCTCCATCCCATTCCCCATATAGGCAATGTGGCATCCCCCTCCATCCCATTCCTCATATAGGCAATGTGGCATCCCCCTCCATCCCATTCCCCATATAGGCAATGTGGCATCCCCCTCCATCCCATTCCTCATATAGGCAATGTGGCATCCCCCTCCATCCCATTCCTCATATAGGCAATGTGGCATCCCCCTCCATCCCATTCCCCATATAGGCAATGTGGCATCTCCCCCCCAACCACCAGAAAAAAAATAAAATAAATGATATATACTTACATGAAAGCTGTCCCTGCTCTGGCTTCCGGCGCCACTACTGTCTCACGAGTACTTGTGACAGCACGCGCTGACGGACAGACAGTGGCAAAGCCAGAGCGGGGACGCTGTCTTTCCCTGCTCTGGCTTCCTGCGCGGGGACGCTGTCTGTCCCTGCTCTGGCTTCCTGCGCGGGGACGCTGTCTGTCCCTGCTCTGGCTTCCTGCGCGGGGACGCTGTCTGTCCCTGCTCTGGCTTCCTGCGCGGGGACGCTGTCTGTCCCTGCTCTGGCTTCCTGCGCGGGGACGCCGTCTGTCCCTGCTCTGGCTTCCTGCGCTGCCACTGCCTCTTGGGCAGGCGCGTGCTGACACAAACACTCGGCTGTCAGCCTGCAATGGCCCGTGACGATGTCTGTCCCCACTCTGGCTTGTGGCTTTGACTAGAGGTCCTCTTTAATGGCATCCAGGTGAACCAGAACAAATGGATAGTTTGAAATGTTTGGCTATTAAGATTAAATGCATCTTTATATAAAACCAATGTTTTATAATACATTTGCACTTGGGCTCATTCACAACGATGCCCTGCGAGCGGCCAGCATCACGAGTACACCGCAGTCTGTGGAAGCCTATGGACTCTCTCACATAAGCAATTGCGCAGCAATCGGCAATAATCTTGCATGAATAATACTATGCCATACATTAATATGCACAAAATAGAGCGCTGATTTGAAAAAAGTCTGCACATACGCATTGTGGATTGCTGACAAGGCGGGTATACCAGCGATCCCACAGGGTTTCACACAGGGAAGTATCCCAAATTGGGACAGGGAGTAAAACTGAAATGGTAAAAATATTGTTTTGGTCCACTTTAAAAGCGGACGAAAACCAGCCCTGGAGTCCTGAACAGAGTAGCAGCCCAGTGGGGAAAAGAATAATAAGTGACTAAAAACTTAAAATATATTAATTTTAGATGCTGGGGAATCACTTTCAAGGGTTTGGGCTTTTCAATAAATATTACTGAAGGACTCTGTTCGGGACTTTAGGATAAGGGCGCAGCCATCTTGACTCAGAAGAATCACACTTACCGAGGAGAGGAGAGTGGGATAAAGTACAGGGGGGCGTGTTATAGCTGTGCTTTGCTCAGACAGAGCAGAGCTGGGGTCAGGAAATGGTCAGCAGTCCCAGAATGCAGAGCAGCACAGTCAGAAGGCACTTCTGCCTGATATTGGATGTTTAAAGAGGACCAACACCCAGGGGTGATCGGCCCGGAAATCTATAAGATTCCCGGGCCGATCACCTCCCACCCCGCGGGACATCCGAGATCGGGATGTCCCGCAGGGTGAAACCCCCCAGAAACCCCCAAAACATCTTACCTGATCCGCCGCCGCTTCCGCCGCCTCCCGCGCGCCCGCGCCGGCCCTCTGTGAATGGCCGGCGGGGGCGCGCGCTCGCCGAGAGTGACGCGCGGGAGGCGGCGGAAGCGGCTTGGACGTTCCTGATCCCCGCCTGGACGTTGGCGGGGATTGGCTGCGGCGTTCACGTGGGAGCGTTGAGAGGTGAGTTTTTGGGGGTTTCTGGGGGGTTTCACACAGCGGGGCACCCCGCCGAAGTGGACCAAAACCCAGGATAGTCAAAATCCTGGGTGTTGGTCCACTTTAAAGGCTCATAACATGCAGTAGATGCAGGTAGGATGATTTTTAATGTGAGCAATCTGTATGTACAGGGTGTGGGAAACATATAACATAGACTCTTATTCAGAGTGAAGGACCGCTTTAAGGGGGACAGAAAATAGCGGCACAGTGCAATGAACTTCCTATATGTCTATTATATGGAAAAGGTGAGTATCTCTAATGCAGGGCTCACTGATAGTGTGAGAAGGTGGGTTAGGTTGGTGTAGTGTCTGTGAACCAGGGCCCTAGCACTGAATTGCTAAGAAGCATGAAAGTCTGCTTTAAATGGGACCTAAAGCCACTTTTGTCTAGCGTTCCCTTTTAACCCCTAATCAGTCTGAGCTTCGGGCTATGGCAGCCATGACTACCCCACATTGATTGTCCTGGGCTGTGGGCGCCGTTGCTAGGGGTAACCCCGCGCGCTGACCTGCTGAGGAAGCTGTGCAGCTGTAAGGCCGCCCGGTGCCGCTCGCAGCGCATCTTCCTCTCACAATCCAAAGTGCGCGGGCTCAGCCGTCACCGGGTCACCGCCCCCGGAAGCAGAGACACCTTCCCAGCAGCATCAAAACCGTTCAGCCGCCACAAAACAGATATGTGCGTGAGGCACCCGCCTCCGCCCTGTATAACAGGCCACGACAGCCGCCTAACGACGTATTTTACACTATTTTCTATTAAACGTTTACACGTCACGTCAGATGAGCGGTCACTGCCGGATCCATCCGCTACGTAAAATAGTCCCAGAACTCACTGACGACATTGCTACTATGTTTTTATGACGACAATTCATTATGAGCCTTTGCTGAAATACTGCGCCGCCAAGAACATTAATTCAGGTATAGTGTAAAGGTCTGGTGGATATATTAGGTGAGGAAGGCGTTAGCGTAGTGTGCATGCGCGCGCCTCTTCCCGGACGGGGATTATAACGCCGGCGCGCTGAAGCTCCTCCCTTTTCGCTCTGTGGCCGCCATCGAGCAGCAGCCGGGAGCAGGCGGTCAGCATGGTGAGCGGCACAATGAGGGGTTTGTTGGGGGAATTTTAGATTTGGGATTACTGTAATGGCACGCTGTATGTGGCGTGGTAACTATGGCCTTCTTTCCCGGGAGTTTGTCTAGCCGGGGAGCAGGCCGGAGCCACGCTGCAGGCGCGTGTGAGGAGGCCGCAATTCCTCCATCTTCCTCCCTGGCTTAATGTGAGTGGTCATGCTGTGCACGCACTTCACAGTATTGCCGACATGACTTTTAATGGTCCCTCGTGCTGCCATATTCGTGCCAGGGCCTATATATATATGCATTAGTGCGAGAGTCTATTAAAAGCCGGGTCGGGTACGCCAGTCACGTGGCCCTATATAGGTCTGTGAAATCTTCTTGAGCTTGAGTCACTGCCCCCGATGGATGGCTACTCTGATCGGACTATATAGTTCTGGCTCTTGTCCTGGTTCTCTATAGCCTTCCACGCATTCTACTGTTACTGTGGTACTTCCTCGGGAGCTTGTTGACATTCTGTTCAGCCAGATTCTCTTCATAACTGTATTATGAAGTTAGTCCATCCTGAATGTATGAGATTTGGTACCTGCAAGATTATATGTATGGCGAAATGTAAAGTGTGTGGGGTATCTGTATGTGTTGCAGACATTGCTTATTATTATTCAGGTTGCTTAAAGTAGAGCAAAACCCACTGGGTCCAGCCCTGGAATCTAAAAGGGACGTTCTAAATAGGGTTTCTCTGTGTACAATCACTTTTACACACCTTTGCTGACTCTTGTCCAATCAGAGCTGCCTGCTGAACTATTATTTGACTAAGCAGCTTTGTAAAGTGCTATGGAAGATGGCTCTATATAAATTAACAATATTAATAAGCAGTGTCCCTTCAGTGGGTGGATTAGATGAGTCTGCACTGACAACATTGGACCTGGAAAAGGTGAGTCTGAATGCACTGATCTGGGGGTTTCACAGTGGGGTATTCAGGGGGCACTGAACAAAACCTGGGAAATTAGTTATGATCTGCTGTATATAAACAGTTGTGACAAGCTGAAACCTGGCCCTAGATGCTTTTGGACAATACAATGACTGACTTTTTAAACTGGACCAAGTCTAAAGCTTTGGTTCAGAAAGGAGTTTTGCTAGGAGGGATTTTGTATGCCCTGCCCTATTTCTAAAATCATATCAAAATGATGATCTTGTTCCAGATATATGTATTGTATCATAAACTAAAAGCTTCCCAAAGACACAAATCCTATCTATAAACAATATAACTATGCAATGATGGTGTAATTTGCGTCTTACCTGGTATGTAGCGACAGTTGCCTGCTGTCATTAAGCTAATACCTTGGGCTGACGAATATTGAGTCTGAGCATTTGAGTACAGGCATGTAAAGAGTACTTGCTTTATGTGCTTTTTATGACTGTTTGTTTGTTTTTTTTTCCCCCCCAGGCCTGCGCTCGTCCTTTAGTAACGGTGTACTCCGAAAAGGGGGAAACCTCAGGCAAAAATGTGACTATGCCTGCAGTGTTCAAGGCTCCTATCCGGCCAGATATAGTCAACTTTGTCCACACTAATCTGCGCAAGAATAACAGGCAGCCATATGCAGTCAGTGAGCTTGCAGGTATGTTCTAAGGGTTTTAAGTTTAGCTGTAAATGCAGTTTTGTCCATTGGTATACTTACACTATCTGTCTACATGATGATCTTCACTTCATTGGTCCGTGTTTCTGATAAGAATGATTGTCAAGAAGTTCTGATGACTTTATAATGTTTTATGTTGAATGTATATTAAATGTCATAATCTAATAGTTGCTCTTTATTTCCAGGTCATCAGACCAGTGCTGAATCATGGGGAACTGGTAGGGCCGTGGCCCGTATTCCCCGTGTCCGAGGCGGGGGAACTCATCGTTCCGGCCAGGGTGCTTTTGGAAATGTATCCTTTGAACGCAAGGAAAGTTCTCAGACAGCATGTTATATGCAGTGATGTTGTAATTTGCGTCTTACGCTGCATTTTGCGACAGTTGCCTGCTGTCATAATGCTGGTGTGGTTGGCTGACGATACTTCAAAAACTGAGCAAGATGTTTCCTTTGACCTTTTCCTCTTTTCCCGTACTTTTCTTTAACAAGCTTCTTTAGATGTGTCGTGGAGGACGTATGTTTGCCCCAACAAAGACCTGGAGGCGTTGGCACCGTAGAGTCAATGTAACCCAGAAGAGATATGCAGTTTGCTCTGCACTGGCTGCTTCTGCTTTGCCTGCTCTTGTCATGTCTAAAGGTTGGTGTGCAGATGTTTTTGCTACAGTACACTATAAAGCCTTTATATGATGAGTTCCACTTCTGGTCCGTGTTTCTGAATACCCATGATCTTGGTGGAAGTTCTGATAAAGTTGCACCTGAAGTATGGTAATACAGAGTCCGAAAATACTTTGCTTCCTCTGTCCTGGCCCAAACAAGGCAGCAATAGGGTATTCCAGATCGGGATGACCTGATGTGTATTGCCACTTGGTAAGCCCCTTCACTGGTTTAGTGTTTTAGCAATCACAGCAAAAATGTGGTTTCTGGTGGTTAATGACACACCCGCCCGTTGAATCTTAATGGCCAGGCAGCAGTCTTACTGAGCTGCCATTTTCTCTTGATATGCGCATGGTGCTGTGCAGCTGGGACATCATAATGTTTTTAAAAAATGGACAGAATGGATAGTTAAGGCAGTCTGGAGTCTAAAGATGCTAGGTCTGCTGAACAGCCTCGCTTGGGTGATTCCCCAAACTGTAAAATAGGAAATCTTTTAGTATTGCATGCTTACTGCCATTTACACTGTTGTATTCCAAAATTGGGAGGCTTTCTCCCAAACTTCAGGTCCACATTTAAACTGATAAAGCAGACTAACAGTTGTGTGGTTGGTCCCCATCTGTAACCTTTACCCTAGCCTCGATACTTTGCTGGAAGTACATTGCTGTGATCGGCTGCCTGTGCACAGGTGGGCTGGGCTTTCTGGCAGAGGATCAAGGCTAAAGCTAAGAGTTGCAGGGGTTCTGGAGGGTTTGTTTAGTTGCTTCCCCTCATCAGTGGCATAAGCAGTTTCTGATGGCTTGGCCCCATGCAAGGGATCGGGGGGGGGGGGTCAGACCCTTTTTATTTTTGGCCTGATGTTCCTCTTACTCCCTCTCAATAAGCTTATTCAAGTTTAAATAAACCAGGGCTTTAACACTATGTATTTTAGGTCACCGCATTGAGGAGATCCCAGAGGTTCCCTTGGTTGTAGAAGATAAGGTTGAGGGCTACAAGAAGACCAAGGAAGCAGTATTGCTGCTGAAGAAGCTGAAGGCGTGGAATGACATTAAGAAGGTGAATCTTGAGAGCAATTTAGCTTATGCATAATTTTATAAACCAAAAATATTTAGTGCTATGTTACCTTAAATTGCACCCCCCATCCGTGCAGGTTGCCTCCTGTCCAGCACATCTGATTTTGGATGATCCGCTGTGTGAACCCCTGCCCACAAAGCTTATCTTGTCGGCAGTCCCATGTTGCATGTGACTGCATACCTGGCCTCCTTACAGCTGTTGTGGCACATTCCACATGGACATGTTGTGAAAATTTGGGTGATGGGTTCAGCTTAAAATCTGCTAGAACTGATGCATCCCTAAAATATTTAGAAATGCTATTTAATGGTTATTAATGGGCTGTTTACATGATGAGCTTCACTTCATTGGTCCGTGTTTCTGAAACTAATGATCGCTAAGAAGTTCTGATGACAAAGCTCAGCTTGCTGCTGTAATAAGTCTGTATTTGTGACAGCCCAGCGCAGAGGCATGTTGGTGGAGACTAGAGCTCAACAGGGTGATTTTCTTCCTTTGAGTGTTTCTGGAGTGTTACTTTTTTTCTTTTTGCCTTTTCAGGTCTATGCATCACAGCGCATGCGTGCTGGTAAGGGTAAAATGAGAAACCGCCGTCGCATCCAGCGCAGGGGCCCTTGTGTCATCTTTAATGAAGATAATGGTGTTGTTAAAGCCTTCAGAAATATCCCAGGTATGTGAACGCAGTCACAGCGCATATGTTGATCCTTGTCACTGGCGGTTTCAGTATCTTTGCTTAAAGACTAATAGTAATGTGTTTCTTTTAGGAATCACGCTCCTTAATGTAAACAAGTTAAACCTTTTGAGACTGGCTCCTGGTGGTCATGTGGGACGTTTCTGTATTTGGACAGAAAGTGCCTTCCGCAAACTGGACGCTCTCTATGGTACATGGCGCAAACCTGCTTCACTGAAGGCAAATTACAAGTACGTGAAGATGTTTTTTGCTAAAGGGTTTCTTTGGTTGGTGTTGGGGCCCAGGCAGAATTTGGGCTGTGTATGATGAGTTCCACTTCTGGTCCGTGTTTCTGAACCTTCATGATAATCCTAGAAGTTCTGAGCTACAGCAAAAGCTGCCTTAGTTAATGGCATGGTTGTGTGGGGTATACATGAATTGGATTCTGTCCCTAGTGTTTACCTTGATTTCCTGTTCTTGCAGCCTGCCCATGCACAAAATGACCAACACAGATTTGAGCAGAATCCTTAAGAGTCAAGAAATCCAGAAGGCCCTGCGTGCACCAATGTAAGTAATTTCTCTTGCCACTTGTAATGACTACAAAAGGTACACATGCTTCTTTCTGAATGATGAGTTACGCTTCATGGTCCGTGTTTCTGAAACTTTGTGACTTCAATTGAAGTTCTGAACGAACAATAATGGCTAATGCTTAAAATTAAACCTTTTTATGAAGATGTTAAGAGTACATTTTGGGTTTTGTAAATTGCAGCAAGAAGGTGAAGCGCAGAGAACTCAAGAAGAACCCATTGACAAACTTGAGAATCATGATGAGGCTAAACCCCTATGCCAAGACTGCTAAACGCAACGCCATCCTGCGTCAGATTGAGAATGTAAGTAGCTCGGGCTTCCTTAGTAACTTATACTACATACTTGGTCCTCTCTTAGCTTCTCATCCATTCACTTAGCTACACTTGTTCGTTGTGCGTGTAATGGTTGACTGGTGAAGATCTGTCAGCTTGATTAGAGGTTATGCTAGGTATTCTTGTACCAAAATGTATTTTTCTCTGCAGCCCAAGACAAAACAGGGGAAGGATGTAAGTAGCTCTGGCTTTGTCAGTTATAGCATGGCATTGAAAATACTACATGGTCCTCCCTCCTAACCACTCACTATTTACTTTGATTGTTTTTTTGTGCTTGTAATGTTTGATTGGTGAAGATGCATCAGCTTTATTAGATTTTATGCCAGGTACAATTTTTTTTGTACTAAAATGTATTTTTTTTTTCTCTGCAGACTAAGACAAAACAGAAGAAAAGGGAAGCAGCTGCTGCTCCTGCTCCAGCCAAGGCAGCTCCAACCAAGGCAGCTCCAGCCAAGGCAGCTGCTGCCCCTGCTCCAGCCAAGGCATCTTAAACTTGCCTGAAATTCAGCACTTGGCTTTCTCAATAAAAACTGTTTAAAATTAACCATTGTTTGTCTTTTACTAAATTAAGTCTGAGATGCCCTAGTTGCAGTGTGCATAAATGTACAGGGCAAAGACTTAAAAACTGGAAGCATGCAGAAAGGATCCAAACCTGTTGCAGAATTGGTAAAGAAACTCAACTAAATGCTTTTTTCAGCATACATAGTCTAGTAGACCAGAACCCTTTAATTGTTCTGGACAGGAGTCTAAAATACTTGGCCAGGCAATTTCCCACCCCCGGAGCATCCTGATGCATAATGTTGAGTGTTGTGGCGGCATTATCAGCTTCCTATTGCTGATGGGTGTCCAGGAAGCCCAGGGCAAATACATGGTGCAGAGGTAAGGGTCTGGAATTCCAGTTTATATTAGATGGTTGGCAACTCAGATGCCTGCGTATGCTTTGAGGTCACTAAAGAGTTGGTATATACATGGGATGCCCCTGTAATGTGGCCTAAAACTAGAGTGAATGAAACCTGGGTTTTGGTCTTCATTAGTGGCAAATTGAGACGTGTTCTTAAAGTGGGCAAAAACCCAGGATTTTGACTTTCCTGGGTTTTGGTCCTTTCCTCCGAGGCACCCTGTAACCTGGAGCGTGCCCGTGCCGGCCATTCAAAAATGCCTGATGCGGGCATGCGCCCTGCTACAGGGATGCGGCATGGGCTTGGAAGCAAGGTAAGTATGGGGCAACCAGGGGGGCTTTACACAGGGGCATCCCAATTTTGGATGCCCTTGGGAGTAAATCGATCGGCCTGGGAATTTTATAGATTCTGGGCCGATCATGCTGGTTTTTGGTCCACTTTAAGGGGTCCAAGTTTATTACCCCCCCCCCCCCCAAATCCCCCACTTAAACCCCTACCTGTGGTGCTAGGCGTATTGGGGAGAAAAAAAAAACCTGGTTGCTAATTCCTCTGGTGTGGCGTGGGGATTTTACATGACAGACCAGTACAGCTTGATGGGATTGGGTGATCTCTCCTTCAATGTTCAGCTTTCAAGCAGTTTGTCCAGAGTTAAGTTATTGTCCAATTTGAGTTTGGTACTTCAGGAGGGGTGATTTGGTTGGAGTGTTAAATGCTTGGGCTTCATCAAAGTGAATCAATACTCATCCACCCCCACCCTGTACCTTGGGCATTGCTGCTGACTTGACGGTGGCCTGGTTTTCAAATAAAAAGTTTCTCCAATGCTGAAACCACGCCCACTCTCCCTGACATTGCCGACTGGTGTCAAGGCTGCCGCATCTTCCAGGCATTCTGTTCAGCAGTGCTCCCTTGCCCATACAGAGGGTGGGTGTAGGAGCGTTCACAGCTACCGGGATGCCAGGGGTGTGGCAGTTGCAGCATTCCAGGAGCTGGCAGTATAGATTTATCAGGGGTTTTCTCAGTGGGGCATCCTATTACAGGAGGATTGTGATTTATCAGTTGTAGCCAAAGATAAACATTGACTTTCTGGCCAGGTGGTGACAGTTTCACCACAGCTGTTCATACTGCCGTTTCAGAAAATGTTCCAAGTGCACAAATGACACTATTGAATATAAGTGATGTGCAGGGTATGTTTGTTGGTGGCAGCATAATGGTCCGGGGGAATGTTTTAGTAGTCCAGTCATCTAGCCATATCTAAGGCACTTTCCAGTCGACTTGCAAATGCAGTCTGAAAGTTTTACCTGGCAACAGTGTGTAAGACTACGCAACGTGTTGCGTGGCTATGAATATCCAGAACTGGTTGGAAGCACTGGCAAAGTATTGGGGGGGGGGTGACTGCACGGGGGCTCTATTCCTCCACCCTTTTTTTGTGCTAACTTGCCATCGACAGCACTAATTGTGCTGGTCCTCTAGGCTAAAATTGGGTCATTAAGGGTTTAAAAACATTTCAGAAATCTGAGTTGACAAAGGCCTTGATTTACTAAGAGTTGGGAAATTCTCATGATAGTAAATTCAATTCATGAGAAAAATACCATTTTGTGAATACTCACCTGTAAAATGGGTATTATAAGTATGTCACACACCCTGCTTCAAACATTAAATAGTTACACTTGGGGTATACTCACCTCTAGGTGGCGAACTTGCAGAGAAGTCTTGAAAAACAAGCCCCTCCCGGTCTATACATACCTGGTACCTCCCATCTATTCCCCAGTATTCAAACAGCAGTAAAGACAAGGTACCAGGAAAAAAACATTGGTAACCCTCAAACTATAAACGAAAACTTCACCATATAAAGAACCAGGATACCAAAAAGGGCGGGTGAAGCAGGGTGTGTGACATACTTATAATACCCATTTTACAGGTGAGTATTCACAAAATGGTAGTATTCTAAGTATGTCACACACCCCGCTTCAAACATTAGTTACACTTGGGACATCCAAAAGCAGTGTCCAGAAAGGGCGGCTATCCAACAAGGCCATAATGCAGAAACTCAAACCACTGCCGCTTGCAGAACCTTGCAGCCAAACACAGCATCCGCTGAAGCCCGCACATCAACCTTGTAAAACTGAACAGAAGACCAAGTAGCGGCCTTACAAACTTGCTCAACAGAAGCCTGGTGCTGAAAAGCCCAAGACGCTCCAACCGCACGAGTAGAGTGAGCAGTAATACGAAAAGGGGGAGCCTTCCCTTTGGCAGAGTAGGCCCCAACCACCGCCTGACAAATCCACTTGCTAATGGAAGACTTAGCCGGAGCCAAGCCCTTCCTAGGCCCACAGGGCACCACGAAAAAAAGCATCAGTCTTACGAAAAGGAGATGTAGTACGCAAATGGCACTTAACGCAACGTACCACATCGAAACAATGCAAAGCGCTCTCCTTGTCATTCCTAGGCTTAGGACACAAGGAAGGAAGAACAATGTCCTGGTTAAGATGAAAAGCCGAGACCACTTTAGGAAGAAAGTCTGGTTTGAAGCGAAAAACCACTTTGTCCTGATGTTTCTCAAAATAAGGAGCCTGAATCGACAAAGCTGCCAACTCCGAAACACGCCGAACCGAAGTGATGGCCACCAAAAAGGCAACCTTCTGAGCCAGAATAGAAAGAGCAATGTCCTGCAAAGGCTCAAAAGGAGGAGCCTGAAGAGCAGAGAGAACCAAATTCAAATCCTAAACAGGGAGCAAAGGCTTCCTAGGGGGCCGCAGATGCGAAACCCCCTGGAAAAAAGTCTTGACCAAAGGATGAAGTGCAAATGACCTTTGAAAAAAGACAGACAAGGCAGAAGCCCCTTCAAAGTACTCGGCTAGAGACCAGAGTCCAGCCCAGATTGAAGAAATTCCAAAATCCTAGAAACAGAGAAGACCCGACAGGGCAAAGATCTAGCCTCACACCAATCAATAGAAGATCTCCAAGCCCTATAGTAGATGGTAGAAGAGGACCTCTTCCTGGCACTAATAAGAGTCTGAATAACAGAATCCGAAAGACCTTCCTCCTTTAAGATGGAGGTTTCAGCAGCCAAGCCGTCAAAGCCAGCGTTGGTAAATTGGGGTAACGTAGTTGACCCTGTGTGAGAAGATCCGGCCGAAGAGGCAGATCGAACTGATCCACCGCCAGACGAACGATGTCTGCGTACCACACCCACCTTGGAGCCACGAGAATGGCGGGAACCCCTTCCAGGACCAACTTTCGCAACACCCTGCCTAGCATGGGAATCGGAGGAAACAGATAAAGAAACCCCAGGTCCCCCCAGCTCAGGGCCATGGCATCCGCCGCCAGAGCCAGAGGATCCTGAGAAAGCGACACGAATGTCGGAAGCTTGTGATTGTGACGAGAGGCAAACAGATCCACCTCCGGTGTCCCCCACCGGAGACAAAGCGACCGAAACACCTGGGGGTGGAGAGACCATTCCCCCCCCCCCCCCGACGGGAAGAGCACCTGCTCAGAAAGTCTGCCTCCGTGTTTTCCACTCCTGGAATGTACACTGCTGAGATGCAAGGAACATGAGTCTCTGCCCAAACTAGTATCAGAGACACCTCTCTGAGGGCACCCAGACTGCGAGTCCCTCCTTGGTGATTGATGTAAGCAACCACTGTCCGATTGTCCAACCGAACCTGAACCGGCAAGCCCTGTAAATGCTGAGTCAAGTGAGACAGAACCAACCTGATGGCTCTCAACTCCAGAACGTTTATGGGCAAGTGGGCCTCCTGAGGACCCCACCGCCCCCGGAACCGAAGATCCTTCCAGAAACCCCCCCATCCTGACAGACTGGCGTCCGTGGTGACAGTCTCCCAAAGAGGTGTCAGGAAGGACCTGCCCCTCAAGAGATTGTCCGAGGCCATCCACCACTGTAGAGACTGCCGAACCCGGGGGGACATCCGGAAAGACCGATCCAACAACCACGGTCGCCGGTCCCATGACGCCAACAGATGAAGCTGAAGCGTCCGCGTGTGAAACTGAGCAAAAGGAACTGCCTCGAAGGAAGCTACCATCAACCCCACCAGCCTCATCCCCAGCCGGATGGACGGGCGAGGATTGGAAAGAAGCTGCGCCAATTCCTGAATCAAAAGAACCTTGGCCTGAGGGAGAAACACTCTGTGCTGGCAAGAATCCAAGGACATCCTCAGAAGGCTCCACCCTGGCCGGAACAAGAGAGGACTTGGGGTAGTTGATCACCCAGCCGAACCTCTCCAGAGTGGATACCACCGTCCCGGTGTCCAGTTCCGCTTGACTGAAGGAAGGAGCCATGATGAGAAGATCGTCCAAATAAGGCACAATGCGAATCCCCTGAGCTCTGAGAAGATCCATCACGCCCGCCAGCACCTTGGTGAAAACTCTTGGAGCCGAGGTAACCACAAAGCGAAGAAACCTCTGGTGAGCCGGAAAGATCGGAATGTGAAGGTAGGCATCCTTGATGTTTATGGACGTCATAAAGTCCCCCTGCCGAAGCGAAGTGACTGCAGATCGCAGAGTTTCCATACGAAACTTCCGGGGACGAATAAACAGTTTGAGAAACTTCAGATCCAGGATGGAACGAACAGACCCGTCCTTGGGTACTGTGAAGAGATTGGAATAATACCCGTGACCCACTTCCGAAGGCGGGACCGAGCAGATGACTGCCATTTCCAGAAGATTCCTCACCGCCGCCAGGAGTCCCTGCGCGGCCAAGGGATCTGAAGGAACCCGAGACCTGAAAAATCTTGGAGGAGGGCGGGACTTGAACTCCAGCTTGTAACCGGCCGACACCACCTCCCGGATCCACCTGTCCGAGACCTCCTGGTCCCACACCCGGGAGAAGAGTTGCAACCGTCCCCCCACCCGTAAGGGTTAGGGCGCCCCCTCATTGCTGAGTGGGCTTGGCAGCTGGCTTGGGTTTGGCGCCCCAGGCGTGAACGGGACGGCCACGGCCTCTACCCCTGTTCCAGCTGGCACCCCTGGAAGCCGAAAAGCCCGCACCCCTGCCGGCTCTGGCTCCTCGAAAGGAAGGATTGAAAGAGGCCGCCCCCCTGAAAGGAACGACAACATTTCTTGCGCTGAAGTAACTTACCTCCCCTGGCAACTGAATCTAACTTCTCACCGAAAAGAGAAGAGCCGTGAGCGACCTCTTGGAATTAAAATCAGCAGTCCATTGCCGCAACCACACTGAACGGCGGATAGCAACCAACAGAGCCGTAGCCCTGCCACACATCAACATGGCATCATCCTGAGCGGCAAGGACAAACGAAATGAAGGATTCGCAACGCTTGAGGGCAAGAAATTCATCACAAGTAAGATCAAGATCCACACATAAATCCCTGACAATAGACCTAACCGCCAACAATAAAAGTGCCGAAGCACAAACAGGTCTCAAAACCGAACCCGCACAGACAAAACCATGATGGGCCAGCTGATCAATCCGGCGATCCTCGCCATCCTTAAGAGAAGTCGTGTCAGGAGAAGGCAAAACTGCCGTATTAGATAGTCCCAAAACCGGAGCATCAACCTCGGGAGGGACAGACCAACGCTTCACCAAGTCCGCCGGAAAAGGATACTTTCTATCCCAACTAGGCGGCACACCAACGAGACGCGTAGGTTGCTCCCATTCCTTAAGGACAACATTCTCGAAATGCCGTTGACTGGGAAACTCCAAGCGCGGCTTGGTCACCTCAAACAGCTCACCCTTTGGCAGAGGAGCCGCTTCAGGAGGATCCAAAACCTCAAACATTTGGGCCAGAATGGAAGGCGTGTCGGAAACCGAACCCATGGCCTGGTCACCCTCAGCACCAAACAGCTGCTGGACCTCAGGATCGTCTAATTCCTGAATAAGCTCTCCCTCTTCCAGGGGATGATCTGACCAATCCAATGCCTCAACAACCTCATAATCTGAGTCCGGCGGAGGCGGAGACAAGTGTTTCCGCTTAGCCGGAGCCTTCTGAGCAACCACAGCGGAAAACATCTTCTCGAGGCTAGCCAACCTGGCGCATACCTCGGATTGCGAATCCCCACCCATGACAACGGGGACAACACGGGGTCCAGAACAGGCGAGGAGGGGAAGGAGATGGTACGGGCGGCGAAGAGCCAGGCACCGGGGTGCCGGACTGGCGCTCAATGTTCCGCTGCGCACATGGAATGCATACAATAACATCATCCCCTGGGAGCGGAGCCCCACAACCCCCGCACAGCCTAGACTGCCCCGAAGGGCCGTTTCTGGTATCTTTGGTAGCCTCCATATGGTGAATTTATGGTAATCGCAATAACCCAGGGATTTGCGCAAAACGTGACCCGGGATGCCCCTTAAAATTTTTTTTTTATTTATTTATTTATTTTTTTAATATATGGCCCTGAAGGGGGAGAATTTGCAATAAGAAGTAAAAATGTAATGGACAACCCCGACTAGCCAGGTATCTAAGACCGGGAGAGCCCTGCAGCGTGGGATCCCAGGATCTGAAAAAAAAAATAAAAATACAACAGTCATTCCAAACACAAACAGATCATATGAATACACATGTAAATACAATACTATAACACCAAAAGGGTAAGCACAAACCCACATGGATCAGTATACAAAGGGCATTACCGGTACATATGTAACCATACACAATTAATAAAATATGGCAGGCTAGGGATGCCCCACAAGGTACCCAGCAAAAACGCCCATACACACTGATGGCACCCTGACACAACCCCCACACAAGGGGGCTACTGACCTACAAGCTGTAAATGCCCCCCGGCCAAGAACCACCTTAACAATGTTAAAAGACCAGCCTACCTTAACCGCAAGCCAGAATGGCGGCCAGCCACGAGAAACGGAGAAGGGAGAAGGGCGGGCTGGCCCAGCAAAAGTGCGGCAGACACTGCGGCCCCGCCCCTCCCTCCAATCCAGGCACAGCGCGGGCAGCGCACGACGCGGCCCCGCCCCCCTACACCTCCCGAGAGCATGCAAGCAAGCGGGCGCCAAGGAGAACGGCGCCCGCACAGACGGGCCGGCGGCACAACACACGCCGCCCGGCCCCGCCCGCTCAACACCCCAGAGACCATCAGCAGCGGGCCTTGGTGCCCGCAAAAGGACACAAGAGACCGGCGGCGCACACGCCACCCGGCCCCGCCCCCAGAACAAGCTACGGACAGACCAGGGAGGCACGGAGCCCCCAGTGTTAAATAAAGTGAAAGCTAAACAAACGTGCGGGCCGGCGGCACACACACGCCGCCCGGCCCCAACAACACAGCCACAAGTAGCAATCACCCAGGCATACAGACAAACCCCCCCCCCCCCCCTAGCAGCGCAGGGAGAAGGTACCAAGCAGGAAGGGGGAAGCCTAGCCGGGACATGAGGGCAGGGGCATCCCAAATCCGGATCACCAACCGGATAACCGCATTGCCCCATAATATGGGGTCTAGCGGAGGAGCTAATCTCCTAGGCACCTTAAGTGCCGTCTACACTTTGCCCGGCCGACAGCCTAAGCTGGGAGGCTACCAATCAACAAGGGGCTAATAACAAAAAAGGCCGGGCAGAAATAGACCATGGGGGGGGCCGGGGTGTTACCCCGGCTACCTGCAAGCAGGAGACTTCTTTCTTCTGTCTTGTCACCATCTTGCAGAGAAGAACACTGGGGAATAGATGGGAGGTACCAGGTATGTATAGACCGGGAGGGGCTTGTTTTTCAAGACTTCTCTGCAAGTTCGCCACCTAGAGGTGAGTATACCCCAAGTGTAACTATTTAATATTTGAAGCGGGGTGTGTGACATACTTAGAATATCCAGAGAATGTCATGGTTAGTGAATCACTTGATAGGGAGACAATGAAAGTTAATGGCACTTTTTTACTCCTGAAAAAAGTATTGAACTTTTTTACCTGTAGTAAAATTGTCTTATCTGGTGATTCACTCAAAGTTAAATTTTCAGGCTTTTTCTAAATTTTTTTTTTTTTTTTACTACCCTGAGTTTTTTTCAACTTAGTGAATCGAGGCCATAAGATTCTAAAACTGCATTTAAAATGACCATTTTGTGAACACTTTCATTTTTGATGACCCACTATTTCACAATAAATAGGTGTTTACTCTGTGGTGCATCATCATTGCTGGGGTTCCCCCTTCAAACCACCTAAATCTTACCACTTTAAGCCCCTGGTGAAATGTGGCCTTGAGTTTAGTAAGGCAGCTGCTGAGTGGGGATGTTGAGGAGGTGGGTGATCTGGAAATGCCCCCCCCCCCAGCTCCCTTCAAAGCTCCTGCCCTATCTCCCCACTATGATTTCACCCAGCTCCAAGAACCATTATGTGACCTCAGCCTGGCATCCCATTACACGCAGGGCTGCCCTGCATCTTTACTCAATCCCTACTCCTGGCTGCCCCAATGCCTTATCCTGTTCCACTTAAAGTTCAATTATGAAGCTGATGCCTTAAGGTCGTCTGCTACTTACCTTAATCTCGGTCGAACTGTGCATGCGTGGGCCACAGCCGCATCCCCGCTATCCCTCTAGCATCTGTGCTCGGGGGCGCTGAGCTAACATGTCCATAGCTCAGCGGCACCGAGTGCGCTGATAAGACAAGCGGTCGCGCATGCACTGTAGGACCGCAGTGAGTTGAAGCTGGAGATCTGGGGGGTTTCACATAGCGGGACGCCCTGGGGGAGTGGACCAAAACCCAGGGTAGTCAAAATCCTGGGTTTTGGTCCACTTTAAAAAAATGAATAGAAAGATAAGGATAAAAAGACAGGATGACTAAATGAAATAATACATAGATGATTGAAATTAAATACTGATAGAAAAGCTAGGTAAACAATGGATAAATAGTAAGGATGTCTAGATAATGGTTTAGAAAAAAAGATTGGGAGACATCAGATTCTTTCTATCTTCAGTCTGCAGCTGCTGCTCTTTCCTCCTCCCGGCCGCTCACAGCTGTTTGCAAATGTATTGATGTCCTTTTTAATTTTGCATTATAGAGACTGAGGAAAAAGTTATTATGGGGCCCTGACCGGGCTATATACACCACTGTTTGAGGATCACTGCTTTAAGGGTTGTAGAGTGCAATATGTGTGGGGAAGGGGGTGTGAAGCAGCACGGGTGAAGTCCTGAAGGCTAGATTAGGAGGAGATAGATGATCAGGGGTGAGGATAAGTGGGCATAGTGTTGGCTACATCTGTGTTTGGTATTTATGGACTAGACATGAAATGTAGGAAGAAGCTTGGCCATGCGGAGCCTTGTAGGTTAAACTTAGAAGTTTGAACTGACTTCTTTCAGATATTGTGAAGAGGAGCAGCACTGAGAAAGCAAGATGAAAGATGGATGATGTGAGCAGCAGAGTTGAATAGATTTCGGGGAACAACTGCTTATTGTGATATCAATTCCTCCTATGTGTGTTCATGTTTTTACCCATCATGCAATGTTTTGGGGCAGATATTGTGAGGGTTAATACTGCTGCTCCCCACAGGCTGGCTCAGGAGACAGGCATTTGAATAGAGCAGATCACCCCTGTAAAAGTGGAATAGAATGTTCAAAAATGGGCACCCTGGATTTTAGTCCTCCCATTAGTAGAAAAACACTTGCCAGAATTTTATTGGGGTGTATAAGTGACTCCCCCTCTCACTACCCAGCATGTTTATATGGATTTATATCACTGGGCCATTTTTCACGATAGTGCTCCTTTAATATTGGGTGACTTTGTAATACAACACCTTTAAAGTGGACCAAAACCAGACATAGCTCCTATAAGACGCTAGATCTGGTTTGACAAACTCCCCAAATCGGGATGCCCAGCTATATAAAACCCCACCAGTCGCCTGATCTTACCCGAGTCTTACCTCACTAACAAGTCCTTGGCACATGCACGACCAACAGCGCCACCTACCTGCCTGCTAGCCCAGCCACTTCCCTCCTGTCCTCCCACCTACCTGATTGTCCAACCACCCACCTGGCTGCACCGCGAAAGGGCTCCATCACATTTAGTTACACCACTGCTCTCACTATTTCTGTTCAAATGAGGCCCCACCCCCAGTGCATAATGCATACCTCCCAAGTGTCCTGGATTTGGAAGGACTGTCCCTCTTTTGAGTCGATGTCCCTCGTTTGCCCCTCTTTGAGGTGTAACATGCAGATCTGCATCATTAAATGATTAATTTGCATATTCAATGTGTTTTTTATTGTTTTAACTGTTACACCCTATCCATCCTTCAATGAGGGGGTGTGGCCTACTTTAACAAATGTCCCTCTTCCCCACCCTAAAAAGTTGGTAGGTATGATGGTGATTAAGTCCAAAACTCCACCCTATTGGGGCACAGTTTCTGCAATGTCCCGAAGCCTATAACCATTACATACCTCCCAAGTGTCCCTGATTTGGAGGGAGTGTCCCTGGTAGTTCTCCTTTGTCCCTCTTTGTGGTTTAACAGGCAGATCTGCATCCATAAATGATCTATCTGCCTATTTAAAGTATTTATAATGTTGTAATTGTTACATCCTATCTCCTATCCATCCCTCAATGAGGGGACGTGGCCTAATTTACCAAATGTCCTTCTTTCCGACCCTGAAAAGTTGGTAGGTATGCATTACCCTGAGCCTTCCGGCATCAGAGGGCGGCAAACTTGGTCATGTGCCGGGGGCCCACTTCGGTCGGTGATTGCGGGGTCCCCTCCCATCCCTTACTCATTCCTTCCTCCCATTGTCAGCTTTTCTTCCTTCCTTACATTGCTTTCTCCTTCTACCTCATTCTTCTACTGCCCCCTTCCTTCCTTCCTTCCTTTTTTTCTTTCACTCCCTTGCATTTTCATATCCACTCTCCTTTTATTCTTCCTTTCTTTGTTTCTTCCTTCCATCCTTCAGTCATCACTTTCTTCCCTTTTTGCCTTCCCTCCTCATTTCTCTTTTAACTCCCTTACCATTCCCTCTTTCCTTCCTCCTATTTTCTCTCTCATTTTATTTCTTATTTGCTCCCCATCTCACTACCCTCTTTCTTTCATTCCTTCATTACTTCCTTTCTCTCTTTCACACTTTTTATTAATTCGATACCTCTTATACATTCTTTCATGATTTCTTCCTTTTTCCTCTATCGTTCTTTCTTTCCTTCTTCTGTTTTCCCTTTCTTCATTGCTTCACTCATGCTCTTCTTTTTTTTCCCCTTCTATCTTTTTCATACCTTCTTTTTTCCTCTCCCTTTTCTTTCTTTTCACTCCTCATCACTTTATTTTTTCTTTCTCTTTTCTTTCCCACTTATTTTTCCTCTTATCACCTCTTCTCTCTCTCTCTCTCTCTCTCTCTCTTTTTCTTTCTCCCTCGTCTCATGTTATCACTCTATTTCCTCTCTTTCTACCCTGCTTTCTCCCTTTTTTACATTTTGTCTTTTTCTTTCTCTTCTTTCTTTTTTACTCTCCCTCATTTTATTTCTCTTGCCCTTTTTACTTTTCCTCTTCACTTTGGGGCATGTGATGTGACCCATGGGGCCCACTAAGACTCTGTTGCCCGGGGGCCCACAAAACCCTGGAGCCGGCCCTGCTTCATGGTGCCGGATCTATCAGGATGCGTGCGCAAGCTGTCAGTGCAGCAATTCTGTGATTGGACAGCAGGTGGCGCTGTTGTCAGCAGCTTACGGAATCGTAGCCATAACTGAAGACAGCTGCAAGTCCCGTGCCAGCAGCCATCATGGCGGGGGAGTCCTCCAGTCGCAGAGGTGTGATGTACAAGTTAAATGGTTCAGCGCCGAAAGATGACGTGTGCCAGTCGTGACGGTTCGGGGATTCAGGAAATGAGGCGCCCGGTGTCCCAGACAGAATGCTGAGCCGCCTGCAGGAGCTGAAGAAGGAGGAAGAGACTCTGCTGAAGATCAAGGCGGCCCTGCATGACCAGCTCAACAGGTTAAAGGTCAGAGGGCAGCCCAGACATGGAGGGAGAGTGGTGGCACCACATATAAGCCATGATAGGAGCATGAGCCTGGGGCATCTATTGCACTGCAGGGACCATGGAGTGTGAGCTCTGTGCACCAGAGAACACCCCTCTCCTGGCACTTCCTGCTTCTAGAAAGTCATACCTACTTACTTATCAGGGTGGGGAAGAGGGGCATTTGTTACCCCCTCATTGAGGGATGGATAGGTGATAAGTTACAACAATATAAACATTTTAGGCAAATAAATCATTTATTGATTCAGATATGCAGGTTAAAGAGGACCAAAACTCACCCTGGAGTCTAATAGACAAGCATACTCGCTCCCCCCCCCCCCCCCCCCACACCGATCGGGGGGTGCCCCACTGTTTGTAACCCCCACGTCTCCTGAAAACTCACCTTATTTCCCAGTTTAACGGCGTATGCGCAAGCTGTGGCCTCATCCCCGCTATCCCTTTTGCAGGGTGTGTGCCCGCGCCAGGCATTTGTGAATGGACGCTCCCTGTTAGAGGGCAGCGGGGGATGCAGCACGCTCGGATCCGAACGTATTACATGAGCTTGCTAATTGGACGAGTGGCCGTGCATGTGTCGTAGGACCGGGAAGAGGGGAGTTTGTTCCGGCGACCTGGGAGGGTTTCACACAGTGGGGCACCTCCAACCGGGGGCAAGGACCAAAACCCAGGATAGTCAAAATCCTTGGTTTTGGTCCACTTTAAACCTCAGAGGGGCAAGGGATAACAACGGGGGACATGGACTCAAAAGAGGGACAGTCCCTCCAAATCAGGGACACTTGAGAGGTATGTATAAAGTGGCCAGCTAGGACCAAACCCAGTTTCAGAGAGGTCTGGACACTAAAAGACTCTAGGGCCAGCCGATTCTCTCTGCCTGGGGCATCTTGATTTGGGATCTCCCCATTGTGTAAAATCCCCTGGTTTCCTTTTTATACTTACTGAACCAGTGATCCCACAGCTCATGTGCCAGAGGGAGGTGGCCAAAGGGATGCTACTTGCCCTCTATGCCTGGCTCTGTATACATAGTTTAGACAACAGCCTGTATCAGGTGGAACCCTCAACCCCCCCCACCTTCATGTAAGCTTTTTATAAGCTTATCAGCTTCTACATAGGACCAAACCCAGTTACAGGTGTGGAGCCTAAAAGACTCCAGGGCCAGCCGATTCTTTCTGCCTGGGGCATCCCAATTTGGGATCTGCCCACTGTGTAAAACCCCCTGGTTTGCATATAATACAGATCCGGGGATCTCGCAGCTCATGTGCAAAAGGGAAGCAGCCGAAGGGATGCTGGATGCT
Organism: Gastrophryne carolinensis; assembly: GCA_027917425.1. Taxonomy (NCBI): domain Eukaryota; kingdom Metazoa; phylum Chordata; class Amphibia; order Anura; family Microhylidae; genus Gastrophryne; species Gastrophryne carolinensis. The sequence goes on along the minus strand of CM051238.1, from coordinate 346,512,447 downwards.
GCCTACCCTCTATGCCAGGCTCTGTGTACAGTGTTTAGACCAAAGCCTGCGCATGTGGCATGGGATCACCGGCAAGGTGAGTATACGGACGTTCCCAGGGGGTGTCACACAGCGGGGTATCCCAAATCAAGATGCCACAGGGGACAGAGACCAAGACCCAGGATGGTCAGAATCTTGGGTTTTGGTCCACTTTTTAGAGGAACAACCACCTCCTAGAGTAACCTAGTATGTAAGGCTGAATAAAGACTTTAGCCCATCCAGTTCAACCTGTTTATTAGTGTCCAGAGCTGGTAATGTTATTACATGCAAGGAAGGCATCCAGGCCACTTTTGAACTCTTTTAGTATATTCTTCATAACTACCTTCTCATAGCCTTATAGGAATGCTTCGCTGTTTGCAGCAGTCGCCTGATCCACTCTTTTTCCCTGAGCCTATGCTGCATCCCTGTTATACCTTTTGTCATATACCCATGGAAGGCATTTCTGATTGGCTGGAGCAGGCATAACCATATCTAGAGGTGAGCGAAGATGCGGCCGGCGCTCCATTCAGATTTTCTTGCTGCTGATTGGCTGTGCAGCTTGTGCATGCGCTGTGGGAATGAGAAAAGGTGAGTTTACAGTTGATCCCAGGCAATACACACAGTGGGGCATCCAAAATAAGGATGCTCCAGACAAGATGAATGAAGCTGGGCTTCTGATTGGTACAATTGACTTAAACTTGCCTTTAGCCTTGCAAAGCCTAGAACAACTGTTGGGACAGCTTAAAAAGCCCCCCCCCCCCCCCCAATTTAATGGCCAGTTTGCAATATACCGCTGTGTGAAACCCGTCTGAATCGCTCGTTCCCATGGAGCATGCACAGACCCCTGGTGGCATATTCACTCTGTGCAGAAAGAGCCGCAACCTGCATGGCAAAACTTAAAGTGCTCCTATACCGAGAACGGGAATTTATATCATTTCCTTCTATCCCCAGCCCAGTGGCTTTTTTTTTAAATAAAGCCTTTTACCAAAATTTATAAAAACTGAACTGGATGCAGTCATCCCCATTGCTCTCAGTCCGAGCGGCCCCGACCCCTGGTGCTTTTCAGCGTTGAAGCATTTAGCTCCGCATTGGGGAGCACTTCAACCTATCTGCCATTATGTGACCGTTTAGTTGTAACTGAATGAATTAGCATACAGCTGCCATTCGGACATCAGGCTGCATCCTGTTAGTGGTTTGTGAAATTTGGCCAAAGGCTTTAGTAATCAAAAGAAACACAGGCTGTTTTGGGGCACTGGGTTGGGGATAGAAGGTGACAACATAAACCTTCCTTTCTGGGTATAGGATCACTTTAAAGCGGGCCAACACCTGTTTCCCTGCTAATAATTGTTGGTTTGGGTCCCTCTCAGGGAGGCATCCAGAATGCCTGCAATTCTTACCAATTACCCCATTATTGGCCACCGGCGGTCACGTGTGTGGGCGACAAAGGATGCAACCCTGACCTATGGGACTGCCGGCTAATTGCGGGGCTGAATTCTTGATCGAAGGAGAGGTAAGGATTGTGGGCATTCTGGGGGGGGGGGGGGGGCTCAATCATACATAATGCAGCCAGACCAAGAACACCCATTAGCGGGGAATCAGATGATGGTCCACTTTAAGCACCTCATGGCATCCCCTGGTAGTATATAGTAACTATCATTTATATGTATCTTTACATTTATGTCTGGACATCAATCAACCCCCGGACATCTGATCCATCACTGCATAGGTTGCTCATATTCTGCTCACACTCCCAGCACTTTTTTCTCTATCTCATGGGAGCCTGCTGATTGGAGAAAATAGTATAAACCTGGATCGGCAATACCAGGTCCTTTCAGATCAGAGTTTATGGAGGCAGCAGAGGGTCTAATACAGGGGTACTCAACAGCTTTCTATAAAGCTCCACTCACTGGGGTCCTGCTGCAAGATAGGTATTTTGTATTTGCCTAAAATAGCCCTTGAATGCAATAATTTGAGAAAACGACATATTTTTAGAATGCTCCATTCCTGATTTCTTTTACCAGTGGGGCACAATCCATTCTGTGGCTATGCTTCACCATAGCTTCAATGTTCCTTGAAAGGATAAAATGATCCATCTAATTTAGGATGGGGGTGAACTCCCTGCATTTATCTTACAGATAGAGGAATTGGCTCTTCAGTCCATGATAAGTGCTCGAGAGGATCAGGAACCCCAGTCTCCTGTGGAGAAAGAGGTAAGCGTTTGTTTATAGAAATATATATAGCAAACAACCTTTGAAACGTTAGAAAAACTATGTAAATTCATCATTGTTTACCTTGAGTTGTCTATTACGTCAAGCTCTCAGTATGTTACCATTTGTACTGGCATACAAACAACTTACATACAACAACAGCATATTTTACCTCTCCCTGCCCCACTCCTCCTTGTGCTATATAGATAAGAATACTGGCCATTGTGGACACCTCTTGTAGAAACTCTACACTGCCAACCACAAGTGGCAGTTAGTTCTCTAGTTCAGGGTTCCCCAACCCTGTCCTCAAGGCCCACCAACAGGCCAGGTTTTGCAGATCTCCACAAAGATGCACAGGTGGAGTAATTAGTGCAGCTGCAGAGCAATAGAGCTGGCTATTTGGAGATCCAAAAAACATGACATGTTGGTGGGCCTTGAGGACAGGGTTGAGGACCACTGCTCTAGTTGATTGATTTTCTGGCAAGAGGATAAGATTAAAAAAAAAAAGACGACTGCTATTATCAGCACTTGTGTTAGTATTGTTGTCCTGTTTCTCTGCAGGTTGCTCCAAATGTGGATGATGAAACCATAATCAATCAAACTGAGCTGCAGTTGGATAAACTGGACTATAATGATGAGGAGATGGAGGAGGAAGAAGAGGATTCAGACACCTAAAAGATTACACATTATCGGAGATCCTGTGGACATCTTAGAGATCACTGTAGGACGTAATGTCCTTTGCCCACCTTGTGAGGCCAATGTCTTGTAATGCCATGTCTGCATGTATTTATTTCACCTCACTTCTTTTGCTCAAGGAATACCACACTACATAACGGTTTAGAGTGTTGGTAGAACTGACCTTGAATATATACGCCTACCTCGTGTGTATGTTATTCTACATTTTAGCTATCCTGCCACATGGATGGATGATCATGCCAAGTGTCAAAACTGGTTCTACCAACAATGCAGCAGGATGCTCAATGCTGAATAGGCCAAGCACAACCTCATCTTATTGGTCATGCTGGGCATTAAGCCATTTCACTCATTTTAATAGGCAAATTTGTCTAGCAAAGATCTACCTGAATCTGTAAAATGAGGGGGAAAATCTTATTTGGACACCAAAACTGTGTGTGGAATGAAAAAAATATACTTAGAAATCTGAAAGAAACCTATTTTTGCCCCCCAGTATTTTACCAGAACTCTGTCCTGAGCCTTCCTATTGATAGAGTTGCAGAGCAAATTCAGATAGATACCCAGTGCAATCAATAGGTCAGGACATTTATTTATTCATACTGGGCATATACATACGAGGCTTCATTAAAGAAATAAATGCATAAATAATACCTACAGTTTTTGGGAACAAAAATTAAAAATGTATTTCCAATAAGTTACTTCAAACTTTCCATTCTATAGTAATAAGAAAATGTTGATGTCTCAGCTTTGTTTTTTACGGATTATTTTAGCCAGGTCCGTCTCTAGGGTTCCAAGGCCATTGTGTTTGGGGGCGCCTTTATCCCAGCCATCCAGGGCCACTATTAGTGGTGCTGGTCATACCCGGGGCTCAGTCATGGGAAGGGGGCAATGCCTGCTACTAAGAAAGAGGGACATACCTGTTGTATGCAACAATAACCGTACCATAGGTTGGGTGACAAGGGGAGGATAGCAAGCAAGGTATTTCACCTAGAAACTACCAATATTAGCTACTTCTCCCCCTAGTGGCTGAAATCCTAATAGCTATCTGTAATTGTTCAACTCGAAGAGGGTTTTGCACTGGAAAAAATGTAGAAAATTAAATATTATTAAACAAATAATAAACATATAAGCTAGATGCGTGGAGGAAAACGTCTCCAATAAGGCTTTAAAGCGGACCTTCACCCTGAATAAGAGTCTATCCTATATGTTTCCCACACCCTGTACATACAGATTACTCACATTAAAAATCATCCTACCTGCATCTACTGCATGTTATGAGCCTTAAAATATCAAAGATGGCGGCTCATGGAGCATCAGGCAGCCTGCAAACAGGAAGTCTCTTCTGACTGTGTCACTCTGCTTTCTGGGATCGCTGTCCTTTTCCTGACCCCAGCTCTGATCTGTCTGTGTAAAGCACAGCTATAAACCCACCCCCTGTACTTTATCCTGCTCTCCTCTCCTCAGTATATGATACTTCTGAGACAAGATGGCGGCGCCTGTATCCTAGAGTCCTGAACAGAGTTGCAGCCTGGTGGGGGAAAGAATAATAAGTGAATAAAAATGTAAAATATATTAATTTTAGATGCTGGGGAATAGTTTAAGGGTTTGGCTTTTCATTAAATCACGCTGAAGCTCTGGTTTAAAGTCCTCCTATCGGCAGTATTGATAGCAGGGAGGGCTGATTAACTCCTCATCTGGGTAGCCCTGTTGTTTGAAGCCCTGCCTATGCCGCATTTGTGGGCCACATTACCCCAACATCTAGGGACAGGAGCAGGCTGCGGACCGGCCGCCCCCCTTTCTCTGTGCCAGTTTCCGTGTAAAAAGAAATGTATGAAACTCATTATTATGCAGAACATACAGCTCTGATTGGACAAGAGCCTGTGCTTCTGCTGAGGCACTGGAAAAAGGGTGAGTTTTGAGGGTGATCTGGTGGGTTTCAAACAGCTGGGCATCTACATTTAGGACAGTAAAAAGCCTGGTGATAAACCCACTTTAATGAGAACTTAAAAAAAAAAAAAAAAAGTGGCCACTAGGGGGCCTGAAACGGGATACTCCACTGCGTGCCCCCCCCCCCCCCAAATCCCCTAAACACCTACTTTCTCCCTGATCCAATAGCGCATACATGAGCCCCATTAGAAGGTAGTGGGAATCTGGCCGCCGGCGCGCTCACCTCCTTTCGGCTACACTTAGCCACGTCTTAGCCGATAGTGTGCTGATTGGAGGAGAGCCCGCACATGCGCTGTAGTATGGAGGAAAGGTGAATTTTATTGGGTGACCTGGGGGGGTTCACACAGCAGGGCACCACATATACTTCCTATCTAGGTATAGGATAACTTTTAATGTGTATTAGGAGGTTTGTATATGTGCCGTTTTTCAGAGGGTCAGGTTTGGTGGGAAACTATGAGTTTACAAATCTGCAAAGTATTTTGCACACTCCCAATATGGCAACATATGTAGCTGTAAATATAAATATCCAACTAAACAAAATCTGTATAAATAAAAATTCATGTAACTCTGTAAACCTTGATATCAAGAGCCTTTACTTGAAGCACAATGACATTTCTTGTAGACCTACAACCTTAAACAGACCATCCGACCATCCCCCTTACATGAAACGGTGCTAACCCCTCCCCAGGGCAATTCAGATTGCTGCACATAATAATTGACCTTTTTGTAACTCCTGCCGTGCTTGATCCCCCCCCCCCCCATGGTGTCCTATGGAGCTGCTAGTGTCTGCACAGAGGAAGTGCTGCTGGGTTTTCTGCCACTGTGCATTATGGGATACGTCTGTTAAATCCAGGTAGCAACACAACTAGGATGCTGGGAAAGGAAGAAGCCTCCACAAGATGGAAGAAGAAGCCAGGGTCTGCACTTTGCCACAGGACAAGGCATCCTCTATCATTTATGTATCAGTAGGCTAGGTATTATATGTGTTGCCTATAGACATACACTGTTTACAGTGCCTATAGATGGCGCTGCTGCCCTAATTGAACCTTTATTTTGTCATACAAACAGGATTCATATCAATAGAAATAGACTTTTTCATGTGAAACTTACTACAAATCAACAGCTGATTGCATAGGTAGCCACAAGTTTTTCCCATTGTGTTTAAAGCGGACCTTCACTCTGAATAAGAGTCTCTCTTATATGTTTCCCACACCCTGTACATACAGATTGCTCACATTAAAAATCATCCTACCTGCATCTACTGCATGTTATGAGCCTTTAGACATCCAAGATGGCGGATTATGGAAGCCGCCATCTTATCAGGCAGCCTGCAAACAGGAAGTGCCTCCTGACTGTGCTGCTCTGCATTCTGGGACTGCTGACTTTTACCTGACCCCAGCTCTGCTCTGTCTGAGCAAAGCACAGCTATAACTCGCCCCCCTGTACTTTATCCCACTCTCCTCAGTAAGTGTGATGCTTCTGAGTCAAGATGGCGGCGCCCGTATCCTAAATTCCTGAACAGAGTTGCAGCCCAGTGGGGGAAAGAATAATAATTTAGTCACTAAAAACTTAAAATATATTATTTTTAGATGCGTTTTTTAAGAGTTTGGGCTTTTCATTAAATCACGCTGAAGGTCCGGTTTAAGTGGAACAAAACACGTGAATTTGACTTTTCCAGGTTTTGTTCCACGTCCCCGGGGTGTGCACAGGCTTTCATTCAAGAGGCGTTTGAAATGACTATGTCAATCATCAGGTGGCTCTCATTTACTGGAATGGAGATGTCGTTCTGCCTATCTGGATGAGACGGGAGCATGACGCAGGAGATGCGGCAGCGCACTTTCTCCATTGTAAATAATGAGAGCTGTCTGCCGAATGACATAGTCACAGCAGGTGGATCTCATTGTACGGGAGCCCAAGCATGCCCTGTTGGAGCAGGGAAAGGTATGTTTTTATGAGCGCTCTGGGGGGTTTCATACAGACTTGTACAGCTGGGATGCCCCAGGGAAAAGCCAGCGGCCTGCCCTGGAATATTTTGACCAGGCTGGCCTTTGCTGGGTTTTGTTCCGCTTTAAAGAGCACATAAAGTAAAGTTACCACTTCCTCATTTACATGTATCTCAGACAATTATGAATTACTTAAGACAAATTCTTTACTGGAATGGGATGTCAAATCTGGCGATACTGGTTTCCACCGAAAATAATAATCAGGCATTCCCCTTCACTCGCACACAGCTCGCCCGGTTTCAGAGAATGGCGCTCCCAAGCGGCGAGTGGTTATTAACGCTGTTTTTTCCGCTGCCGCCGCTATGGCTGTGAGGTGTTTTTGGACTGTGATGGCGCCGGCGCAATCACGTGAGTGCCGATTTCGCGCTCTTTCGGGGGGTGGGGTGGGGATGACGCGTATTGCGTCGCCCCCCGCGGCTCACCCCTCGAGGTTCTCGTGCTGGCGCCATTTTGAGCCTACTGCGCGTCTGGGGCCCCTCTTCCTCCCTGGGCTGCGGCGGTGATCGTTTCCTGTGTCACTTCCTCCCGTGGCCTGGCGGCTTGGTGTTCTTCTGCCTTCGGTCTCCTTGGTCCGTGAGTCCCCTTTGAGGGTTTTGTTTCCTTGGGGCATGGGCTGCGGGATGTTTATGTGCATTTTACTTGTGTCTTTCAGGCGGGACAACTGTGGGTTGTGGTTTCTCCCTGTTCTGCTCCTAACCCCCCCTCATCTCCCCTTTGCTGGCTCTTCTGGGGGCATCCCTTGGGGGGGGCATCCCGGGTGGCTTTTTATTAGCCCTTACCCTGTGCTGGCCTATTGCGCCTGTGTCAATCACTATATGAAGGCTTCTGGGGATAGTGTGCTCGGGGGTCCTTCGGGGCAATCCCGGCTGTGTGTCATGTGCGGGATATCCCCTTTGTATGGTAGTGGCGCGGTTTGCGTGCTGTGCGCCCAAGGTATCATTGCGGCCTAGGCTGGGTTGAGCGCTTCTCTTCCCAGTTCTGTGCTCCCTCCGGCATCGCCTACCCCCCCCCCACGCCTGCATTTAGGGGATACTAGCAGGGGGTCACAATCTGATTTGGCACTTCGTGTGGCCAGCATTGAAAGGCTGCTTGCCAGGCCTGTGTCAGGTAAGGCCTCTGGCAAGAAGTGGCACCTGGCTCCCACGCCCTCCCCTCTTTGCTGAGGAGGATGTGGGAATTGATTCCTTTGGTGGCCGTTACTCCCTAAAGGAGGGGGAGCTTTTCCAGGACTCTGACTCCTCTGGGGACCAGCAGGAGGGGTACGACAGTGACCCTGGGTCTGCGTCCGGGGAGGATTCATGGCTCCCTGATGACACTGATAGACTGTTGTCTGACATTTTTGAAACCTTGAACATCGCCCCCCCTGAGGTGGCTAAGAGGAAGCAGGGTGAGCTCTTTCGTCCTGATAAACAACGTCTGGAGTTCCCTGAGCAGGGCCATTTCTCTAATATGGTGCTCAAGGAGTGGGAATGTCCTAATAGATTGCCGGCTGTGCCCAAAGGGTTGGATAAGAGGTATCCCTTTTCTGTCAACCTGGTCAAGCGATGGTCGTGTCCCCCTGAGGTGGACGCTCCCGTCCTAGGGCTGTCCAACACCTCGGTCATGCCTTCCCCTGACACTACTATACCACGAGACAGCGCGGACCGGCGTATGGATCAGCTGGCCTGCCATGCTTTTACATTTGTGAGGACTGGGCTGCGTCCGGTCTGCGCCGCTGCCATTACAGCTATTGCCCTGAAGAAAAAGCTCAAGCATCTCACGGATGGCGCTATGGCTGGTAGGAGGAGGGAGGATTACAGGGCCCTCTTGCTTTGCTCTGATTTTGTTGCCTTTGTCCTTACTGCCATGGATGATGCGGTCCGGCTGGGTGGTAGGGCCTCTGCCCTCTTGGTGGCTATGCGCCGCTGTTTGGTTGCGTCAGTGGGCAGCTGACACTGCAGCTAAGAAGGCTCTCACTGGGCTCCCTTTTGCGGGGCTACGGCTCTTTGGTGAGCGTCTAAATGTTCTAGCCAATGATGGTAGGCTACCTCAATGTAGGAAGCAGCCTCGGCCCTTTCGGGGTACTTCCTCCTCCTCCTCCTTTCGTGCCTTTAGAGGAGGTCGTGGCTCCCTCTTCTCGGGTAGCTGCAGAGAGTCTTGGGGACATGGCAGGTCCCGTGGTCGCCCCGGTCTCTCTTGGGGGGCCAAGCCCAAACCCCCTCCCATAGCCCCTCAGGCATGAGGAGGCACCCTCACCCATCCGGGTGGGGGATGGCTTCGGCTCTTTGCTCACGTCTGGAGGCTCCGCGTCTCAGACCGGTGGATTCAAGAGGTGGTGTCCTCCGGTTACAAGATAGAGTTTGCAGCCCCCAAGATTCCTCAGATCCCGGATGTCTCAAAACCCTCTGGCAGCTCAGGGTTTGCTCCTTGCAGTTCAACGCCTGTTGGAGTCAGGAGTCATTTGCCTGGTGCCTTCCCAAGAACAGGGTCAGGGGTACTACTCCAATCTTTTCACGGTCCCCAAAAAGGACAGGTTTCTGAGGCCCATCCTGGACTTGAAGGGTCTCAACAAGTTTGTCAGGTTCAAGCACTTTCGCATGGAGACGCTACGCTTGGCTGTCAGTACCCTTCGCCCGGGCGACTTCATGACCACCGTGGACATCAAGGATGCCTATCTATATGTGCCAATCTTTCCAGGTCATCACAGATTCCTGAGGTTCGCTCTAGAGCAGTGGTCCTCAACCCTGTCCTCAAGGCCCACCAACATGTCATGTTTTTTGGATCTCCAAATAGCCAGCTCTATTGTTCTGCAGCTGCACTAATTACTCCACCTGTGTATCTTTGTGGAGATCTGCAAAATCTGGCCTGTTGGTGGGCCTTGAGGACAGGGTTGGGGACCACTGCTCTAGAGGATCAGCATTACCAGTTTGAGCTTTACCGTTCGGTATCACCTCGGCACCTCGGGTGTTCACCAAGGTGCTGGCGGGCATGATGGCTCTGTTGCGGAACCAGGGCATTCGCATCCTCCCTTACCTGGACGACATTCTGATTGTGGCTCAGTCTCTTCATCAGGCCGAGAAGGATACTCAGGTGGTGACCTCCACTCTCGAGTCCTTCGGCTGGGTGATCAACTTTCCCAAGTCTTCACTGTCTCCGTCTTTGGTGAGGTCCTTTCTGGGCATGACTCTGGATACCTCTCAGGTCAAGGTGTTCTGCTTTAGCAGAAAGTGGAGGGCCTTCAGAAGCAGGCATGGGCTCTACTCTTGTGTCCCCATTCCTCCATCCGGCAGGGGATGCAGTTAGTGGGCCTGATGGCGTCCTGCTTCGAGGCGGTCCCCTTTGCTCAGTTTCACATGAGACCTCTTCAGTTGCACCTCTTGTCAGTTTGGGATCGGGACCCTGTGTCCCTGGATCAGGAATTTGCTCTGTCCCCCCTGGCCAGACAGTCCCTCTCGTGGTGGCTGGACTCGAGGAACTTTCTAGTGGACAGGACCTTTCTGCCTCCATGCTGGGAGACTCACCACAGATGCCAGTCTGACCGGTTGGGGGGGGCTTTTGGAAGTCTCTGAAGTTCCAGGGTCGGTGGGGCCCCCAGGAGGCCCATGCTCCCATCAATGTCCTGGAACTGAGGGCGATCAGGTTGGTTCTTTCTCAGCTGGCCTCACACCTTCGGGGTTGGGCTGATACTCTCTTGGGCAGAAGAGAATGTCCCTTGCATCTCTGCGGTCTACATTCCGGGGGTGGAGAACCAGGAGGTAGACTCCCTGAGCAGGGGGACGTCTCGGCTAGGGGAATGGTCCCTCAGCAACAAGGTATTTCACTCGCTGTGTCATCTTCCAAGATTAGTCTCCCTGTCGCAGGATCCTCTGGCCTTCACCACGGATGCACTAGCAATGCCTTGGACGGAGTTTCGGCTCCTCTATGGGCAGGGTGCTGCGCAAGATAGCCCAGGAGGGGGTAGCAGCCATTCTGGTGGCCCCCTGTTGGCCAAGGAGGGTGTGGTTCGCACACGTCGTGCAGTTGGTAGTAGATGGGTACGTCCTGCCCAAGGATCCAGATGTTCTCACTCAGGGACAGCTGCGCCATCCCAATTTACAAACGCTGGCTTTAACGGCTTGGCTGCTGAAACCTCCATCCTGATGGATAAGGGGTTGCCGGCCTCTGTTGTTGATACTATGATTCGGGCTAGGAAGAAGTCCTTGTCCTTTATCTACTACAGGGTCTGGCATGCTTACATTGCCTGGTGTGAGTCCAAGTCTCTTCCTTGTCGGGTGTTTTCTATCCCCAGGATTCTGGAATTTTTGCAACATGGTTTGGATTTGGGCCTTCAACTTAGTACCCTCAAGGGACAGGTGTCGGCTCTGGCAATTTTTTTTTCCAAAGATCCTTTGCCAATCACTGGTTGGTTAAGACATTTTTCCAGGGAGTTATTCATGTGCGTCCGGCACGTAAACCTATGCTACCGGTTTGGGACTTGAATCTGGTATTGTCTGCTCTACAGGGTCCTCTCTTTGAGCCTATCCGCGGGGCTGCGTTGCCCATTCTGACTCTTAAGGTGGCCTTTTTGGTGGCTATTACTTCGGTCAGGCGAGTTTCTGAGCTGGTGGCGCTTTTCATCAAACCTCCTTATTTTGAGCGGCATCAGGATAAGGTGGTGTTTCGGCTTAAGCCGGATTTCTTGCCTAAGGTTGTGTCTGCTTTTCATCTCAATCAGGACATTGTCTTACCTTCTTTGTGTCCTAACCCTGCTAATTCTAAGGAACGGACTCTTCATTCTCTGGATGTTGTCAGGGCATTGAAGTTTTATTTGAGTCTTTCAGGAAATCTGATGCTCTTTTCGTTCTTCCTGCTGGACCTAGGAAGGGTTTGCCTCCGGCCAAATCTACTATTAGCAAGTGGATTCGCCAGGCGGTGGTACAAGCCTATTCTGCTAAAGGGAAGGTTGCTCCTTTCCGGATTACTGCTCATTCCACTCGTGCTGTTGGTGCCTCCTGGGATTTTCAGCACCAAGCTTCTGTTGAACAAGTTTGTAAGGCCGCTACTTGGTCTTCTGTTCATACCTTCTCTAAGTTTTACAAGGTTGATGTTAAGGCCTCAGCTGATGCTGCTTTTGGCCACAAGGTACTTCAGGTGGTAGTGGTCTGAACTGCCTGCTGCTACTTTTTGGGGATCCCAACCTAACTTACGGACACTGCTGTTGAATGTCTCGTACGTAAGGACTTCTTGAAGCAGGCCGTGCCATGCAGTAGGAAAAATACAATTCTGTGAGTACTCACCTGTAGAATTGCTTTTACCATGCATGGCACGGCCTGCTTCACCCCTCCCTTGTTATCGTTATTTTTGGTTGCCTCTTTATGGTGATTGTTCCAAGTTAGTTGGGTTTTTTTAATCTTTTTTTACCTTTATTATCTCCTGGCTTCTTGTATAACTGCTTGTCAACACTGGGGAGGTCTATTGGTGATTGGTTTTTATATGGTACCGGGAAGAGCCACAACTCTTCTGCAGTACACTGCGCCATCTTGTGGCGGCATATCCCTTACGTAAGGACTTGAAGCAAGCCGAGCCATGCATAGCAAAAACAATTCTACAGGTGAGTACTCACAGAATTGTATTATTTATCTTTATCTTGCCCCGCTGAAACGCCACTTTCTCTTTTGATCATCGGGTGTCTCCATCTTGAAGCATCCTGCTGAGCAAAATTCTGCACCTGTGTTGTGAATACCTCGCGGTGCTGTGACGTAACCAACAATAGGCTGTTCTGGGAAAGACATCTGGCCAATAGCAGGCATGCAGGGGTGGGGCCAGATATGGAAGAGCCGACTGGTGTGGTACGTGTCACATCCTGGAGAGAAGGTGCCAATAACGGATGCCAGTCATGGAGTATTAAGACCATGCTGAGGTGACTCCTGGCTGCCACCTGTCCAGTGTATGGTGCCCAAAATGAGGGTAATATGCCACCTGTGGCTGACCACTGGAACTCTGCTTCCCTAGTAACAGTGCATGCACAAAGCTCAGCCAGAGCAGGGAAGCTTGAAATCTCACTGTTGATGCCTCCCAGCTATCAACTGTCAGGCCAGTGGTGTTTCTGGTCTGCTTACCAATGGCAGGCACATATGCCACCACTACTAAGACTTTAGCTGATCAGCAAATCTACTAAGGCAAATTATATAAGACAATATATTGATTAGCAATTGTTACACAGTGGAGAGGAGGAAGCCTTTAAAGAAAAAAATGGCTAGGCCCAGCTGCAATTATGGGCGCCGCCGTCTTGGGAGTAAAACACAGATCCACATCCCCCGACTCTGTGCCCATTCAAGTGAATGGGTGTGTGCAGCGCACGTGCGTACCTGGGGGATGCCACTTTCTATCTTTTCCTGCAGTGGTCGTGGGAGACTGGGAAGAACGGCAGGTCCTCAAGAGTTTTTTTTCTTTGCATCATCCCCCCCTATCCTGGGGTTATACTTTACTAAATATACTGAAGTTAAGATTTAGACCGGACTTTCAGCATCATTTAATGAAAAAAAACTATCCCCCAGCATCTAAAATCAATATATTTTATGTTTTTAGTTACGTACTTTCTATTCTTTCCCTCACTGGGCTGCAACTCTTTTCAGGACTCTAGGATACACATGTGCCATCTTGCCTCAGTAGCATCACATACTGAGGAGAGGAGAGGGATAAAAAGTGCAGGGGACGGGGTTACAGCTGTGCTTTGCACAGACAGAGCAGAGCTGGGGTCAGGAAAAGGACAGCAATCCAAGGATACAGAGTGGCACAGTCAGAAGACACTTTTTGCAGGCAGCCTGAAACTCCATGTGCCGCCATCTTGGAAGTTTAAAGACTCAGAAAATGCAGTAGATGCAGGTAGGATGATTTTTAATGTGAGCAATCTGTATGTACAGGGCAGGGGGAAACATATAAGATAGACTTTTATTCAAAGTGAAGGTTCGGTTGAACAATTTGAGAATAGAAGTCTTCTGGATTGTCTCTAAGAGTATCTAAATTCTCTTGGCTAAATTGCTTGCGGCAAGTTTTTTTACTTAGGCACCAATATTTTGTGACACCCACTGGGAACTGACCTTTGTCATCATCAAAACTTAATGAGTTAAACCGCAAACTGTGTCAGCTGAAATGCCTAATTCATGAATTCGAAAACCGACATGGATCTTCCAAATTCATGGGCGGCACATTTCCTCTGAAGTGGCTTTAACAGGTCGCCCTGAATGGGGGCCATCAATGGGGGTGCATGTCCAGGACATGTCTAAACCTGCATAGACACACTCAGCTCTCTGATACTGACAGAACATACTGGGGTAGATAACATGCTGTATACCCATTATATATATATATTTCTTATGACATTTCCTAGCCTGTGTGCAGGTCCCTGCGAAATAGGTTTAGTTGACTGCCTCCTTCTTATCTAGTGACTTATTTTTGTATCCTTCCCCTGATATTACTTCCAGTCCCTTTCACTTTTTTTTGTCTGATGCCAAGCTGTAGCTGTAATTCAATATTATTAATTCATAAAATTAGGGGGGCTAATACCCTTTGCACGCCCTCCTTGTGCAAATGAATGCTGGCACATAAATTAAACTGTGTGGTTTTCTAGGAGTCTGCCTTGGTGCTTTTAAAGTGGACCAATCACCAGGATTCACCAGGTGTGAAACCTCCCAAATCGCCTACTCCACTCATTTTTCCGCCATCTCCACAATGCATGTGTGGGAGCTCATCCAATCAATGATTAGTATAATGCAATGCATTTTTGGACCACGCATTGGCATAGGAACGCCAGCGGCCACATCACTGACTCAGCTGCAGGGATGCCAAGTCAGTGGTCTGCGATCGCGGCGAGGGACCAGCAGACAGGTAAGGGGTTTTTAGGCCATGGGGGGGGGGGGGTTCACAGTGCCCCACAGTGGGGCATCCTCACCAGCCCTGGACTCTTTTAAACTCCAGGGTGGGAGCAATTGGACTACTTTAAGCTTACAGTCACCCTTAGGTCAGGATTTGGGGTTGATGGCTACAAAGGGAAGCACAGGCTTCCTCTAGATATCGTTGCACATCATTACCCTGCAGTGAGAGAATGCAGGCCACCAACACTGTACTGCAGCTTCCTATGCCTTGTCACCTGGGGGAAATACTATCCCAGGGACAGACTTCACAAATGCACATAACTCACTTTTTGTCCCCTGCTTTGCTTTCATCCTACTCTGGATAATTAAAACAAACTGATTCCAGAGATCGATGCCTTCATGTTGTGTGCCTGCCCCCACTCAGTGAAGTCTTAGTGATGGTCCACACCTGCTCGATTTACTGCAGTGACGTGGCGTCCATGGCCTGGTTCACCCCCTCAATTGCAGCGAATAGAGCAGGTGAAGTCACTGTGATGCCGGGGACTCAGAATCAGGACAAATGGCGAGTATTTATGTTGCCAAAGTCACATCTACCAGTGTTTCATGGTAGCAATAACTGGAGCTCTTGTCCGTTGCTGTTGAGCATTGCGCTTCTGCTACAGCTGGGCAAATGTAACCAGTCTGTTTAGATCGTAATGTGGGCAGCATGTTACATGTTACATTATACAAGTTTTCTGGTATCTTTTGCTCCCAGCTTTGTAATTTGGCTTCTCTTCTATACTGAAAGCTTTATAATTAGGAAGACAAGCAGCTGCACATGCTTGCTATGTGACAGGAACTACAAGTACCAGCAGAACCATGGGACGACTTGATTTTGTAGCAACTGACAGCAAGCACATTTTTGTATATTTCTAGTGGGTATAACCTGCAATCAACTGGGCTGGCCCGAATGCCAACTAGCTTGCCAGCAGAAGCCTTAGCAGAATACTTTAACTCTTTAGCTGCCAGGTGCCTGCACCAAGTCCAAGCCTATCACATCGTCTATTCACCCCAAAATACACATGCAGACAGAAACTAAATAAAATGTATTCTAAAAAACTACTGATATATAACCCAATACATCTACTACCTGAAACTAATCATACCCTAACAATAATAAACAATTATTATAATTAAAAATTTAAAAAAAGCAAATAATTTTATGATTGCTCAGTTTTTCTACTGCCAAACTATCTAGCGGTTGTCGATTATACAATGTATCTTGGATGTCATAGTCTGTTACACAATATGTATGAGGAATCCTATTATCTTGTCGCAGCTGAGCTTGTGCAGTGGACCAAAACCCCGGATTTCGACTATGCTAGGTTTTGGTCTTTGCCCCCCCCCCAGGCACCCCGATCAGGGATGCCCCACTGTGTGAAAACCCCCAGGTCGCTTAATCTCACCCTTCCCCGGTCCTTGTCCAATTAGTGCGCTTGAATCTATTCGAGCCTCTTCGTCCAGGAGCTTGTCTAATGCATGCGGATCCGACCGTGCTGGCAGGCGCTTCCCCCCGCTACCCTTTAACAGGGAGCGTGCCTGCGCCGGCCATTCACAAATGCCTGGCGCGGGCACTTGCCCTGCTAAAGGGACAGCAGGGATGTGGCCACTGCGGCGTTGGACCAGGAACGAAGGTGAGTTTTCAGGCAACCTGGGGGGTTTCACAAAGTGGGGCACCCCAGATCCGGGTGCGAGTATGCCTGCCCTGGAGTCCCAGACTCCAGGGTACGTTTTGGTCCACTATAATTTCTGGGGTTCACTGCATTGTGGTCTTCACTCCATTCACTGCAATTGAGGGAGTGAACCAGGCCATAGAACACCGCTTTACTGCAGTAAATAGAGCAGGTGTGGACCTTCACATGACTTGCTGATTATTTGGTGAAGCAAGGTTTCACTTTGATTATAAAAGCTCACACAGGCTACAAATCAAACCCAAAGCACACCCAAACACACAAAGTGCCAAATAGGCACCTGTCCCATTAGATTCTGGGTATCTGATATAGTTGCCATCCTCCCTATCATCACTTTCAAGGGTTAATTATCGGTTCGGTCAATTATTTTTATCTGCCATTGCCACTAAGGGAAATTGTACACCACAGTTGGTGGACTACAACTGCATTGGCTCCAAAGATGGACCTCAGCTATTGCTTCTGGAAACACCAAATTTGAAGTTAGTGATCGAGGTCAAGCATCATGTCATCTGGTCTTTTTTTTATACGACAAAGAAGCGGACCAGGACAACCACCCCCAAAGCAGAGATGTACTTCATCCAACAAAGTAAGATGTTGGGAGTATGGAGATGAAAAAGCAGTCCAGGGTTAACAAGCAAAACATGATTCGGTACTGCACCAATACAACCATCCTGGCCCAAGTGAGGATGCCAGGGAACCTGATGGGTGACATTTTACCATAGAGTACCTTTAGAGCAGGGCTGAGATCTATCGGACAGCCTTCTCTTAAAGGTGAATTTCCTCCAGAATTGGACGTAAATAGCTGGTTTCCATAGCCCTGCTCTGAAAAGGGCTGAAAGGATCTGAAGGATACGGACCTTAAAGTGGACCAAAACCCATCATGGGTAACCTTGAAAATGTATAAAACTCCAGCAGGGTCACCCGATTCCCTCTTCCTGCAGCATCCCGATTTGGTATGCCCCTCTGTGTGGTGCCCATCCTGACTTGATGATTACAGACAGTCCTTGCTGTTTATATAGACAATGCCTGTTGAAGACCCCAGGTGAAATCGGGTGCCCCAAAGTTGAAATATAAGGGATGGAGTAGAACCTAGCATTTAGTATGTTTGGGGTCTAGGCAGTAAATAACTCCCCCTTCATAAACGAATAACTAGTCCACCACCATAATGAAAAATCCTATTACTGCGACATTCATCTGCCCTGCTTGGACACTTGTGAGAACTGAGTCAGAAGAGCTCCCTCAAGTGTCCACTCAATTAGTTTGACTGCTTTGTCGTCTATGAAGGATTAGTTATATTGCTCACAGTTTATAAGCACCATTATTTTACACTTAGACCTCAGAGAACCAGTTCCAAAACATAAAAATTCAAAAGATATAAATCGTAGTAAAAACAAATTTCAACAGTCTATAACTAGGTTTCCTCTTAACTAGGGATGCACAACCTGCGGCGTACACGTACATCAGTGGTGGCTGCTGGCATGTCTGCCCGTCTCTAACTACCTATGTCCACCTCTGCATACCTCTACCGCACAGCTTCACCTCTGATCATCTAACCTCTTCCTGTCTCACCACTTTCAACCTTATCTCATCCCATATCACATTTTCTCTCCTGACCCTGCCCACCACACCCAGCCCCCTTTTTGCACACCACTTCTGCTCACCTTTTCCAGCCTCCCTCACCATCTGATCAGCTCACCTCTGCCTTCCTCTACCCACCTGTACTCCCTTTTTTCAGTTCACCTCTGCTTACATTACATTTACCAGCTTCTTCTTACCTCAGAGCTACTCAACCTCACATTCACCCATATCACCTCTACCTACCTATGCTCACCACTTCTCACCTCTGCCCATCCCACCCCTGCTCAATTCACATTTTTCCTCCCCACCCCAGGTCTGCACATACATGAAATCATATTTAATACTTTCAGCTTACCAGCAATTAACTGAGGGCAAATTGGCTGCTTGGACTTTATTGTGGTGCCTTGGTGTGTAAATATAAGACAATCCAGCCCTTGTCTCAAGAAAGGTTGTGCACCCCTGTTCATAAAGTGGACCAAAACCCAGGATTTGGACTATCCTGGGTTTTGGTCGGTGCCCCGCTGTGTGAACCCCCCGAAGTCGCCCGAACAAACTCACTTATTCTAGGCCCTACAAAGCATGTGTGGCCGCTCGTCCAATCAGCGAGCTTGGATCCGCTTAAGCCCTAGTCCAGGAGCTCATCTAATACAAGTGGATGCGAGCGCGCTGGTGGCGGCATCCCCTGCTACCCTCTAACAGGGAGCGTGCTGGCACCTGCCATTTACAATGCCTTGCGCGGGCACCCGCATGCGCTATTGGACCTTGAAAGGAGACCTGGGGATGTATCTGGATGCCCCAGGGGAGGAATCAATCGGCCCCGGAATCAGATTCTTGGACCGATCTCCGTGGGTTTTGGTCCTCTTTAACACCTAAAAATATTCCGGGCACTTTTAGCACCCGAGCCATCCTAGCCGTCTTAGATGGGTCAAAACAGAAGCACCTACATGGTCAGGGGTACCGAATAAAAGCCCCACTAATCACAAATGCTGTTTGAAAGCAATAGGAAGCCATTGTAGGAATGTAAACATCCTTTCTTTTTTTTATCTTGGCAGTTTAGTTATTTCACTTGTACCAATATGTGTCTAGGGGTTTTGTGCTGTAATTAGGTAGTGTAAAGAGATGTAACTTACCAATTCAAACTAAACACTATACCCAAAAACAATGAATAAGCCAACGTATTTGTAATATATTTATTATAGTCAAAGAATACATCCGAAGATTCCAGAGGAACAGGTTATGGGGGGCTGAAGGCTTCTTAGGGTAAGGAAGCAGACACTGGGTTTGGCCTCCCCACCATGATCTCAGACTGCTTAAGGAACCAAGAAGCTACAAGACGACTATTGAGGTGGAGAAGCCTAACACAGCAAGAGGGATTTGGAGCAATCACATCACATCACATTCAAATATAAAATAAATATGAAAAATCTGGGCAGGTGAAGAGGCACAGGCAGGAGGCAGCAGACCGCCTGCTGGATTCATATCCCCTTCTCTACCGGAGCAACATGCCATGTATCTAGCCTTTTCCACTGCTTAACTTTAATGCTGTGTGCGCCTGAAATCATGCAGACCTCACTACCACCCATTATTCGGAATATGTTACAATGTATGCAGTGAGCCAGGATGAAGCTCTGACACAGACGCCATCATAATCCATTCCCCACAAAAGGCAAACTCTTAAAGATGTCAGGCCCCCGGGTTATGGCTTTGGACGTTGGTTCCAGCACGGATGACTACCCGCGTGAAACACGCATGGCTCAGATCTCTACAAAGGGTGCAAGCTGCCAGTGTGGGGCAAACAAATGTAAGCGTGCAGGGCAGTCTCATGTGTGACCAAAGTGCAGAGAAAAATAGTTTCTACAGAAATCAATCTGGATCATTGTCATTACAAAATAAGCTATTATTCTTTTTCATTTCTGGCTACACAACCAGGACGCAAATACTACAGTAAAATATACAGTGCAGCCCCCATCTGAGATTGGTTCCACATGCGACTGGCCCACTTGTTGGTAGATTAAAATGAAGAAGTTCATAAACACAGACTGGGGTTTATCCTGTTATGTACTGAAAGCCTCACAGATACCACAAAGCATCATAGGGTAAAAGCAGGGATCTTACTGCAGGTGAAGCCCACAAGAGACACTGGGAGATATCTATTCTTGACCCATGCCCTGCAGGCCCTTCCCCGAATGAAGGGGTTAATGAGAATGAAAAGAAACCGTTTATTTTTGGCACGTTCTGCAGAGTTCTCACCCTGCAGGGTGGCAGGAGCAGGATATGTCAGCAGTGGCTCTCTGCCTGGACCAGCTTAGAGTCTCTTCTTCATCACACCCCCGCGGCATGGGTCGGAGTGCTAGGCTGCTTCAGGCCCATAGTAGAACATAACCAACCCGCAAAATCCACTTCCTCCAGCTCTGACGTTTTAATGAAACTGTGAACCTGAAAAGCAGAAAGAGAAAGGGGACACGGTTAGGGAGGCCAAAGTACAAAGACAAACAGGACATTTGCAGTATCATATGGAAGTGGGTAACAACCTTCAGACCCTTTCTGCATTTTGCTCTAGAGTTATGTGCAAAATTGAGAAGCTCACAGGAGTTTAAAGTGGACCAAAACCCACGCCCCATCGGCCCTGAAATCTATACGATTCCAGGGCTGCTGGATTCCCTCCCCCCGGGCATCCAGAATCGGGATTCCCCATTGTGTGAAACTCCCCAGGTCACCCGGAAACTCACCTTCCTTCCCGCTTCAACGGTGCATGCACGAGCAGCATCCTTCATGTGGGGTTCATGCCCGTTCCAGGCATTTGTGAGTAACTGTCACGAGCATGCTCCCTGTTAGAGGGTAGCGAGGGATGCAGCCACCAGTGCACTCGGATCCATTAGCATTAGAACTCCTGGAAGAAGGGGCTCAAGTGGATCAGAGCGCGTTGATTGGACGAGCGGCCGCACATGCGTCGTAGGACCGGGAAGAGGCAAGTTTGTTCATACCCCCCAATCAAGGACCAAATTCCAGGACAGTCAAAATCCTGGGTTTTGGTCCACTTTAAAGCAGAAACAAGATATACACCTAAACACCAAATTGGAGTTGCAAAAAAAAAAAAAGGGTGAATTTATTTATATACATCAGATTTCTAACTAAGTGATCTTGGGGTACACATAAACATAGCACATAGGAATATAGGTCGGGTACACTACTATTTACAATATATACAATGCGTCGAATATCCTGGAAATTGTGGTTGGTTGCTTGCACTAAGCATAATATAGCATTGGAGGTACCAGGATTTTTGCGTGGTGTAAATCAAGAAGAATTGGTTTTTCAAGAAATCAAGAAGAATTTTGTTCCAAGTGTCCTTTTGCCGGGGGTCGCATAGCGGGAACACGGGAAACCTCACCCGGCCCGAACACGGAAAGGATTGACCGATTGATAGCTCTTTCTCGATTCTGTGGGTGGTGGTGCATGGCCGTTCTTAGTTGGTGGAGCGATTTGTCTGGTTAATTCTGACAACGAACGAGACTCCCGCATGCTAAATAGCTACGCGACCCCCAGCAGAAGGACACTTGGAACAAAGTTCTTCTTGATTTCTTGAAAAACCAATTCTTCTTGATTTACACCACGCAAAAATCCCAGACCTAGTTTTCCTAATCAGATTTCAAGCCCACCTCTGACTATGGGCTTGGTCCAGCACCACGCGAAAAAAAAGCATACTCTCTCTTTAGGAGAGAAAATGGGCATTCACATTTTCACTCATTATCTACCTTAGAGCTTTTTTTCCTAGTACTGGATCAGCTCTAAGCTGAAGCTGGGACTAGTCTCAGACTGGGATTCCTGGGGCCCATCAGTAGGACTCTGGGGGCCCTCCTCACATTTAGATGCAAGTATGACCAGCTTACTTTTAGGGCCCATGCCATACATAGTTCAGTTTTTGCTGATGAAGGCACTCAAAGGGGACCTTGGGGACAGGTGTTTTTCTTGGTAACCCTGTGGGCCAGTCTGAGCCTCGCTGGGACCTTGAGCAACAGGTCAGTCACCCAACCCCGTGCAGCAGTGTGAATGTACTGTCACTCAAGTCTACCATGATTCAACAGTCACTCATTCCGGAGATAAAGGCCCGCGGCATGCATTCACCTAGGGATGCTTTTGGTGCTCCTGCACTATTTGCAAACAAATTGGTGGATGAGACCTCCCTATGCCTTGGTTAGAGAGGGTTTGCCCAGCTTTACTGGGAGAAAGGGTAAGTATTCAGGCCCAGACAAGGCATGTAATAGATGCTGAAACCAAGATACCAGTCATGGTGCCACAAGTGTTGCAAGATGAAATTGTAAACATTTGCCATTGACCTCGATGTATTATTTAAGTAAGAGCACTTATTTTCTATACAAGTTGACCAAGGAAAGGTTAGATCTGCCAGGTTAACCGTAACCTAAATCAGAAAATAGATTTACCCTCCAATATTAGTAAAAGAAAACAGAAATACAACACTGATTTTATACTTAAAAAGCAACGTATAAGCTTTGCACTTGAAAACATTTTATTACAAAGATCATTACCATAAGCTGTTTGAGGTCTGCTCTCTCTGCTGGGTTTTTCACCAGGCTGAAAAAAAGACAATACAATAATCAGACCTTAAGCTTAAAGGCATCATCAACACTGCACAAGTGACCTATGCAAGTTATATTTAGATAGTATAAAACAATGGCAAAATCTACTATAAAATCTTTCATTTAATATGAAAAACATGGCATACATATATTAGCCAAAGACTGATAATCGACATAGTATATGACTCTGTATGGTATGTATTTGATGTTTAGGTTCATTTAACTAAGAAATTAATGGGGATCACGAGACTCCAGGGACAATTGGTTAGGTTAATCACTTGAAGAGCGACTTTGGGTCTCTGACAACAGCCTTTGGCGCATCCCTAGGAAGCCAACTGATGGGTGACAGGTAATAGCAGCACACTCCATCCAATGAAACAGGTCACCTTTTGCAGCAGTTACCCATTCCCCATGTGTGTAGCTACTTCATGTCTCCCACTGGATGAAGCTTTGCTAGGAAAAGGTGAATAATCCAGAGGTCACCGGTGGTGTGAGGGGATTAGTTTAGTGTCTACTTTAACAAGTCAAGGGCATTATAAGGACTGAAAAGAGTCTTTTGGCAAATATCGACTTGCTGTACCAGTGATAGCCCTCTGGTCTCTCCATGTTTTTAATGGGATTAATGGTATGCTCACTGCAGATACGTACAAGGCTATGGGTAACAGACAGACCTTAAAGTACGGTGCCTCCACTGCCACATCCAATTGCATTCCCTAAAACTTACCATTTATTAACAAAGTCCTGGAATTCTGCGCTAAAGACTCCACTAGGTAACTTAGGCGGAGGCTGTGAATAGAAAGAAACAGAAGAATGGGTTAAAAGCAATACTGATCAATAAATAAAGTCCATATAGTAATGGCTACAGAAAATGTTACATATAGAGCACAATGCATTTTCCCATAAAGGAGTTGTTTGAATTCTTCCGATTAATAATTCAGAAATGATGAGTCCCGGATCATCCCCTCACCCCGATCATGTAAACAAAATACTGAAAGCAATACTTTATTCAGTGATGTTGGCACCATCCTAATGTCATGTTTTATAAAGAGACTTTCAACTGAACCTAAGCTCCAGAGGTATTGTTCATGGCCTCATATCTGCTGCCCAGTCAAAAACTAAATCAGTATGTATATTGTATTGTCCTTTCCCCCATTAATGGCTAATGGCAGTAACTGAGCAACTTGGCACATAAAAATTATTACACAAAAATATATTCCACTGCCTAGTGAACTTAAGTGAAGAGTAGAAAGGGAAATAAATAAGGCGATATCTTGAGTATATTTGAAGAAATACACTCAAGTTCAACTACAAAACATATTGCCTTGTTTCTTCCCATTCTAAAGTAAAAGGCAGGTAACCTAACAAAACAGCTCATATGCGGCCTTACCTCATTCACAATATAATCCAGCAACTCAAATATTGCCATGGGAGGGCGGCTGTCTGGACCATAAGCTTAAAAAAAAAAAAGAAAACAATTATTATGGAAGAATGACAATAATGAAAATAAAAGTCATAAAAGAATTTAGGTCCTCTTGTATCCCGCACCAGTAGACCTTCCTGATTTAAGATGTTAAATATTACATGAAAGCCTGGGGAATGGTTTATTAACAATACATTGTACTAGCCGATCTGAGCATCTTCAGTCCTGCTGCTAATGTATCCTAAGTATGTCCTAAGTATTTCAATTGGATATCTTAATATGTAATAATCAAGGCCATAATGTATTCTAATAAAGCGGAAGTCCAGTCTTGGGGTAACCCCCCCTTCCCTGTCGCCGAGGCAGGATGGGGGGTAACAGTTGCCCAGCGCCCTTCTCCCGGTGCTCCTGGGAGAAAGCACAGAGTAGCTTCCCCTGCTACGTGCACGGCCCTGACCACCTATTCACATGAATGGGCAGACGGGGGCGTGCAAATTGTAGGGCTGCCACTTCATGCTCTGTCTGTGCGACAGCCATATGTGCCCAGGAGAAAGGATCCTGGGCAAGATTAGCGTTTTTTCTTTGTAACCCCATCCTGCCTCAGCACCAGGGGAGGGATACCCCAGGATTGGGCCAACACCAACTACACTAATTGGGTATGCTCGGGGGGCATCCCCACTGCTGATGCCCCCTCTTATTCACCCCTGCTAGCCAGAGATAATATTACATTCTCCTTGTTCCACTCTCCTTGAAATGCAGACCCATAAATGGCTACTGGCAGCTTATGACCACCAGTATAGTTCGGAACACACGTCCACTAGCAGAATGAGGAGCAGGTACAATTATCGCGGGCTAGCAGCAGTGTATGCATGGGGTCAAGGGTTACACCAATCGGGATGCCCCCTCCCTCCAAACACACCAAGCAAGATGGGGTTTTAAATCTGGTTGATGCCCAGCAACGTTTTTACAGTATAGTTAAAGTGCCACAACAGCAAGGAACTGGCTTTCGCAAGGTTTTAATGTAATACAACATATTCCATTACTCGTGATTTTTGTATCATCAAGCCTCAACCCAAGGTGCCTGTCACAAGTTTTAGGCCAGCAAATCACCCCCAACACCCTCATGAAGAATATCAAGCCCAAAATCATTAGATACTGTTAAACCCATTTTGGGCAGCAAATGCCACCAAGCTGCTACTGCTAAATTTATCAAAGCTGCAAAAACTAGTCCACAAAATCTGTGTGGTCACAATTCAGTTGTACAAAAGAAGGAAAATAAAAAGCTGACCTATTAAATGCTCCCACACCGCCTTTGCCTGACTGGCAACTAGCCACTGGCCGTCAGTGGTTACATGGGTCCAGGTCCAGGAAGAGGACCAACGACGGGCATAAGTATTGCGGCCCTGGGCACTCCCCAGTCAGGAGAAGCGAGGTGCCATCACATTTTAGTTTTAGTTTCGACTATCCTGGGTCTTGATCCTTTCTCCAAGGGTGCCCCGCTGTGTGAACCCCTCCCCCCCCCAGATCGCTGCAGCAACTCGCCTCTTCCCGGTACCACAACACATCTAAGAGCAGCGGCTCCAAAGGCCACATCCTTCGCCTCCCTCTAACAGGGAGCATGCCCGTGCTGGTCATTCACAAATGTCTGGTGCGGGTACACGCACTGCTAGAGGGAGGCGGAGGATGCGGCTGTCAGAGCTGCTCTTAGACGCATCCTGGGACCGGGATAGGGTGAGTTGGCTGCAGCGATCTGGGGGGATTTCACACAGCAGGGATGTGGCTCGCGCATACGCGGTTGGACCGGAAAACAAGGTAAGAGTATGGGTTGACCTGGAGGGTTTCATAAAGCCCATCTTTGGGTGCCCCGGGGGGGAAGGGAATTGATCGGGATTCCCGGGCCATTCGGCGTGGGTTTTGGTCCACTTTAAATAATGTACCTTAGAGGGACAGTCCAGTCTAAATAACTCTTGTGGTTCATGAAAGCAGCCATGATGGGATTATTGCGTCATGCCATCCCATTGACTTCTATTAAGAGGAGAAGGGAGGCTTTGTCTCATACATCTCAATCCCATCGTGGTTGCTTTCATGAACCACAATAGTTATGCATACTGGTCTATCCCTTTAAGCTGCAGTTTTTCGAGCAGACCTGGTTTGAAAACAGGAGGTATCGAAATAGTTTAGGTCACCTTCTTATTTTATTCTTCCTCTTTTTTTTCTTTTGTACTGTATCTGAATTGTAACCAAACAGAAGTAAAGCACAATAGCAATGCTGCTCTGGTTTTCATTGGTAAGGATTGAACAATGGCGGTGAAACAGAAGCAGAGCAGGTTACAGCACTTACAGCTGATGGGGCGTCCTGGTGGGCGGGGGCGTGGGGACAGTTCCGAAGATGCTGGATCGCCTTCTACAGAGCAGCCAAAAATCTGTTCTAACTCCTTGGCATCGGGAGGAGGGATTGGATACCGTCCGATGGCCATTTCCACCAGCGAGAGCCCCATGCTCCAGATATCAGACTGCACAGAGTAGTGGGTGCCCTGCAGTCGCTCCGGCTAAAATCAGAGAAATTGGGTTTCGCATTAAATTTCGAAATTCAGAATTAAGTGCCAGAAAGTACTAAAATAGTACTAAAATAAAGCAAAATATTAATAATAATAATAATATTATTTCACCTGTTATTGTATGTTGGTTTTCTATCAGCAATCTGGCCTTTATACCAAAATGCCACCGTAAGTGGACTATGCTTTAAAATGCCTAAACCTGGTTTGCCGGGCCCTGGAGGCATCCTTTTCACAACAAAAAGTAATAAAAGTAATGTATTTTATTGGAGGATTTATTAGAAACCCGAAAGGTACACAAGGCCCTAGTGAGAGACTAAGCACTAATACATTTCATTTTCTGTGTAAAGCAGACAGACCAGATATTGGTTTAACTAAGGCTAAGCATTACATGGGCTTCTTTTTTTCTAGCTCCTTTTGTGCTACTCCCCTCCTACTCTCTCCACTTTCTTTCTCCCAATGTATATGTACATTAGTTTACTGAGTGTTTTGGGCAGACTGGAAGATTGTTCTCTACATTTCAAGATATTTTTGTATTCGATTAGGACAGACAAGAGAGCTGTATTTTCTTTCGATTTGATCGTCTGTATTAAAGCGGAACAAAATCTGGGCTTGTTTATTTTCCTAGGTTTCGTTAAACTTTCCTTATCCGGATGCCCCCCCCCCAAATCACCCAATCTAAGCCAAGCCCTGCCCCAATGGCGCATGTGCAGGCTCCCATCCAATCAGAGCGGCTTGCCGTGATGATGTAATACATCAAGCGGCTATGATTGGGATGAATGGGGAGCACGTTGTCAACAATCAGAGCCGTTTGGCAAAACACGCCATTTGAGCAAGTGGCTCTGATTGGACGGGACATGCGCAGTTGGACTGGGGAATGGTGAGTGGTTTCACACCATCCATTTGGGATGGCCCCAGGAAAAGGCAGCGGCCTGCTGTTTTTTTCCGCTTCCGCTTTAACAATGGGAATACACCTGATCTAATTTAATTATAAGCCCAATTCATGATGCATAATGAATATGCATTATGCTACTGTCCAGTCTAAATAACTCTTGCGGTTCATGGGAGCAGTCATGAAGGGTTTACTGTGGCTG
Source organism: Gastrophryne carolinensis (assembly GCA_027917425.1). Classification (NCBI taxonomy): domain Eukaryota; kingdom Metazoa; phylum Chordata; class Amphibia; order Anura; family Microhylidae; genus Gastrophryne; species Gastrophryne carolinensis. Next base: position 346,484,775 of record CM051238.1, on the reverse strand, counting down.
CTGCCCCTATTGAGAGCACTCCTCCTCTCAAAAAGTCAATGGGGCGTGCCATCATGGCTGCTCCCCAGAACACCAACAAGAGTTTAGACTGGATTATTATAATTAATAATAAAAAAGTATTCAAGTCTTCAAATCTTAAAGTGGACCAAACACGGAATTTTCACTATCCCGAATTTTGGTCCTTTCCCCTAGGGCACCCCAGTTGGGGGTGCCTCGCTGTGTGAATTCCCCCAGAACGCCAAGCTAATGAACTTCTCCTCAAGCCCACGGCACCAATATGGTCACTGGTCCAATCAGCTGCATATTAATGTGCAGCTAGAGAAGCTGGATGGAATCCCTAGCCACACATACAGTTGCGGCGAGCAGGGCCACATGCAGACTAGAAAGGATGCAAGTGATGCAACCTTGAGTCATGACACATGAGTCATGGGCTCGGGGGAAAGGTGAGTTTACTGGGCACCCTGTGGGGTGTCACACAGTGAGGCATCCCAGTTCAGGACTAAGACTCCAGGGTGGGTTCTGGTCCACTTTAAAAAGATGACCACCATATATGGCTACAGACAGGGGCGGACTGGCCATAGGGCGTACCGGGACAAATCCCGGTAGGCCGACTCTCCCCTGGCCCCATAGTTGGTGATGTTGGGCCACTGCGGCCCTAGCTATATGTTCTGTCGAGTTGCCTGGGCAACAGGGAGTTACCGTGGCCACCCGATGCACTGCGCTGCAGCGCATGACGTCTGTCCGGCAACATAGAGCTGCATGATGGGAACTCATAGGACCTACTGACAAGTGTCACAGCCAGTGAATTGGTTGTGCAGTGCAGAGGACGGGCGCCCTCTGCGGGGCGGGGACTCCTCTCTGGGCCCCTGGGAAGCTGAAATGCGTGGATCTGATCAAGGCCGCCTTCAGAGGTGAGTGGAGGGATTTGCGTATATGTTTCATAAGAAGGTCTTTCTGATTTATGTGATGAGCCCTGTCCATCACATAAATCATGCAGCTGTCCACCATTGAGGCACCCGGGCACGCTGTGCTGTGACAGGAAGGGCCACAGGCAAGAAGCCAGCAGCTCAAAGCTCCTGTTACCGGCATTATGGTGCTGATGCCCCGGCACTCTTCATCTCCTGCCTGCCTGACATGTGTCAGATTCCTCTGCTCAGTGAGGCGGGACAGACGCAGGCTGCACGATATTGTCAGTGATTGAAGTCCGGTTTTAATGCTGCTGCAGACTTTAAATCATTGTATATGTGTTTTCTCCAGGCTTTTGATGTAACGTTACCCACCCATCTCTCCATCCGCACTTATCCCCAGCCTGCCCCTCTCACCCACCCATCTCTCCATCCGCACTTATCCCCAGCCTGCCCCTCTCACCCACCCATCTCTCCATCCGCACTTATCCCCAGCCTGCCCCTCTCACCCACTCATCCCTCCATCCACACTTATCCCCAGCCTGCCCCTCTCACCCACCCATCTCTCCATCCGCACTTATCCCCAGCCTGCCCCTCTCACCCACCCATCTCTCCATCCGCACTTATCCCCAGCCTGCCCCTCTCACCCACCCATCTCTCCATCCGCACTTATCCCCAGCCTGCCCCTCTCACCCACCCATCTCTCCATCCACACTTATCCCCAGCCTGCCCCTCTCACCCACCCATCTCTCCATCCGCACTTATCCCCAGCCTGCCCCTCTCACCCACCCATCTCTCCATCCGCACTTATCCCCAGCCTGCCCCTCTCACCCACCCATCTCTCCATCCGCACTTATCCCCAGCCTGCCCCTCTCACCCACCCATCTCTCCATCCGCACTTATCCCCAGCCTGCCCCTTTCACTATTCCCTCCATCCGCACTTATCCCCAGCCTGTCCCTTTCACTAAACCCTTCATCTGTGTCAGGCTCAGATTGGTCCATAGGGTTACCAGAGAAACCCCTGGTGAGTCCTTGGATTCAGGGCCCCTTCATCGCTAAAACCTGCACTAAGTTTAGCTTATTTTGATACCCCAGTGTGGCTGCAACACATGTGAGCAGTCGCTTTGGAATCCTCTGTCTTCTGAGTTCTGTAAGTAAAAGGCACATACTCACCCACTTTTAGGGTCCCATGGCAGTGTTGAGCAACAATCATTGCAAGTAGACCAAAACTCCAGTTAGAATGTTGACCCACTTTAAATTCTGGTCTTACTGGTGGTGGAATGGCTGACTTAGAGTGCGAATGGACCAGGAATACAATATTCACTCCAACCCACCACTAGTAAGCCTTGGATTTAAGAGACATTAACCTTGCAGAGCTCACCCTGTTAGGGGACCCATATGTGGCTGCACACTGATGTGGCATCCACATCTTTTCAGTGATCCCACAGCTGATGCACACTCCCACTTCAGGCCTATCTGAATGGGCGCCGTGGGCAAGCAGTGGGGAACAGCCAGTGGGAGATGCCCTGCAATCCATTTTTTTGTATGCTAGGATCCCCAATGCTAGGCCAGCTAGAAGCGGCCCTGTCTGCATGTTATGTAACTTACTATATCAGGCCGGCACAGTACAGCAGGGCCGGTGGGGCCAAAAAAGTCCCGGGCCATTTTTTAACCCCAGTCCGCCCCTGGCTACAGACTCCGGGTTTTGCTTAAAAAAATTACACTAACAAATTAAAACTCATACTAAGACACACACAATGGGCTGCTGTAGGTTTTCTGTCCCACATTGCAAGTGCTAAGAGGAAGCCTGTGCAACATGTTTTTCCTCCACACCAAGCCAGGAAAAGGTCCACTTTAAACACAAGGGTCTTGTTGCAAAAAGGTCATGAAAATAACATTTTATAGGCCACTTCCTCTCTTGCTGCAGTCAGTCAGTCTTCTAGGTTCATAGCAGCTTAAAGCATAACAAAACCCACCAGCGGCCAGGGCTGTAATCGAAAAGATTCCTGGGCTGACCGCTGGGCTTTCCCCTGGTTCCCGGTTTGGGATGCCCCGCTGTGCGAAACTCCCCAGGGCACGGGTAATAACGCAACTTTCCCCGGTCCAACACTGCATGCATGGACTCTCGTAAAATGAGAGCAGTCTTCCATGACTACCCAAGTAGGATCTGCTTTTGAGGTGAGCACCTAATGTGCTATGCTTATTGGCAGCAAGGGGGCACATCTGGAGAGCCATCACAAGATGTGCATATGCTTGCCGGGCCCGGTTTGCTCTCAGCTTCGGACTAGGAGTGCTGGACCTGCAGGATTGGGAGAGATTGAGCTCTCAGGCTTGCAGGTAAGCAAATTTTTAATTTTGTTTTTTAATTGCCTGTACCTTCCCTTTTACTCTCCCAGTATAACAGTGTGTGCTATAATGCGTTAATCTGTTACATGCTGTAAATCAAAATGTCTCTAGGAGACCAAGCACAAATGGCATCTTCTACAAGCGTGTTGGAAGAGCTGTTATTACACACAAGCAGCGTGTGGGAGGACATTCTAACACTCCATCTGCTGCACAGCACAGCATGTGAACAAGCACTATCCAGTGTACATGGATTACACATTGTATACCACATGGCTGGAAATTACATAACTATATATATTATTTATTATATATACACACAAACACAGTACAATTATACATAAAATGCTGTATAAACCAGGGAACATATATCGACACTCACAGACATGTAGGATCTTGTCCCCACAAAAGAATTGGCCATGGAGTCGATGAGCTGCCCACTGACACCAAAGTCGCAGAGTTTTATTTCTCCTCTGGAGTTCACCAGGATATTAGACGGCTTCACATCTGTAACAAGATACAAAAATGTCAGTTTGCAAAGGACTGGTAAACTAACTGCTTGCAGACATGACACTCAGTACTGCTAGGTGAAGAGAGGCGTCATGGGGGCGGCATCAGACACGTGTAAAGCCCGTATTCCCTCCTAACAATATATCTCGGTTACTAGGAGACAGATGCTGCTGCAATAGCTTTTCCCAATTACAATACTCGGGAGTTAACTATTGCTACACTAAGAAAATTACAGACTGGTCTACCGCTGATCTCTTATAATGCTTAAAGAAACACAGAAAGGAGACCATTGATCGTTCCTTAAAGTGGACCAACACCCAGGATTTTGACTATCCTGGGTTTTGGTCCACTTCGGCGGGGCACCCCGATCGGGGGTGCCCCGCTGTGTGAAACCCCCCAGAAAGCCCCAAAATCTTACCTGTCCCCGCTCCCACGTGACTGGACGGTCCAATCCCCGCCAACGTCCAGGCGGGGATCAGGAACGTCCAAGCGGCTGCCGCCGCCGCCGCCTCCCTCGCGTCACTTTCGGCGCGCGCGCGCCCCCGCCGGCCATTCGTAGACGGCCGGCGCGGGCGCGAGCACGCCTACAGGGGCGCGAGGGAGGCGGCGGCGGCCGGCCGCCGCCGAAGATCAGGTAAGGTGTTTGGGGGTTTTTTGGGGGGTTTCACCCCGCGGGACATCCCGATCTCGGATGTCCCGCGGGGTGGGAGGTGATCGGCCCGGGAATCTTATAGATTTCCGGGCCGATCACCTCTCAGTGTTGGTCCACTTTAAAGTGCACCTGAAATATATGATGGGGGTGCTGTTATGGACGGCTCTAATACTATTTTAGCAATCTTGATTTTGCTACTTCACCCGCATAACTGCATTAAAAAAAAAACTGCTGCTATCAAAGCAGACCAACACCCTCTGCAGTGAGGGTGTTGGCGCAGCGGCTATATGACAGTCTAAGGGGGGCATCCAGAATGCTGGCGCCCCCCCTGCACATGACCACTCCAGGACGCTAGTAAATATCACCTCAATCTCGCTCCCCCGCTGGGAATCTAGTGCTGCGATTAGCTGCCTGGCGCTCACGTGGGCAGGAGATTCGGCGGCTGGAACATCAGTGCTCACATGAGCACCGAGCAGCCAATTGCAGCGCTGGATTCCTGATGGTTGTGTGGTAAGCTCTAAATCTTACTGGGACGACATTCATTAAGGTTTGGCATGCCCTCCACCGCAAAACCAAAAATATATTTTTTTAAATCCAATGCACCTGTTTCTTTCACCCGTGAGAACTAGGTCCTATGGGGTATTCTCTAAGGTTTTTTGGGGGGTTCTAGAAGGCTGTAAGTGCCTACAATATAGTGTACTGCACTTTCTGTGATGTCTTGCATAAAGGGAAAAAAAATCATACGTTTGGAATAGACATAAGATTGTATGGCTATCATCTGAAAAGCAGCAATGGCCGCCTTGGTCTCAGCCAATTACCAAGCACCTGGACATTAGAGATCTATTTAATGATCTAAGCTCTGCTCTCAAAAAATTATACCATGCATTATTATTTTTTAATTATACCAAAAGGTTTTGTTTCTTTTACAAAACTTCCAAATTATTTTCTGAATTAAAGCGGACCGTCCCTCTGAATAAGAGTCTATCTTATATGTTTCCCACACCCTGTACATACAGATTGCCCACATTAAAAATCATCCTACCTGCACCTAGTGCATGTTATGAGCCTTTAAACATCCAAGATGGCGGATTATGGAAGCCGCCATCTTATCAGGCAGCCTGCAAACAGGAAGTGCCTTCTAACTGTGCTGCTCTGCATTCTGGGATTGCTGACCTTTTCCAGAGCACAGCTCTGCTCTGTCTGAGCAAAGCACAGCTATAACCCACCCCCTGTACCTTATCCCACTCTCCTCTCCTCAGTAAGTGTGATGCTTCTGAGTCAAGATGGCGGCGCCCGTATCCTAAATTCCTGAACAGAGTTGCAGCCCAGTGGGGGAAAGAATAATAAGTTAGTGACTAAAAACTTAACAAATATTAATTTCAGATGCTGCAGACTCGTTTTTGAAGAGTTTGGGCTTTTCATTAAATCACGCTGAAGGTCCGGTTTAAGTGTCTCTTTTCCCCCAAAATCCCTAGATCAAGGGTTCTCTTCTTTTCTCATCAAGTACCACTCCCAGTATACTAATGATCCCAGGTATCTCCTGAATAGTCCTTATGGTTCCATCACCTACAATTGTGCATGGAATGCACAAAAATATTTTTCATCACCTTTTGCAGCAGTTATTTTACTGACCAGATTAGAGCTTGGGTATACAGTATAGTATAGATGGCAGAAGATCAGATTGGCCATACCTACCAACTGTCCCTCATTTGAAGGGACTGTATCTTTTCAGTTACATGCCCCTCTGTCTCTTGTTCTCATTTGTACCTCTTTGAGGTTTAACATGCAGATCAGCATCAGTAAATGATTATTTTGCCTATTCAAAGTGTTTATAGGTTGTAGTGGTTACAACAATGTCTCCTATTCATCCCTCAATGAGGGTGTGTGACTTAATTAAAAAATAGTCCCTCTTTCCCACCCTGAAAAGTTGGAAGATATGGGTTGGGGTACAGGTCAGCCTGAAGCCCCACGTGCACCCACTGTTTGGGAGTCCTGGCCCATGTGCAAGCCACACAAGCCAACCAAAACAAAGTAGGTAGCAACTGATCAATAAAATTAAGGCTACAAATAAAGTACCGTATTTTTCGCCCTATAAGACGCACCCAGGATTTTGGGGAGGAAAATAAGAAAAATAATATTTTTAACCAAATAATAGGCAAAGTGCAGTATCCTCCAATTACAGTAATCCCTCTCCCATTCCCAATAGCCAGTGTGTCATTCCCCCTTCCCATAGGCAGAGTGGAATTCCCCCCCATCCCATTCCCATAGGCAGAGTGGAATTCCCCCCATCCCATTCCCATAGGCAGTGTGGCATTCCGCCCATCCCATTCCCCATATAGGCAGTGTGGCATTCCCCCATCCCATTCCCCATATAAGCAGTGTGGCATTCCTCCCTCCCATTCCCCATATAGGCAGTGTGGCATCCCCCCTCCCATTCTCCATATAGGCAGTGTGGCATTCCCCCATCCCATTCCCCATACAGGCAGTGTGGATTCCCCCCACCCATTCCCCATATAGGCAGTGTGGCACCCCCCCTACTATTCCCCATATAGGCAGTGTGGCACCCCCCTCCTATTCCCCATATAGGCAATGTGGCACCCCCCTCCTATCCCCCATATAGGCAATGTGGCACCCCCCCTCCTATTCCCCATATAGGCAATGTGGCACCCCCCTCCCATTCTCCATATAGGCAGTGTGGATTCCCCCCACCCATTCCCCATATAGGCAGTGTGGCACCCCCCTACTATTCCCCATATAGGCAGTGTGGCACCCCCCTCCTATTCCCCATATAGGCAATGTGGCACCCCCCTCCTATCCCCCATATAGGCAATGTGGCACCCCCCTCATATTCCCCATATAGGCAATGTGGCACCCTCCCTCCTATTCCCCATATAGGCAGTGTGGCACCCCCTCCTATTCCCCATAGAAGCAGTGTTACACCCTCCCCCCTGTTCCCCATAGGCACACAATAACAAAGAAAAAAAAAATAAACTCACATGTTTATCCCACGCTGAAGATGGAGGTGCGTCCCCGCCGCTGCTCCTTACTGGCCGGGCAGACACCCGGCCCCGTGAATCGGGTGGGCGTGGCCTGCGCCGCGTCGGCGTGCATCGCAGGCCACGCCCACCCGTTCTATGGAGCCGGGTGTCTGTGCGGCCCGGCCAGTAAGAAGGAGCGACAGGGACAGCCGCTCCTTCCTCTCTTTCGCAACTTCTCTGCTGCCTCTTCCGGCAAGGGCAGCAGTGAACAGCCGGGTCTGTGCAGCGAGTGGGCGTGGCCTGTGCCTACGCGATGCAGGCCACGCCCACCTGCTGCACCGACCCGGCTGTTCACTCCTGCCCTTGCCGGAAGAGGCAGCAGCTGGAGGGCAGGTGATGATGGCGAAGCGGCAGGCGCTGCCTCCGTCTCTGCCGCTGCAATCACTGCCTCAGCAATAGCAGTGGCGGGGAGAGAGCCCACCGCTCTTCTGTCTTCTTCTGGCCTCCTGCAGTGCGGCAGGCAACGCGGGAGCGCCGGGAATGGGTGAGTTTAATTTTGGCATTTTCCCCCCACTTTTGGGGGAAAATAAGTGTGTCTTATAGGGCGAAAAATACGGTATTCTCTATTATCCTGGTAACTAGAAACATATGCATTATAAATGCGCTCATAACTACCTCGATGCATTATTTTATGTTTCTCCCGCAAGTAGGTAAGACCTTTTATAACCTAGAAAGAAAAAAAAAAAAAAGACAAATGCATTATCACTGCCAACATTGGGTAACAAAATTACAACCTACAACATAAAGCTTCATGAAACAGGATCTTTTGTTAAATATAGATGACTCAGGTCAGCTGTAAGGTATTATATGCCTCCGCCAATCATATGTGTGCGCATATGAGAGAGATCACATGAAGGCATCTTATTGGCTGTTAAAAGTTTATACATCAGGCCACAGCACACAAGTCGGAGGTAAAGTACTCAAGAACAAGCACAATCTTTAGGAATCAACCCCCCAGCTCTCATGGATGAAACTTAGAAACTGCAAGGGCAGCACTAAACTTATTCCAAATAGAAGATGCTGAAGAGCAATACAAAGGTCCTGTCAGAAATATTACATTAGCGCAAATAAACCAAATGCCCGAGAGCCTCCTAATTAAAGTTTCACCCCACCCCACCTCCCATTAGGCTTAAAACCATTTCAGACATTCTCTACGGCAGGGGTACTCAACCACTTTTTGTATAGGTCCATTAACAGGCATCCCATGAGAGGTGAAGGTCCGGACGGGGGGCTGTCGTGGGGGGTGGATAGTTATAGTGCAGTGTAGTACTTCATATGACAATGCTAGGTATGCTAGGTGCCAGGGAGACTAAGCACTACATCGCTTATCAAGGGGCAGCTGATCAGGGGGCAGTTCTGAGCATAGCAACACATAAGCAACTGAGTGCAGGGCTACATGGAAGGGGTCCGAAAATCTGGCACCGAGGTCCGCATTCGGACCCCGGTCCGCCAGTTGAGTACCGCTGCTCTACGGTAACCCTTTCCTAGTCCTTGAAGAGTTTAGAGCAGGCCTAGTAAAATTATATGAAACCCAAGGCCCCAACCAAACTGTAAAACAACTGAAGTAATACCTCCAAAACGTAGACCTGCCTACCCTAAATCAAACAGATCGTAACTCGACAGCCGCCAACATTACCATAGAAAAGGCCAGCCTATCTATCCCTAAGGACCTTCAAAAGACCTGGATCGGATGGACTGTCTGCTTCATTTCACCAAAACTTTTTACAACAATAAACAGGGCAATAGATTGGACCTGGATATCTTAAAGGCAAACATAGTAACGATTAACAACCGGATAAATATCATCAAAGCTGGACCAACTTTTGCCCTATATCCTTACTGAACCTAAACCTTTAAATATTAACCAAAATCCTAGCCACTAGAATAAATACGTTTTTGGGTGGGCTGATCCACCCAGATATGGTCAGCTTTGTGCTCTGTAGACAGGATACTGATGGGGTAAAGAAGATTCTGCAGCTTATAAAACTCTGCCAGGGCTTCCCATGGTGACTGTATGCTTCTCTCACTTGATGTGGAGAAAGCTTTCAATCCAATTTCTTGGGAGTTTTTATTACAGACCAGATAAGATAAGTGGGGTTTTGGTGACTGTTTCAAATCCTAGATCAAAGCCATTTATCACAACCCATCGGCAGTAGTTAAATACGCTGGTAGTCAAAGGATGTCCACTATACCTTATATTATTTATACCTGCTTTCGAACCCTTGGCTACTTCTATAAGAAATAACAAAGACATCACCGGGCTTACGCATGCAGACAGCACAAGCTGGCACTCTTTGCAGAGGACATGTTGCTTATGCTCTCATGCCCACATACCACAATTCCCAATGTGATGAAATATCACACAGCAGGCTATCTGGACTGAAAATCAGCCATACTAAATCAACAGCTCTGGACATATCTCTTAACCCTTTATTGCACAACCACCAAAAAGAACTTCCCATAGACATGGATGGATAGGCTCACATCTCTGTGAATTTAGCCGATCCCCAGAATCATTTCCATGCTAACTTCTCCCACATGCTTAAAATGTTAGATACTCTATTACCATCCTGGCACACCATATGCCTTTCATGGATAGGCTGGCTGAATGTAATCAAAATGACCTTTCTCTACCTATTTTGGGTACTTCCCATTGAAATACCTCAAAACTTCTTTAAAAACATACAAAGGAAAATACACAGCTTTATTTTGGGAAACACCAGACCAAGATTAAACAAGATGCTCTACTATTGCAAGCACTAAGGGGGTCTAGGTGTCCCGCACCTTTAAAAATAGTGCATGGCAGCCCAATAAGCCCCCTTTAGCCTCTTACATGCAGAGATCACATACCCCTATGGGTACTGAACAACAGAGCAAACTACCACCCATTCACTCCAGCTAATTTATAATGGGCCTCCAAAAAAGACAGACCCAAACATTTACCGCCTCTTCTAATGTTCACATTACCTTTATAGGACAGACACAGATTTTCAGATAGATTGGCATCCCCACACTGTCCCTTAACGACCATTATCCAAAACCCCCAGTTCCCCCACAGGACACACAATCTGTAAAATATACCTCTCCCTCACTCATAACACCCCTAGAACATCTAGTTCATTCTTATATAGGTAAGTGGGAACAAAAATTGTGAGAAACACAGGAGTGGGTCAAAATCTGGAAGGCAATGAGAACTACCTCATACAACATCTTCTCTATAGAGAACTTGTATAAATGATTGACGAGATTGTATTTGACACCCCACAGAGTGCATAAATGCTACCGCAATCATTCTCCCATCATTGTTTGGGAGGATGCCTGGAACGCAACACCACATCTGGTGGTCCTGCCCTAAAATCCAATTGATATGGAACGAGGTTTATGCCAGAATCACAAAATTGGTGGGAATAAACTGCACCCCAAACCTGTGGGAAGCCCCGTTTTCCTATAAAATGAATACCTACAAATACAATGAATGGCAGCTTGCTCGCCATCCATTAGTAACCACAAGGTTAATGATTGCTTATAAATGGAAATCACCTGGTCTGAAATATCAACCAGAATGTCCAACATAATGATTAATGATAAGCTGAGTGCTATACTACTAGACAAGCTGGAGGCATACAGGCAAATATGGGCGCCCTGGTGGACACAAGTGGCAAGTTAAACCACCTCAAGTTCCAAATCCTATATTTAAGCCCTTTCCAGCAATGCTCCATAGTCAGGTCCAGCCTAATACAACCAGGAAAACATCACCCCAAATGCCTTTCCCAATTACTCTTCCCTGCAAATGAGAAACTAGATCACAAGGAAAATCTCACTGCAGCACAAAAATATATCCCAATGCTCCCCCCCCAGTCTTGTCTTCTGTCTCAATGTGGTTTACGGGCTGGTGTCAATTATCAGAGTGCTTAATTTACAAGCATTTCTGATATCTACCTCAGTCATTTCTGTTTTTTTTCATAGTTCCCAAACACATGGGACCACCCATTTATTATGAACTGTGCAGGTTTCTTTTTTTTCCCCCCTGCCAGCTCTACCTGTTTGCAACATATTAACTCAAGTGCTCTGGTCCTTGACTCATGAGAAGTCTTGCACTATTGCTTTTTTATATGAACCATATTGTAAATAAGCTCTTATGCTAACCCATAAAATACTTTAATAAAATACACTGTGAAATAAAAGTCTATACATCAATAACTAGCAAACAACCAACATAAAAGGGCCGATTCAGCAGCGTGAGAATCATTATAGCCATTTTTTTCTCACAAAAAAAACTCACGGTATTCAATCAGCCCCATTGTTAACTCCCACATCAAACCTCAGATCAAGGGAGCCCACAGACACAATACACCCCACTTACCTTCCACCCATTCCATCACATCTCTCACCCGCAGTGCTGGTATGAGAAGTCAATGCAGATGGTGGGTGTAGCACGCTCCTATTAAAATTAGTGGGCACCTCTGTACACAGAAATTCCTTGTGTAAGGAGGAGCCCATTGATTTCAAAAGCAGTGCGCTGTACTGAGGCCACAATCATACCGGCACTGCAGGTCAGAGGATGGAAGGTAAGTAGGATGTATTGTGTCTATGGGCACCCCTGATGTGAAGTCTGTTACGACAGTCCATGAAAGTGGACTTTCCCTTATAGCAAATGGGATTTAAACCAGAACAACATCCATTAACCACAAAATCCCGGAGAAATCTGAAGCTGTGATTGGCCGGCAGCGGTCCCGTGGGCAGCCACTGGTCCTGGTCCTCGGAGAGGTTACACCACCAGCTTTACTCAACTGACGGTTGTTAGCAGAGGAGCTTGTGTGTGGGAGGGGGATGTGCGACAGCCATTCAGATATGCCTGACATGATGCACACAGGGGATGTTGCTGGACGTCCTCATATGCTCCGTAGGGAGTGAGGTTCGAGTTGAAATTACAGGCAAACTGGAGGTACATAGAGCGGACATCGCTAATGGGGATGCTGCAGGCAAGGGCTTAGGTCTGCTTTAAACAGGACCAACACCCATTTTACAATGCCGGTTACCCCCCCACCCCATCAACCCTCTGCAAACCCCAGAAACCTTACCTGTGTCCTCGCTCCCTCTGAATCACACAGCCGCGTTATTGGCTGGCTGCAGTCACATGTCCCGTTCTCATGCTTCTGCTTTGCCAGCAGCCGGGGGAGAGTGGGACACCTGACCGTCCCCAGCCAATCACACAGGTGCATGTTGATAATGGAGCGTGACAGGTAAGGCTTATGGGGTATTCAGGGGGGCCCTGGAGTGACCCAACAGCCATTTTTTGTAAAATAGGTGTTGGTCCGATTTAAAAGGGTACTTGCAATTTCAAACTAGAGCATGTCTGACCAACCAGGAGGCCTAGTCCTGACATGACAAGCCTGTATAAAGATTTATGTGGATGCAAACAATGTGAGTAGTGCTGGAGGCAAATTAACATTATACCACCTATGGCCCATCTGTTAGGTAAACTGGATGGATGGAGGATGCACAATACTTACTGCAATGCTGACTTTTCCCAAAATCTTCTCTGGGATTTTTCCTGCTTTTTTCAACACCTGATCAAGTGAACCACCATCCTGAGAAGAGACATATACAACTGATAAATACTTGTTTTATAAAGCAATCAGATGCATAGCTTATGTAAGTGCCTTAATCTTATGAGGCACACAGATCATCCATATAATAATCAAATTCACTTACTCCATAATGCATATACTGCTGAGATACATTGCATATACTGCTGAGATACATTTTATTTTTCACTCTATAAGACACACTTTTCCACAAGTGGAAGGAAGGAATGTTAGGGCATCTTATAGTGTGAATGCTAAAAAAAAATAAAAAAAAAAAAAAATAATTTTTTACCCGTTTACTCATAGGGGGAATATATGCCCACTTAAGTCTTCTCCAAAGCGCAGCCAAAAACAGATTGCTCCTAATTAATACAAAAAAATCCCTTTAGCAGTGCACGTGTCCGCGCCAGGTATTTGTGAATGACAGGAGCGGGCACGCTCCAGGTTAGAGGGTAGCGCGGGATGCGACCACAAGCGGGCTGATTGGACAAGAGGACCGGGGAAGGGTGAGTGAGATTGGGCGAACTGGGGGGTTATACGCAGCGGTGCATCCCTGATTTGGGTGCCCCATGGGAAAGGACCAGAACCAAGTATAGTCAAAATCCTGGGTTTTGGTCCACTTTAATGTTAGCACTTTGGAGACACATTGCAGGCAGTCTCCTTGTTTATTATTATCTGCACAGACTATTTGTTACTTGTGTATATTTACTCACTCTTTTTTTTTTTTTTTTTTATAGTATTAGCATGGATTGGTTACACTGTGTTCACACTGACAGTGGATACATTCTGCAACATTGATACATTTTGCTTTGATAGTAAAAGTGCTTGAGAGCATTGTAACCTTGTGTATGTTCAAGCTGAGGATAGTATATTAATTATTAAAATATTTTTTATTTCCATATTAATCAGGAACAATCTGTTTTTGTCTACACTTTAGGGGGGCTATATACCCACTTAATTCTTTTTCTATTGTGACGCCTGAATGGACAAATGAAGAGGCTTGGAAGATACTTTCCTGCCTGTAATGGGGTGATTGGGGGGGGGGTTGCACACTGTCTGTAATGGGGTGATGGGGGGGGGATTCTGCATTTTGCCTGTTAGGGGGTGAATAGGAGGGGGTATTTTAGCACATCATTTGGTTCGGAATATTTTTGTAATTTCTCTAAACCCTAGACACGTCTTATGGGTAAGTGTGTCTTATAGCGCAAAGAATGAGGTATTTTCAAAAACCTTTCAGCCAATCTTGCATGGTTTCTTGCATGATAATTTCTCTCAACCAAAAATCCTAAAGGGGCCACAGCACTCAAACCAGTTGGCTTGCTGACCAACCTACAATCTGTCTCTAAACTAGGTTAAAAGCAGAGGGCTCGGTCACACACATCTGCAGAAGTATGCTTAAGCTGCACCACCAGCGCCAAGGTGCCCTTGTGAGGTGCAGTCCTAACTCTAGTACTAATTCTAGTCTCTAAGAGCCCAATTTGGGACATACAATGCACATGGAGTGTGGGGTCTAGGCTGTATTGCAAGGTCTTTGACCCTTCCACCCCATGGCTTGCACTTGAGGTTTAGGGCAACCTCAGGTAAGCCTGCTCCCAATTTATCTATTGCATTGTATGTCCCAAATGGGGCTCTTAGAGACTAGAATTAGTACTAGAGTTAGGACTGCACCTCACAGGGGCACCTTGGCGCTGGTGGTGCAGCTTAAGCAGACTTCTGCAGATGTGTGTGACCGAGCCCCCTGCTTTTAACCTAGTTTAGAGACAGATTGTAGGTTGGTCAGCAAGCTAACTGGTTTGAGTGCTGTGGCCCCTTTAGGACTTTTGTATTCTAGTTGCCCTGCTAATGTGCACCTCCCTGGTTAGTTATAAAATGGTCTGAGCGGCTGCCACCCCTCTTTTATTTCTCTCAACCAGACGAAAGGTAAATTCCTGCTTTTAAAAGATACGCATGCCATGCTGAAGAAGCTAATTTCTATATTAGCCCACTCCCTGAATCTACCTATTCATGCGGGACCATATAGGTCAGTTTTCCCCAACGTTCTTCACCTTGAGAGTCACATTCAGCACTGAGAGATGTGGAGGAGCCACACAGGGGAGGATTGGTGACTGTAACGTAACTGTGTAAATCATTGTGTGTATCAACTATATATGCAAAGTGGTTTCATAGGTTATTTACATATAATCCAAAAGCTTGAGACCCTTTGAAATGGCTCACTTTACACTGTTCCCAAGGGGTATAAGGTGGGAGGAAGTCTGTGTGTGCCTGGACAGGCAGTTTGAACTGATTCAGCAGCCAAAGAAAGAAAAAAAAAAAAAAAAAAAAAAAAAGGAGTACTTACCTTTTGGCCCCCGCAGCTGATTGGTGCTATTCCGGTGATTACTGGATCCGAGCGTGCACCACAGCCCGCGTTTCCCACACCATCTGAGGCCCAAATATGGGGTTGGGATTGATGGCGTATGGGGCTTGCAATCTGTCACAGGGATGCGGCCACACCCCCTCTTCATTCATTGCAATAGAGGGGGTGTGCTGAGGCCTGACATGCCCCTCCATTATAGTGAATGGAGATGTGGCATCGCCACACACCTATGACTGACGGCGCAGGGCGGGACCAGTGTCAGACCTGGGGGCAACACAGATCCAACGATCAGCTGATCTCCGGACTAGCAATGATTAGCTATATGGGACAACAGGAAAGTTTTTCTTGGCTGCTGAATGATTTTAAGATGAGCTCTTCTCAGAATAAAAGCAACATGCTGCAACACATGCACCACTGGGTAATCCTAGACTTTTTTTGCAAGAAAAGTTTTTTTGTTTTTTAGTTTTAAACATGCCAGGAGGGGTTTGCAAGAATGTAATCTATGCATTAGGAGGTTTCTGCATGTGCTCCTATTTCAAAGAGTCAGCTTCAGTGTCATGTGGGGGGGTGAATGGAGCAATCTTCTCTTAGTTCAGATTCTACACCTAGTCTTCCTGGTTCACTCACCATATGCTCCATACAGATACTGATCTCCCCATCACTGTAGAAGGCCCCATAGAAGCCTACAATGTATGGAGAGTTGCACTCATGCAAAACCTGCAGTTCCCGGATGATTTGATTTCGGATTGCTGGCTTTATCTCCAGGTGAATTAACTGAAATTAAAAAGAACTCAGTGAGAAAGGTATCACAGGGCACTTAGAGACACTTAAAAAAAAAGCTTTCATAGCAGCCAATCAGCATATGCAAACCATTATATATATTATACAAACCACTATATATATTTTATATTATATACACACTCCGCGTTTCCCCACACATAAGACAGGACTTATATTAGCCGGGTGACAGCGGGGGGATTCGTCTGTGTGCCCCGACATGGCTGCAGGCTGAGGTAGAGCCAGCAAAATCAGACATTTCACTCCCGACAGACAAGCTTACCTGTGTGACTTGATGTGTCCTTAACCACCTTTACAGCCACTCGCATCACTCTGCAGGAGCCCGGCAGCAGGATTAAGAATTGCAACTAGGGTTTATTTTTGGGTAGGGCCTATATTTCACGTATTCAAAAAAAAAAAAGCTGAAAAATCTTACTAGTGCTTGTTTTCGGGGAAACGGGGTATACATATGCAAACAATCTTACTTTTTTTTTTTATTTAGTCTGCTTTAAACCCCAACAATTCCAGTGCACCAAAACCCACAAATGAGGTGTGGGACCCTGGAAAGGTGGGTGTTTGCGGGGTTTCTAAAATCACAATGACCCAGTGGTTGTAAGTTGGCCGGCTGGCTTTTAGGGGACCTTTTAGACTAGCTGACTAGGCCCCTCTTGGGCATCCAAAGTGACATGCCCCACAGATTGCCCACAAACTCCTTACCTTTCCGCCATTCCCTCGCAGGATTGCAGGCTGTGACTGCATGCCGGGCATCCCTGCAGATGTAAGCTTTAAGCTGTGCACCATGCACCATGGGAATGATGCAAAGGTGGCTTGAGTGGTCCATCACTTGTACACTGACCTTGCACGTGATCCCACAGTGGATGTGCCGCTGCATCCCACAGTGACTCTGTTGCCCAGGGGCCCACAAAACACTGGAGCTGGCCCCGATTAGCAGGGACAGCTCCAAGCACTCCAACTTCTAGGTGTCCCAGGAAATAGTGTGGCATCCTGGCACACGGGTTGAGGGCAGTTTTTCAGCATCAGAGGGCTGTAAGTGTTAGCCGTCTGCTAGGGCGAAATTGTGAGTGACTTTTCTCACACTGTCTGGAGAACCCAAATATTCAATCTCCAAAGGAGGATTGTACTTTGCCATGAGAACTGTGACTCTTTGAAATAGCCTCCCACAGGAGACATCACAACATCAACAGCTCCAAAAGATACAATTCTGTGATTACTCGACTGTAGAATTATTTTTACTGTGTACAGCACGGCTTGCTTCATTTCAATTCTTCACGTTTGGGTCATCCAACAGCAGTGTCCAGGAAGAAGGGTGGGATCCCCAGTGAGCAATGGCAGGCAGTTCAAACCACTACCGCCTGAAGCACCTTGCGTCCAAAAACTGGCCCTTTGTAAAACTTGGACTGCAGAAAGACTTGTGGCTCCTCCCGGCCCATAAAAGGCCAGGAATTACCCAGAGACTCCCAGTGTTTGAAAAGCAGTAATGCAAAAAGCCGGGAGGCAAGACCATGATAACAGCCCCACTAAAAGAGAACTCTCTTAACAAAAATCACCATAACGAGGCAAAAGAGGACAACAATAACAAGGGAGGGATGAAGCAAGCTGTACACAGTAAAAACAATTCTACAGGTGAGTAATCACAGAATTGTATTTTTCCTTGTGTACAGCACGGCTTGCTTCATTTCAATTCTTCACGTTTGGGACATCCAACAGCAGTGTCCATGAAGGGTGGGATCCCCAGTGAGCAATGGCAGGCAGTTCAAACCACTACCGCCTGAAGCACCTGAAGAAAACCTGAAGAAAAGGTACGACAGGGAAAAGACTTAGACTCGCACCAAGTAATATAAGCATGCCAGACCCTGTAGTAAATCATAGACGAGGATTTCTTCCGAGCCTGAATCAAAGTATTGACAACTGAAGCTGGCAATCCCTTACTCATCAGGATGGAGGTTTCAGCAGCCAAGCTGTAAAAGCCAACGTTTGTAAATTGGGATAGCGCAGCTGGCCCTGAGTGAGGAGCTCTGGATCGACGGGCATTACGAACTGATCCACCGCCAACTGGACGACGTCCGCGAACCATACCCTCCTCGGCCATCGGGGGGCCACCAAGATGGTAGGTACCGCATCCTGGGCTATCTTGTGCAGGACATGACCCAGCAGAGGAAAGGGAGGAAACGGATAAAGGAGTAAACTCCATCCAAGGAATTGCTAGCGCGTCCGTGGCGAAGGCCAGAGGATCTCTTGACAGGGAGACGAATCTTGGAAGCTTGTGACTGTGACGGGAAGCTTGTGACAACCGGTCAGACTGGCGTCCGTGGTGACAATCTCCCAGCACGGAGGCAGAAAGGACCTGCCCACTAGAAGATTCCTCGAGTCCAGCCACCACGAGAGGGACTGCCTGGCCAGAGGGGACAGAGCAAATTCCTGCTCCAGGGACTCCTGATTCCGATCCCAAATGGATAAGAGATGTAACTGAAAAGGTCTCATGTGGAACTGGACAAAGGGAACTGCCTCGAAGCAAGACACCATGAGGCCCACCAACTGCATCCCCAGATGGATGGAGGGATGAGGACACGACAGCAGGGCCCACACCTGCATCTGAATGCCCTCCATCTTCTGCTGAGAGAAACACCTTGACCTGAGAAGTATCCAGCGTCATGCCCAGGAAGGACCTCACCAAAGACGGAGATAGTGAAGACTTGGGATAATTGATCACCAAGGCGAAGGACTCGAGAGTGGACGTCACTACCTGAGTATCCCTCTCGGCCTGATGAAGAGATTGAGCAGCAATCAATAGGTCGACCAGGTAAGGAAGAATGCGAATGCCCTGACTTCTCAGTAGAGCCATGACACCTGCCAGTACCTTGGTGAAGACCCGAGGTGATACCGAACGGCAAAGCCACAAACTGGTAGTGTTGATCCCCCAGAGCGAACCTCAAGAACCTCTGTTGACCTAGGAAGATCGGAAAGTGAAGGTAGGCATCCTTGATGTTCACCGTGGTCATGAAGTAGCCCGGCTGAAGGGCACTTACAGCCGAACGTAAGGTCTCCATGCGGAAATGCATGAACCTGACAAATTTGTTGATACCCTTTAGATCCAGGATGGGCCTTAGGAAGCCGTCCTTCTTGGGCATCGTGAACAGGTTGGAGTAGTACCCCCGACCCTGTTCCTGAGGAGGCACCGGACAAACCACTCCGGATGCCAGAAGACGGACGGCCAACCTCAGGCCCTGAGCCATCACGGGATTTTGAGAGATCCTGGACCGTAGGAATCTTGGGGGCGGCCAGGCTTGTAACCGGAGTAAAACCACCTCCTGAATCCACCGGTCTGAGATGCGTAGTCTCCAGACGTGAGCAAAAAGCCGAAGCCGTCCCCCCAACCGGATGGGTGAGGGCGCCTCCTCATGCCTGAGGGGCCTTGGCGGGGGGTTTGGGCTTGGATCCCCAGGAGAGACCGGGGCGACCGCGGGGTTTACCTCGACCCCAAGTGTCTCTGCGGCTACCTGAGAAGGAAAGGAAGAGGATCCCCGAAAGGGCCGAGCCTGCTTTATACGCTGGGGGAGCTTACCATCCTTGGTCAGAACATCAAGACGCTCACCGAAAAGACGGAGTCCAGTGAAGGGAAGCCCGGTGAGAGACTTCTTAGCGGCAGTGTCAGCCGCCCACTGACGCAACCAGACAGACCGACGCATAGCGACAAACAGGGCCGAGGCCCTACTGCCAAGCCGGACGGCGTCATCCATGGCAGACAGCACAAAGGCAATAAAGTCAGAACAAAGCAAAAGGTCCTTGTAATCCTCCGCTCTCTTGCGAGACCGGGCAGCCTCAGCAAGGCGCCTCTTTTTAATAGCAATAGCTGCGGCGCAGACCGGACGCAAGCCAGCCCCTACGAAGGTGAAAGCATGACAAGCAAGCTGATCCATACGCCGATCGGCGTTATCGCGCAAAGTGGTGGTGTCGGGAGATGGCATGACCGAAGTGTTGGACAGCCCCAGGACAGGAGCGTCCACCTCAGGGGGGCACGACCAGCGGCGAACCAAAATCGTCCGAGAAGGGATACCTTCTATCCAGCCCCTTGGGCACCGAGGGTAACCTGTTGGGGCGTTCCCACTCCTTGAGGACCATATTGGAAAAGTGACCCTGCTCCGGGAACTCCAAGCGTTGCTTGTCAGGGCGGAAGAGCTCACCCTGCTTCTTTTTTGCCACCTTGGGGGGGGGGGGGGGGGGGCAATATGTAAAGTATCAAAAACGGCCGACAAAAGCCTATCGGTATCATCAGGGAGCCAAGGATCTTCGTCAGAGGACGACCCTAAATCACTATCGTATTCTCCCTGACAATCCCTGGAGGAGTCAATTCCCCCTCCTACAAGGAGTCACGGCCGCCAAAGGAATCAAAGACCTCGTCATTATCAGCAAAGAGGGACAAGTCCGATTCCAGGTGCCTCTTTTTGCTAGAGGCCTTGCCAGCGGCCGGACGGGCCAGGTGCAGCTCAATGCTGGCCCCGCGCAGCGCCAGGTCCGAATGAGACCCCCTGCTGGCTTCCCCCTCGCTGGGAGCTAAATGCAGTCATGGGGGAGTAGGTGATGCTGCAGTGAGGACAGGGCTGGGAAGAGAGGCGCTCAGCCCAACCTGTTCCGCAATTACACTTTGGGCGCACGGGGCACAAACCGCACCACCCTCACTCAAAGGGGATGCCCCGCATATGAGAGCTCGTGGCGGCGGGGATGGGATAGAAGGCCGCGGCGCCCGATACGGCACCATACGGCCCGGCTCCCAACCCCGCCACCCCCACTCGGCAACGTTCCGAGGGGGGCCAACAGAACAGGGGGGCTGCCCCCTGGAGGGGGGGGAACCCCCAATTACCAAAAACAAAGAGCAGAAGAAATAAAAAGCACACTACATCAAGTCACCTATTCACACAAGTGGAAAGAAAAGTGTGACACAGCAGAATGGTTTCTCCTCTCCCCCATATAGGCTTGCTATTTGCCTATGACCGACTACCCTTCAGATACAGGGTCTGTGGCCCCCAGGGGTTCCCCTACCTTCACCTGATCCGTTCAGCTGAGGCTGGGAGGCAGAAGGGTCCGGAACCAGGTGGGAATAGTCTTACAGGGCCAACGGGCTTGGGCTGCCCCGCTCGCCCGCGAATAACCAGATAGAGCCATCTTCTGTCTTCGCAGTCAGGACTGTAGAAAAACACTGGGAGTCTCTGGGTAATTCCTGGCCTTTTATGGGCCGGGAGGAGCCACAAGTCTTTCTGCAGTCAACTGCGCCACCTTGTGGCAGAATACCCAAACGTGAAGAATTGAAAAGAAGCAAGCCGTGCTGTACACAAGGAAAGAAAGTTATACTAAAGGCGAGCGACCGATTGTTGCCCTCTTGTCTCGGGCTACATGTTGCACTGTCCCAAACTTCAATCCATTTTTAAAAAGACCCTGTAGTTCCAAAGTTATTTGTTATAATGTTATTTCCAATTAGCATTGAAGATGCAGAGAATAAATGGGGAGAAACAGTGGGTGTATCAACACTAATGTGATGTAAGCCCACTGTGTGCTTTATATATATCATAGTAAAAAATAGGTGCATTCTTGTGCCTCTAGATATTACTGCCAGCACATAGTGTGACCAAAAAAGGGGGTGAGAGATGCTGCCAGCTAAGAGCATCTCCAGACTGCCAGCACATAATGTCACCAGAGAGGAGAGAGGAGTTTCATAGCTGCAGAGAAAGGATGCCAATCAGGACATCTGGGGAGGGAGTGGGGAGTGTTTCCGTTCTTTATCCACTGAAGGTTGATTGGAGGACCAGGTCAGCAGGGTGGGGATTGAAAGCTGAATGAGGACATGATTTCCTCAATAAGTAGATAGACATAGTGGGAAGGAGAGTGCTGGAGGGACTCAATGTAAGTTACTGACATTTATTTTTTAACTTTTGACTTTTTCTAAGAAAAAAAACCCTCCAACATTTCCACCATTTCTACTATGTAATTTTAGCTGGAGAGTTCGGTTCTGCAGTGTAGGTATTAAATCTGTGAGGAGCTAGAGAGAATATGAGACAAGTTTTTTCAGCAGGAAGCCTTGAGTTTCCAATGTTCACATAAGAATTAAACTGTGTAGGATTCAACACAGAGGATTTTAATTCCATCTTCAGAATAAAACAAAACCCTGCAAACGACTCAAAGTATTAATCTTTTGGACAACACAACTCAATTTAGAGAGAGTATTGGTGACTTACCTTTCTAGCCATGATAAGGCTGGTGGGTTTATGGGAAACCTTAAAGACCACACCACCGTTTCCAGCTCCAAGTTCGGAAACCTTCTCAAAGTCATCATCCTTGAGCTCTCCAACTTTCTGTTTCTGAGTAAGAAAAGCTTCTAGGCGCTTTCTCTGCTGCTCATCTAATTCCAACTCTTCTAACTTCTTCTGAAGGGCCTCGAGATTTGTCCTAATATTATAGAAACAAGCAAAAAATAACCAAAATGACTGAACCCCACTCACCGATAACAATCATTACACTATACTTCTCCCAAAATCATATTATATATGAAACAAGTGGTAGACTATACGAGTGTTTAGATATCTGGAAGACCTTAGCTAAATGCCAGATTAATGTTTCTGCCTCAGATACAACCCATAACATAAAGACTGTTCAAAGGTACCAACTCAACAGAAAAGGACTTGGGCCTTTTGAGGTTTTAGGCTGTTGATCACCTTCTTCAAACATAGGCCTTGATTCAATAAAGGTAGAAAAAAATTCTCATGGTAGTAAAAAATTCAATTCATGAGAAAAAAGCCTGAGAATGTCGCTGTTACTGAATCACTAGATAAAAAGACAATGAAAGTCAATGGCAGCTTTTACTACAGTGTAGAAAGGAGTAAACAGTTTTCTGCTTTACTTAGGAGTAAAAAAGTGCCATTGACTTTCATTGTTTTCTTATCTGGTGATTCAGTAACAGTGAAATTCTCAGGCTTTTTTTCTCATGACATTTTTACTACCATGAGAATTTTTTTCTACCTTTATTGAATCGAGGCCATAGTATTTACATGGCACATCACTGGAAAAGCGCTATTTAAGGACAGATGAGGACATGTTTCATATTTGGTGGTCCTGATCCACAAATTTCAGACCTGGGTCGTTAACCTTCTCCAAAATGTATTCCTTACTACATTTGCATAACCTTCTTAGGTTTCAACTAAACCAAGGTCACCCCACTCCCAGGGCAATATCATGACGTTTGGCATTTGAGTGTTTTGTCCCAAGTAGTACAAAGCAGAAACAGGTTGTCGCATTTGCAGAAGTAACAAAAGGGGAAGCTCTCTTCTTCAATGAAAAGCTTACTGGTATACTAAAACAACATTTCATTGCCCTGCTGGGACCATAGATTGAATGTCTATCAGCTCCAATGCTATAACCAAGTGAACAATACAGGTGAAATAACAATAAATAACAGAGGCAATTCTACCGTATGAACTCCTAGGAATGCAGAAAACTATTGGCCCCTCTCCATGAGGGCCGAGTGTTTGGGGGCATTTGTGAATTCTAACCAGGGCCTCACATGTTAGGACAGTACCAGATTTTCAAACCTAATGACATAATTTACCTGATCTACTGGCTGATATGACAAGGTGTGGGGCTGCAACAAAAATGATTTGGTTGGAAAATCAGATTGCATGCGAAAAAGTTATGCAACTTTAAATAATAATAATAAGTTGACTCCTTAAATTCGTCCAGTGGAATGGGATTGAAAATGCATTAAAAAAATTGACGATTGCACATGAAAATGGTTTTAGTAAGCAAAAATGTTCTAGAAGATTTCTGAAAGAATCTCTGGTGCTGAGAAGCCTTTACGCAAAACGCTCAATTTGTTTTACAAATTTCACAAAGATTCAGAATGATCAGATGACATTCCCATTGTAAATACATAACAATTGTGTTTTTAATGAACTTGTGCAGCTAGTCACTTTGTTATGAAGGACCACATTCATCTATGTAATGTTAAATGCCGGATTTTTCACCCTACACACAACCCCCATAGGGAGTATGGCATTCCCCTATCCAGTCCCATCCCGCCTAGGGAGTGTGGCATCCCCCCCTTCCAATTCCCCATAGGCATGGTGGCATTCCCCCAAACCTATTCCCCATAGGCATGGTGGCATTCCCCCAAACCTATTCCCCATAGGCAGAGTGTCATTCCCCCAAACCTATTCCCCATAGGCAGTGCGACATTCCCCCATTCCCCACAGGCAGTGTGGCATCCCCCCATCCCATTCCCCATATAGGCAAATGTGGCATTCCCCCCCCCATCTCATTCCCATAGGCAAATGTGGCGTTCCCCCCATCTCATTCCCATAGGCAAATGTGGCATTCCCCCCCCCCCCATCTCATTCCCATAGGCAAATGTGGCATTCCCCCCATCTCATTCCCATAGGCAAATGTGGCATTCCCCCCATATCATTCCCATAGGCAGTGTGGCAGTCCCCCCCCAATCTCATTCCCATAGGCAGTGTGGCAGTCCCCCCCATCTCATTCCCATAGACAATGTGGCATTCCCCCATCCCCTTCCTATAGGCAGTGTGGCATTCCCCCCATCCCATTCCCCATAGGCAATGTGGCATTCCCCCATAGGCAAAGTGTCATTCCCCCAATCCTATTCCCCATAGGCAGTGTGGCATCCCCACCCCATCCCATTCTCCATAGGCAGTGTGGAATTCCCCCCTCACTCCATTCCCCATATAGGCAAATGTAGTATTCCCCCCATCCCATTCCCCATAGGCAAATGTGGCATTCCCCCATCTCATTCCCATAGGCAAATGTGGCATTCCCCCCATCTCATTCCCATAGGCAGTGTGGCAGTCCCCCCCATCTCATTCCCATAGGCAGTGTGGCATTCCCCCCCATCTCATTCCCATAGGCAGTGTGGCAGTCCCCCCATCTCATTCCCATAGGCAGTGTGGCATTCCCCCCCATCTCATTCCCATAGGCAGTGTGGCAGTCCCCCCATCTCATTCCCATAGGCAGTGTGGCAGTCACCCCATCTCATTCCCATAGACAATGTGGCATTCCCCCATCCCCTTCCTATAGGCAGTGTGGCATTCCCCCCCATCCCATTCCCCATATGCAATGTTGCATTCCCCCATAGGCAGAGTGTCATTCCCCCAATCCTATTCCCCATAGGCAGTGTGGCATCCCCCCCCCATCCCATTCTCCATAGGCAGTGTGGCATTTCCCTCTCACTCCATTCCCCATATAGGCAAATGCAGTATTCCCCCTATCCCATTCCCCATAGGCAGTGTAGCAGAATGAGATGGGGGATCTCATTCTCATAGGCAGTGTGGCATTCCCCCCATCTCATTCCCATAGGCAATGTGGCATTCCCCCCATTCCTATAGGTAGTGTGGTATCCCCCCCATCCCATTCCCCATATAGGCAAATGTAGCATCCCCCCCCCCCCCATCCCAATCCCCATATGCAGTGTGGCAGAATGAAATGGGGGATCTCATTCCCATAGGCAATGTGGCATTCCCCCCCCACCCCATTCCCATAGGCAGTGTGGCATTCCCATAAGCAGTGTGGCATTCCCACTCACATTCACATCCCTGGGCACAGGAAGCATGGGCTTGGACCCAGCGATTGTTGATTGTTATAGATCGTCAGACAAGCAACGATCAGCTTCGGGGGACAAAAGGTTAAGTACCCTGTTTTTTACTTTGGTTGCTGAATCACTTTAATAAGGCTGTATGCGGCATCTACTTATGCAGCAGGGTCTAGAAGCCTTTACTGGCTCCCGGTGTGCAAGGTTTTTTTTCTTAAGGGTTTGAAATGAATTGCATATTCCTAAAGGGCTTTTATACCAGTGTAGATGGAAGAACATGGCAAGAGAACTATACTATTACAAACCCTTTTCACCGAACAAAATTATACCACACACAGATTTTTTAATGCTCTCCCACTCCTCCCACACATCGATCCAAGCAGAGAGTGGGTACAGCGTGGGCACAGCACCCACCTCCTGTCAATACAACCATACACACACACAGCAATTTTAACTCCATCTCCCCCAGTTTACATAACTCACATTGTGAATTGTGAAATTTATTGCTTAAGAGAACTCTACATATAAAACACAGCATTTATGGTATTGATACATATCTGCAATCAAGCTTATTTCTTATTGGTGCACAGGCAGTGTAGCGTTAATGGGTCCTGTAGGCAGGAAGATAATTTCAGAGTATTATTTATAAGGATTCTGTTCTTTTGAAATGGCTTTGTTGCCAAGCAACCAGAAACAACAAGTGCATCTTTACACCATGGCCCCCACAGTCAAAAGAACCTCCCCCCATGCTGCTGACATGATGTGACACATGCATCCTACCTGCACTATAGAAAAAATATCCAGCAAGTCAAATCAAGTCAATCACAGATTAGCTAAAGCCCCCCCCCCCCTTCCCTAGGAATGTACAAAACCACCAGACATGTCATTTCAAGACATGTATGTCTGCCTCACTACTGCAAGGAATGAAAACTAGACAAGACTTCATAGCTTCCCCGCACGCAGTGGCACGAGATATCAATTATGGCTCACTTGTGTTACGACACAGGAACAAGATTTCATTGCTTCCATATATATGTGTCATAGGAAGCAGTAAAAGGGTGTACACAGTCCCTAAAAGCATTTTATGGCAGGGAGACAAGAGTTATTATAAATGCACAGGGCAGGTGTTTATATGGTCTCCCAAGTGTATGACATGAAAGGATGGCAACTGTTCAGGCAACCTACCTGGAATGGACTAGAAAATGTATACTGCCCCCCCCCCCCCCCCCCAGGGGTATCACAACATCAGCTGTCCTAGGAATATGTGAGTTGGGGGGGGGGGGGAAGTATGGTTATCGGAAGATACACCGTGGAGCAGAACAGGAGCTTACAGTTAAAGGGATACAGAAGGCAAAGGCAGTTGTTAGACTATTGCATTTGGATACATTTAGCACAGTCCTAAACTGTCATTTTTAAATTGAAGAAGAAATGGGCGAGATACCGATTTTTACAGTTTCTCTTTGGAAACATGTGGGTGTGGCCCTTGGCTCCGTGATGCCGCAAAATAATCAGCATTATGGGTCACCACCCTAGCTGTTCTCCCTCTCTCCCAGTGTCCATAGTTTGATGACCAATAGTGAAGGGAGGGGTGTAGGCTCTATTGTCTTGTTCCAAGGCTGCTATTGTGACGTCTAGTCACAATCACAAACACGCATGCAGCCATGGGTGATTCAAATGCTAATTAGATGCAATGGCAAATTGGGGATTGCTGCATGCAAGCGGGGAGGGGGGCAGAGAGCTTAAATAGAAGCTGTCTGTAATAGCTCAGGCTGCATAACAGTGTGCTTGTTATTGCTGAGCTGACAAGATCACCAGCCTAGCCATATGATTGGTGGTCTATGGCAAAGGAATTCAGGGGTTGTGCCACTATTCTTTGCCTTGTTTCTACTTCCAGAAGCAGCTGCGTTCTGACAGGAAGGGAGATGGCAGCTATGAGGAGGTGAGCTGCTGAATGATAGTTTATGCACTTTGACTTCAGTCGCTGTAAGTTTCCAAAACTCTTGTGTGTTTTGATGGACCTAAAGGCCCGCTGCTCCAAAATCTGAAGCCAGGTGCCCCACTTCTGGGAGGGGTATTGCCATGTATGAAGCTCAGCCAAGGTACCCATAGTAAATAATAGATGCCTTACTTTGGCATCTGTCCACCTGCAGGCTGGGTGAAGGTAAGCAAGGGGAACCTCATGCCCCTCTGACTGCCCTGATCATTTTTGCAGGATGGATTTTTCTGCAATACCTACAGTATTTGAAAAAAATTGTAAACCCCTCTAATTTTTTTTACAAATTCAGTTTTTTTTAGGAAAATAATCCAATATCAATAATATGTGTCAAATATGTCAAAAATATGTGCTTTGCTTTCAGTATCGGATATGACCTCCTTGTCACGACGGCTCACGCCCCAGCTCCTCTCCCTAGCGGTGTCTCCTGGCAACTGATGATTATTCCTTCATATAAGCTCAGGGGAATTTTAGCAAATTTCAATACCACGTCAACTTGGTTATTTTGGCTGGTTTTCTCCCATGCTGCTCATTTCAAGTCCCCTCACTCTACTTCTATTGGATTAGGGTCTGGACCTTGACTTGGCCATTCCAAAACCTGCTTTGTAGGCAGTGGCGTAACTAAATGTGATGGGCCCTGGTGCGAACCTTAAATGGGGCGCTTTTACAGCTCATACAGTAAACTTTTTTCTGTCCTTTAACTCAGTTGGATGCAGCTAGATAACTTGCTTTATCTAAATGATGCCAAGCGAGTACAAATATGATAAATAAGGTGGAGGAGCAACAATAATGGGGCCCCCTGCGGCCACACCCCCTAGATCCCGGACAGATGCCCTGACATTTTCCTGTGGAATTTACCGATACAATTCGGAATGTATTATTCCATCAAGAATGGCAAGCTGTGCTGACCCAGATGCAGTAGAGTAGAATAAGTAGAATATTTCTGACTCATGGGCTTGATTTGTTTAGCTTTATCTACTTTCAGAACTCCTAACAAAGGAATATAGGCAATTCTGAAGGGTTTACAAGCAGTGTCATAGGAAGCAGTAAAAGGGTGTACACAGTCCCTAAAAGCATTTTATGGCAGGGAGACAAGAGTTATTATAAATGCACAGGGCAGGTGTTTATATGGTCTCCCAAGTGTATGACATGAAAGGATGGCAACTGTTCAGGCAACCTACCTGGAATGGACTAGAAAATGTATACTGCCCCCCCCCCCCCCCCCCCAGGGGTATCACAACATCAGCTGTCCTAGGAATATGTGAGTTGGGGGGGGGGGGGAAGTATGGTTATCGGAAGATACACCGTGGAGCAGAACAGGAGCTTACAGTTAAAGGGATACAGAAGGCAAAGGCAGTTGTTAGACTATTGCATTTGGATACATTTAGCACAGTCCTAAACTGTCATTTTTAAATTGAAGAAGAAATGGGCGAGATACCGATTTTTACAGTTTCTCTTTGGAAACATGTGGGTGTGGCCCTTGGCTCCGTGATGCCGCAAAATAATCAGCATTATGGGTCACCACCCTAGCTGTTCTCCCTCTCTCCCAGTGTCCATAGTTTGATGACCAATAGTGAAGGGAGGGGTGTAGGCTCTATTGTCTTGTTCCAAGGCTGCTATTGTGACGTCTAGTCACAATCACAAACACGCATGCAGCCATGGGTGATTCAAATGCTAATTAGATGCAATGGCAAATTGGGGATTGCTGCATGCAAGCGGGGAGGGGGGCAGAGAGCTTAAATAGAAGCTGTCTGTAATAGCTCAGGCTGCATAACAGTGTGCTTGTTATTGCTGAGCTGACAAGATCACCAGCCTAGCCATATGATTGGTGGTCTATGGCAAAGGAATTCAGGGGTTGTGCCACTATTCTTTGCCTTGTTTCTACTTCCAGAAGCAGCTGCGTTCTGACAGGAAGGGAGATGGCAGCTATGAGGAGGTGAGCTGCTGAATGATAGTTTATGCACTTTGACTTCAGTCGCTGTAAGTTTCCAAAACTCTTGTGTGTTTTGATGGACCTAAAGGCCCGCTGCTCCAAAATCTGAAGCCAGGTGCCCCACTTCTGGGAGGGGTATTGCCATGTATGAAGCTCAGCCAAGGTACCCATAGTAAATAATAGATGCCTTACTTTGGCATCTGTCCACCTGCAGGCTGGGTGAAGGTAAGCAAGGGGAACCTCATGCCCCTCTGACTGCCCTGATCATTTTTGCAGGATGGATTTTTCTGCAATACCTACAGTATTTGAAAAAAATTGTAAACCCCTCTAATTTTTTTTACAAATTCAGTTTTTTTTAGGAAAATAATCCAATATCAATAATATGTGTCAAATATGTCAAAAATATGTGCTTTGCTTTCAGTATCGGATATGACCTCCTTGTCACGACGGCTCACGCCCCAGCTCCTCTCCCTAGCGGTGTCTCCTGGCAACTGATGATTATTCCTTCATATAAGCTCAGGGGAATTTTAGCAAATTTCAATACCACGTCAACTTGGTTATTTTGGCTGGTTTTCTCCCATGCTGCTCATTTCAAGTCCCCTCACTCTACTTCTATTGGATTAGGGTCTGGACCTTGACTTGGCCATTCCAAAACCTGCTTTGTAGGCAGTGGCGTAACTAAATGTGATGGGCCCTGGTGCGAACCTTAAATGGGGCGCTTTTACAGCTCATACAGTAAACTTTTTTCTGTCCTTTAACTCAGTTGGATGCAGCTAGATAACTTGCTTTATCTAAATGATGCCAAGCGAGTACAAATATGATAAATAAGGTGGAGGAGCAACAATAATGGGGCCCCCTGCGGCCACACCCCCTAGATCCCGGACAGATGCCCTGACATTTTCCTGTGGAATTTACCGATACAATTCGGAATGTATTATTCCATCAAGAATGGCAAGCTGTGCTGACCCAGATGCAGTAGAGTAGAATAAGTAGAATATTTCTGACTCATGGGCTTGATTTGTTTAGCTTTATCTACTTTCAGAACTCCTAACAAAGGAATATAGGCAATTCTGAAGGGTTTACAAGCATTCGAGCACCACCGTATCCAATCATAAAGTACAAGTTTGGGTGGTGTGGAAGTAGTGGCCTCTTTTTATGTTTCATTCATCACAAAAGAATACATAAAAGAATGACATACCATGTACTAAATAGGCAGCACACTGCCCCTTTAGAATGTAAAGCTGCCTTTTCTGCAATACAACACTGCCAAGTATGGAGGGGGGGGGGGGGGGGGGATGGAATGAGCCTGCGGAATATATTATATATATATATATATCTCAGCAAGGACCTGGAATCTGGCCAGCTATCAGGCATTTTATCATGACAGATTGCGCCACATAAGCCCAACATCTCAAATGAAATTTAAAGTGAACGCCTTTAATTTGATATTGGAAAACAATCTGGCGTCTGTTTTAGGTAGAGGAAAAGCAAGTTATTCACCCTGAATAAAAGCACCCACCCTGTTCATACAGATTGCCCACATGAAAACTCATTCTACCTGCATCTACTGCATTTTCTAAGCCATTAAACATCCAAGGTGGTGGCACATGGAGTCCCAGGCTGCCTGCAAACAGAAAGTCTTCTGACTGTGCCGTTCTACATTCTGTTGCTGTCCTTCTCTTGACCCCAGCTCTGCTTTGTCTGTGGAAAGCACAGCTATAACCCCACCCCCTGTACTTTTGACCCCTCTCCTCTCCTCCGTAGGTGAAACTTCTGAGGCAAGATGGCGGTGGCCGTATCCTTAGAGTCCTGAACAGAGTTGCAACCCAGTGGGGGGAAAGAATAAATAGTAAGTGACTAAACGTAAAATATATTCATAATTGCGTGTAAAGTGCTGGAGGGAGTAGGGAAGCCACAAGGTTTTGCCAGAAGGCAGCAAAGTTTTGGGATCAAAAATCAAGCAGAATAAATAGATAGATAGATAGATAGATAGATAGATAGATAGATAGATAGTGTGACAGAGAGTTTGTCAGTTGGGCAAGTTAGTCCTCAGTGATACTCACCGAAAGTATCTAAAAATCACTTCCAGAAAATCACATTGTATGATTTTTATATAATTCATACGCATTTGATCACCTACCAACCTGCAAGAATTCTCGCAGACCTGTTAGTTTCTCTTTAAGATGCCCTCCTACTACCATTGCACCTGTTTGAACTCATTAACTATATAAAATACACCTGTCCACACACTCCACCATGGCCAAGACCAAAACCAGACCTACACAGGGCCAGGATGGGCTACAGGCAATGGGCAAGCAGCTTGGTGAGAAGGCAACAACTGTTGGTGCAATTATTATTTAAAAAAAAAAAAGGAATATGCATAAGATGAGAAGAGAGTTGGGACCACAGTTTCAGGATAAAATTCCTGCCGGGCACGCAAAGTCCCCATGCCCAAGCAAGCACATATCCAGGCCCCTCTGAAGATGGCCAGTGGCCATCTGGATGATCCAGAGTAGGCATGGGAGAAGGTCACGTGGTCAAATGAGACCAAAAAATAACTTTTTGGTATCAACTCCACTCGCCATGTTTGGAGAAAAAAAAAAAAAAGAAGTACAACTCCAAGAACACAGTACCAACCGTGAATCATGGGGACTTGGGGATGGAAACACCATAATTTGGGGGTGTTTTTCTGCAAAGGGGATAAGACAACAACCTCCTTCCCTCAGTAAGTGAATTGAAGAGGAGTTTTGGCTGGGTCTTCCAGCATGACAATGACCCAAAGTATTTCAAGGTCCTGGAATGGCCTACTGTAGCCACACTTGAATCTAATCTGATCTTTGGAAGAAGCTGAAAATGAATGTTGCCCAGCGACAGCTCCCAAAATCTGAAAGATCTGGAGGAGATCTGTATGGAGAAATGGGACAAAATCCATGCTGCATTGTGTGCAAACGTGGTCAAGAACTACAGGAAACGCCTGACCCCCGTAATTGTAACTGTACCAAATATTGCCTTCCAAGATGGCAGTACCCAGGAGCTGGAGCCTTGGACCATGTGTGAGTTAAGGTGCTATTTTATTTGTAACTCCCCCAACCTGCCTCAGTGCCAGGGGAGGGTGGAAGGGCAGGTGGTTAACCCTTGACTGGACTTATACTTTAAGTTCAGTTTTTCTAGTGTATCAAATACTTCTATACAATGCCCAAAAATTCCATGCAATAACATAATAAAAAATAATTACAAACCATACAATATGATTTTCTGGACTTTTCATTTTTTTGAGATTTTGTCTCTCAGTGTTGACGTCTACCTATAATTACAGACCTCTCCATTCTATGTAGATGGGAAAACTTGCAAAGTCGTCAGTGTAGCAAATCCACACTGTACCTCAATGGCTGCTTCAGCATTGCCCCCCCCCCCCCCCCTTCAGGCAGTAGAGGATGGAGCTCATAGCCAGCCCTGCCCAGATATGTAGGCTCCTTTACTAAAGGCCATTGATTGGGGGTTCCCCATTGCGTGAAACCCCCCCAGATCGCCAATGGCAACTCACCTCTTCTCGGTCCTACAGCACATGCATGGGAGCTCGTCCAATCATCAGGCTGGCGGCCGCATCCTCCACTTGCCTCTAACAGGGAGCATGCTCGCGCTGGTCATTCACAAATGCCTGACATGGGCACACACCCTGCTAGAGGGACAGCACTGCTTTGCAGGAGGAGCAGGCAGCCAAAGGCCAGACTAAAAGCTGAAAGTGAAGGAGTGCTAGATTTTCTATCCCTGGGTTATGGGCAGTAAACATTTATTTTAAAGCTCCTGTCCAGACAAACAGTAACTTTCTCCCACCTTAGTCCCCTTGGGAACACTGTAAAATAAGGGAATTACAAGTCATGTTGTACCTTTATGAGTCTTGAGCAGGCTCTGCTATGGTCAGAGACAGCTGCAGGGCCACTGTGGCTTGCTGGGCACAAACTAAAAGTAGCAATGGACAGAGTGGCTGTAGCACCACTTTTTTGCGTGGTGCTGGAGGAATGAAATTGAAAAAAAGGCAAACTTTAGAGCCTGCTGCTGGAAATGGAGGAGAGACATATGGGACAGGTGAGGACCTTGTTGGCCAATTATTGCCTTTTGGTTTTATAGTCGCTTTAAGCTTACAGTAATTATTACATATAAAAAGATGTAATCTAATGTAGTTGAAGGAAACATACATATTGCCAGCACAACTGAAAGCATTGCGGAGATCACTTAGCCCATCTCTAAATTCACACTAAAAAGATGGGTCAGATGCTCCAAGAAGGTCTCTGAAGAGATGCAGTTTATAGTGATAATTAAAGCCCTTTTAATTAGATGGTTCTCTTCTGAGCCCGGCCGCTCAGCTGCTCAAACATCCCCCGGGGTAAGGATTGGCCAGGAGGAGGGGAGCAAGCTCAGGTGCCAGGTATGAAAGCAAGCAAGCTGCCGATCCCGAGCCATCAGCCAAACCTGCTGCTATATACATGTATATATAAATATATATATATGTCTAAAAAGCAGCTCTGACTCCTATTCCCCCAGACAGACAGACAGTGTTTGTCTTGTGGGTGTGTTTTTAGCAGGGCAGTGCTGGCACAGGAGGCCCATAAGGTGCATGTAACTGGATGGCCGGTGATGGCGGATGGATCAGCTTGTTAAGTGCTTAATCATAAATCCTTTCCAGCCTCTGTGAGTTCACACCCTGGGAATGCCGCATCCTCCGCTGAGCTCTGGAAAATGGCAGTGTAACCGACTGCAGAGCTACGTTCATAAAGCGGTCCTAAAGTAGTCCTGGAAGGGGCTTTAAACCGGACCTTCAACATGATTTATTGAAAAGCCCAAACCCTTATAAAACGATTCCCCAGCATCTAAAATTAATATATTTTAAGTTTTTAGTCACTTACTTATTATTCTTTCCCCCACTGGGCTGCAACTCTGTTCAGGACTTTAGGATATGGGTGCCGCCATCTTGACTCAGAAGCATCACACTTGGGATGGGATAAAGTACAGGGGTGAGTTATAGCTGTGCTTTGCTCAGACAGAGCAGGGCTGGGGTCGGGAAAAGGTCAGCAATCCCAGAATGCAGAGCAGCACAGTCAGAAGGCACTTCCTGTTTGCAGGCTGCCTGATGTTCCATGAGCCGCCATCTTGGATGTTTAAAGGCTCAGAACATGCAGTAGATGCATGTAGGAAGATTTTTAATGTGAGCAATCTGTATGTACAGGGTGTGGGAAACATATAAGATAGGCTCTTATTCAGAGTGAAGGTCTGCTTTAAGCTGCACCCTATACAATTGATAAGGGAAGCATGCAGTAGCATAACTAAGTGTGACAGGCCCTGGTGCTAACATTAAAAGGGACCAAAACCAGGAATTTGACTATCCTGGGCTTTGTTCCTTTCCCCCAGGGCACCCCACTGTGTGAAACCCCCAGATCGCCGAGCGCAATTCACCTCTTCCCCCGCCCTACAGCGCATGTGCGGCCGCTCATCCAATCAGCGAGCTCGGAGGGCGCCGACGGCCACATCCCCCACTTCCCTTTAACAGGGAGCATGCCCGTGCTGGCTGGCGCGGGCACAAATGGCTGGCCCAGGCAAGCGCACTGCTAGAAGGATATTGGAGATGCGGCCATGGCTCGCGCATGCGTCGTTGGACTGGGAAGCAAGGTAAGTGTATGGGAGTGACCTGGGGGATTTCACACAGCAGGGCATCCCGATTCTGCATGCCATGGGGGGGGAGGGGGAATCGATTTTATAGAATCCCAGGCCAATCATGCTGGGTTTTGGTCCACTTTAGAGTGCTTATCTGAATGGTTGGGCGCAGGAGAGTGCACAGCTGTTATGATGCAGCGATGACGCGCAATCGCAGTGAGGGACCCGGGAAAGGTAAGGGGGGCTTATGGGTAATCTGTTGGGAGATCACGCAGTGAAGCATTCTGAATCGGGATGCCCCAGGGGCACATACCCTGCTTCCCCGAAAATAAGACACTGTCTTATATTAATTTTTCCCCGGAAAAAGGCACTTGGCCGTATTTTCGGGGGATGTCTTGACAGAAGACAGGCAGCGTGTGTCTCATCCACCTCCCTGGAGCTCCCCCCTTATGTGCCCCGTCATTACGCCCCCTAGTGGTTACAATACCAGGCTGCACAGAGCATCAGGCTGCTCAGCTGTGCTAGTTGAGTATGCCTGCTATAGCCTGTGAGAGTCTCACGGGACCCGCACGGCAGCCGCCGGGCGGCCTATGCGGGCCGTGTTTGCAGGCTGCTGGGCCTGTTTTAACGTATGGGCCTGGAGCGGCAGCTCCGTCCGCCCCTACGTTAATCCGGGCCTGCTTACCGGTACCGTATTGTCTCGGTCCAGGTCTCGCTGGGGCACACTCGGCGGCGCGGTCACAGGGAGCAGGCGGCGGCAGCTTTTCCTCAGGCTCGCGCGGGCTCTCTGACATCCCCCTGCGCACCGTCCCTCAGCAAATACCCGGCCGAAGTCTTGCGTTGCTCCACAGCGCTGCAGCCAATCAGTGAGCTGCGAGGCGCCACCACCCCAACGGTCTCTACGGTAGAAGCTCCGGATCCTTCTGCAACATTTCGTGGACGGAACTGTACCAACGGTGAGGCCCTATTTTCGGGGGAGGATTTATTTTCGGGTATGACTTATATAACGATATCCTCTGAAAGCAGGCACTAGGCCTTATTTTCGGAGGATGTCTTATTTTTGGAGAAACAGGGTAGTTGTCCGGCCATGAAGTCTTTTAAACTCCTGGGCTGGCATCGGCGGCGATAGGTCCACTTTAAATCCACTTCCTGAAGCGTCTTCCAGAGGACAGAGTTTGGTAATGGGTTTATTACCCTTAGTACTGCTTTTGACCTACAGGAAGTGAGCAATGTGCACAGCCGCATTCATTGCCTGTGTATATGAGACCTGAAGCAGCAGGCAGTGGGAGGGATTCTGGGTGATAAGGATTCCGGCCTATCCTCCCCCTGCTCCTCCGGCCTTGGAAGGCGCTGGCAGGCAAGTAGACCTGTAGTGACGGAGAGCACACATTGCACATTCCTGGCATATCCCAGATGCGGCTGCCTCGCCCTCTTCACCTTCCAGGGCCGCCACACCCACCCACTCCACACGCCAGCACAGGCAGCATCCCACCAATCAATACCTGACACCCGCTCACTTGTAATTGTAACTCGGCTCTTCCAGGAAATGGACTCACCCCATCGTCATTATGGGCCACAGATCAAAGGCTATCACTTCTCCACATCTATATCAACTGACCCCCCACCCGGCTCCTGCAGAGGATTGCCAAATAAAAAGGGACACAGGATCTTGTGCTATAGATGGAAATCAGATAAACACATTTCATTTAACCCTTTCACTGGCTGGGTTAATGGCCGGCGCGGGCACGCGCCCTGTTAGTGAGAAGCGCGAGATGCGGCCGCGGCCCGCGCATGTGCCGTTGGACCGGGGATCAGGTAAGGTTTACCGGCGTCCTGGGGGGTTTCACACAGCGGGGCATCACGATTTTGGATGCCTCCGCGGGGAGGGATTGGATCTTATAGATTCCTGGGCCGATCCGGTTGTTCCACTTTAAAAGTGCTGAGATGATTTAGCTTTTTTTATTTTTTGTAATGTTAGCAAATGTATTTAATGGAAGCAATCTGCAATCTGTTTCTATTGGCAATGTAAACCAATTGCAGACTTTGGGTACATTGCGAATAGCAACAGATTGCAGATAGTTGCACAGAAAACTGCTGCTGCTGGCCATATGCAACGGCTCCCTCACCTCAACAGGCCATAACAGCAGTGTTCTGTGTGTACAGGGCTCATGTCTCATCTTGGTGTACAGACATGGCGTACATTGCCAATAGCAACAGAAGATAGCAGATAGCGGGGGTGATCTGCTTTCAGAAATCCTAGTGATCTCCCTTTCTGTTGGACCTCCTCAGCAGGAGGAGGTGCAGCATGTTTCAATATCTCCAGCCCCGCAAAAAAAAGTCAGCAGAAGGGAGCATGTTCAATAGGGTCTATCAGGGAATGCAATGTGCTGGTGAAGAAAAAAAAAAAATGATGCAGTCAGCAAGGGGGGCAGCACAAAGCAGACAAATTTAACCCCTTGTATGGCGTATGCCAGAATATCTCTTCCAGCCAAGGTTTCTGTAAGGGGGAATAGAAATAGTAGTGCAGCAGCTGCCAGTTTCTGCCATGTGTGCAGCTGCTTTTGGTCCCCTGTCAGGCAGCGACCCAGTGTGTAAAGGCTGAATAATAAATAAATATATATATATATATATATATATATCGATAACCCTTATCGCCGGAGGGCTTCACCGCCCGAGACGTCCTTTTCCCAATCGTAAGAGGTGCTGCTGGAATTCCAGAGTCGTCCGTGAGGAAACAGGAACAGCCCTTACAAGGGCTAGTGAATTGTAATATAGCGTTTCCCCCAATAAGAGACAGAACTTCAGTATTGAGGGTGAAGGTGAAGTGTCTTTATTAGTGCCACTCTAGGCCTTATATACACAAGTCTCCTATTGCATGACACACACACCGACCAATAGCAGCAGGGCACACAATCCCTCAACTCTGCCGGTGACGCAATCAGCAACACAATAGAGACGTCTGTAATACACTCAATCCGAACAATGCCATTGTCTGTGACGTAATCAATTAACACAATGGCAGTTTATAATACAATCCAAACTACAATGACATTGCCTGTAACAGTATCAAAATACAATGACATTGTCTGGAACCTAATTAAGAAAAGGCCAGTGAATGACCCGGTGGGCAACTGAATAGTGATGACATCCAAAAGACAGAGCCTCTGTCACAATATATATATATATATATATATATATATATATATATACACATAAATAAAAGGGGGCTTCCTCCTTCACCCTTCCTTGGACAGATTTCCCTGGAAGTTGGTAAATCTCCAAAGCTAACCATACACTTTCTCTATACGATATTACCAAAAACACGTAGTACAAATGCCAAACTAATTAATTTGCATTTGATACAACCTTATAATACAAAGCTGTGCGCAGCATAAATGGCTGATAATGTGTTATTATGATGTAATGGTGCCATATAACCTGCCGACAGCTAACAGTCATGCCGCTAAGTCTTGCAGACAGGCTAGCAGGGTGGAGGCAACACCCGAGGCCTCCTAAGAAAGATGTGATGTAACTGGCTTTACATTGAGGAACACATGCCTATACTGAATACAAAGCATTTAGCAGATAATCCGACTGCTGAGTCACACCTTTCTATCGAAGGATTTTCTTTTCTGTATGCCAATGCAAGAAAGAAGGCCATAAAATTGGAGCAGGCACCAAGGCCAGTCCATCATGGTAATGAAAGTGGCCCTGTACCCAAAAGAGGTCCTGTGCCCCCCCCCCAGATTCCTGGTATGAAGCTCATCCTTCCACACTCTTGTAGGACTCAGCATAGCCAACATTAATACAGACTGCCCGGGTGTTCACTGGCAGCCGCAGCTCCATACGTGGTACAAACCGAGCCACTGGCTGCCGATGGTCACATAGGCTAGAGAAGTGAGGGGGTGAATAATATTGCCCATTTCAAAAGGTGTTGAAGCACCAGGCATCCCAATATGGGGGGGGGGGGGGGGGGGCGTATGCAGGTTGCTGCAGGTATTTTGGTTTTAGATCAGCTTTAAAGGAAGAATAAGACCTTCAGGTAGACCTGGAGGTCAGGCACCTAACCCCTTCAAAAAGGTTAACATTCCCACAGTAGCCACCAGTGCAGTTGTGCATTTCTGGGGGGTGGAGATGGTTGCAGCAACGCTAGCTAGACATTCTGAATTGTGGGGTTGTAGGGGCAACTGCTTTAAAATGGGCCAAATCCAAGGATTTTCCCTATCCTGGGTTTTGGTTCTAGCTCCGGGGGGGGTGATTTGGGATGCCCCGCTGTGTGAAACCCCCCCCCCCCACCACCAGTTTACCAATTCCAATCAGCACTCTATGCCGTGCATATTAATGATGGGCATACAGCCCTGATTACACACAGAGCCTGGTATTGGGGAGACAGACCCCAGGGCCGCCCTGCAAGGTAATTGGACACTAAAAAACTAGACCCTCAGGTAGAATTAATTTCACCTAGAAGTCAGATCACCAACCCCTCGCGGCAGGGCCGGCTCAAGGCTTATTTGGGCCCTTGAGTCTCAATGGGCCCCTTGCTGCATAGTATAATACTACATACATGATGATAAAGTTGCATGTAGGATGAATACTACCTAAGAATAGAAAGGAAAAAAATAATAGAAGGTATGACAAAGTATAGAAGATATGACAGAAAGAAGTATAGAACGGAAGATTAGAAAACAGATGGAAAGAAATATAAAAAATAAATAGAAAGAAACAAAAAAATAAAAAAAAATAAAAAAAAGGAAGAACAGGTGAAAGAAAGAAACCAAGAAAAAAAAGACTGGATTAAAAGAAATGAAGGGAAGAAACAAGGAGTAGAAGGACTGAGGAAATAATAGATGAAAGAAAGAAAGGGGAAGGAAAGAAAGAAAGGGGAAGGAAAGAAAAAAGGAATGGCAGAAAGAACAGATATGGAGAAACAAAGAATAGATGGAAAGAAAGACAAACAGAAAGAAATAAAAAATGCTCCCCCAATGGCCAATCTACCCCTGGCTGACAGTCCTTCATTCCGGTTACACATCCAAATGCTTCAGAAAATAAATTATAAGGTAAAACAGTAAACCTCAATATTGCAGCCATTTCTGCTCCAATTTAAAAATGGAGAACAGTTTAGGACAGTGCCAAATGTAGCCCGACACAATTGGCTTTGCCTGTTCTATCACTTTAAATCAAGCAAACCTAAACCCAGCCTTGTAACCTTGCCAGGGAGGGTCCAGTTCCACATAGAAACTAAACTAACCTCCTTGTTGCACCATTGGTGAGCACTGCATCACATTTACCTTTACCTATACGCAGGGCGGTACAGGCAGGACTCCTGTATGGAGCCCCGTCACTCCCTGTAACTGGCCTGTGCAGACACAGCATCAGGGAATCAGGGTGCAGACACAGCATCAGGGAATCAGGGTGCAGACACAGCATCAGGGAATCAGGGTGCAGACACAGCATCAGGGAATCAGGGTGCAGACACAGCATCAGGGAATCAGGGTGCAGACACAGCATCAGGGAATCAGGGTGCAGACACAGCATCAGGGAATCAGGGTGCAGACACAGCATCAGGGAATCAGGGTGCAGACACAGCATCAGGGAATCAGGGTGCAGACACAGAATCAGGGAATCAGGGTGCAGACACAGCATCAGGGAATCAGGGTGCAGACACAGCATCAGGGAATCAGGGTGCAGACACAGCATCAGGGAATCAGGGTGCAGACACAGCATCAGGGAATCAGGGTGCAGACACAGCATCAGGGAATCAGGGTGCAGACACAGCATCAGGGAATCAGGGTGCAGACACAGCATCAGGGAATCAGGGTGCAGACACAGCATCAGGGAATCAGGGTGCAGACACAGTATCAGGGAATCAGGGTGCAGACACAGCATCAGGGAATCAGGGTGCAGACACAGTATCAGGGAATCAGGGTGCAGACACAGCATCAGGGAATCAGGGTGCAGACACAGCATCAGGGAATCAGGGTGCAGACACAGTATCAGGGAATCAGGGTGCAGACACAGCATCAGGGAATCAGGGTGCAGACACAGCATCAGGGAATCAGGGTGCAGACACAGCATCAGGGAATCAGGGTGCAGACACAGCATCAGGGAATCAGGGTGCAGACACAGCATCAGGGAATCAGGGTGCAGACACAGCATCAGGGAATCAGGGTGCAGACACAGAATCAGGGTGCAGCCTCTGTCTGCTTCAGTGGCAGCCATTTTGCCCTGGGGCTGAGCTTTCTAACGCCCATTAAAAAAATCAGATTGATGTCATTTCAGCTGACTTTTTTGGCATCTGCAGCAGCTCCTTATAGTCCTATCTATAGAGATCCACATCAATTGAGGTTGTTTAGGGCGCAAACATTTGATGGGGGCAAGAAACAGCTGCACATCCTCCAATAGGAGATATGCTTCACTGCAGTGTGCAGCCATTTCCTGGTCCCTATCATACATGGGTGTCATAGACACAGTAACAGTAGTAGGTGAGTTAGTGTCAGGGCGTAGCTGGGGGCAGGGGGGCACTTGCCTCAGGTGCAGGGGGTCAGGGGTGCCAAAGGGGGGCTTGACAACAGATGGGGGGTGCCATTTCGAATTTTTGCCCCCGGTGCCAGAAGCCTAGTTACTCCTCTGGTTAGTGCAGTTTCAGAGCTGGACCCTACCTTGCAGGAGGGTTTAGATCCGCTTTAACTTGACTGCATCTCATGTCATTTTACTCCCTGATAAATAATATTAAAAGGTGTTGAAGCAACCAAGCATCTCAATATGGGGGAGTATGCAGGTTGCTGCAGGTATGTTGATGTTAGATCCGCTTTAAAGGAAAAATGAGACCTACAGGTAGACCTGAAGGTTTAAGATCCGCTTTAAAGGAAAAATGAGACCTACAGGTAGACCTGAAGGGTTTAGATCCGCTTTAAAGGAAAAAAATGAGACCTACAGGTAGACCTGAAGGGTTTAGATCTGCTTTAAAGGAAAAAAAATGAGACCTACAGGTAGACCTGAAGGGTTTAGATCCACTTTAAAGGAAAAATGAGACCTACAGGTAGACCTGAAGGGTTTAGGTCCGCTTTAACTTGACTGCATCTCAGGTCATTTTACTCCCTGCACCACTGGTAAATCTGGCCAAGGAGGTAGAGCGAAGGTCGGCCCTGCATCAGGCCATGATGAGAACCCTTGCTCCAGTCTGCAGGGAGCACCCACCCTGGATGATGGGTGCCAGTGACAGATGCTGCCTCCACGTCTTATGTCAGCGCTATATGAAGGCAGAGGGGGCAGCAACTGGTGGGTGCAGGCAGCAGCATATAGTTACTGGGTGCCATACAGGGAGCGGAGCACCCCCCTATATTCCGGGACACGGCTCACCCCAATGCCCCCGCCCTCCTCTATGACCCGGGATTCGCACCCCGCACTCACTCTGCAGTCGGGGTCCCGTTCACAGCCGTGCTGTCCAGGGTGGTGTTGAGCTGGATGGGGGTGGGCTTCTTCTTGGGCATGTTGGCTGCTCTCTTAGCTGCTGGATACACGATCGTTGCGAGCCCGGCTGAGGATAGAGCGGGTGTCCCCGGGCTGTCACTCGGCCTCTGCATCCGGGGGCGGGGCCTGCGCGTTACATTGTTTCCCTGCTATCAGCAGCCAATGGGAGGAGCGCACGGACAGATAGAGGACCCTCGGAAATACGTCACGTAGCGCAGACAGTGCGTTGGAGTTCCCTCTAGCGGCCGCTGCGCGTGAAGGAAAATGTTACAGCTGCTCAGGAAGCTTTGTCATGGTGTCCGGCGTAGCCTCTGTGGGCAGCTGCTGCCTAACATATGTGCCCTAAAATAGAAATGAGAAATATACATTTACCCCATATATATATATATATATATATATATATATATAGATAGATAGATAGATAGATAGATATACCACCTCCTACTTTCACTGTGGTGTAGCTCATGCAGAAACGGACCATTTTTTGGGGGGCCTCAAAGTGGGAAAGTTTAAAGTCCTGTCCTGCTACATGAAACTCCCAGATCGCCCACATCAACTCACCTCATCCCGGTCCTACGGCGCATGCGCGGCCACTCGTCCAATCAGCGCACTCGGAGCTGATGAGCTATGGACGTCTAAGCCGACATCTTAGCACAGCGTCTCCGAGCGTGGGAGCCCCCAGGCGGAGGGAATGGATCACACTGGGTTTTGGTCTACTTTAAACCAATTTGTGGGTGATGGGTGTGGTAGGGGCGTGGATTAGCATGTGGCTTAGTTACAGGTCACATGCTCTTGGACTATGTGGTGCATTAAAGTGGACCAACACCCAGGATTTTGACTATCCTGGGTTTTGGTCCACTTCAGGGGTTCACCCCGATTAAGGGTGCCCCGCTGTTTGAAACCCCCCAGAAAGCCCCCAAAACTCACCTCACCACGCTCCCACGTGGCCACGCTGACCAATCACCGCCGACGGACAAGCGAGTGACAGCGGCGGACAACACAGCGCGTCCGCCGCCGCCGCCTCCCGCGCGCCCCTCTGACAGTGCACGTGCCCGCGCCGGCCATTCACAAACGGCCGGCGCGGGCACGTCTAGAGGGGTGCGTGGGAGGTACGTTTTTTGGGGGTTTTGGGGGGCGATCACCTCTGGGTGACGGTCCACTTTAAAGATGTTGGCGATTGAGCCAATGCTCAGAAGTACATGGATTCCTCTACCACCATTAAACCGGACCTTCAACCTGAATAAAAGTCTATCTTGTATGTTTCCCACACCCTGTACATACAGATTGCCCACATTAAAAATAATCCTAACTGCACCTAGTGCGCCTAGCCATTAAACATCCAAGATGGCGGCTCATGGAGCATCAGGCAGCCTGCAGACAGGAAGTGTCTTCTGCTCTGCATTTTGGGATTGCTGACCTTTTCCTGACCCCAGCTCTGCTCTGTCTGAGCAAAGCACAGCACTTTTAACCCCTTTCCTCTCCTCAGCATGTGATGCTTCTGAGGCAAGATGGCGGCGCCCCTATCCTAGAGTGCTGAACAGAGTTGCAGCCCAGTGGGGCAAAGAATAAAAATTAAGTGACTTTAAATATATTAATTATATTAAAGAGGACCAACACCCAGGGGTGATCGGCCCGGAAATCTATTAGATTCCCGGGCCGATCACCTCCCACCCCGCGGGACATCCGAGATCGGGATGTCCCACGGGGTGAAACCCCCCAGAAACCCCAAAAACACCTTACCTGATCCGCCGCCGCTTCCGCCGCCGCCGCCTCCCGCGCACCCCTCCAGACGTGCGTGCGCCCGCGCCGGCCCTCTGTGAATGGCCGGCGGGGGCGCGCGCGCGCCGAGAGTGACGCGCGGGAGGCGGCGGCGGCGGCGGAAGCGGCCTGGACGTTCCTGATCCCCGCCTGGACGTTGGCGGGGATTGGCTGCGGCGCTCACGTGGGAGCGTTGAGAGGTGAGTTTTTTGGGGTTTCTGGGGGGTTTCACACAGCGGGGCACCCCCGATCGGGGTGCCCCGCCGAAGTGG
This sequence comes from Gastrophryne carolinensis, assembly GCA_027917425.1. Lineage (NCBI taxonomy): Eukaryota > Metazoa > Chordata > Amphibia > Anura > Microhylidae > Gastrophryne > Gastrophryne carolinensis. Next base: position 346,439,924 of record CM051238.1, on the reverse strand, counting down.
ACCAAAACCCAGGATAGTCAAAATCCTGGGTGTTGGTCCACTTTAAATATATTAATTTTAGATGCTGGGGAATAGTTTTTTAAAGGTTCGGGCTTTTTGTTCAATGCTTCGGTCTGCTTTAATTACAGGTCACATGCTCTTGGAATATTTGATCCATAAAAGATGATGGTGATTGAGCCAGTGCTCGGAAGTCCATGGATTCCTCTAACATTCAACCAAGACATCCAGCATTTTGCATTTGGTGGGACAGGCTTCCTGATGTCAGCAAAGTGGGACATTTAGGCGTTTTCAGTGTTTCAGAGGGACAAAGGACCTCAAAGTGGGACTGTCCCATTGGTCAGTTTACTCATGAAGGGAGTCACATGCTTTGAGCTGGCTTGGTGGGTATCATAAAGGAAGGTGCACAAAGAGGTTAAAGTGATATTTCAGGCAAAGGTAATTGTTAATTGTTTGTGTCGGGCTACATTTGACACTGTCCTAAACTGTTTTCCATTTTTAAAATTGAAGAAGAAATGGCAGAGATATTGAGGTTTATAGTTATTACCTCATGATTTCTCTTCAGAAGCAAGTGGGCGTGGCCAGGGCCAGCTCCAGGTTTATGTGGGCCCTTGGGCGGCATGGTCTCAGTGGGCCCCTTTGTCGTGTCACATCCCAAATCTGGATGCCCCCTAAGAATCATGCTATTTGGACCGAAACTCTAGTTGTGGTCTACTTTGAAGTACACCAAAACCCTTTAAACCTGACCTCTAAATGAATCTAGATTCTCTTGATTTTGGATGCCCCTGTGTGTGAACCCGCCCCCTGATTCGTTCATTACTTTCCTCGAACTGGCAAATGCACTGTGGGATCAGGGGACATCACAGGCAGCAGCGGAACCTTATTGCTGCATAGTGCTGTCCCTGGCCAGCAGGGAAAAGAAGTTGCACCGCCACCTCATCGTTGGGGATGTGGAAACCAGCGGTGGCGCTCTTTAAAGTCCACTGCCGGTCAAGCACCGTCACACGCCCTGTCAGTGGGCCCCCCTGAAGGCCGTGGGCCCCCGGCAGCTGCCCTGCCTTGCCAGGTGCTGACACCGGCCCTGGGCGTGGCCCTTGCAGCTGTGATGCTGCATAATAATCCGCATAAAGCGTGGAGCAGCACTGGAAGTGACAGCACTTGCCAGGAGGAGGATCAGGAGGGGTTAGCTGGGCTTGAATGGCAGTTCTGAAAGTACCCTTCAAGCCATAAATATAGAGGGGCGTGGTCTGGACTAGGTCCTTAGGCTAGTATTGGTGGCCACATCGGGATGGTGCTGGATGGCCAAATAAGGAAGTATTTCCTTATTCAGGGCATGGGAGCTTTGTGCATGAAAAATCCCTTTAATGTTGGAGACCAGTTTTTAGGTAGATGGGTGAGACAGGATGTGGTTTAGGCTAAGCCAATCAGCAACTCTCATTACAATCTCAGATTCAGAAGTCTGAATGGAGTGGATGCCACCAGCCGCAGCACCCCCGTGGCCAGGGCCGGATTATGAGGGGGATGCACGAGCCCCGGGCCCTCCACCACTTGCCCTGCAAAGGGGCCCTCCACCAACCTTTGGGTTATGGTCTGGTCCAGGAGGCTTTACAGTTTTTGGTCTGAAGGGCAGCGGGGCCAGCAACAAAGCTATCAGCGACAGTGCCCCTCCGCATCTGGGAAATCTTTTTGTTTTTGCAAACCTGCAGCCAAAGCCCCCACAGGCCTGGACGAAAAGTCTAGAGCAGCAAAGCTGCCATGAGCAACGCTACAGTGATGGGTGTGTACAGAGCCGTCAATCGGTGGCCGCTCACTGCACATAAGCCGCCAAGCACAGCCGCTGGCAGCTCAATGCAGGGAACTGTTTTCTGATGGACCAGCGGGGCGACTACATTATCCCCCACCCAGAATGGCAAAGCAGGAGTTCCCGAGCAGCACGCACCCGCACAAGGGACTTGATCTAATGTTTCAGTAAGAAGGCGGGTGCCAGACAACCACCAATCAGTTGCTTGGCTATTATTTTTAAGAGAAAAAATACTGTATCTGGGGCCTCCACTACACTTAATCCGGCCCTGTCTATGGCCCTAGCTGTATGTACATGGCCGCCTATGTAAAAAGGCCTGGCACGGGTGCAAAGTAAGCAATGGGTTGATTGGGTTATTGGTTACCTACCCTGGCACTGAGGCAGGACGGGGGTTACAAAGAAAAAACCCTTTACCTTCTCCATGGGATGCAGGCAGCAGACTGGTCTTGTTATTCTTGTGATCAGCCAATTAGCAATCTAAAAAATGGCAGATGGACATGGCCTCAGCGATGGAAATTTCATTTTTTTCTAAAACTGGGCTACTGCTGAGGCCGAATCCCACACAGGTTTTGCTCCACTTTAAAAAAAGGAACAACATGGGCCATCCGATTTGGTAGCCCCCACTGTACGATATCCCACTCATGGTGCATGCACGAGCCATAGTCACATCCCTACTCACCTCCATCTGGAAGGTCAACTTTACTAGCCAATCTGGCGTCAGGTTGGCTAAGCAAGAAATGAACTTTGATTGGCTGGCAACCCACACATGTGCTGTGGGAACGCTATCCAGGGGCGTACATACCATAGAGGCAGTTTAGGCACATGTCCCTGGGCCCCTTCCAGCTCCATACTCACCTAAGCAGCGAGGCCACTGGTTTCTTCTATGGACCAGCGATTCCCTTGCAGTCTGCGTGCTTGCGCCACACACGTGCATCCCTCGTTGCATGCACGCACACCTCCATCACTGACCCCTCCAGCTGATCCCGGCTAGTATCTCCCGGGCCACTCGACGCCCTTGCCACCGTGCCAGTGCTGCATGCGCTCATCCCTCATTGCTTTCTCCTGCTCCTCCAACTGATCTCAGATGGTGAGTGTCTGCCGGAGGAGGGCTGTGATGGGGGCCTGGCTATGTATACCCCGGGGTGATCTGTGGGATTTGACACAGCAGGGAATCCCAAATTGACATGCCTTGCTGGAGAGAAACAATACCTCAGATGCTCTGGTTAAAATGGGTGCTGGACCACATTGTGATAGCAGGAGAAATCCAGATTGCTGGAGAACCCGCATGCATACCACCCCACAAACCCAACTTTTACTTACCATAACCTGTGAAATCCGGGCCCCTGTTGGTGAAGACATGGTTCAGAATCGCTTCCGCTTTATCAGCTGATACACAGACCACATGACAGTTGAGTGACCAATTGTGGGACTGGATTTTGCCAAGGGATCATGCTGGAGGTAAATGAAAGACGGGTATGTGTGTGTGTGTGGAAGGGCTCCAGCTCTAGACACCCCCCCATAAATATCACAACAGAGTTGATTCAGCACTGTACGAGTTTGAACTAAAGTCCAAACTTTCATGCAGAAAATATCTAGGTGGCAGGTGATTCACCCAAATATTTTCGGCATGTGAAAGATGGTGGGATCTAACATGCAAGTTTTTCCTTACTCGCGTAAAAGTTTTTAATTTTACTTTAGCATCATCAAGAGTCAAACTAATAACAGTATGCAAACTGTGCCTTTTTTAATTGACCTTTTTTATATCTTTTTCTCAGACCAGCGGGTCTTCTGGTTCCTTTAGTTCTTAGTTCTTCGCTGGGCGGCATTTAAAGCAGATGCTGCTGCTGGCATCTCTTGAACGGAGGGACATCCTGACTCCCAACCAGGAGTAAAGGGCCCAGGGAGCAGGGAGGCTTTGGTACTCATTGAGTACTAAATATGTCACTGGGGGGGGGGGGTTCCTGTGGTAACCCCTTCCATACCTGTCCCTTCCAGTGACCTCAATTACACATGTGAGAGATTCCAGAGATGCTCCGCCTCGCTAGTATAAAAGCTTTGCTCCCTCCTGCAACTGTCATTACTATTTGCTAAATGCCTAGACAGAAGGGGGGGGGGGACCTGTGTCCCCCTTAACCCACATGCCAGCTAGCATAATTAAAAGACAGCCAGCGCAGGACGATACAGTGCATATATATGAACCAGCCCATAATAATCTGAAGCATTGCCTAATGCAGTGTAAGTAGACAGGGGTGAATGGAGCCTTATACAGCAGGGAGCTGGCTGGCTTTTACAATGTAACACATTGAAACAGCCAGGCTAAGGCTGATTGTTATAATTGTAACAAGAGCTACACATGCTGGGAAACATTATAGCCTGCTATTAAAATGTAAGCAGCTCACACCTGACTCATCAGCTGTCTGAATATAATTTCCTTATACTTTTGCAGTTTACAGTGATGCATGCTGCATCCTTTTGAAAGTACAATGGATGGCCTTGACACCTTTCATCCTTTGAAGTCCTCGGAATGCAGTGTTACCAATATCACAATAAGTACTGATGATAATTACACACAAAGACAGGCTCCTGTGCATTTTTTATCCTGATTTGAGCCCTGGGAGAAGAACCTCACAGTGATCTGGAAAGTGCCTAGATCAATCCCTGGACAACCCAGAATATTAGTCCAGAAAAAGTAAAACAAAACACTAAAAATCCTGTGAGTGTCATAGAGAACAACTAAAGCCCTAAAGTCAATTAGAAAGAATATTAGAACATAGCCTGTGGGTGTGGAGCATTTTATACTAGTGTCCAATCTCCTGATAAGCAGGGCTATACCCCAGAGTAAGCCCATGCCCACAATTAAAGTAGACCTTTAAAGAAGACAACTGCTCTGGCTCATCCTGATTTGAAACCCCACCAGTTGCCAGCTTTTCTTACCAATCCAATAAGCCTACGCTACATGCGTGGCTAGTGGCAGCAACTCTTGCATCTTACCAGGATCGGTGAAGCCACGTTCGCTGTGAATGAATGGCTGGCATGGCCATGCACAGCCAAGGGATGCAAGAAGTCCTGTGCACCGATCGCTAGTGGAGAGCATCAAGGCCAATGAGTGAGTTTTCCCAAAATAGGCCTTGCTATGCTTTTTCTGGTGGTCTCTCCTCCATCCTCTTGGTTATCACAATGTTTCACCAAACAGAGGGATGCATGTGAAAGGCAGGCTAGTCAGGATTTTTTTTAGAAAAAAGAGCCAATGCCTCAACCAAAGGGTGCATTATCATTACCTCCAATGGTTCTTCCACTGTTGCTGCATCTGTCTCTAGAAAATCTGTCTCTCCTCTGTTAGATCTTTCACTACTGCAGCTGATCTTTTGTTGGACGTGTCTCCTCTGCCTGCTGCACAACCACTGCTGCTCACTAAATGTGACTGGGCCTGGTGCGAATTTGGAATGGGACACTTTCAAGGCTCATACAGTAAACATTTTCTGTCTTTTAACTCAGTGGGATGCAACTAAACAACTGTAGACTGAAAAAGCAGGGACAAATGGTGCTTCCTTTATTTAAATGATGCCAGGTAACCACAAATATGATATATAATTTGGAGGAGCAACAATGATGGGGCCCCCCTGACCTTTCAGCCAATGCGGACACCCCCTGCACCCCCTCAAGTTATGCCCCTGGTGCTTGAGCCACCTGTCTTCAGGTCCTTGCCACCTTCTCAATTGCCTCTGCAGGTCGTCCTTGCTGGTAGCCTCCATGGCTATTGTCGGTCCTTTCCACTTCCTTCCAGTTCTTCTCTGCTGCCACAGTGACAACCGGGGTCTCAGCAGCATCAGGAGTCTCCGCTGGTTGGGTCTCGGCAGATGCTGCCAGTCTTCTGGTCCTTGCTGGTATTCTCCACAGCCACCGCTGGTTTCCAGGTCCTTTCCACTTCCACTGCAGCTGGCAGTCTCCTCTGTGTAGTTTGGATCTTCACAGAAGCTGCTAGTCTTATGGTCTTTGCAGCCTACACAGGCACTGTTGGGTCTCCATGGGTCTCTGGTGCTCACCACCGTTTTCCATAGTTTTTTTCTAGTTTCCACTGTCTTGCTGCTTTTTCATTACCGCTGCCTGTGTTGTTGCCATTCTTCAGAGATTTGTCGCCATTTTTCCCTTGCCACCATCACCAGACAGCCTCTGGTACTTGCCACATTGGTGGGGGATAGAAGGTGGGGAAACAAACCCTTAAAAGTAAAATGCAGTAAACAAAAGTGTACCACGCTGGGTTAGATTGCATTACTATGACTCCACCACGTCGCAATGCAATCACACAGTGTAAAGGGTCCTAGCCTTGGGGTTGTGTGTATGTTTGTCTCTGCATTTTAGTCTATGGTAAAGCACAATAGAAAACACTATATGCTACAAGGCATGTTTCATGCACTGCCAGGGATCTACATGGCTTGTCCTGGCATTGCAAGTTTGTGCCCCCAAAAAACTGCCCCCTACAAAACAGTAATATAAAAATATATAAATGTATTGGACCAGGTACAAACACCATATCTTACAACTTTTGAAAATGGAAAAGAGACAGGTGTAGTGGCACACCATGAAAAATGGTTGCATTTAAGCCACGCCCCTACCCAGCCAGGCCCTTAAAAAAACTATTTTCCATGATCTGTGCCCCCCCCCCTCCGAGATACTTGGTGGCTTGATTTTGGAGATCGCAATTGGTTAAGCTCAAAACTGCCGTATGACACACACCAAATCGCTGGCCACATTTGGACACGCCATTCTGACAGGCTGGGCATGGGAACATGCATAGCTTCAGGGAAGTGGGTTATGCAGTGGCCGACAATCCTAGCGTCATCAGTAAAGGCTATCGTCCAGCCTTGGAGTATTTTAGATCCCAGGGTCGGCTGCAAAGGGTTTTAATCCACTTTAACTGCACTGAATTTCCCACCTATTCACACCCAGCCTTCTCTAAACAAGTAAAGTATACAGATGCACATTCTTTAAACCGATTTGGGATGCCCTGCTGTGTGAAACCCCCCAGATCGCCCAGAAAACCTCATATTTCCCTGGTCCTACAGTACATGTGCAGGCTCTTGAGCCATTGTGTGTATTTAATGCTCAGGGAACTGCTCTGTCTTATGGCAATTGGGAGTGCAAGCGTCCGCATCCCCAGCAGCGGGCTCACTCCTGCCCCCAAAATATCACAATGGCTGGGCGTGGGAGCACACACACACAGCCCAAAGATGCTGGGGATGCAGCCTCTGATATTTACATAGGCGAAGAAGCCAGGAAGCAGATGAGTTTTGCCATGCCTTGGGGGGGGGGGGGGGGGCTCACACAGAGGGGCATCCGACTTGGAATGCCCCAGGGTAAGGCCAGCAGCCCTGTTGGGTTTTGTTTCGCTTTAACATGAAACCTAATACTACATCTGTAGTCCCATACTTTTCAATGTTTCAGGGTGGGAAAGAGGGACAATTATTCTAAGTATGTCACACACCCCACTTCAGACTTAATAATTACACTAGGGGTTAACGCACCTCTAGGTGGCAGCATTGCAGAGGACTTCTCCAAAAAACTTCAACAGGCCCCTCCCGGTCTATACATACCTGGTACCTCCCAAGAACCTCCCAGTGTTGTTCTCTGCAAGGTGGCGACAAGACAGAAGAAAGAAGTCTCCTGCTTGCAGGTAGCCGGGGTATCCCCCCGCCCCCCCCCCCCATGGTCTATTTCTGCCCGGTTTTTGTTTGAATTGTGTTCTATGTAATGGCAGCCTCCCAGCTTCGGCTGTAGGCCGGGCAATAAGGTAGCCGGCACCATTGGTGCCTAGGAGATTAGCTCCTCCGCTCGACCCTTCATTGCGGGGCATAGCGGGATTCCCGGAGTGGTGATCCGGATGTGGGATGCCCCCTTTTTTTATAGGAGTTAGTGGTCAGGTTGTCCTTGCCCTGGGGTGCTGTGTCTCTTCCGGGGTGTGGGACGCGCTGGGGACAGTGTCATGCTTTACTATGCACATGTTGTGTGAGTGTGCTGCTGCGCTTTTCCATTTGTGATTTTACTTTGTGTTTTTACTTGTGATTTTACTTGTGCCTTCACTGTCTGTTCATGGCTGTGTGTGTGTGTGTCTCCCCTCAGGAGCCGGGGGGGGCGGGGCCTAGCGGCGTGCTGCGCCGCGGTCCCGCGGGTGGCTGGGCGCCATATTCGGCGCCTGCAGCTTGCTTGCCCGGCTGCTCAGGGGAGACATTCATCAGTGTGTGGGTCTGTGTTCTCCGACGCTGTACTCCGGGAGCCGGCGGGTGGCGCGGCCGGCCCCGTGATCGAGGTCTGATGGCGGTCCCCGCTGCCTGGGGGCGGGGTCGCGCGCGCGGGCCGCGCACGGATTGGACGGCCTGAGGGGCGGGGCCTTCTCGGCTCCCGCGCTCCCGGAGCGTCTCTCTCTTCCTCCGTCCTCGGTGTGCTGGCCGCCATCTTCTGCTGGCTGCGCGGTTCCTCTTCTCTCCAGGTACGCGGTTCTTGGGCCATGTCAGTTACCCCTCGGATCCTTCCTTCTCCCTTGCCTCCCTCCTCGCCCCGGCGCAGCTTGGTGGTGCTGGCTGGCATTAACCACTTCCGTGCTCTGGTTAATGAGGGGGGGGGGGTAAAGGGGGGTTTTGTACATTATGCGGTGTTTTTTGGCATGGTGCTGATTGACGCCTGTCTCTCTCTCCCTTTGTGTTTTTCAGATCCTGGGATCCCGTCTGGCAGGGCTCTCCCGGTCATATATACCTGGCTCGTGGGGGGTGTTTGTTGTCCTTGCAATATATACATTTATTGTATTTTTATTAGGGCCTTTTGCTATTCCCCTGGGTCAGGATCTTGTCTGTCCTTAGACTAGTGTTAGGTTATTTAGGGGCATCCCGGGTCGCGTACCGCATAAATCCCTGGGTTCTGCAAATACCATAATTTCACCACATGGAGGTTGCCACTGATACCGGGAATGGTTCTTCGGGACAATCCAAGGTGTGCGGGGGTTGTGGGGCTCCGCTCCAGGGAGATGATGTCATTTTGTGTATCCCTTGTGCACAGCAGAACATTGCACGGCAGTCCAGTACTCCGGTGCCTAGCTCTTCGTCAGCCGCGCCATCTCCCTCTCCCCCTCGCTTATTCCGGACCCCGTGTGACGTTGTCCTGGGCGGGGATTCGCAGTCTGAGGTATGTGCCCGCTTGACCAGCCTTGAGAAGCGGTTTTCTGCTATAGCCGCTCAGAAGGTTTCAGCTAAGCGGAAGCATCTGTCTCCGCCTCCGCCGGATTCAGATGAGGAAGTTGTGGGAGATCTGGATTGGTCGGATCGTCCCCGTGAAGAAGGTGAGCTCATTGAGGATGAAGATTCTGATGTTCAGCAGTTGTTGGGTTCTGAGGGAGATCCGGATGATGGCCTCCCTCTCGATTCCTCTACCATTTTGAGCCAGATGTTTGAGGTGTTGGATTTGGAGCCACCGGTGGTTGCTCCCAGGCCCAAGGGTCAGCTTTTTGGGGTTTCCAAGCAGTGTCTGGAATTTCCCAGCCAACAGCACTTTGAAGAAATTGTCTTCAAGCAATGGGAGCAACCTACACGTCTTGTTGGTGTGCCATCTAGCTGGGATAGGAAGTATCCCTTTCCGGCGGAATTGATGAAGCGTTGGTCTGTTCCCCCTGAGGTAGATACTCCGGTCTTGGGACTGTCCAACACGGCGTTCGTGCATTCCCCTGACACGACTTCGCTCAGGGACGGTGAGGATCGCCGGGTTGATCAGCTTGCCCGTCATGGTTTTGTATGTGCGGGTTCGGTGTTAAGGCCTGTCTGTGCTTCGGCTCTTTTGACTTTTGCTGTCAGGTCTATTGTCAGGGACTTGGGGGTGGATCTCGAGCCCACCAGTGATGAGTCCCTTGGGCTTAAGCGCTGTGATGCTTTTTTGTCCTTTATCCTGGCCGCTCAGGAGGATGCCATGCTGATGTGTGGCAGGGCTACTGCCTTGCTGGTAGCTATCCGGCGCTGTGTGTGGTTGAGACAGTGGACGGCTGATTTTAATTCTAAAAGATCGCTCACGGCTCTGCCCTTTATGGGTTTGAGGCTTTTTGGTGAGAGGTTGGACTCTGTTGCCAAGGGAGGTAAGTTACCTCAGCGCAAGAAATTTCGTCGTTCCTTTCGGGGGATGGTCTCGTTCAATCCGTCCTTTCGGGGAGTTGGCGCCGGTAGAGGTGCGGGCTCCTCGGCCCCCAGGGGCGGCAGTTGGAATAGGGGCAGAGGCCGTGGCCGTCCCACCCGCGTCTGGGGTGCCAAGCCCAAGCCGGCTGCCAAGCCCATCCAGCAATGAGGGGGCGCCCTCACCCGTTCGGGTGGGGGGACGGTTGCAACTTTTCTCCCGGGTGTGGGACCAGGAGGTCCCGGACAGATGGATCTGGGAAGTGGTTTCGGCCGGTTACAAGTTGGAATTCGAGTCCCTTCCTCCTCCAAGGTTCTTCAGGTCTCGGGTGTCTTTGGATCCTTTGGCCGCGCAGGGGCTCCTGGCGGCAGTAATTAATCTTCTGGATTTGGCCGTCATTTGCCTGGTTCCTCCTTCAGAGGTGGGACGCGGGTTCTATTCCAATCTCTTCACGGTCCCCAAAAAGGACGGGTCCTTCCGTCCTATTCTGGATTTGAAGTTTCTCAACAGGTTTATTCGTCCTCGGAAGTTTCGCATGGAGACCCTGCGGTCGGCGATCGGTTCGCTTCGGCAGGGGACTTTATGACGTCCATAGACATCAAGGATGCGTACCTGCACGTGCCGATTTTTCCTGCTCATCAGCGGTTTCTCCGTTTCGTGGTGGGGGATCGGCATTTTCAGTTTGTGGCTCTTCCATTCGGTCTCACCTCTGCTCCGAGAGTGTTCACCAAGGTGTTGGCAGGGGTGATGGCCCTGCTCAGAGCTCAGGGGATTCGCATTGTGCCTTACCTGGACGATCTTCTCATCATGGCTCCTTCCTTCAGTCAAGCAGAAGGGTCACCAGCACGGTGGTGTCCATGTTGGAGAGGTTCGGCTGGGTGATCAATTACCCCAAGTCCTCGCTGGTTCCGGCCAGGGTGGCGACCTTTCTGGGGATGTCGCTGGACTCCTGCCAGCACAGAGTGTTTCTTCCTCAGGCCAAGGTTCTGATGATTCAGGAATTGGCCCGGCTGCTCCTCTCCCATCCTCATCCGTCCATTCGCCTGGGGATGAGACTGGTGGGGTTGATGGTGGCCTCGTTCGAGGCAGTTCCCTTTGCTCAGTTTCATACGAGGACTCTTCAACTTCATCTTTTGGCGTCTTGGAACCGGTGTCCGGGGTCGTTGGATCGGTCCTTCCGGTTGTCCCCTCGGGTTCGGCAGTCCCTTCTGTGGTGGTTGGTCTCGGACAATCTTCTGAAGGGCAGGTCGTTTCTGACTCCACTTTGGGAAACCGTCACCACGGATGCCAGTCTGTCGGGCTGGGGAGGTTATTGGAAGGATCTTCGGTTTCAGGGGCAGTGGGACCCTCAGGAGGCTCACTTGCCCATCAATGTTCTGGAATTGCGGGCCATCAGGTTGGTTCTGTCTCACTTGACGCATCATTTACAAGGTCTGCCGGTTCAGGTTCGCTCGGACAATCAGACGGCGGTTGCTTACATCAATCACCAAGGGGGGACTCGCAGTCTGGGTGCCCACAGGGAAGTGTCTCTGATTTTGGTCTGGGCGGAGACTCATGTCCCTTGCATCTCGGCAGTTTACATTCCGGGTGTGGAAAACACGGAGGCGGATTTTCTGAGCCGGTGTGCGTCCCGTCGGGGGGAGTGGTCTCTCCATCCCCAGGTGTTTCGGTCACTTTGTCTCCGGTGGGGGACGCCGGAGGTGGATCTGTTTGCCTCTCGTCACAATCACAAGCTTCCGTCCTTTGTGTCCCTGTCCCGGGACCCTCTGGCTCTGGCGGTGGATGCCATGTCCCTGAGCTGGAGGGACCTGGGGTTTCTTTACTTGTTTCCTCCGATTCCCATGCTAGGCAGGGTTCTGCGAAAGTTGGTTCTGGAAGGAGTTCCCGCCATTCTCGTGGCTCCAAGGTGGCCAAGGCGGGTGTGGTTCGCGGACATCGTCCGTCTGACCGTAGATCGGTTCGATCTGCCTCTTCGGCCAGATCTTCTCACTCAGGGTCATCTCTGTTACCCCAGTTTACAAACGCTGGCTTTGACGGCTTGGCTGCTGAAACCTCCATCTTAAAGGAGGAGGGTCTTTCGGATGCGGTCATTCAGACTCTTATTAGTGCTAGGAAGAGATCTTCTTCTTCCATATATTACAGGTATTGGAGATCTTATATTGATTGGTGTGAGGCTAGGTCCTTGCCCTGCCGGGTCTTTTCTGTGTCTAGGATTTTGGAGTTCCTTCAGGCGGGTCTGGACTCTGGTCTTCAGTTGAGTACCTTGAAGGGGCAGGTTTCTGCTTTGTCAATTTTTTTCCAGAAATCTTTTGCTAGTCATTCCTTGGTCAAGACTTTTTTCCAGGGGGTCTCGCATGTGCGGCCTCCTAGGAAGCCTTTGCTCCCAGTTTGGGACCTGAATTTGGTTCTTTCTGCTCTTATGGCTCCTCCTTTTGAGCCCTTGCGGGATGTTGCTTTGTCCATTCTTACTCAGAAGGTTGCCTTTCTGGTGGCCATTACTTCGGTTAGGCGTGTTTCAGAGCTGGCTGCTTTGTCTATTCAGGCTCCTTATTTTGAGGATCATCAGGACAAAGTGGTTTTTCGTTACAAGTCAGATTTTCTCCCTAAAGTGGTTTCTGCTTTTCATCTTAACCAGGACATTGTTCTTCCTTCTTAGTGTCCTAACCCTAAGAATGTCAAGGAAAGTGCTTTGCACTGCTTGGATGTGGTACGATGTGTCAGGTACTATCTACGTGCGACGTCTTCTTTTCGTAAGACTGATGCCTTTTTCGTTGTGCCATGTGGGCCTAGGAAGGGTTTGGCTCCGGCCAAGTCCTCCATTAGTAAATGGATTCGTCAGGCCATTGTTGGTACTTATTCGGCCAAGGGGAAGGATCCCCCTTTCCGTGTTACTGCTCACTCTACTCGTGTGGTTGGTGCGTCCTGGGCTTTTCAGCACCAGGCTTCTGTTGAACAAGTGTGTAAGGCTGCAACTTGGTCTTCTGTTCATACCTTTTCTAAGTTCTATAAGGTTGATGTGCGGGCTTCAGCGGATGCTGTTTTTGGCCGCAAGGTTTTGCAGGCTGCAGTGGTTTGAATTTTTCTGCGTTATTGCCTGTTAGGATACCCACCCTTTTCTGGACACTGCTGTTGGATGTCCCTAGTGTAATTATTAAGTCTGAAGTGGGGTGTGTGACATACTTAGAATAATACCATTTTGTGAATACTCACCTGTAAAATGGGTATTATAAGTATGTCACACACCCCACTTCACCCGCCCTTTTTGGTATCCTGGCTCTCTATTTGGTGAAGTTTGGTTCTTTACGTTGAGGGTTAAATTGTTTTGGTTCTGGTACCTTGTCTTACTGCTGTTCTAACACTGGGAGGTTCTTGGGAGGTACCAGGTATGTATAGACCGGGAGGGGCCTGTTGAAGTTTTTTGGAGAAGTCCTCTGCAATGCTGCCACCTAGAGGTGCGTTAACCCCTAGTGTAATTATTAAGTCTGAAGTGGGGTGTGTGACATACTTATAATACCCATTTTACAGGTGAGTATTCACAAAATGGTATTTTTAAATTAAGCCACACTCTCTCACCACACCCAGGCCAAACCTCATGACCCAGGGGTGGGGGACAGGTTGGCAGGAATGTTTCCCTCACCCCAAAGAAGGGGGAGGTTGTATGGTAACACTTTATACATTTAACCCGGACCTTTTTTATTATTATTATTAATAATAATAACAATGTTTATTTATATAGCGCCATCATTTTTGTAGCGCTTTACAAGGTATGATTACAAACAAGGTAAAACAAATAGTGCAGGGAACAATACAAAACTAGATGCCACAAGGTTCAAACCAGGTGTTGTAAGCACAGGAGACCTGCCCTTGCAATCTTACAGTATAAAGGATGGGGACCTTCAGCACCATTTAATGAAAAGCCCAAACCCTTAAAAAACTATTCCCCAGCACCTAAACGTAATACATTTTAAGTTTTTAGTTGCTTATTATTATTTTTTTCCCTTCCGTACTTCAACTCTGTTCAAGATTTGGATACGGGCACCACCATCTTGTATCGGAAGCATCGCATATTGAGGAAGGGAGAGTGGTGTAAAGTACAGGGGGTGGGGTTATAGCTGTGCTTTGCACAGACAGAGCAGAGCTGGGGTCAGGAAAAGGACAGCAATCCCAGAATGCAGAGCAGCATAGTTAGAAGACACTTCCTGTAGCTTCCTGCAGCCACAAGACTCCACAGGCTGCAGGTAGGATGATCTGTATGTACGGGGTGGGGGGAACATACAAGATAGGTTCATATTCAGGGTGAACGTCCGCTTTAAGGTGAGATGTAACAGTTACAACAATATAAAAACTTTGAATAAGCGATGCAGATCTACATGTTACACCCCAAAAAGAGAAAAATGAGATCAACAAGGGGCAGGGGAAAGGGATTTAAAAGATGCCAAATATGATAAGTAAGGTGGAAGAGCAGCAATGATTGGGCCCCCTGACCTTCTGGGCCCCCTCAACATAACTATAGGGGGAGAAAGGGGGTGGGATCGCATCGGGGCCCAGGGCATACCTACCAACTATTCAGGGTGGGAAAGAGGGACATTTGTTAAAGAGGAAAAACACACATGAATTTCACTTTCCTGTGTTGTTGCTGTCTGAGGTGGCATCCTGAATTGGGATGCCCTGCTGTGTGTACCCCCCAAGTCACCCCATTTCACTCACCTTCCTTCTGCTCCCACAGCACAGACTCGGGTGAGAGTGGCACGCTCAGTCAATCAGCTCCCTTCTGTGCCGCTGAGCAGTGCCGCCAGCTACATCCCCCGCCCACTTTGCAGCCGTGGTGTGACTGCGCCACCCGCTTCTCTTGATAAAGACTGTTTACCAGTCGAAACGTCGAGGTTCTCGGTCCACCCGGTATCACAGCCTTGTTGCTCGTTTTTGTAAGTGTTTTGCTATTTAGTTCCTCCTGTTATTGCTTCTCAGTCTGGATGACTATGGACTTGTTGCCCTGAGCAACCTAAATCATTCTGCTCTTATTTTACTATGTCATTCAGTTCTAATGCCTATGCTTTATATGAGCAATGATTCCTAGTACATGCTGGATACCTTTATGCTTCTGCGGTCTGCACTCTGTATATAGCGTATTGTCTTATGTCTGTATATATTGTTGTAAGAATCATCACTAGTAATTCTATGTATATTATTCACCAGCATTAAAAACATCCTTATTTTGAATGCAATAACGTTTATGGGTGTTCAATTTTCCACTTCCATATATACAAGTGATTGCGCCACCCATACAGGAAGGCCGGGTGCGCGCATGGCTAGAGGTTAGCAGGGATGCGGCTGTAGCGCACAGAGTTCCAGGAGAGCGTGAGTGGGTTCATGGAGGTTTTACATCGCAGGGTTTAGATTTCAGGGCCTCCGAAGTTCCTCTTTAAACCGGACCTTCAGCATGATTTAATGAAAAGCCCAAACCCTTAAAAAACGATTCCCCAGCATCTAAAATTAATGTATTTTAAGTTTTTAGTCACTTACCTAATTTTCTTTCCCTCCCTGGGCTACAACTCTGTTCAGGACTTTAGCATACGGACGCCGCCATCTTGACTCAGAAGCATCACATACTGAGGAGAGTGGGATAAAGTACAGGGGGGGGGGCGGGTTATAGCTGTGCTTTGCACAGACACAGCAGAGTTGGGGTCGTCCTTCCAAATCAGGAACACTTACTTGGGAGATATGATGGGTGACCCCAAGAAAGCACCATTTATCTTGGCTGTTTCAGTCATTAGTTGTCTAGCTGCATCTGAGTTAAAAAAACAGAAATAAGTTTACGGTAGGAGACTTGATAAGGCCCCATTTAATATCCGCACCAGGGCCCCATCACATTTAGTTACGCCCGTGGCAATACATAACATTTAACATTCCAGTTCTCAGTGTACTATCTAAGTGACTGAGTGTGGGTGTGCATGTGGCTAGCTCGCTAGGATAAATATGGCTCTAGGTCACGGTTGCCGCACAGTGTCCTTGTTCGTCTGAGGACGGAACAAATAAAGTTAACACACGACTCACTGAAGCTGTTGCTAAGCGATGGTCGAGAGGCTTAGTTGTGGCTCCGCCTCTGGGCAGTGACGTCAGAAAGGCGGAAGGCGCGCTTTGGCAGTGTGGCAGAGCTGTTGTGGTTGGAGCGGCGGTTCAGGTAGATGAATGGCGGGGCAGGTGGGAGCCCTCAGACATGGCGGCGGGGGAAAGCAGAGCTCACATAAAGACTTATACAAGCAGGAGAGCTGGGCTAGCGCCTGTGCGCCGCTTTTATTGTATGCTACATAGAGGACAATGCCATTGTTTTGGGCTGCTAGTTGTTATGAGAGGAGGCTGTGCTGCTATTCATAGCTGACATTACTCAGGTATATTCGCGACATCAGAGCCAGGGGTGCAACTGTAATGAGGCCATGTGAAGCGACAGAGTCAGGAGGAACTGCAGAGGGGCAGCTATCAACCTGCTTTTTTGAAATTTAAAACATATTTTCATTTTTTTAAATTATTTCTTAGTGATTGTGGCTCCACTGCATGCTGTCATGTTTTAGGTCAATTATTGGTGGCTCAGCAGCCACAGCCCACTCCCTACCCCCTCCATTGCTCTGGTGAGAAATTAAGGGGCACCATTCTATAGGTTGCCCCAGGCGGCAGAAAGCCTAGCTTCACCCCTGGGCAGAGCTGCCCTATCTGATAATAGCAGACCTAGATGACTAAATGACCATTCACTTCCTCTCCTCCAGAGCATCCTGTTATGGGATGCCCCAGCAAAGCCTGAAAACACACAAGCTACTGTTTGCTGGTAACCACAGTGCACTTGGCATTTTGTGCAGCTGCTTTATTGTCAGAGTCTGTTGCAAAATCCATTGTTTGCTGTCATGTTAGATGTGGGGGGGGCTGGTAAGTTATTTTGCCCAATTTTTTGTTTCCTTTTAAAGAGGAGAAAAAACCTGTAATCTAAAGGTTTCCAGGGCTGTTTGCTTTTCTCTGGGGCATCCTGAATCCGGCTGCTATTTACTCACCTCTTCTTCGTTCCCATGAGGCATGCACGGGCGCTCCTCCGATGAGAGCTACCTGTCATGATTGTCATTTGGCAAACGTCTCTCATTGTTTTCAATGGGGTGCGTGTGCTGTCGCATGCCTATTCGAATAGGGTAGGGAGGGAGCGTACTCTCCTTGCCGAGAGATCCATTTCTTGGTCCCTCTGTTTCTGGGCGACCTTTCGATGGGTGGCGCCATCTTGCATCCCATCAGGCA
Organism: Gastrophryne carolinensis; assembly: GCA_027917425.1. NCBI lineage: Eukaryota > Metazoa > Chordata > Amphibia > Anura > Microhylidae > Gastrophryne > Gastrophryne carolinensis. The sequence continues at coordinate 346,422,706 of CM051238.1, read as the reverse complement.
CTGCGTGGGATGCAGTGTGGCCGGGCGAAATTCCAGTAAGGTAAGTAGGGGGTGAATCAGCTCCTTCTTTTTTATTTTCGGTCCAATTTTCCCCTTTAAAGGTAAGTATTTCTGCCAGTTTTTCCAGCTGGGCATTAGAGGGTGAGCTAGTGTTGATCAGGGTTAATGGCCTCGATTCAATAAAGGTAGTAAAAGATTCAATTCATGAGAAAAAAGCCTGAGAATTTCACTGTTTCTGAATCACCAGCTAAGAAAACAATGACAGTCAATGGCACTCCTAAGAAAAGTAGGGAACGGTTTACTCCTTTCTACTCTGTACTAAACGCTGCCATTGACTTTCATTGTCTTTTTATCTAGTTATTCAGTAACAGTATCATTCTCAGGCTTTTTTTCTCATGAATTGAATTTTTTACTACCATGAGCATTTTTTTTTTTTTTTTTTTTTGAATCGAGGCCAATGTCTGCCTTAAAGAGGACCAAAACCCACCCTGGAGTCTGAGACTCCAGGGCAGGCATGCTCACACCTCGATCTGGCATGCCCCGCTGTGTGAAACCCCCCAGGGAGCCTGAAAACCTACCTTAGTATCCAATCCAATGGTGCATGCGTGAGTCCACATCCCCACTATCCATTTAGCAGGGAGTGTGCATGTGGCAGGCATTTGTGAGGGTAGCTAGGGATGCGGCCGCCAGCGTGCTTGGATCTGCTCGCATTAGACGGGGGGCTGGACGTAGCTGACTACAGCTGGATTTACTGAGTGAACCTCCAGTCGTTTTTGATTTGGGTTAACCTTTAAAGTGGACCAAAACCCAGCCTGGGCCGATCTATTCCCTCCCGGCACGGGCATGCTCCCTGTTGGAGGGAAGCACGAGATGCGGCTGCCAGCACGATTGGAGCCGCTGAGTTTAGACGTCGCTTAGACGCTCATAGCTCAGCTGCTCCGAGCGCGCTGATTTGGAAGAGCGTTCGCGCATGCGCCGTAGGACCGGGAAGAAGTGAGTTGGGCTCGGAGTTCTGGGGGTTTCACATAGCCAAAATCCACTTTAAAGTGGCAGTCCAGAAACTGGCAATAAGGCAGCAAGCATTTAACCTATAGCCATGTGCCTCGCCTCCATTTCCAGGAGTGCAGTGGATATGCTGTAGCAGAGCTCCAAAGTTTGCCCATCCTTTTCATTTTTCTACAACCATGCCTCGAATGTGGTCGCACAGCTGCCCCTGTTCTTGGCGCTTCTAGTGTGAGGAAGTGCAACCACTGTGGCTTGCTAATGTTTTTTACTCTAATCTGGGTTTAGGCCCACTTTAAATTATGATTAGGCGAGGCTGCAAAGTGCTTTTCACTCCCAGTTTTTGGCTGGACCCACCAGTCGGGTCCAGGCCAGTGCTGGATCAACGTTTAGGTGAATTGAGCTTTGCGGATGGGGGGTGTTGATCGAGCCAAATTCTTAGCAAATGTGCCTGAGCAGTATACATGTGAAATATTGGAGACCATGAATAGTTTTAATCATGCAGGAATTGTATTTTGCTTTTAGGTTTTGGAATTTAATTCTCTATTGCGGAAATGATGGACCCTTTAGAAAACGATCTTTTTGATATCCCTGATTATGAACACACTGAGGATGAGGATTTTCCACCCTTACCTCCACCACATTCCCCAGGTGCTGATGATGCTGGCGATATGGAAAATGGAGGTAATCTTATAGAGATTTTTATCTACACACACTGAAATATTCTAGTTGACCTATTGGCATGCACTGAACATTTTACATGTACTGCCACATAAGAGATCAAATGTTGCCACCTTCCTATGGGATATTCCAGCAAGAGCAGACGTAGGTGCTGGGGAGCTTACGCACCACCATCTTCTCTCTCCCCCTTTGCTGAAACCCACTTTACCATCATAAACTCTTCCTTGTGCATTATAAGTGCTGTTACACCTGGTGTTCTACACTACAGGCACTCCACAATATGCACAAAATTGAGGTGTGCAGACCAGTCTCAATTATCATTATATGGACCCACCACCACCCCCCTGTTGGTCAATACAAAAACTCTCATTCAATACAAAGGAGGGGACGTGCTGAGGTCTGACACGTCTTTTCAATACATCTAGTACATGTTTGATGTATGGCTCTTGTTAAGGAGGACCAACACCCCCTTTAGTCTATTGGTCTACCTCCCTAATTGGGATGCACTGCTGTGTGAAACCGCCCTGACTGCTCTATCCTCTCACCTCTTCCACAAGCCCCGCTCTCATCCCCAGCAGACCTTTGGCCAGACATGTACGCGAGCCATGACTTTCTGAATGGCTGGCAAAATCACACCCACATTTGGAATACCACCTTGGAAAATTCAATTTCTTGGATGTTGTTCTATGTACAGAAATACCTATGGGAGGGTTTTCATGGCAGTTGCTGGGTATTTCATTTCACACTCTATGGTTCCTTATTACATCTTGATTTGTCACGGAAAGCACTGTCCTATCAGGTGGAAACAATATGAAGGTTTGCTTAGCTGTTTTTATAAGAATGTAGCAATTATAATAGAGTAGCATGACCTTTTCCTTCAGTTCTTGCTTCGGAACCCCATATAGCAAAAGGCAACATTTGTGCTACATTGTTTGTAACTTTGTAACAGAAAAAAGGGGGAGGAAGAGGATCCCTGATACATTGGCATCTGGTTAAAACGCATTGGACTCCTTTCACAATTCTTGCTGGGGTGATTGTATTTTACTTATATATTTGTAAAGCATAAGGCTCTGCAATTAACCCCTTGCAGCTTTCCCCCTCCACACTCACTGTCTGCATTTAACCCCATGCACCCTCACTCGCCACACTCACGGTCTGCATTTAAACCTCTATATATACACGCACGCACACACACATGCCTAGAGCACCCTGGACACCAAATTTGGCCTTGCTGCGGTATCTTCAGACATTGCCCTAACATTTTGGATACCACATGACCCCTAGACCTGTGTGGGAACAGGACAGCTTCATCATATCGCCTTATGGTACACTAAAAACTTACCTGCATCCTCATTTCACGCTTTGCATCAGTACTGCATGTTGCTTTATTTTTTTTGCTACTGTATGTTTTGAAACCACAAATGTGCTACAGTACTCGGAGGGGTCTGAGCTTGTTAGAAAATACCCTTTGGGCTCTTCTGGATGAAATATGCTTATTTATACCATTTTATTTTTTTCTTCTATTAGATGACTGGACAAAAAACATGGGCCAGTCACAGCCAGAAGAGGCTCCTAAACCTGCTAGAAGAGCAGTGAAAAGGCCACAACCAAAACTAGATGGCCAGCGGTAAGTGTACAGTAATTGGATCATGAACAAAAAATGTTGAAATTAGGGACAGTGCAACATGTAGCCTGAGACAATGGGACAACAATCGGCTTGCCTTTAGTAAAACTTTAACCCTTTAAGTGCCAGCCTACCTGCAGCTTTTGTCACCCTCTGTTGCCAGACCATGTTTCACTATTTTGCGCTACACATGTTCAACTGTGATTTTTTTTTTTTTTGAAAGGATTTCCAGGGATTTCCCAGGAAAATTATATATTGTTTTTTTTCAACAGAGTCTGGGCTTCAACGTGAAATGTCTTGTTTGTAATTTTTCTACTGTGTTTTTTTTTATATTTTTGTGTAAAAGACAAAAAAATAAATAAATATTTTTTAGACAATTGTCTCCTTTATTTTAAATAAAACATTTACTTTATTAGAGAAAACCATATTACCTCTGGGGGGGGGGGGGGGGGGGACCCATTTTTTTGGGAATTTTAAGTGTTAACCCTTAAAACGCCCCCCAAAAATATGGGGTCCCCCTTACCCATCATAACCAGCCCTGAACCAGCTGTGGGGGCTTGTAGAACAGGGTGCAAGGGGGCCAGCTTTAGTGACCCCCCCCCCCTGCAGGCTACAAGCCCACATAGCCATGGCCCGGGCTCTTCTGCCCCCCCCCCCCCCCCCCGGGCAATTGGGGTGCCAGGGTTTAACGGCAAGTCACCCGCTAGCCACAGGTGACTTGCCAGCCCCCAGCCTTGTGAACTGGTATAGGGATCTCATGGATCCCTTACCAGTTCACAAGTGGTTAAGTGTAAAAAAAAAAAAAAAAACACAGAAACAAGCTGAAAAAAAAATATATATTTTTTTTAATACTTACCTCCCATCCATCCTTGTGTCCCACGCTGATCAATCTCTCCTGCTGCAGCTGGAAGCCTTTTATAGCTGCTGGGCAACAGAACATAAGGGGTTAATTGAAAAAAAAGACATAGGGTAAAAACCCTTAACCCTTTTGTTGCCAAGCACGTAACACCTACGTGCTGGCTTGGCTGGGCCTTAAGTGCCAAGCCCGTAGGTGTTACGTGCTTGACTTTCCTCGCTTGTAGTTTAAAAAGTAAAAATAAAAAATACTCACCTGACCCCTTGTTGGATCCGGCCGGGTCTCCTCTTTAATTTGGTGCCATCCGATCCCCCGTGGGGGGTCGGATGGCTCCAGGAGAGCCCCCGAAATAGGCCGCCCCCCCCCCGCTTCTGCAGCAGCAGCTTCTAACTGTAAAAAAATAAAAAAATAAAAATGACATTCACTTACCTGTGTGTGCGCTGGCTCCCGCTGTCCCTCCTCTTCACCTGGGGGGCCTCCGATCCCCCCCCAGGACTTACCGATCTTCAGGAGAGAGCCTGGGAGGCTCTCTCCTCTCTTCTTCTCGATGGCGGCCGCCATCATGCCTCTAAGCCCCGCCCCCTTGGGGGCGGGGCTTATGAAGTCATCCCGGCCCCGAACGGGCTTCAGCTTTCTCAGCTTCTCAGATGCCGGTGATCGGCGCTGGGGAAGGAGGTGGCAGGAGATCCTCTGATCTCCTGCCTTCTCCTTCTCTGGATGCCGATCACCGGCATCTGTCAGCTGAGCGGCGAGGGACAAGAGCTTGCAATCGAAGGTAAGTACAGTAAAAAAAAATTTTTTTTTTTTCTAATAAAATACTTTTTATTATTGTGTCGTGGTTTTTTTTTAACAGTTAACCCTTTGTGAGCTGGTAAGGGGTCCATGAGACCCCTTATACCAGTTCACAAGGCTGGGGGGGTGGCAAGTCACCTGCCCTAGCGGGTGGCTTGCCATTAACCCCCGCACCCCCATTACCTGCCTCCCCAAAGGCCAGGGGGGGGCAGAAGAGCCCGGGCCCACATAGGCTATGTGGGCTCGTAGGCTGCAGGGTGGGGGGGCCACCAAAGCTGGCCCCCCCACTCTGTGCCTACAAGCCCCCATAGCTGGTCCCGGGCTGGTTACTTTGGGTAAGGGGGACCCCACGTCATTTTTTTTTTTTTTGATTTTGAAGGGTTTTTAACCCTTCAAAATCCAAAAAAATGGGGTCCCCCTCCCCGGGAAGGGGGACCCTATGTCATTTTTTTTTTTTAATTAACCATTTGTCATCCAGCAGCTATAAAAGGCTTCTGGGCAGGAAAGGGTGTCTACCTATACATATGTGGTATCGCTGTAACCGGGAGAAATTGGGGTTTCTCACGCAATAAGATTTTATTGACAAACTTACATTTTTTTATTACAAAAAAACTCTACAAATTGTAAAAAAATATTTTTTTTTTATTTTTTTTCACACATTTCACCCAAAAAAATTGAGAATACACCTAAAAAATACAAACAAGACATTTCATGTTAAAGCCCAGACTCTGTTGAAAAAAACAATATATAATTTTCCTGGGAAATCCCTGGAAATCCTTTCAAAAATGACAGTTGAATATGTGTAGCGCAAAATAGTGAAACATCGTCTGGCAACAGGGAGTGGCAAATGCTGCAGGTAGGCTGGCAGCGAAAGGGTTAAAAATCCAAAAAAATGAAATGGGGTCCCCCCTTACCCATCATTACCAGCCCGGGGCCACCTATGGGGGCTTGTAGGAACAGAGTGGAGGGGCCAGCTTTTGTGCCCCCCCCCCCCCCACCCTGCAGCCTACAAGCCCACATAGCCTATGTGGGCCCAGGCTCTTCTGCCCCCCCCCCCCCCCCCCCCCCCCCCCGGGCTTTGGGGAGGCAGGTAATAGGGTTGCCAGCACCCAACCTTGTGAACTGGTATAGGGGTCTCATGGACCCCTTACCAGTTCACAAGGGGTTAAATGTAAAAATAAACACACTTACACATAAGAAAAGAAATGACATTTATTTTTTTACTCACCTCCGATCCTTTGTCCTCCGGCGATCTGCGATGACCGCTGCCGGGTGTTTGGAGGAGGGAGCTTGGGGGGGGGGGGCGATCACAGCCCTCTCCTCCTCCCCACCTCTCTCCTCCAAGCACCCGGCCAGTCTCGGGGTGCCGGCTTTTTAGCAGTCACGATCCAGGAAGTGGGGGGGGGGGATGTCTGGGAGGGCATTTTCTGCCCTTTCCTCACCACAGAAGAGTCTTGGGGGGGGGGGGGGGGGGGGGGGTGCGATCGGAGGCCCCCCCCAGTGAAGAGGAGACAGCACGATCGCAGGTAAGTAAATGTCATTTTTATTTTTTTTACAGTTAGCAGCTGCTGCTAACGAAGTGGGGGGGGGGGGGGGTGCTATTCACGGGGGAGACCAGGCCGGATCCAACGAGGGGTCAGGTGAGTATTTTTTTTATTTTTTTTTTTTTTTAACTAGGGGGGGGGGGTCAAGCACGTGACAAGCCAGCACGTAGGTGTTACGTGCTTGGCACTTAAAGGGTTAAAGTGGACCAAAATCTGGGATTTTCACTATCCCTGGTTCTGTCTGCACACCCCTCCCCCCCTCCAGGGTAACCAGGTTTGGGGTGCCCTGCTGTGTTAAACCCCGCTGTTCGTTGAGTAAACTTGCTTCTCCTCGGTCCAACGGCGCATGCACGGCCACTTGTCCTGGCACACAAAGCCAGTCCGATGTTCAGCTTGTCAGAAAGGTTAAGGATATCAGCTGGTCCTGGAGTCTGACTGGGATGGTTTTGGTCCACTTTAACATGAGGGGGGTACAAGGATTTTTTCAGTATTAGATTTGACCTTTTCCCTGTAAATGCTTTGTTCTTCCTAGGCTCACCTCGCAGCGTGGCTTACCAGCTTTGCGACATCTGTTTGATAATGTAAAATTCAAGGGGAAAGGACATGAGGTAAGCTCTGCTTAGGGTTGCATCCCACTGGCAAAATTGGACCAAAAGTCAGTTCAGTGTTGCACCCCTAAATCCCCACTCTGGCAATCGGTGACATAAGATATTTGAGAAGGCTTAACTCCATGCAGATGTTATGGAATATCAGGCAGATTCTATGCTGCATAACTGCATGGCAGCTGCCATCTTGCCACATACATGAGTCCAGCTGATATAAAAACCCAATTCCACTGTCAAGTGCCTCACATATCAGTGCAATCCTCCTTTCTGTTTAGAAAGCCATCAGCTGTGATGACTCCTTGCTCTGATGCACGGCTGAAAGAATTGTTTAATTTTATAAGGTACAGTCTGAACTGAACAGTGATAAAGAAACATTGTTGCATCTTTCCCTACACACACAGTCTCTAGCAGCTGGTTATTCATTATGTGTGTTTATATAACATAATACCCAAGCTGCCTGTGTTTGAGGCATTTATCTGTTTGGTGTGGGCTGCGGCTGGCACAGCTCTCCCCTCGTGTGTGTGTGTGTTTGACAAGATGGCCGCTTCCATGCAGTTCTGCAGCAAAGAATCTGCCTGTTAATCCAGGACATCATAATGGACTTAAGCCTTTTCAAAGGGTTTCTGGCAGTGGGGCTTTAGAGGAGAAATGTACTTTCTTTTTTTGACTTTTGGTCCACTTTAAAAAAAAAAAAAATGTAATGACAGGCCAGTTTAGGATTGCCTTATAGCTTTAGTTATGTGCACCTTCCATATGTGAAATAAATTGATGAGCTAGAAAAATAGGGATTAGGGGTGTCAGAAATAGATTCTGTCAGTATCGCGACATTTAATTAGACGATACTAGAATCTATTTCTTCTTTCTAGTATAGATTCTGACCCCTCCCTCCCAACAGTAAAAGAAAACTTTAAAAAAACACTCACCTGACCCCTCGTTCGATTGGGCCAGCTCTTCAGTCTTCAGGAGAGCGTCTGACAGGCCCTCTCCCCCTGCCTTCCCAGACGGCACTGCCATCTTCACGAGTAGCCCTGCCCCTTTTGGGGGCGGGGCAGATGACGTCATCCCGGCTCGAGGCGGCTCAGCTCTCAGATGCTGGTGATCTCTGCCCCCCCTCCTCTGGCCGATGATCGCAGCATCTGTCTTTGGATTGGCAAGGGACACAGGAGCTGACAAGCCTCTGCGCCCTGTTCTACAAGCCCCCCCATAGCTGGTCCGAGGCTGGGTAATTTTTTAACCATTAAAAATTCCAAAAAAATGGGGTCCCGCCCCCGGGAAGGGGAACCCTATGGAATTTTTTTCTTTAATTTAAATAAAAAAAAGCGCAATATATAGTTTTTGAGACAGAATCTGGATATGCCAGATTCTTGCCAATTCACACCTCAAATAGAAATGCTTGTGAAACTCACAAAGTATTCCCTGCCCCCCGTGGGATATCTCAGCAAGCACTGTAGTCCTTGTTCTTGGGCACCATCATGATCCAGGACCCCACAATGCATGAGCTCACTCGCCAATAAGGCCCAACAGAGGATGTACTTCTACTTCAACTAAGGAATTTAACCTGCCACGATCAACAATGGTGGTTCTGCCATCACATTCTAAGAAGCTCCAATGCTGTGTATTATGCGGCTTCCACCGCAACCGTGGACTGCAGCAAATGATTCAGTTTGCTGCAGTCTGCCACCACTCAACGATCTGCATGGTGCTCACACCCTGCTCAAACTGTCAAAGACTCTGATGTGGTAAGACCCCCCCCCCCCCCCATGGATGTAACCCTTCAGCCGACATAAACCTTACATCAGAAGAGAATTTTAATTCATCCCCTGGCAGCACTGCTCTTAACTGAGGAGGTGAAATCCGGATTGGCGATGCCCTATTTTACCTAGACCCCCCCCCCCCCCCCTTCCTATGGAAGCTCTTGTCCAGGAGCCCAAATACTTTTCTGCAGTCTATTGGTGGTCAGTTGCTGGACCGCTGTGTCCACCAATAGCCGATTTGTATAGGCCCTTCCAGGGACAGTAGTTCTGTTCTGTGGGGCCAGGTCCCAGAAGAGGTAAAAGGATGAGGTCTGTTACACAGGGACATCCCCAGTTGGGATTCCAGACCCCAATACCCCCCTCCCTCCCCAGGTCACAGTAACTTTTACTGTTGCTGAAACATCACCTTCCCTTCTGCTCTATTTTCCAACCCCCCGCCCCCCCCACACACACACCCCACCATTCACTTAAATTTTCACTAGTGTTTATTATCTGTTGTCTTTTTAAAGCATCCCTCTTGGGTTGCTCCAAAACTCAGCTTCCTTAGCGATGTAAACGATTGTAGCTGCATCTCTGGGCTATTCATATAGGCTGGAGACGGGAGCGTGCCCCAATATGGAGTGCGCCAGGTATGTGGCGGCTCCCCATTGCCGTGTTGTGTGTCTAAACAGAGCCGTATTGCTGATCATTAATATGCATGACGTATAGCTCTGATTGGATGAGCGCCGGCGCATGTTCTGTAGAACCGGGAAAGGGAGTTTTTGTGGGTGATCTGGGGGGATTTCTTACCGCATGGCATACTGTATTCGGTTATCCTCGGCAAGGAACAAAACCCCAGAAAATCGGCTACCGTTTTATTGTACTTAACTGATTTCATTCACGTGTCTGTCGTGGATATACTGTATTTCTGGCCTGCTGGGATATATGTCCACTTCAAAGGCTGAACATGATTCTGTTTGCTTTGTAGACCGAAGACCTAAGAGTTTTACTCAGACAAATGGAGAATTGGGCGCACAGACTTTTTCCTAAGCTGCAGTTTGAAGATTTTCTGAATCGTCTAGAAGCATTGGGGGCCAAAAAGGAGGTTCAGGTGAGAGGAGTTTGGTTCTGCTCCTTCGTCTAGGTCTTGTGTTGCCAGTGCAGCTCCTCCATTCAGCACCAGCATCTTCATACTTAACAAAGGCAGGAACCCAGAGAGACTTGCTTCCAGCACCGGCGGCCTTGCATGGTGCCTTTTTTAGAGCTCTGGATTATGCCACACACCTATTCCATTCATTACAATGGCAAGGACATGCCAAGACGGGTTTGGCACACATCCATTGCAATGACTGGGGGTGTGTTAAGGGGTTGTGAAGCCAGGCTGATGGACACTGCCATGTCTGCCCAGCGCTACAGGAAGGGACTTGCTTGTCACTTGTGTGTATGCATGAAGGAGCTGCGGGGGAACAAATGGTGAGTAAAGACTATGTGAAAGTAGTTAGATAAAATGGTGGATGGTGCATCGAAATGTCTGCCACCCTTTTTGGTGTAATCTGGAAAAGGGCTATTTTCCCACTTGCTGCCAATGATTGCTCATTACATTTTACTTGCCGATTATCTGACAGATTACTTTCACGTTGCTTCTAGTCAGTTGAATAAAGTTTTTTACATTGACCACATATTTTAAGGGGTTGGGGTAAGTGGGCTGGGATCCTTGCAGACCTGGGCTCTACCTGGCAGAGTTCTTAAGGAGGGTTTTGTTCCACTTTAAACCGGACCAACAGTCTGGCACAGTTGGAAAAGAAAGGTAGCGGCCATTTTGGAGCTTCCTCTCCCAGCAACTTAGCCATGCTGCTGCCTGGATTCAACTGACATAACTGACAATGCACAGTAACAGGAAGCCCAGCAGCACTTCCTGTCTGCAGATGAGCCAGCATTTTGTTTCTGAAATTCACTACAGCAGAAGTTAGAAAAAGGTAAATGAATTTTTATGTGCAGCAATCTAAACTGCACTGGAGAGGGATGTGTATTGTTGTGTTGGTCTGGTTTAAGTCAAATTATGTACTTTTGAACTGTTGGTCCAAGTGCTTTTATTAAACCGGACATTCAGCGTGATTTAATGAAAAGCCCAAACTCTTAAACGGTTCCCCAGCATCTAAAATTAATATATTTTACGTTTTTAGTCACTAACTTATTATTCTTTCCCCCACTGGGCTGCAACTCTGTTCAGGAATTTAGGATACGGGCGCCTCCATCTTGATTCAGAAGCATCACACTTACTGAGGAGAGGAGAGTGGGATAAGGTACAGGGGGGCGGGGTTATAGCTGTGCTTTGCTCAGACAGAGCAGAGCTGGGGTCAGGGAGAGGTCAGCAGTCCCAGAATGCAGAGCAGCACAGTCAGGAGGCACTTCCTGTTTGCAGGCTGCCTGATAAGATGGCGGCTTCCATAAGCCGCCACCTTGGATGTTTAAAGGCTCATAACATGCAGTAGATGCAGGTAGGATGATTTTTAATGTGAGCAATCTGTATGTACAGGGTGTGGGAAACATATAAGATAGACTCTTATTCAGAGTGAAGGTCCGCTTTAACTTGCAATGTTGGCACTGCTGACACAGCTGATAATATGCCCTGTATTTTTTTTTTTCCCTTTTACATAACTCACTTTTTTTCTATCAAAATGATTTGCTACAACAATGGTGTTCTCCCAGAGGCTCTGAATGTGCCAACTGCACATGCCCAGTTGGAAGGGGCTGGCCTGGCGATGGCCCATTTAGAGGGCATGCATGTCAGCCCCCCCTTAAAACTGGGCAGAGTTCATATTCTGTGAGCAAGTTGCTTGGTAGCCAAGTGACTTTCGTATTGCCAGTACAGCAACCTTCCCCTGTGCTGCCCACCGTGCCCCCGGGGATGCCATTTTTTGGTAGCAAATAATGATTTACCAAAAAAATAGGTGAGCTTTTTTTTTTTTTTTTTTTTTTTTACAAGCAGCAATCTTGATATCGCGGGTGCGCTATCCAGATGCACTATTTATTTTTTAAAGGACTGTATTCAGGTTTAAGTACATAATAGGAACCATTTGTGTGTGCTATCCTTACTATTTACTACCATTTACTTTGATGTATTGCCATCGTAACATAATGCATCTTCCTGTCTCTTTCAGACATGTTTAAAAAGAATTCGCATGGACTTGCCAATTATCCATGAAGATTTTACAAGTGATGAAGGTAATTCCTTGTATGTGGGCTCTCCATCATTATGTGAGCTGCTGATTGCATTGTCCTGACCAGAATTTACTTTATAAAAACAGAAAGGATTTACCCTCATTCACAGACTGGCTTAATTAGTGTATTGCCTCCCTAAATTAGTTTGCACCTCTGTTACAACACAATACTCAAACAGCTGTCACTTCAATAGTTTTTTGCTGAGGGTTACTGACCTGAAATTTGTCCACAAGTAGGTAGTGATGGTGTAAATATTAGAAGATATAGCAAAGCATTGCCCCCCAGGCAACTCAATCTGGGCTCTTGAAATGTCAAAAAGATGATTTGCATGGCTTTGTTTATGAATTAAGAATTGTAACTCAACGGTTTGCAATGTAAGCCCCAAATCACTGTTCTGAGAGTCCTGTCCTTACCTTGTGCTCATGAATAGGGGGCTTTATGTTCTCTTTTAGCCACTATTTTAAACCCAATATTGGTTTCTACCTAAAGTGACTTGCGCCTCTGTCATGAGTGAAAATGTCACTGCTTTGATTGTGCCACAGTTGCTCCTTGACAGCATTTTTCCCGATTCGTTTCCTAAGCTTATGGGTTCCATTTGTGGCATCTCTTCTTGCTTTCTCACGATATTCGTACCTTTAGCCTCACCGAGAATGCTGCCGCATGATTGGCCACCCACGCTCACATGGGTAGTCGGCATGTTCTTGGTATTCTTGGTGTGCCACACACCCCGCTTCACTTCTTAAATATTCATTACTTCATGGGTTAATCCACCGCAGGTGACGTAGTGCAGAGAGGAAGTCTTGTAACGAGCCCCCTTCCGGCCCATATATACCTGGTACCTCCCTTCAATCACCAGTATTTTTCTCTCTGCTTGACAAACAGAGGTTGGAACTTTCCTGCTTACAGGTAGGTCGGGGTATTCTTACCCCGCCACCCCCCTTTTGGTCTATTTCTGCCCGGTTTGAGTTTGTATACCTTTATGGTGGCTAGGAAGCCTCCCAGTCTAGGCTGCTCACCGGGTAATTGGTAGACGGCACTATTGGTGCCTAGGAGCTTATCTCCTCCGCTCGTCCCCCTCTTTTGGGGGCAATGCGGCAATCCGGCATGGTGATCCGGAAATGGGATGCCCCTGTCCCGAGGGTCCCCGTAGCCCCTTACTCTCCCGTTTCGGTCCCTTCTCCCTTCACTATGGGGGGGGGGGGGGGGGGGGGGGGTATAGAGGGTTGTGTATCTTGTATAGTGTTTTCACTGTATTGCTGTCTTTTTCTGTGTGTTCACTTTGTGCATAGAAGCAGACTGCGCAGCAGCATGGTGCGCTTTGTCTGTTATGCTGGAGCTCCGGGCAGATACTTTTTAGAGATGGCCAGTGTGTTGGTCAGCTTTATGGGGGCGGGGCAGCGGACCACGCTCAGCTGCTGTGCTTTCACTTCAGATGCGTCCCCTCCCGCCTCCCGCCCTTCCCCGCTGCTCCGTGCGGCAGCCTGTGTGGCTGCGCTTATGTCTCCTTCCCCCTCCTCCGCCGCCTGGCTGGGTGTCAGCCAGCGCAGCTGGTGGCAATCCCTCAATGAATGGAACGGGGCGGCTCCCTGTGACGCGGGGGGGGGAGGGGCGTGGCGCCGGCGGAAGCGGCGCTCGGCGGCCCCAGCCTCACTTCCTTCCTGTCTCTGTTAAGAGAGGTCACGTGGGGGGGGCGCGCGCTGCAGCAACACATGGGTTTTGTGTTCTACTGCTGCGGCTGCTACATGTCCCTCCGGTCTGGCTGTCAGGTAAGCGG